>BSBN01000233.1:14132500-15332500 GCA_027924645.1 Cunninghamia lanceolata | reverse complement strand
CCAAGAAAAGAATAAGGTTGTGCTTGCAAATGACACAGAAGTAAAAAATGAGCAGCAAGCCAAAGAGGTAAAGCCTCCTCCTTTTTACCTAAGTCTAATAATTGGTGATAAGGTTGTTCACAATTGCATGATCGATTCGGGTGCAAGAAGTTCAATAATGCCCAAGAGTCTAGCTGACAAGCTAGGACTAGTTTATGAGCCTCTTTCAAAGGGAGTAGTTCAGATAGATAGATGATGCAGGGGCATATCTCTCCATCTTTATTTTGGTTTTTGAATTTGTTTAGTTTTGGGTTTTTTGGTTGAGCTTTGGTGGGTTGAGTGTTTGCGGGTGTAACTTCTTGTTGCTTATGCAGTTCTTGTAGTTTACCAGTATGAATCTGAGTCCAGTTTGCATAGCTCTTGTCACCAGTAACCTAAGGTAGAAAAAGAGTCCTGTCACCAACAACAGGAATCTCTTGTCTCCAGAATGATAAAAACTAATTCTTGAAAGGGATTTAAACTGTCTTCAGTTACTCTGTACACTCACCAGAGGGAATGCATAGGGCAGTTGAAAGAATTGGAGATGTTGTCATAGTAGTTAACTAATGAAGGAGTTCATCAACTCTTGGAAAGAGACAGAGAATAGAAATGGTTGGTAGAAGACAATAGACAGATGGTCATGTTTGAAAGAGCTGAATAGTTGTAGAAAGAAATGACCGATAAGGATTAAAAGCAAGTAACAAGAAAGTGAGAGAGGAGACGTTGAAGAAAAAAAGAAGGCCAAGAGGGCCGTGTGTAGTGTTGATGATGATTATTAGTCATAACAACATGCATAAAAGTTTACACAACTGTTTAGTGGAAAATTGGATTTGTTAATGTTTTAATGTTTTGATGTTTAAATCCTCCTCTCCACTTTACATTCAAGGATCTAAGGTTGAGTGACAAGCACTATCATACCCTAGGTCACTGTGAGATGTAGGGAAACTTGGATTAGGGAATTTAATTATCAATCTCTCTTCTCTTATACTCAATTAACCATTAAAACCCTAATTATGCAAATACGGCAATAAACTGATGAATAATAGAAAATGCTCTTGCAAATAGAAGTAAAATAGCAAATCACATAATACCTATTTTTGGGGTTCCAAGGCAGAATAGTTCGGGACACTGGAGCAGGTGCCCAAGTCCAAGGTACCAGTTTCTTTGTGGGATCTGGACCTCCTTCTGATACTAATCAGCCCTGTAACCTCTGTTTCTAGAAACTTAGCTTTAGAGGACACTAGAGCGAGTGCCCAAGTCTTGGAAATGCTCTGGTATCCTACTTTTTTTTAGATCCTGAATCCTTGATGCCTGCCAGTCCTTCCTGCAACTTCACTTTTCCCAAATGTGACACCTTTAACCTATAATCACAAGTCTTGGTTTGGGGATTGTGGTGTTTAGAGGCTTGCCTCAGTCAAGCCCCAGAGGATAATTAAGTCTCCGAACACCGTTGTCAGATAAAGAGTGAGTGCCCTTGTGAGGTAGAGGTAAAAACCAAAGGAATTGATAATGAAAACACAATATAATGTCACCTTGTAGTGAAGATATCATGGGAGGAAGATGCTCTTCATTCCATGATGAAATGGATGCTCAAATCTGCAAATTCAAACACACAAACCACACAAGTCTGCTCTTGCAACACAATGAAAGCCTTGAATCACCTTGAGAATACTTGAACATCACAATTGCCATCTAGTTTACAAATGAATGTCTAAGCATGCTTATATATGCAACTACAAGCACTCCCGCCAAGATTTTCATAATTCAAACTTACCATGTCGGCAAAGGGACCAAATAATGGTGACAAACTGACACCTAAAAATTAGGGCTACCCCAAAATAGGGTAGGACTAGGGCATGGACACCCAAGTCCTCCCCCCTTATTTTGGGTAGGGTACAGCTCAAGGGGTCCTCCTAGGTCCACTTTTCCATGAAACCTAGGTCTCATTCCATTGGGATACCAAAATATGAACGAAGATGTCCTAAATACATGCTAAAGACCCAGAAGCTAAACCTTATGAGGGAGAAGCCCCCAAGAGGACATTTTCTGACATTACAACAACAAACCTTTATTATCTTGAAAAGTATGATCAATTTAGGATAAATTGATGACTCCAAGTCTCCATGGATCAGGTCATGATCGTCTGACATTACTTAGAGGTTGATGTGATATGTTGTTTTCCATGCAAGGGGCCTTACATTATTCTGCTAACATAAACTGATGTCTACACATTCATTTCCACACTTGCTTTCTATAAATCTCTTCACAGACAAAGGTTAATCCTACTATATCTTACAGATGATGATGATCTTTGATAAGTTTGATCAATTCTTCTAAGCATCAACTGTAATTGATTATTTTCACTTTTACACTATAAATTTGTTCAAAGAATGTGCCTATAAGCTGATATTTACATGATTTCTATTGTCATTTATATGTATTTGCATGATATTTTCAATTCTGCATGCAAATTAGTCCAAATATGCTATTGATGTTCAGTTTCCTTCGAGAAGTTAGCATATTTATGTGTTTTTGCTTAAGATTGTCTATATTTTGCAATTATGGAGATGATTGTAATGAATTTGAGAAAATAAACTTGAACATTCTAAATTTACTAAAGTTAAATGAGTCTTTGATAGTTGATCCATATGCAACATTTAATATTTCACAAAATAGAGATGAAATCAGACCATGTGTTGCCAGGCCATTCCATAATTTCACATAGTTGATGCTAATCTTCTAGGGTAAAGAATGACAACAATATCCACAAATTGACATGCACTCCAAGGGACACATTACATCACAATGAAATATCTAGATGACATTCACAAGATTACTCAGAATTTATGATGATGTTTAATATGATGTCTATTTCGTTAGTATTCAAAAGCATGCACATTTACAATCTGTCTTGAGAAAGTATCATGACATTCAACAATCCTATCTCAATTAAGTCTCTAATAATGATACAAGGCCAACTCCATCTCCTATTATAGAATAAAGAAGGAAGGTGGTTACAAGTGATCCAATGATTAGGATTTGTCTATCTAAATCAACGATTCATATCTCCCTTGACTGGGTCAACACATGTCAACGTAGCACAAGTTGCTAGCTGGAAACCATCTGGTAGAACTCGATCATTTCTTTGTCTCTTTATGCATATGACCTTGTCATCATGCATCTTTACTCACTCTTCATTTTCCTCTTCTTCATCTTCTTCATTTGCATCTTCTTCTTCTTCATCTTCATCATCATCATCATCATCATCATCATCATCAAGAGGATTACTTCCTATGCATATTTTGATCATCCCCCTAATGGGTTTGTATGTTTGTACTATTCCTTCAACCTCTCCCCCATCCTGAATTTGAGCTTTTGATACAACATGTCTTTGGGAATGGAATAGTGTTTGTAGAGTAGTCCATTTGCTCTTTTTGCTATTTAACATTTCATTATACGCCTCCACCTTGGCCTTCATCCTCATAGCCTTATTGATTGCATCCTCTGTCAAATGATGAAGAGGGTCATATGTTACCTACTTGAAATTCTTGGGGAAAGCTTGACCTATAAAATCAGTATCTTGATTCTCTATTTTAACTTCCACATTACCTTCTAGAGCCTCTAAGATATTTATTTCATCTGCCATAAGGGAGTGCAATTTAACACTGATATCCCTGAGCTTGATGTTACATTTATTTAGGATATCACTCTCAAATTTGGTATCTTCATACCATAGGCTCAACAATTGTGCAGTATTGTTATCTAGTACCTTATTATCTATGAGCACTTTCATGTCTATGCACCTCATCTCTGCTAGGGCATCCAAATGCTTCTCCAATTTGAAGGATCTTCGTCCAACCTCATTTTGCAATTTATCTACTTTGTCTCTTTAATGTACCGAGAAAATTCCAATTTGTGAGGGAAGTTTTTATCACTTTGTCTGCTTCAGAAATAAAAAGAATAAACCAGTTATCCACCATATGGGATTTATGCTTCATGATGTCTAACCCTGTTATCTCATCTTGAGATATGATGGTCAATGGGGTGGTTGTGTTAGCTGGTATATGATTAGGGTCAATTAACCCTTTTATGAATGCATGTAATTGAGCAATGTGCTCTTTATGCACTTTGTTCTTATCCTTTTCCTTTTTTACACTTGTTGTCAAGGAGTGAATGATATCTTTGGCCTCTTGGTCATCCTACTCCTCTGTAGCAAAACCTAGATCAACATTGGTTATCTAGAATTCATCAATATTTATTTTCCCTTTCTCCTTATCTGCCATTGGTAGTGTTACCTGAGCTATCCTCCTACTTGTAGTAGGATATCTCCTTATTGCAGATGTAGGTCTTGCCTTTCTCTTAGGCTTCATCATGTCTGCTGAAAATAATGTAGAGACATCAAATTCAGGTACTTCATTAATCTATTGCAAGCCTATTTCTTGTTGCAACCAATATGGAACATCACCCTTGGGTCCTTGTTGGTTAGTTTGCTCAATGTGAGCAACCCAAGACTCTATATTCTGCTCTACCCTTGGTGAAGAAGCTTCTTTTCTTTGCTCATTTTCTTGAATCTCCTAATGAGGGATCTCCTACTAAGGGATCTCTTGTTGAGGGATCTCCTACTAAGGGATCTCTTGTTGAGGGATCTCCTATGATAAATGTACATTTTGCTCTTGTTTATTCTGCTGCACTTGATCCTCATGAGGATTTTGAACATTTTGATCTTGTAAATCTTGTTGCACCTAATCTTCATGGGAAGATTGTGTATTTTGATCTATTTTATTTAGCTATACTTGACCCTTATCAGCATCTTGAACCTTTTGACTTGTTTTATCTAAGGGATCACCCTAATCACCCCTGGTCACATTCTCTGGTTCTTTTAGCTGGTTGTGGAAAATTCTTTTCCTCACCTTTTGATGTATCTATTTCTTCAAGGTCAGGTGTTTTACCCAATTTCTTTTTAGTTGTTTTCTCTTTTGGTGCTAGATTATTATCTTGATTATCACTCTTAGTGGGTGCTTCTGCATTATTCTGGTCTTTATCCTTACCAGGCATCTCATTTTCAACCTCCTTCTGTACATTGATCTCTACCTTTTCTGGCTCTAGAGGGGGATCTTTATCTCTACCTTGATTCTCATCACCCTAGCAAGCTAAGTCTATTGTAGTAGTACTGGTGACCTGATCAACTAGATTTGTCAAACCTATCTATTGAGCTACCACCTCAGGATTATCCTCTTCAATTTATTCCATTTCAACCTCCTCCTGATGGATTTCCTTTTGGATTATAGGAGTGCCAGGAGGGGTCATTTTTGTGTTTGCTACCAAAGTCTCCATCCTTTGAGTAGAAACATCATTAACTATATCATCATCAGACAAATCCACTATATCATCAAGTGGAAAAGGTGGTTCTTTCCTCACCCTATACCTTTCTTCTCTTTGTTCTTCTGCCTTTTCAGTTTTGAATTAAACAATGTCTGGGATGGGAACTTCATGTTGCAATTTCTTTAGAATACCTTGACCACCTGCACCTCTCAATAGAATGGGATTAATATCCATAGTTCCTCTCATTGCAGTCTTTTGTTTCTTTTGGGGTGGTGTCTACTATACCTTCTTCCTTTTCTTCTTGATGAATAAGTCATCATCCAGGGGATCTTCATCCTCCTCTATAATAACAAAAGCAGGCTTTGCAATAGTTTTCTTTTGTTTAACAGGGTTTTAAGGTGATGCAGTAGCTGATGTGGAAGCCACATCTCCCTTTGGTTGGGGTCACCTGATGATCACTCCAACTACATGAGTTCCTTATTTTTTCCTTGCTTATTTTCTTCCTCAGCTGGCTATCTCTCTCCATTTGACTACCTCTTCTCTATGAGGAAATCATCATACTCTTCCTTAAACAATTCTTGTCTCTTTCTTTTATTATCTATAGTAAGGGCTACACCTTTTCTTTTCAATTTGTTGACCTCAACATCTACCCAACTTTGAGTCAGTTGAATGACCTTTAGCATTATTTGATCTAATGAAGTCACCTCAGGTTGACTTAAGTTAGGGGCTGATATTGTTTCATTGTACACCTTGTTATCCTCATATTCATTGGACATGATCTTACCATCATCCTTACGCAACTAAGTAGGCACTAATATGCAATCAAAGGTACATATCTAGTTGAGGGTAAGCCTTTGGTAAGTCTTCCTCACTTCTGCTTCATCATCACAATCAACCCAATAATCTTTAAGGTGTTTTTGATGTATAGGCTTCCCAAGTAATGTATGCATCTAGTCATATGGGTCAGATGACTTAGCCAGTGAAAATGGCTACAAGTGCATCAAGTTCAATCCTTCTATCACATCCTTAACACTTTATCTATCTGGACACATATACTAGCCAATCATGACTGGAAACAACACATGTGGAATCTTTCCCTTCTCAATGTGAGCCTCTACTAAAGGCAATATCTATCTGGAAAATTCCATCAACATGACTTTGTCATTTGGATATCTGGGTAGGATAAGAGGTTGCTCATCAAAACCTTCTATTCTCATATATGAAAATGTGGGGAATTGGATAAACCAAGCTCCATATTTTTATATAACAGCTTGTGCTTCAACACTTAACCTCTTTGTTTTGTCTTCTTCCATGGTCCTGACAAGAAGCATGGAAAAGGATTCATTCACTATCTTATAATTTTGGAGAGATTCCCACCTTTTCAACTATGGGTAATGTTCCCAGATGTTCACATCCTTAGGAATATTTCCAACCCTGCATACTATTTGTAATCCATTGAAGGTCCCTCTAAAAGCATAGACATACACGACATAAGAGGTCATATGGAACATGTTTGTCTTCTGTCCTAGCCTCCTCATACCCTCATCTAAGCTATCACTTATAATTTTCACCCATAAGGGTTTATCATTAGAATACTCTACCATCTGGATAATACCATACATCCAAATTTCAAATGCTCCAGAATTTGATCTCCCTGTCATTCTATTGAGCATCACCATCATGTACTAGTACTCTGAAGCAAAATCAAACTTAAAGAGGTATACCAGTAATTTATTAGAGGCCTTGTATGTACTACTCTTGGATCTCCACTGATACATAACCCTTCTGGCTTCTTTCTAGTTGTTACGATATTCCTTTTCCAATTTTCTTACGCTTAGACAAACCACATTAGGTCCCATAGGCAAATTAAAGGCGGAGGTGATGCTGACAATTGAAAAATTTGCACACTCTACCATGCTTTTCCACTATTCTAGTCTCTAAATTGTAGTTCCTTGCGCATTCTATCACTAGCTCAGTAGCCTCCATGACATAGGGAAATCCACCAGCATTCCACATCCCTGAGGTGTATATGCTCTGAAGTAGATGATTTCCACTTCCTTTATCTAGTCTTCTTGTCCATGCATCAAGATCGGTATTCCCTTGATGTGTATCATTGATCATACCATACTTGAATGTTACCCCTTCTGGCTGCACGAACATGGGTTTTAAAAACTCTGTGTTAGATCTATTCTTTCTGATTGTCATTATATCCTATAATTCAAACATGTATGTCTTACCCTAACATGTCGTATGCAATAAGACTTAGGGATCACATGCCTTCCGTGGTAATAATTCTGTTATTCCATTTTATCTAATGCAATCATCATTTTAATTGACTCAGTAAAAACCATTTTTACCTCATGATTCACCATAAACGACAAAAGGAGGGTTTCATAGTTACATACCTAATAACCTCTTTCGCTTTACTGTATGACTGATAACTATATGAGTGCAGTTGCATTGTATTTACCGTGCTCCATTCCGTTTGTAGGTCGCAGTGATGCTTTGATCTTCCTGAGCTCTGTAATTCTTGTTTAAACATATGGTAAATGTAAAATGAACCCCAAAATTTACTTTTAATTGACTAATATGGCAAAGTAGGGAGCGCTTAGTGTCTTTTGTTTAAGTCCTTCGATTGACACATGATGTCTGTGGATGTTGACAAGTGGCAGATAGGTATTTGAAATTTTGAAGGCCTAACCTACCATTGGGTTTGCATTTAATGCAAAGGGTGATCTTTGTGAAGATTAGGGATATTTGAAAATATGACCAATATTGAGCATATGTGGGTGATATCGTCATGAGTGTGGTCAACTTTTGACTAATGACTAAGATCAGGTCACTATACATTTGCTAATAACCGTGACAATATCACCCTATTTGAGAATGTGAGGATGATGTCAGCATTTTATAAGTTTTTAAAATTGCTCAAGAGAATGATGTCATTGTCATATTAGTTAAGATCAGGGATATTTCAAAATGTGACCCTCTTGGGTCAAGATCATGATGACATCATCATCATATCATGTTCTCTTCATATCAAGTTAGGACGACGTCATCGTCATATTGAGAAATAAGATGGATATTGGAAATATGACCCTCTAAGTATTGGGCATATTGATGATGTCATCATCATATCAAGATCTTTATAAGTCAAAACAAGATGATGTCATGGTCATGTTTTGCGAAGAGTGATATTTTGTAACATGATAGATATTTAGAAATGTGACCCTCTCGAATTATGCATGCAGACTTAATGGGTATATATTCTTTTGCACTTAACTTTGACATTCGCATATCGAAGAACATGTGGATATTGGGTGATCTTCCTATGTCAGGCTCATCTAACGAATATGACTGATATTTGGACATATGACCCTATGGAAACATCTAGTTTGACCAAACTTTGACTTGGCATAACTTTTTATCCATGAGGAATATTAGGGTGATCCGAAAGGTAAACCTACTTAGAATTTTGTACCCTTTCAGATTATGAGGTTTATGATGACAAATTCTGACTTGAACAATTGACCTTCTCTTTTGTGAAGCACATGCATGCGTAAGGGTGATATACCTAACTAACTTTTGCCAAACCGCCCAAAGAAAGAAAGCAAACAAGCAAGAGCAAAAAGTTGGGTCCCTATTTTGCTAGGGCAAAATGAGGCATGTTGTGCAACCACACAACAACTTGCCACCAAAGAAATCAACCAAATTCAAATGATTCAAGTGATGAGGTCACATTAAAACATAGCATCATAACTCTCTCTAGGCATAAGTATCATGGCCTTTCTAAATGATATCATGTTCATAAGTGCAACAATGTTGATAAGGGATTAAGTGTATATGATTAATAATCCTCATCTTGAAAGTAAGCTGAACACAATAGTAACTAGTGTTAAGCTACATATTTTGGGTTCATCCCTCATAGCCAACCGGGATAGAGCCTTGTTACCAACAAGCATCCATAGCCTCGGTAGAGTTACTTAGATGGCCTAAATTTTATCCTTTTGGATTTTCAATATTCATCTCTTTCTCTTTTTTTATTCATATGATATCATCATGTAAGCTCAATATGCAAGGTGTGATCACTTGTTGTTTTAGGTTGGGAATTATAATGGTAGCAAGGGTGACCCTTTGGATTTTTCACTTAACACCTATACTAATGTTTTCAACAAACCCAAGGTTGTTAGGTGAGTCATCGTGAAAATCTCCTTAATCAAGAAAATGCATCACTGATGAGAAGGATATCACAGACCTGGTCAAGGATTCTTTCTAGGGTGAGTCACAACTTATGTAAAAATTTGTTCTTATCACTTGAATCCTAACAATTTTGTTGGTTTCCCTAGATGATAAGGTGCATCACATTGACTAGGCAAAACAAAGATCCAACAACAACATGCAAACAAGAAAACACACAAAGCAAAACTATACAAACAACTATACAACATGTCCACTATGATACAAATGACTTACATGACCCTATTTAAGCTTGAAAGTAATGTTTGAGGAACTATCCATTGACTGGTAATGGAACATCCTCACTGGTTAGGGTCTAAAGTCTGCAGGTACTATCTCCTAGGATCTCTAAAATTTGAAAAGGACCTATCCAGAGTTTGTCAAATTTTCCATGGTCACCTTTCTTTTCATGTGCTTTGTCCCATATGAGGACTAAATCTGAAATCTTATAAGCTTTTATTCAAGCTCTCTTATCAAACCAACATTTTATAGTAGATTGATGTTTATCAAATTGATTAATTGCTCTATCTCGCTTTTCCTCTAGGTGCATGAGTTGAAGTAGTCTAACTTCTTGTTTATTATCTATACTTAGATACTCTTGTGCAAATTGCAATGTGGGGATTTTTAAGTTACCAGGGAGGATAGGATCCACCCCATACACTAATTGGTAGGGAGAGCTTCATAATGCAACCTTCATTCTGGTTCTATCTACCCACAAGGCATACTTCAATAGGGTATTCCACTCCCTAGGGTTCTTCTCTATCAGTTTCTTTATGATATTCAGTAAGTTTTTATTTGTTGACTCTGCTAAGCCATTTCCTTGGGGATAATAATTTGATGAAAATTTCAAAATAATTCCATGATCAAAATCCCAACTAGATAACTTTAGTGATGCAAAGGTAGGTCCATTATCACATGCTCAAACATATGGAACTCCATACTTGGTCACTATGTTGTTCTCTAAGAACTGGATTACATCTTTTGCATTGCATGTCTTGCTACTGATTGCTTTAGTCCATCTGGTGCAATAATCAGTTATTGTTAAGACATACCTATGGCCTTAAGATGATGGAGAATTGATAGGTCCTATGAAATCCATGCCCCACTGAGAAAATGGACGCATCTCCATCACTAGCTGCAAGGGTTGGGTGGCATATTTTTCTCGGTTAGCAGCAACCTAACAAATATGACAACATTTAATATGTTCTGTAGTGTCTTTGAAAATTGTTGGCCAATAATATCCTACCCTCAGGATAGCATGGGCAATAGCTAAGTGAGATCCATGTGCAATTCCAAACTTATCATGCAACTTAGCCAAAACTTTATCAGCTTCTTGTTTATCCAAACATCTGAGATATATTCCTTCATAATTTCTCCTAAAAAGGATTCCTCCTTTGATCATATACTTTTGTGATCTTACTTCAAATCTCTCCTTTGAGAAGCTTGCATTTTTTATGGGCATCTACCAGTGATCAGAATATGCTTTATATCAGAATACCATTCTTTATTCTCTTTGGTATCCACCACATATTGCTGACTCATAATGTTAGGATTAGTCTTAGAGATCATCTAGCTCAAGGCTTGTCCTCTTACCAATTTCATGGGTGTTATATCCATATCATATTCTTGAAGAATTGTGATCCACTTAGCTCTTTTCTCTCCTGGCTCACTCTACATCAGGAGCATTTTCATTGTTGCATCTGGTACTAAAGAAATTATCTTACTTCTTAGAATGTAGTGTCTAAGCTGACTCATAATGTTAGGATTAGTCTTAGAGATCATCTAGCTCAAGGCTTGTCCTCTTACCAATTTCATGGGTGTTATATCCATATCATATTCTTGAAGAACTGTGATCCACTTAGCTCTTTTCTCTCCTGGCTCACTCTGCATCAGGAGCATTTTCATTGTTGCATCTGGTACTAAAGAAATTATCTTACTTCTTAGAATGTAGTGTCTAAATTTCTTGTCTGCTCTAATTAAAGCAAGAGCTTGTCTCTCAAAATCCATATATCCGAGCTTTGCATCCTTGAATGAGCAACTCATGAAAGATATGGGTTTCTCTTCTTTAGCTTCATTCCTCTATGTCAGTATAGCTGTACATGTGTGTTCTGAAACAAATGAGTAGATGTAAAATTCTCTTGTGTAATCAGGGCTAATCAGGATAGGTGCATCTGATATGGCTTTTTTGATGTCCTCAAATGCAACTCATGCTTCAGGTGTCCATTCGATCTTGGCATCTTTCTTCAACATTGCATTAAGTGGTCTGACAATCTCTGCAAACCTGGTGATGAACTTTCTAACAAAGTTTATCTTCCCAAAATATGATTTAAGTTCCTTCTTACTTCCAAGAAGTTGTGGCTTCATGATAAATTCTACCCTAGCAAGGTCAATGGTGATCCCATTTTCTGATATCAAGTGACCTAATAACTTACCTGTGGTCACTCCAAAGATGCACTTCTTTGGATTGAGTGAGATACCATAATGCTCACATTTTTTGAGTACCTTTCTGAGGTCTTCTATATGATCACCTCTCTTCTTTGAAAAGATGGTCAAGTCATCCATGTATATGACTATACATTTACCAACTAGGCCTCTAAATACTATGCCCATTGCACACTAGAATGTGGCTCCAAGATTGATCAATCCAAAAGGCATATGTCTATAAGCAAATATCCCCCACTTTGTGGTGAATGTAGTCTTCAATCTATCTATTTTATCTACCATCGCTTGGTTATATCCTGGGAAACCATCCAAAAATGACATCATTTGGGCTCCATTTACTATTTGTAAGAATTCATCTAGTGAAGGTAAAGGCTAGTTGTCCTTTTAATAAGCCCTATTCAGATTTATGAAATCTACACATAAGGATATATCCCCATTCTTCTTTCTTACAGGGACCAAGTTGGCTACCTAAGTTGAATGCTTCACAGGAAATATGATTCTAGCATTGAGAAACTTCTTAATCTCTTCAAAGATGATGGGTTCTAAGAAAGCATTAATAGGTCTCTGCTTTTGTCTAAAAGGCTTGGCATCTGGTTTCAATGGTATAGTGTGAGTTATAATTGAGGTATCATAAGTCTTCAGCTCATCATAGGTCTAGGCGATAACATGGATGTAATCCTTCAATGCTCGAGTTATCTCTACCTTTTCTTCTTCAGTGCAAACTTTACCAATCAAGACATTCCTTACATCTTCCTTTTGTCCTATATTGATTGGTAAATACTCTCCTCCATCAGTCTTGGGGAGATCTTTTTGTTTCAGCATGCTATGTAGATCAAATGCCCTTTCTAATTTTATCATACCTTTGGGAATCTTATTGCTAGGTAGATCCATGATCTCTTCTTCTTCCCATGTATGATCTTCTACATTCCTTTGATCTATAATCTAAGCATCAAATACATCTCTATTTGATATGAAATTTAGAATATGTTGGTCATCATCAAATACTTGAAGATTGGTGACATTATCTGGCATGGAAGGCACTGATACCATTTCAACTGAGAACCTCTTCAAACCAAAAATGGACAATGGCTCTAATGTGCTACAAGCCCATGCCAAGGCATCTGCTCTGTGATTTTGTTCCCTAGGCACATGGGTGATGTTGAATGCATTGAATTCTTCTATTAAATCCCACACCATGTGTCTGTAATTGGACAACTTCTTGTAGTTAAAAGAATATATACTTTTTACTTGTCTTACCACTAATTTTGAGTCTCCATAGACATGCAGAATATTCACTCTTTTCTTGAGAGCAAACAATACCCCATGAATTAAAGCTTCATATTCTGTCACATTGTTGGTGCATGGGAATTGTAATCTATATGCTACCAAGTAGGACTTTCCTGCTGGATCAATAAGATCTATACCTACCCCAACTCCTTGTTTTGACTTTGATCCATCAAACCTAAGGATCCATGGTTTATCCTCTGTCAAAGGCTTATCAGGACCTTCCCTTTTCTTTTTAGTTCTAGTAGCTGCACCACCTGATATCCACTTTAACTTTTGTGATTCATTCCTTGTCATTTTTGGTGGGTGATTTGAATTTGGTACCTTTCCCCTTTTAACATCAATGGTATCATCACTATCAATATCTATTTGTACTTTAACTTCCTTTTATCTTTAAGCATGTCTCTACTATTGGATAACTGATTCTTTGAATAAAGCATCTCTTTCTTATTCAATATATGTAAGCATAATGAGCATGTGGTCTCTAAATTTGGTGCTTCATGCAATCTACACCATCCATCAATTAAAGCATGATGTGGAGGGATCTCTTGCAACACAAACCCCCTGAATCTGTTTTGCTAAAAACTCTTCAAACTTTGTTAAATTACTCCCTTTGTCTTCATCAGATACTTCATAATCTGACTCAATTAGACAGTCAGTTCCTGGGTGATATTATTTTCATCTTTGGAAATATTCTCAACAAACATTAGGACTTCTTCTAGGCTATGGATGTGACTTTCATTCTGATATGTATCTCTTTCTGTACCTATAGATGAAAAACTAGAATCAGTATCATTATAACTATCTATATTGCTTACCTCAATCGAGAACAATCCCTTCTCGTTACACATTTGTTCTAGATCTATCATATCCAAGCAAGCATCACAAGTTTTCTCTAAATGTACTTCATCATGTAACCTGCACCAACCTTCAATCAAAATGTCCTCATTAGATATGTTCAATATTTGGCAATGTTGTGTTTCTCTAGATAAGTGTAGTTCAAAGTTTTTGAAATGATCAATTTCATCACTATCATCTAAATTATAATCAAATTCTATGATCATTCTATTATCTTGATGAACATCCTCACGGATATGTGCATTACATATGAGAATTTCCTCTATCCTGAATGTTTGGGGTCTAATGGTGTAAACCCCTATTTCAACATCCACATACAATATCTCATTGGTCTTGTTGTACTTCGTGATCATGTGTTTCATCCTAGGTTTAGCTTTGATTCTGATTTGGTTAGGAATCCCCTTCTAGGGTAACCACATGTGGCTGAAATCTATGGACATGTAACCATTAAGTGTCTTAGACCAATCCCTACTAAGTAGCATTCCATAAGTGTCAGGGATATCCACCACTTGGATGCCAATGTAATATTTAATCCTTGGATTTGATGCTAACTGCATGTGGATATGTGTTAACTCTCCTACTACACTTACTTCAGATTTGTCTAGTTGTGTCACCTTTTTGAGTGATTTAGCTAGATGTAACCCTAAGGCATTATAGATAGACAATGGAATCACATTGGTTGATGCACCTAAATCCACTAGGCAATTGTGTAAATTCTTACCAAACATCTTCAATGTGAGTAAAAATGGAGCTGACTCGGTCTTATCTTTATAAAGGGTCATATGTGAAGTGTCAGCAACTTGAACAATAGCTGGGACCTTTTGTTTCACATTGTTTTCTCTAGCTACATGATCCTTATTCAAAACTTGACTAGGATTATGAGCATGACTATCTTCTTTTGATATAGGCTCATCAGAAGACCTCATGAAAGCCCTTTTGATGGTTGGAGTCTTCAACAATTTTGATAATGACAAGCTGATTTTAACTCTTTTCATTTCCTCTGCTAAATAGGTGACTAGCTTGTTAGACTCAGGAGATTGATTCCTAGTCTTTGGCCCTGTATTTTGAGGTGCAAAGTACTGAGTATTAACCTTGGGAGGACCAGGATTATTGCTTTTGGATCAGGGGGTGTGTTGAAATTATTAGGAGGTAAAGATGTGGTCAAAGGACTAGGCAGCCTGTTAGGATTCCTCCTAAGGTTGTAATTGTGTCTATCCTGATATTGCTACTGATAAGCATGAATTTCTTCATGTTCTACTAATGGATAATTTTCATCCTCAAAGGGAAACACATAATCTATTTCAAATGCCATGGCAAATTCTTCACATGCTAATGTGTAGTTCTCATGAGCTGAGGTTGTTTAGTGATGAGGTTGATTTACATAACTCTCAAGCACGAGGGCAGAGTCATATCCACAAGGAACAATCTCATTCCCTTCAATGAAAGGAGATTCACTTGTGGAGTTAGACACTTCAGCCTGAAAGATAGTGACTACTATTTTGAACTGAGGACAATCTAGCTTAGCCTATGCATTAGTGTTGTGTATCCTACACCAGTTTGTAAGAGCTGCTTCTGCCAGATTAACCCTAGTAGTCTTTTTTGGTTCACTAGGAGATTGATTATCTAAGGGTGACGGTAAAGAACCATTGTTTGGCCTAGTATTCCATACCCTAGGGTGCCTAGGTACATTATTGTTATTGCCATTGTTATTGTTATAGTTCCTGTCATTATTCTATCCTCTGTCAAGATATCCAGATCTGTCATTATTATATCCTCTATTTTGGTTTGATTGGGAATAAAAGTTCTGACCTCTTAGGTGTGTAATCTCTATTGTCAATTTCCTTAGTTGTACAAATATCTCTTTGATGTCTTCCTTTTCCTCCTAAACTTTGGCTACTACATTTTCTGATTGAGGTTTAAAGAAAGAAGAACCATTGTTGTTGTTTTGTCCTACATCCTGATATGTTTGAGCATGTCCTAGATATTGTACTATCTGACAATTCCCATTTGGAGGGGGCATGATACTCAGGGGAGGTACCTGTAATGGATCGAGCATTGAAGTAAGAGGCATCATGACTCCATTGGTCTATTGTTGAGAAGGATATGTAGGATATGTAGGATATGTAGGGTATGTTATGTTAGGTGTTGTAGCAGGAATCAGTTGTTGGTTAACTTTTATTGCTTCCTCAAAAGCTTGTGTCAGAGTTGTGACACCAGGATGTGTTCTTCTTATGAACATAGAGGTCAGGGGATCTAAGGCTGAGTAGTATATATTTCTAGCTGCCTCATCAGCTACATTATATGGAGCTACTAGTTTAAAATACATTTTCTAAAATCTAGCATTGAAGTTTGTAATAGGTTCCCCTTCAAATCTTTTGATTGTGGAAAAAAGGTGATAAGTCATGGAAGGATCTATATGTATTTTGAAGCTATCCTTAAAGGATTTCTCCAAGGCATCCCATGAACCAATCAAGGCTTGAGCAAGGCTAATATACAAATTGTATGCTTCCTCTCCCAAGGAGTATGGAATTAGTCTGCATACAACATCCTGATGCTCAATCCTTGCTCTAAAACAAGCTTCCTTAAATGTCTTGATATGATCATCTGCATCCTAATATGGATGATAGTTAGGGAAAATCTTATCAAGGATTCTTAGGTAAAGGATGATATGCAATGAAAGTCAGGGGTGAATTATCAGCAAAGAATGACATTGTGACTAGTGCTTGATGTACTTGAGGTGTAACTGGTGATCTTGGAGGTGTCTAAAGCACAACTAGAGATACTGGAGGTGTTATAGTATGTCTTGATGAAGATGTTGATGCACCTAAGTCAGGAGTGTGATGAATATCAATAGTATGGGGTCTTAGTCCATGAATAGGCAATTCTTCCAAGAGTCCAACAGATCTAGACCTAGTATTAGGCCTGTGAGCTAGGATTCTGACAACTTATGATAGGATACGAATCTTTTGATTGAATCTTTACAAAGATCAGGAGAACTGACCTAACAAGATGATATTTCTAGTCTAGACTGAGTAATGACTAGATACTTATGTAATATTTGCATCAAACATGCAAATATGAACAAAGATTGAACTTCTAGAAATGAATATCAGGATATTTGATTATATAAGTAGATCACTACAAGGAATTCATAGGACAACCTAAACAATGATTCAACCTTTAAAGATTTCAAAGATTTTACTGCAAAGCCTAAAGTATTTATGCTAAATTCTAAGATATTTATGATAAACAGATTTGAAACAATACGAAACAAGAAAATCTTTGCATAAATGCTCAAAACATAAACAATTCTGGTGAGCTTTGAGAAGATTACCTTGTACAAATGCAAGAATTACGTGTATGCAACTAATTTACTTATCAGAAAAGAGTAAAGGTCCTCCTAGCACCAATTGCATGTTGTTATGACTAATAATCATCATCAACAAGTAGAGGTGGAGGCTGCAAATCAAAGAGAAACATTGAAAGGCCTTAAATCAAGAGGAAGGTAGAAAAAGGGCCGATGTTGTTGAGAGAGAGAGAGAGAGAGAGAGAGAGAGAGAGAGAGAGAGGGGCCTATAATAACAGTGGCGGATAGATTGCAGAGCAGTTGAGTGAAGATGAGGGGCTGCAAATAAACAAAGATGAGTTACCAACTCGTGGATGAGGAATATTGTGCAGTGAACAAAGAGTGCATAAGCATGTATAAAGTGAGCGGAGCACATGACAGAGCAAAGTGACTGGGTAGAAGAGTTCGGGTGTTTAGTAGAGAGAGTGGTTGGCTAGCCATTGTTGGTCTATCCCATGAGGGCAATGTATGAGATTGAAGATCTTTGTAATTTGATCTTTTCTTAATATCAAATCATTTCATGTCATTGTTTGGACTCATAGGATTGTGTAATACAAATGCTGCTTACCGTTATCTTGGCTGTCACTATCATTTATGTGGAATTTGATACATTGTATTATGACAGTTTTTGTCACCTGGTAAACTAGTATATGTAGTTCACATATTCCTATCACTCCATAAATTTGGGGTTAATTTCTTGAAATTTCTTGTCACTATTTTTATGTGTCCTAAGATTGGACTGTAAGTTGTAGAGGTCCTATAGGAAGTAAGGCAGAAAAAGTGTTACTCTGTTAGATTGCATGTGGGTATTGGAGCATGTATTAGGCTCATGCTATCAATGGATTTGTTGTTAAGACTACTAGGGTGATTAACAATTTACCTCTTACCTTGCATGCATGCCCAAATTTTGCAATTCATCAAGATATTCATGTTATTGACTTACCACCTCATTTTGGCATGCCTTTCTAGGGATTTTATTGCCAAGTTGGGTGGGTTTTTATCTTCTGATTGGTCCCATCTATTTTTTAGAATAAGGTATGGTACGAAAGTAACCATAAAATCTGAGCCTCTAGCTAAGGATCATATTGAACCATATGTCTCTAGCCCTATAAATGCTAACCTCTACATAACCCATGAGCGAGAGGATCAATTCGTGACCCTAGACCCCAGCACACCTATTGAGGATGTAAATCTAGATGAGTGGGTAGCTGAGGATCATGAAGATGACCCTTTCCATCACACTGATGAGGTAGGATTAGGCATTTATATGATTCATGAGCTTGATGCAGTGATTCCAAATCTGGTCAAGGATCAAAGTCAGCTTGAACAACAAGATAATCAACTCTAGAAGTTGTATTTTGATCGATCAAGAAACAAAATGGGTGCTGGTGGAGGAGCCATGCTGGCTTCACCTGATGGAGATAAGTACTATTCAACATTAAGGTTTGATTTTAGTTGTACGAATAATATAGCTGAATATGAGGCACTTATCCATGGCCTAGAATGGGCCAGAAAGAAAGGTATCAAGTGCTTACAAGTTTATGGTGATTCTGAGTTAATTGTAAATCAAGTTAGAAAATTAAATGTTATCAAAAATGATTTTCTCAAGAAGTATAAGCATCAATTTTGGGATTTAATTGAGATTTTTGATGCTTTTAATCTACTTTCAATTACTAGAAATCAAAATAAACATGTAGATAAAATTGCTGCCATAGGATCTCAGTTTGACATTCCAAATGAAATTCATAATGTAGAGGTACAACGGTATGTAAAAATTGTTGTTAGACCATGGTGCAGGAGCACCTCGAGACACTGAGGATCAAGAGGATCCCTACTCTATTTTGTCTAAGTTATCTTTCATGTTTGTAAGGCCTTAGTGCTATATGGAGTTATACTTGGCCGAGTAACGACATAACGTGAAGTCTGTATTTGTGTCATTCAAGATTGTAACTGAACTGTATGAATGTAACTGAATGGAAGAGGTGGTTGTAGGGTGGTTTGCCTTCCACCTTGTGTAACTGCCAACGTGAGTCTTTATAGTCGGTCTATGTTTGTGAAGAGAGTAGAGAGGCACAGATGGAGAAAATCAATTTGGATGTATAGTTTCTGAGGAATAAAAAGTTCTGTTTGATCTAATTATAGAGATGTAGATCAGAAGCATTCCACTGGTTGAGATTTCTTTGAAATCAGTGGAATGACTTCCTTAGGAGTAGATTGTTTTCCATTCTATTGAGTTTTTGGTGTTTTTGTGTGAGTTGTTCAGTTACAGAGTAGTAGACGTGGACATCGGTGTAAGACAGCCCCTCAAAGAAACCTACATCGGTGTAAAATTCATATTGTTTCACCGAAGGTGTATTGCGAATGCATATCGCAAATGTATGTTGAGAATGTATGTGAGAATATACATTTCATTGGATACAAAAGGTGACTGGTAGCAATGGTAAAGAAAACTAGCAATAATAAGTCATGTAAAGCATATACGATATTTTGGCATATTAGCGTGAGTGGTAGTATCGAGGGACAAGTGCAAGATCCCACCAACGAAGGAAGTCACGCTGAAAGTGGATTGTTCCATTGGCACATTAGCCAAGGCTTGTGGGTGCCCGCTGATGAAGGAGGTCACGCCGAAGTATCTAGAGTAGTCAAACAAGTCAAGTTTATCGGCACATTGGCCTAGCTTCTTAAGTGTTCGCTGACTATATTAAGTCCTGCCGACAAGTGAGAAGCGTGGAATTTCCATCGGGGAGAGTTACAACGTCGGAGTAACAATTTTGAAACTAATCAATGGAAATGTTCTCACCAATAGAATGATCTTGGTTAGGCTACACCGATAGTGGTCTGTCTTGCCGATCAGAGTCAACAATGGGGTGTCGGAGTCATGGTGGCATCGGCCTATTGGCCGACAAAATTTTTCTTTTGCCGATAGTGAATTCAAAGGGTTTGACGGGTTCAAAAGGATCTAAAAGTTGATAAGTGTTCGGTTTCCACTATGTGCTCTGCATCAGACCATCTGTACCTAATAATAACGTGAGTTGGCAAGTTTTTGATGGTGATGAGCAGATTGTGAGTTTTCTGGTTGCAGAAGCTGAGTTTGTAGCTGAGAATCAACAAAAGTGGCAGCAGCAATATGACAATCAGATTGTGCAGCTAAAGTCTAACAAGCTAACTAGGGGATTGGTAACATTGGAATCTATTTTCAATTTAGATGATCAAGTCAGAAAGGACAAATGTAGTATGACCATGAAGCAAGAACACTATTAAGTAGTTGAGATATTCAAGGGTAAGTTGCTTAAGTTGGGAAAGGTATGTACCAAGGAGGAACAACAAGCTTTCATTTTGTTATGTCAAGAATTTAGTGATGTTTTTTCTTGGGAGTACAAAGACCTAAAAGGTTTCGATCCTAAACTAGATCAACACACCATTGAGTTAGAACTTGATGCAAAACTAGTTAGGTAGAAGCAAAGGCCTCTCAACCCCAAACTTGAACACCTTATGAAAGATGAATTGAATAAGTTAATTGAGATTAATATAATATTTCCTATTAAGCATACTTCTTAGGTTTCCAACTTAGTTCTAGTTAGAAAGAAGAATGGGGAGATTAGGCTTTGCATTGATTTTCATGATTTGAATAAATCCTCTCTCAAGGATCATTATCCACTTCCTTCAATGGAACAAATCTTGCAAGTTGTTTATGGTTCTAACAGATTTTCTTTATTGGATGGATATTCAGGCTATAACCAAATTTTGGTGAAGGAGGAGGATTAGTATAAAACTACATTTACAACCAAGTGAAGGGCAATGGACATGGCCTTTGACAACCTCATGAACAAAATTATTTTAGTATGTCTAGATGATATTATAGTTTTCTCAAAAAATACTAATGAACATTTTGATCATTTGAGGCATATTTTTTAGAGATGTAAAGAGTTTGGGGTTTCTCTTAATCCAAAGAAGTGCATATTTTATGTTCATAAAGGTAAACTCTTGGGACACATTGTCTCAAAACATGGTATTTCCATTGATCTAGAAAGAGTTGTTGATATTCTTGATTTACCCCTACCAGCACATAAGAAAGGCTTACAGATCTTTCTTGGTAGGATTAACTTTGTGAGAAGGTTTATACCCAATATTGCAGTGTTATTACAGCTTCTCACAATCATGCTTAAGAAAAATGTACCTTTTAGTTGGACTAAGGAAGGTAAGAGAAGATTTGAGAAGATTAAAGAAGCTCTCATAGATACCCCAACCCTCATTAATCCTAACTATGAAAGAGATTTCATTTTATAGTCTTTTGGAGGTGTTGACACCATTTTAGCTATGCTTTGCCAACAAAATGACGAAGGCTTGGAGTAGCCTGTGGCATTTTTCAGCCAAGTTCTGGATGACTATGGTAAAGTACTCCTTTGTCAAGAAGCATGTATTTGTTGTTGTCAGAAGTCTTAAAAAATTTAGCCACATGCTCTCTAACAATAGAATTTAGTTGTTGGTTGCCCATCCAACTGTTAAGGAATTCTTGCTTAATAAGGAGATAAATGACAAAAGGGTAGGATGGATAACTAAGGTGATAGAATTTGATGTTAACATCAAAGTTACTAAGCTTGTTAGGGGAAAAGGTTTGTGTGAACAACTTGTTGTAGATGGAGAAAACATCCAAGAAAAGGAGGAAAATGTTGAAACAATATTTAACAATGAAGGACAAGCTATTGGTTCAGTTCATACTACAAACTAGGTGCAACAAATGAGCCACTATTTGCAAACTGGTGAATGCCCCAAAGGTTTGGATAGGGCCAAAAGAAGGTACTATAGGCTAGAATCCATTACCTATGCTATTATTGATGGTGTTTTGTATAAGAGAGATTTTCATGGTGTTCTACTAAGGTGCATTGAGCCAGGTTGGATTGATAAGCTACTGGAAGAGTTTCACAATGGGCCTTGAGGAGGCCATTTTGCTACAAGGACAATAGCCCTGAAAATTATGAGAGCTAGTTATTATTGGCTAGATCTTTTCAAGGATTTTTTTTCTTGGGTTAGAAAGTGTGAAAATTGTTTATTATTTGCAGGAAAGTAGAAGCTTGTAGCCTTGTCTCTACACCCCATTCAAGTAGAGAAGCCTTTTGCTAAATGAGGTCTTGAATTCATTAGACCCATCAACCTGCCTTCAAGTGCAAGCCACAAATGGATTCTAACTACAACTAACTACTTTACAAAGTGGACTGAGGCTATTGCTTTGAAAGAAGCAAATGAAACTTCTATTCTTAAGTTTCTATGAAGATTTGGTATCTAGATTTGGCACCCCTGACTCTATTATTTCTGAAAATGGATTGGCTTTTATTAGTTTAAGGATTTTTGATTGGTCTGTAAAGAATAATATTTTTGAAATACTTCATTTAATTATTACACACAGGGTAATGGGCAACTAGAATCCACCAATAAAAATCTAAATAAGATCATCAAGAAAGCTATTGAGGAGAACCAGGGGACTTGGCATGAGAAGTTGAAGTTAGCCCTTTGGGCTGATAGAATAACTCTAAAGAGGGCTATCGGTTTCTCCCCTTATGTTCTCACTTATGGTAAGGAGGCCAAGTTACCTATCTCAGTTGAATTACCAACTCTGAATTTCATTAAGGAACTTGAGCTGTTGGAAGAACAACTTATGGAAGTTAGGCTTGCACAATTAATGGAGTTAGAGGAAACCAAAAAAGAAGCATTGAGGTAGCTTGAAATCCATCAAGCTCAGATGAAGAACTCTTTTGATAAGAGAGCAAGGCCAAGAGATTTCATTATTGGTGATTTAGTCTTCAAGTGGGATGAACTCAGAAGCAAACCTAGAAAACATTCCAAGTTTGATGCAATTTGGGATGGACCCTATATAATCATAGAGTGAAAAGAACATAATTCTTTCTAGATTTCCAAGTTAAATGGAGAGGTGTTGCCTATCCCACTTAATAGGATCCACCTCAAACATTGCCTCTAAAGATAAGTTCTACAATTATACCATAGCAGATTAGTATTTACTGCTAATAAGTGCTTAAGGCACATTTATTTTAGTTGTTTTCTTTAACTAAGTGCTATTGCACATGTTTTCTATCCACCAGGGCCTTTTAGTTTGCTTTCAGTTTACTTTTGTTTTGTTTTCTATTATTGTTTGGAGTAAGTTTGCAGTGCAGTTTTATAGTTTTCTAACTCTGAAAAGGGGCATATTTAACTCCGCACCCAATGGATTATTTAAGGCAACTAGTCCATATGCTTAGCAGACAAGCATTCAACACAAATCACCAAAAATGTTACCAATTTTCACCTGTAGCCCAAATTGGCAGAGTTGAAACAGTTTGTTTCCATTTTAAGGTGAAAAGTTCTTAACATATTTTTGCTATGTTTGACCTTTGGATAGTTTAAAGTGTTCAGAAAAGAAAGAGTTCAATTTTATGATGCCATGTATTATAACAGAAAAGGAATCTTTCATCTTTTCACTAAATGCTTTTCAGCATAAAGGAGAGTACATGAATTGTAAGGAATTGATTTCATTCATTTTACAAAGGAGATATACATAAGATTGCATAACTATTGTGTTTATGTTCATTGGACAGAAAGGAACGAACAAGTGTCACACACAAGCCATGAGAATAGTTGAACCAATACAATATAAGAAATATACTATGCATCTGAAGATAAAGAATGTAAAAGAAGCATATAAGAGGAGGCATATGCATCATTGCCTATTTAAATCTTGAGTTGATCTTCATTACAGCTAGCTCCTCCTCACTCCCGATCTTTGAATGAACCTATATCATGATAGAAAGGATTGTTAGAGCTTCGGATATGAGTCTTCTTATGTGCCTATCAACAAAAGTATAATACATTGCCTATGTTGCACTAAATCAATTGACAAACATCATATATATACAAGAAGGCCTGAAAAATAAAACATCACAGGAGCATTGAGCTTCACTATTTTATCTAACATGTTTGTTCACTTGCAAGTAAAGGAGAAATTATGTTGCTGATCCATTTCTGAAGACATCATAGCATGTGGTGCAAAAATGGGCTCCCACAAGGGTTAAGCCTAGAATATTGTCCCTAAATCTCAAGAGGGGATAAGATAAGAGCTCATACTCATAATGCTCAAATAAAAACATTTTCAGATAAAGGAATAACTCATAAAATAATCACAAGATCCTCAAGCTCATTGCACATTTGTGACAATCAATTCAAGTGCAAAGAAGTGAGAATCATAAATGAGGAATGAACGCATTTGAATACTAAATAAGTATGCAGAACTGAATAAAGATACACCATCTATTCATTGAAGAAGTTCTATTTGCAAGCAAAATTCATGCTGTCATTTTTTGATCTCATTGAATTATACTTATTGCTACTTTATATCATCAATATTTCTTGCTAAATTTGAAGTGCTCACAAGAGGGGACAACAAGAATGTGTTGTTGTTTTGATGTTTCTAATGTTCAATGCCAAACTAGAGAATTTATCAAAACATGTTCATTAAAGTACCTACAAGCAGTGGTTGCATATCAGAGACAAGAGGAGTGCATTGTTCACAAGTGCTAAGGTGGAACGGTCACCAAGCTTCCATTACAAAGCCAATAATGATGGGGTAGCAATGAAACAACTATCATATGCATAGTTATCAAACAACTTGTCTAGGCTATCACCAATAAAAGGAAAGCATTCATGTATTGCCTCAAAAATAGAAGATAGAATTGGAGCCAAGGAAAAGATTATGCCAAGATACTCTTTGAACCTTCCTTTTTTGTCTTAACATGATTTACACCACTTTATTTTTTTCCTTTGAATATGCATTCAATGACAGTGAAGCATTGTTATCGTGCCATTAAGAGATAGATCTAATCATGATAGTCACTAAAAGGCAATGATGGAAGAGAACATGCAATAAACATGTACTTGATTCTATGCCTATAGAATGAGTGGGAAGAAGGCAACATTACAGTAAATATGCATATAGGACAGTCAACTTGCAATGACATGGAAGGTGACAATCCTATATGTAAAATTATAGATGAAGGCAATAGAAATGAATGCATCTTTCAGTATTGGTGGTGCTTACAATTATAGTCAACATTTCATGTTCTTTCATCTAACGATTACAAATGGACCAGTAGTTTCGAAACTTCTATACATAAACCATGCTCAGACGGTACCAAATACACTTGTCATGCCAAATACATTATAATTAGATGCCATTGTAATGAAGCAACAATAATATCTCTATCAGAATCATTTGTTCTTCTCATCCCATAGAATGTAAAGTGAGTCATAAAGTGCGGTCATAATAGAGCAAAACAATCACATTAAGAATATGACAGCCATAGGAGGCTTTGAAGGAGGAATACAAGTGAAGAGGTAAATACAAAATGAAATAAAATGTCTTTTGTTTCTGTTGAAATAATAAACAATATGTATTTCTTGCTTCCATACAATGAAGCCAAGTGTGCATTCTTGAGGGCAAATGAACAGTATACAATGGTGATGCCAAGGGTTTAGAACAAATTTCTAAGTTTCTTCATGCCACAACAAGGGGGTTTTGAACCTATTTTCTACAAAATAAAGGTGATTGTATCTAAGTTTTGAAACCCTTAGCCATGTTTATTGAAGACACAACTGAAAACAAAAACCTTCATGCTTAAACTAATACCCATAAACTTGAGAAGTCACGACCTTTCTTAGAAAGAAAATTAGTTTTTAGTTCTATTCAAAGGGCGAGCAAGGTGATAGTAGTTACTACTTTCAATAAATAAAGGAAACCCAACTTACACCTTCAAAATCCACGGCCTTAGAAGTAATGGCATCTACAAGCTAGGGTTTGGAACCCAAAGAAGTTTCCTGAAACTCAAATAGAGATGCATGAATAGAGAAGTAAAGAAAGCCTCAGGTTAAGTAAATCTCATAAGCACCCAGAGCTTCAACAAGCCACGGCCATAAGGGTTTTCAAAAAGTAAGTACGTCAGATAAAACAAATACACTTCTTTTTATTCACTGTTGAGCTCGAATAGAGCATCTTTTATAGACAATAAAGAAAAATGCAAGATGAAACTTACCCAAGTTTTTGATGTGTATAAAATGCACTCAAAATCATAGTGTGAATGCTTCGAGAGATGCTCCAATGGCGACCTCAAAACAGAGGAAATATCAACAAGAAGATACTAGAGACAAAATACACTAGAAAAGAGTCTTGGTCACGGCTAAAGAGGCCAAATAATGCTTCAAAATGCAGAGCAATGTCGTGTTTTATGATAGAGAAAGATTTACCTTGCAATCTCTTGTAAGAATTTTTGAGAAAATGCTTTGAAACAACAGGAAAATGAAAAGTTCAAGCTTCAAACCCTAGCAATGGTGGCGTCTAGGCAGAGCCAAAACTTCTCCAAAAGTCAAGTGCAAAATGAGGCCAAAAATTTAGGGATGGTTTTTGTTTTAGGGCTCATGGTTGCCCTAATTTGAATGTGGTTTTTATCACATCCTTTTAAAAAAATCAAATGCCCACTAATACCCTCGTGGGGTTATTGACTTTGCATATAGACCTTGGTTTTATGTCTTTGAATTATTTTACAACCTTGGGGAAAAAATAGAGCGTAAATATGCCTTAGAACGTTTTGTGATTTGTATAGAAAATCAAAATGCCCAAATATAGAAGTACTTGATGTTGCAAGTATGAGGTGAACCAGTGTTGTCATTGATGTCAACTTACTCATATTGCATTAATAAGAAGGTTTGGATGAGTTGTGTGCTGTTGTTATTGAGGAAATCGGTCTCCATCCGGAACAGTGAAGAACAGTGATGAGAAGAAGGAAAATGTACTGTATACGTTGAGAACCAGAGGATGCGGATTAAAGGGTTTGTAGATATGAGTCTTGAGATGCTTTAGCTAAGATTTCAGAGGTCCGCATGAAGATCTGAAGAAGTTGTGGCTATCTGTGTGGAACTGGTTCCGATAAGTGTTCAGAGGTGACAGAGGATCACAGAAAGGTCCGGTGAGGTCCGGAATTGTATTATCCTAATCTATGGATTGGAAGGAGTGTTTGGGATGTCCTTGTGATGTGTCATCTTGAGTTGTGTATGATTTTGAGGTCCGGAAGTACCTTTTGCATTGTGACAGTGGCGATAGACTGTGTTCTTGAAGTACCGGATGATGAAGAGAAGAATTTCGGTAAGCTGATGAAGTGCGGATGTTTTTGATGATTCAGGGAAGGTTATGATGATCATTGGATCATATCTAGTTCATGTTGGTGGTCCGCATTGAAGTTAGAATTGGATTTGATGTTATGGCTACCAGTTGTTGGTGTTCTTCCTATAACATGCCAACCAGATGTTCTACACGCCTTGCGAATGTTATTGTGATGTTTTCTGACTTAGATGATTGTTCCTAAGTCGATGTCTTGTATAAATAAGTGTTTGAGAATTCATTTTGAAGTGTGGATTGTGTGGATGAGTGTGGCATAGCGAAGAGAAGTGCGAAACGCAGAGCAAGGGTTTTTGGGCTTAAATGGAACTGATCCGGACATGGTAGAGATGTCATTCTCTAGTTCAAGATTGTGATTCTTATCACTTTGTAGACAGTGTGTCTCCTTGTAGGCAGTGTGCTTCTTTGTGAACAGTGTGCTCGAGCAGTGAGCCCTAATTGGCATGTGCCATTCATTTTTCTTATTCTTCTAACAGAGAATAATCCTTGGGTTAATCACCCCATGGTTTTTCCCTTAACCGGCTTTTCCACGTCAAAATCTTGGTGTTTAATGTGTTGATGTTTATCTGCTCTTGTGTTTATGCTTTATGTTTTCATGGATGATTAATTGATATGTTGTTAACAAAGAAGAATTAAGTGTTTGAAGTAAGAGCAAGTTTTTATACAACTGATTCACCCCCCCTCTTAGTTGTATGCCCTAGATCCAACAATTGGTATCAGAGCCAAGTTCCTCTGAAAGAAGTTTAACCGCTTGAGGAGATCCAGGATGTCATCATACAAGAAGGATAGTCTGAAGTTTGATGGAACCAACTTCACTCTCTGGAAAGGTCGCATGAAATGTCACTTGGAGTGTATGGGAAAAGCATACTTGGCCATGGTCTCAAAACCATATGTACCTCCACAGGGTGGTCCGACAACTCTGAATGAAATCACAGATGCTGAAAACAATCTACAGACCAAGGAAGCTCTTCTAAGCACATTGAATGACTTAGATCTCTCAAATGTTATCGACCTACCAACTGCATATGAGATCTTGACTAAACTGGAACTTCTGTATGAAGGAGATGAGTTTGTCAAGGGTGCAAGGTTGCAAAGTCTGAAAGGGAAATTTGAAAGATTAAAGATGAGAGAAGATGAAAACATCACTACAATTATGCCAAGAGTGAATGAGCCGGTATGTGGAATTAGAAATGCTGGTGGAACTCTGGATGAAAATGAGATTGTTTGTAAAATTCTTAGATCCCTTCCTGCTGCCTACAAAATCAAGGTTGCTGCCATTGATGAATTCAGAGCCCACACAACTGTCACAAGAGAACAATTGGCTAGCAAACTAGCTGCATTTGAAATGACCAAGTTTGGAGATGATCCTCCCAAGACTGAATCTGCTTTCAAAGCTAGTGCCTATGTGAAAGGCAAACAGAGATTTGATCCAGGAGAAAACTCTTCAAGGAAGATGTCATGGTATGATCAAGCAAGAAGAGACATGGAAGAAGAGGAAGCAGAAACAGCTCAACTTGAAGCCCTCATTGCAAAGAGACTACCAAGAGGATCCAGTAAGTATGAAGGAAAACTACCCTTTAAGTGTTTCAACTGCAATAAGATTGGTCATTTTGCTTCAAGATGTCCGGAAAGATCTACAAGGTCTAATACTAACAGACAAAGGTTTCAAAAGAACTGCTATTATGTTCATGAAGAAGATGACAATGAAGGAGTAACAGATGATGAATCAGAACTAGGAAGCAAATCTGGAAATGAATGGGTGTTTATTGCCATCAAGGAAGAAGATTCAATATCCTCTGAATCTGTCAATCACAAGGTTGTGGAAAAAGCTTTGGCTGCTCAAGTGGAAGAAAAGGATGATTGGGTTATTGATAGTGGATGCTCTCACCATATGACTGGTGACAAGAATAAGTTCTTAGATTTGGAAAGGTATGAAAGAGGAATGGTAAAGTTTGGTGACAATTCTGCTGGCAGAATCAGAGGTAGGGGGACTATTTCCTTTGATGGAAAGAGCAAAACAGGTAATGTACTATATGTTGAAGGATTTAAGCACAATCTTCTCAGTGTTGGTCAGTTAGTGGACAAAGGCTATGATCTCCGGTTCAAGAATGGAAAATGCAAAATCTTTACAAGCTCCGGAACTGAAATTGCATCCGGTGTCAAACAAAAGGTAATATCTTTCATCTGGTTGGTTCAAATAAAAGTTGTCTGTTTGTTCAAGTTGATCAGAGTTGGTTATGGCATAGAAGAATGTGTCATGTAAATTTTGATAACATCATCAAGATAAGTAATATTCAGGTTGTAAGAGATCTTCCAAAATTAGTGAAACCTACAAATAGTTTGTGCAAAGAATGTTAGCTAGGTAAACAGAGCAGAGCCTCTTTCAAAAGCAAAGATTAGTCCTCTACCAGATTGTTGGAATTAGTACATACTGATCTCTGTGGTCCAACAAGAATCAAGAGTCTGCAAGGTGATAGATATTTCATGTTGCTAATTGATGACCATTCCCGGATGATGTGGGTTACCTTCCTAAAAGAGAAATCAGAAGCCCTTGAGAAGTTCAAAATCTTCAACGCTATGGTAGAGAATCAAACCAGATTGAAACTCAAATGTCTAAGGTCTAATAGAAGTGGTGAATTTACATCCGGTGAGTTCATTGACTTTTGTGAGAAGCAGGGTATAAAGAGACAGTTGTCTGCTCCTAGGACTCCATAGTAGAATGGAGTAGTTGAGAGAAAGAACCGGACCATTCAGGAAGCTGCCAGGACAATGATGTTGGAAGCAAATGTTCCTCAGATGTTTTGGAAAGAAGCTATCAGCACTGCAGTCTACACTCTCAATAGAGTTCAAATTAGAAACAATACCGGTAAGACCCCCTATGAATTTTGGTTTGGCATCACTCCTACTGTGAGATATTTCAGAGTATTTGGTAGCAAGTGTTATATTAAAAGAGATGAGGATCTAGGAAAGTTTGATGCTAGAAGTGATGAAGGAATTTTCTTGGGTTACTCCACTCAAAGCAAAGCATACCGGTGTTACAATAAGAGACTGAGGAAGATGACAGAAAGTACTAATGTGAAAGTTGATGAAGGAATTGAGAAGCCCTCAAGGTTCTATGAATGTGATGAAGATGATTAGAATTATCCTCTAGTGCAAGAAGCTCCTTCCTCCTCTGAAATTCAGATCCAGACTGATCCGGTAAATCAGGAAAAAGAAGTTTGTCTGAATGAGCCTGATCAAGAATTAGTAGTGCAAGAAACTCCCAAAGTTCCAAGGTATGTAACTCTAAATCACTCTGAAGATCAAATCATAGGTGACAAAAGTAAAGGGGTACAAACAAGAAGAAGAATTGCTCAAGATTCAAATGAATACTGTCTGATTTCAAAGATTGAACCTAAGACAGTAAATGAATCTTGCAATGATGAAAACTGGACCAAAGCAATGGAGGAAGAATTGATGCAAATTGAGAAAAATCGTACTTGGGATCTTGTTCCCAGACCTAGAGACAGGAATGTGATTGGAACCAAATGGGTCTTCCGGAACAAACTGAATGAAGCTGGTGAAGTAATCAGAAACAAAGCTAGATTGGTCTACAAAGGCTACTCTCAAATAGAAGGAATTGATTTTGAAGAGACCTTTGCTCCTATGGCAAGAATTGAAGTAGTCAGATTATTTCTTGCATTTGCTGCCTTCAAAGACTTCAAAGTATATCAGATGGATGTCCAGTCTGCCTTCCTAAATAGTGATCTGGAAGAAGAAGTTTACATTGAACAACCGGATGGATTTCAATTGTCTGATAATGATGATATGGTCTGCAAGTTGAAGAAAGCATTATATGGATTGAAGCAAGCCCCAAGAGCATGGTATGAAAGGTTGGATAAGCATCTTATGCAGATTGGATTCAACAAAGGCACTGCTAATAGTAACTTATATTTCAAAATTGATCTTGAAAACATTTTGATTGTTGAAGTGTTTGTGGATGATATCATTTTTGGAGGAAGAGATAGTATGTGCAAAACTTTTGCAAATCAGATGAAAAGTGAGTTTGAAATGTCTATGCTTGGTGAAATGAATTTCTTCTTGGGTCTGCAAATTACTCAAACAAAGAAAGGGATCTTCATTTCTCAGACCAAATATGTGAAAGAATTGTTGAGGAAATTTGGTATGGAAGATTCAAAGCCAATGAACACTCCTATGGGAACCGGATGTAAGTTGAGCAAAGATGATGACTCTCCAAAGGTAGATCAGACAAAGTATAGATCAATGATTGGTGGATTGTTATATCTCACTCAGACTAGACCAGATATAATGCAGGCTGTTGGTCTTGTGGCAAGATTCCAGGCTGATCCTAGAGAATCTCATGTTATGGCAATCAAAAGAATTTTTAGGTACTTGAAAGGAACAGTTGAGTATGGTCTATGGTACCCTAGAGATCCAGATTTCTCTCTTCATGCATATACAGATGCAAATTGGGTAGGAGATATGGATGAACGGAAGAGCACCAGTGGTGGAGCATTCTTTTTGGTGAAGAGATTGGTTTCTTGGCTAAGCAAGAAACAAGATGCAATATCTCTGTCTACAACTGAAGCAGAATACATTGCAGCAGCAGGTAGTTGCACTCAAATCTTATGGATGAAGCAGATGCTAAGAGACATTAAAGTTGAATATGAGGAGCCTATCACAATTTTCTATGATAATTCAAGTGCAATTAATATTTCTAAGAATCTGGTATTGCATTCTAAGACTAAGCACATATCTATCAAGTTTCACTTTTTGAGAGAACAAGTGAACAAGGAAGAAGTCAGATTGGAGTATGTTCCCTCCAAGGATCAGATTGCAGATATCTTTACTAAACCTCTTCCCAAGGACTCTTTCGAATATCTCCAGGAGAAGTTAGGGGTCATGGCCCCTTCGGTGATGAACTAGGATGCACTGATGTGCATCATTCTGGTGGATATCATAGTCATATCTTGTGATCTAGATTGATGATGGGGAGCTACTAGTAAGGGGGAGCAGCTGGTATGATTCTGATATATTAGAATTGCAAGTATGAGCCCTTTGCCATTGATGTCAGAGCGGGAGAGAAGACATGTGAAAAACAAGTGGTTGATGATCAAAGGGGGAGTAGTAAAGGAAGAGAAGACATGTGAAAAGTTGTTGTTGATAGGGGGAGCTGTGACAGAAAGGAGAAGTTCTTGTCTTGATGGTTTTTCACATCATATGTTGCCATCAATGACAAAGGGGGAGATTGTTGCAAGTATGAGGTGAACCAGTGTTGTCATTGATGTCAACTTACTCATATTGCGTTAGTAAGAAGGTTTGGATAAGTTGTGTGCTGTTGTTATTGAGGAAATCAGTCTCCATCCGGAACAGTGAAGAACAGTGATGAGAAGAAGGTAAATGTACTGTATAGGTTGAGAACCAGAGGATACGGATTAAAGGGTTTGTAGATATGAGTCTTGAGATGCTTCAACTAAGATTTCAGAGGTCCGCATGAAGATCTGAAGAAGTTGTGGCTGTCTGTGTGGAACCGGTTCCGACAAGTGTTCAGAGGTGACAAAGGATCACAGAAAGGTCCGGTGAGGTCTGGAATTGTATTATCCTAATATGCGGATTGGAAGGAGTGTTTGGGATGTCCTTGTGATGTGTCATGTCGAGTTGTGTATGATTTTGAGGTCTGGAAGTACCTTTTGCATTGTGACAGTGGCAACAGACTGTGTTCTTGAAGTACCAGATGATGAAGAGAAGAATTCCAGTAAACTGATGAAGTGCAGATGTTTTTGATGATTCAGGGAAGGTTATGATGATCATTGGATCATATCTAGTTTGTGTTGGCAGTCTACATTGAATTTAGAGTTGGATTTGATGTTATGGCTACCAGTTGTTGGTGTTCTTCCTATAACAGGCCGACTAGATGTTCTACATGCCTTGCAAATGTTATTGGATGTTTGCTGACTTAGATGATTGTTCCTAAGTCGATGTCTTGTATAAATAAGTGTTTGAGAATTCATTTTGAAGTGTGGATTGTGTGGATGAGTGTGGCATAGCGAAGAGAAGTGCGAAAGGTAGAGCAAGGGTTTTTGGGCTTAAATGGAATTGATCCGGACATGGTAGAGATGTCATTCTCCAGTTCAAGATTGTGATTCTTATCACTTTGTAGATAGTGTGAAGTAAAGAATTCCTTACCAAAATACCGTATGGTTCTAGAATTTGCATGTTGATTGTGCAAACAAATTTGGTACATCGGATCAAAAATTTAATTTTTTTAGTAGCCTCTTCAATTTGGGTTGGAACTTGGCTATGAAAAACAAGGAGTTTATAATTTATTGAAGTCCATATTAGTACAAAATGAAGGTTTCATTATTATGTCATGAAATTAGGTCTCCATGCTTATTTTCCAAATGACAACTTGTAATGATTTAACTATATATATATTTTTTATATAAATTCTATATTATAGAACTTATATTTATTATTATATATTATATTCAATGTAATGTAACATACATACATACATATATAGACATATGTATGTATATATATGTATATAAATATATATATACATACATTTGTATATATATATATGTATATATATACATGTATATATATATGTATGTATACATACATACATACATACATATATATATATACATACATACATACATATACATACATACATATATACATACATGTATATATATATATGTATGTATATATGTATGTATGTATGTATATAACATGGGTTGAGAGAGAGAGCTACAGAAGAGAGATAGAGTGATAGAGGCAAGAGAGGAAGAGAGGACATACATAATTTGGAAAAACAAAGACTTATTGAAATGATTAATTCAATTGGAGGTTTTGATCTAATAATAGGTGGAAGCCCCTATAATAATCGGATAGGCAACAACAAGAACACAAGGGATAGGTTAAAGGGGAAGCATTCCTCTATTTTCTATGACTTTCCATGGATTGTGAATTATGTAAGGCATGCAATGCATTCCAGTGTAACTTGATAGAATAATGAAACACTGATTTTGTACTAATTTGGACTTCAATAGATTATAAATTCCTTAATTTTCATAGCAAAGTTCTCACCCAAATTGAAGAGGCTACCAAAACCAAGTATTGAAAATTATGGACATTATTGCTATTTTGATTCTATGTAGCAAATTTGTTTGCACAATAATCATGGGACTAATTGCAAGTATGGATGTTGCCAATTGTAGACTTGTATGGTATTGTAGTAACAATTTTTTTATTGTGTACTTGTCTACACTTAAATAGATTAGTAATTTATTCTTTTTTCATAATCATCTTCCCCCAAACAATTGAAGAGGTTAGAAAAAACAAGTATTGAAAATCATGTATATTATTTTGATTGTATGGAGCAAATTTGTATGCACAATCAATGTGGGACTAATTGTAGGCTTGGATGTTTCTAATTACAATCCTAAGTTCATTAGTTCAATTAGTCATGCTAACGATGGTTTCCTTTTACAAGGATTGAGTGAAATCCTAGAGCATATGTAGAAAGTAAAATCTCACAAAAGAAATAATTTAGATATAGAAATGGATTACTATGAAAGCCATCTCAAGAAACTATTTTAGAAGATAAAGCTCAAAGAAGGCATGTCTCCCAAAGGTTTGTTTTTAGAAAATAAAGATATAAATCTTCATATACCACAACATGTTAAAGGATTGGTTGGATTTAGATTTCTAGATTGCCTCAAGGGTCTGTGGTGGAAGCTTGAAGAATTTGAGAAAGGCATACCATACTTTTACTTTGAATTTGTGTATAGTATGCCAAAATGTGTATGAGGAAACCATATCTTTATTTATGTATGATGCTGAACTAAAATTTGTGGATTAAAAGTACTTTTTATTTCCAAGTAAAAAACATGGCTACATGCATAGCCTTCCTATAAATAATTATTTTCATATTTTACCTTTACCATCCATGACAATTGAATAGACATTTCCTAAAACACAAAATCATTGGCCATCATGGGATTAAAAAACTAAGCTTAATTGCATAAACATAGTGGAAAAAAATGTTATGTTGTGTGATAGACTTGGAGCTATGGTCAATCATTCTAATGGAAAACCCTAAACTAAAGATTAGGCTATGGTACTTTTACAATGTAAAAACTAGACCTTGGTATGGGTTGGCACTTTTACAAAAATAGTGAGAAAGAGAAAGCGATAGAGAGAAAGAGATAAAGTGGGAGAGAGATAGAGATAAGAGATATAAAGGGAAAGAGAGATAAAGAAAAGAGAGTGACTTTCAATCAATTGTTTCATACCAACAATCCAAAGATGACATGTGTCCATTGGGAACTACAATTAGGGAAACATGTCATTTTCTTAAGGACCTGATAATTCACCTTTAAGACCTCTTTAGTGTACCCATTGCACAATAAAGTATAGATATCTCTAACAGTAGCAACATAACATATCCAAGCTTCATTGATTCATACATGGAAAGACCAATACAATTAGAAACAATATTGCTTAAGGAAGTGGTTCAAAATTGGACATTTACAGCATCTAAAAAATCCAACAAATGGAAAGAATGCTACATCTCTAGATCCATTTACTTACACTCATGATGAAACTCCTTCTGATTGGGGACATGCAATGTTGCAATAAGATAGTACCGATGAATGGAAAGTCTTGTCAAGTATGTACCTAGGCCTGCCATTTCAACTAGATGGGCTTGACATGCTTGGGAAACAAGAAGATGATTGATAAAGGTTACTATCACTTGCAAATAATTGACCGAAACAAAAATAAAAAATAACTTTACATGCATAGAGAGAAGGGAATGGAGTGTGATTGATAAATTCTAGCATTTTGGAAAGAACATTGTTGTTGCATTGTAATCCTCTTTTGGAACTGATTAGTGATAAGATGTTGAAGGGATACCTTTCTTAGAAAATTCCCACCCTTTTTGACTTAAATTCTCTAGAGAAAAACTAATGTGTCATGTGTATGTGGTTTCCTTACATGTGCTCTGGATAAGATCACAAAGATGAGTCTAGTTTTAGAGGAAGTCTTGTAGATGAAAAAAATCCCAACGGAAATTGGCTCCCACTTTGAAAATAATGGGCACGTACTTAGGAATGGGGTCCTGAGACTAAATGGGTGCCCATTATGTAATGGGCTCCTATTCAGGATCAAGAGCCTGAACCCAAACATGCACCCATTGCATATGGGCTCCCACAAATAGAACAAATGGTCATTTCATAAATAGGCACCCATTCACTAAAAGTATTTATTTTTAACATTCCCTACCACTTCATTTTCAATAGCTAAATCCGCAAGTAGGGATGAGAAAAAGCAAAGTGAAATGGGCACCCATGTCTTTGAGGGTCCATAATATAGCTCCATGAGCATCTTGTTATCTTCAGAGTGATTGTTAACTACTACCAGGTAGGTGGTTTTATATTTTTTTATTGTTCTTTGTTGTTTATTACCATTTTTTTATTTACATTTAATTTAAAACCATAAACCTTAAACCTTAAACTCTAAAGTGTAAACCCTAAATCATAGACCTAAAAATCTAAACCATAAACCGTAAATAATAAACCTAAAACTCTAAACCATAAACCCTAAACCATAAACTTGAAGTTTCCTAAACTCTAAACTTGAAACCCTAAACCTTAAACCAAGGTCTAAATTTGATGGTTGTATGGTCGTATTTAGGCATTTTTGTTGTAAAACACATGTAACATTTTTGTGATTTTTTTATTTTTCTCATCTATTATGATGTGTTCTAATGATGTTTCTTAGCACAACCCAATTTTCATTATCCAGAGCACATGTAAGTAAACCACATACACATGACATGTTAGTTTTCCTCTAGAGAATTTAACTCAAAAAGGGTGAAAATTTTCTAAGAAAGGTATCCCTTCAACATCTTATCACTAATCAGTTCCAAAAGAGGATTACAATGCAACAACAATGTTCTTTCCAAAATGCTAGAATTTATCAATCACACTCCATTCCCTTCTCTCTATGCATGTAAAGTTGTTTTTTATTTTTGTTTCCGTCAATTATTTGCAAGTGATAGTAACCTTTATCAATCATCTTCTTGTTTCCCAAGCATGTCAAGCCCATATAGTTGAAATGGAAAGCCTAGGTACATACTTGACAAGACTTTCCATTCATTGGGACTATCTTATTGCACCATTGCATGTCCCCAATCAGAAGGAGTTTCATCATGAGTCTAAGTAAATGGATCTAGAGATGTAGCATTCTTTCCATTTGTTGGATTTTTTAGACGTTGTAAATGTCCAATTTTGAACCACTTCCTTAAGCAATATTGTTTCCAATTGTATTGGTCTTTCCATGTATGAATCAATGAAGCTTGGATATGTTATGTTGCTACTGTTAGAGATATCTACACTTTATTGTGCAATGGGTACACTAAAGAGGTCTTAAAGGTGAATTATATATATATATATATATCATCTAAGCAAAAATCTTTTATATCTACCAAAGGTCTATTTCTACTTAGATAAAACTACATCTTTATGACATAGTTGTGCCAATTAAAACAAACCACATGCATGACCCTATCCCACACTTTTAAATTCTTAGGTCCCATATATGTTTTAGGTATTTCATATCATATATAGATACATATCAAAGTTTCTGTCTCTCTTTCGTAGCATCACAATAGTTAAATTCAATATTAGATGAATTTAAGTTAAGACCTATAATTTTATCTCAATTACTTTTGCACCTTGTTTTAAAATTCTCATCTTATAAGGTATCATTTATAACTTAATTTGTCTAATGTATGAATTGTATTGGTTTCTCCTTAGAGAGATTTATTTGCAAGGTGTTCTTTTATCCCTATATTTGAATGAAGCCCAATAATCTTACATCACTTAGGTTTCTTCCTAGGCATCCTCCTTTCATTTTCCAAGTTTAAGATTTGATTAGACCAAGTAATTTTTTATTGTTTTTCTAGATTTGTGATCTCCCTGTGCACTTATCACCTTATCTAGGGTTTGATTTATTGTCTATGCCTAAAATTGCAAATTTAATGCCTCATTATTGATAATCAATCTAATAAATTCCTTTCCATGATCCCTAGTAAAGGATCAAGTGCTACAGTCATGCTTCTTTGTTTGTACCCTAGACCCACTATTTTATTTCTCTTTATTGCAATTGTATCAAACTACATATCTCAATCCATGTAGGCTTGTTTAATATTCTTGGTGACTATATGTTTATTCACTAAGTCTTGTTTCCCCATGGGCATTCTCATGTTCCTATGTTCTTTGCTTCCAAATGCAAGCTTCTTATATGTTGTAACTCACTCATGGCCTTATGTCAATAGATCTCTAAACTTTCTTTACCTTGACTTTCTATTGGTCTCATATTTATGCATAGAGAGCTTCAATTATTCCAAAATTTGAATAACCTTACCCTCTATTTAACCCTTGATTATTTTTCTTATTTGGTTGTTTAATTCTTATTGATGAAGTTATCCCTGTACTACTATGGTTTATTGAAGAAATAATCATTTGTAAGTGATAATTGAAATGCATGCAAATAGTGCCATAAATGCCTCTAGTTTATGTACATGTCAGTTGCTACATGGACAACACATTTTTATGATATGACAATTTTTTATGTGCGTGATATATGTTAGTGACTTACATCTAGGTCTATTACCTCCATATGGTGATATGTATCTAGTGATGAGTTTGGAAATTATTGCCTTACAATTTGATATCATGGAAGTTCCTTAGTGTCTCTCTTCCTATTGATCATTAGCTTCTTTTTTTTTTCATGTAGTCAACATATTATTAGGAAAGGTCTATCTAGAAGATAACCTTATTTGATAGAAATTCTTAGCACAATATTTCATTTATTGGATAAAATTATGGAGATATTTTATAATTAAAGCATAAAGAAATTGATTAGAATATTAAAGTATATATCTAGGTGAATTAACTATGTTACAAATTCTCTTTTCTAACATGATAATTAGTAATGTCATAAAACATCGTAACTTGTTTAGTTGGAACCAAACCTAGAAATAAAATTTAATTGGTAAACATCAGGTCTTTATGTCATATTTAGGTATGAAATCACCACTACTAGCGTCATTAGGTGTATAAATATTTTCTATATATAAGCATGAACTCATCATTTACAAAATGTATTTATTTAAATTTATCTTTTTGTAATTGCAGTTGCAATCATGTATTTATTTGTAAAATGTATTTATTTAAAGGAAAATATATTTATGGACTTAAACACAAATTTTGAAATATTTTTGAACTTTTAAATTTTTTTTTGGAAAATGTCACTTGGTTGAATATATGTACATTCTTATGTAATAAAATGTTTTAATGTATTGTTTAAACCATGTAAATTTATATATTTCCAAGTTTGATATATGTATAAACATATGTAAGTACATGCATTTAATATATAAATTTCTAATTCCTAATTCAATTTTAATTATTTTTTTTGTAATTGCAGCTCTACTTCTAGCTAATTTATACATGGATGACCCCCCAATACCCCTCACCCCCCCTCCCCCCCCCCCCACCCCAAAAAAAAAAATAAAATAAAAAAAAAAAAAAAAAAATCCCACCCCCACTATCTAATGAGGCTCACTTGCAAGCAAGCATCAATGAAAACATAAATACATTACAAGAAAAATTAGTTCTTTACAAAATCAGATGTATGCTCCACCATATATATCATGGTTTATGCAAACTATTACTGATTTAGTGAGAGCACTTCATACTGATTAAGACACATTCTACTCATGGTGGGAGGAGAGGAGGCAGTTTTATATGGATGGTCTCTCTTATAAAGAGATAAATGATTTGCACATTACAAAAAATACTATAGCCCCATATTTCATTGATCCCTTGATAGGCCAACCAATAGCACCATATGAAAAAAAGATTTCAATAAAATGTTGCACACATGAGCCTGTGATAGCTCAAAAATTTTGGGATTAGTGACTATGCACCACATGCCAATTTTGAGGTTCCTTTATATTTTTTGAAAAAATTATGGGTTGAGTTTGTGATGGGCTTAAAGCCCAATTATTTTGATATGAGACCATTCCAAGGTGTGGGTGATGGCATGCCACAACATAGACTGGGGGCACACATTGATCCAAATCGATGTTTGCCCCCTTTACCTATTGTTCCTTCTTCACCCTCTATTCTTGTGCCCTTTCACTAGTGCACGATGGTCTCAGCACTAGGAGCTTTGTCTATGCTCTTTGGAAACTTAACTAACCAAGCTACCCTCTTGTCATATGAAGTCAATCCTCAAGAGCCTAGAGGAGATGGTACTGGTCCTAGTACCTCACGACCATCAACACTATTGCAGTCTATACTACAATTTTGTTAGAATTTTAAATAACGATGTTTTGGTCCTATTCCTATATCTACTTTGGTGGCTACAACAGAGGAGGATTCCTTTTTAGCTACATTATTCACTCTTGTAGAGGTATGTATGCCACATTTAATAAAATTAAAAGTAATATAAAATATAGATTTATTTTAAAATATCGATTATCAATTTATTTAATAAATTATATATATTGTGTTGATTGGTATAGATGACTCCATCGACTACTACATCTTGGTTGGACTAGTTGGTGTTAACGACCATAGAGATCGACAAACCTTATAGGGTAGACCAATAAATTGCCCTTAACCATCTAGCTCGCTCATTAAATACAAGGTGCGTTTAAAAATTAGTCCAGATCAAAATTGGATAGATTTAATAATTATAGACTAATTTGAAAATGTGATGAGCCTTTTAATAGTAGATGGGAGCTCCTAACACTTTTGTGTCAAACCAACCAGAAGGTGTGGTGATAGTCCATCCCCCACCATCATCATTATGCCTACTTCATATTACCTAGTGTGTAGCTTAAAATTGCACATTTTTAGTTTAAGTTCTTTTGAAGTATAATTTTGTGATTTTAAATTCTTCTTGAGTTGAATTTATATATACATGTACATATATATGCAGGATGAGAGCAATATTGGTGTAGGCTCAATAAATCCTACCATTGATGAGCTTGCATGGATGCACAAGTCATCTATTGTATTTCAGGTCCTATAGTTAAATCCTATGCAATTTCTAAGTCTTTTATCATGACCTTGCATTTTGTAAATACTCTAGCCTAATTCATGTTTTATTTAAATATAGGATTTGACAACAGAGACTTTTAGTGAGCCAAAATCAATATCTATAGCAAACCAGTAGGACACGAGAGATGATGAGCACATTGTGGTATGCTTACACACTTTCAAGTCTAGATTTAAAAAATTAATTTCATGGTTTGGTTTTAAATATTTGACTTAAATAATATGCATGCAATTTTGACATTAAAATTGATTTGAAGCTTCTTTTTTCTTGTACACAACATGAGCCACCTTTTGAGTTAGTGGAACCAAAAGGCATCTTGAAATGGATGATGATAAAACTTGGGGTGTAAATTGTTGTATTTATTTCATTTCTAGACTACACATGTATATTAGAGTGTATATTTGGTGTGGATCTTGTGACTATTTTAGTATTGACTTAACATAGACTGTGACTAAATTTCACTAATTTTTACATGGACTATTATTATTTGAGTATTTATCTCATAGACTATTTTAGTATTTATTGAATGCCCACTATGCATCTATATTCAAACTTTTATTTCATATCTCGTATTTACTTCAAATCATTTGTTTAATCGTAATAGTGCAAGTACTAATTCTAATTAGATAAGAGGAAAATATATACAATAACATGTCTTAATTGCAAGTCCTAATTCTAATTGTAAGTCAAAACTATAATTTTGAGATGAAAATACAATTAAATACATTAAAGTATAAGGTCATATTAATGTTAATATATATAAGAATGGTTAAATTTTGGTCAAACAACAATTGGTCTAATTGGTTAAGTTCAACAACTGTAACTTTAATGGAATGGTTAAATTTGTCAAAAAACAATTGTAAGAGGGGGAGAAAACATTTAATATGAATGGAAACAACATATTGTATGAAGGAGAGTAAGAGTTAAAAATAGATAAAAAGTTATAGTCCTAGAAAATGAGATAATGTGATAAAATAGGCATATAACTCACTATATGGGACAATAATTTAGAAAAAGGATGATATGCCAAATTTAAATAAATGAACAAACTAATATATAATGAAGAAACTTGAAAGGATTAAAGAGATATGATTATGAAAATAAAAACTCTCAAAATTTTGTGAGATTTAAGTTGAAAATAGAAAACTCATACAAATAGGTTACTACATTCATTTCACTTAAGCTTAATTTCCTAACAATTTATAATGCATGATTAATGTTCATTTCACCTAAGCTTCATTTTCTAACAAATTTTTTATTTATTTAGTGTGTTTACTTGTAAATAAGTATTACAGCATGCTAAGATGTATGATAATTGTTTTATTTCCAATAGGATGTATATAACCTTGGCTGAAGCAAAACAAGTGGGGATAAATAGACATAGTAATTTAATCATAAGGAAACTAATTATATAGTTCACTTTATTTAGAGGAGATAACTTTGAAATAGTAATGCATAGGGTCATACAATCAACCTTGAACTTTAGGGAAGTATTTAAATTATAAAAGAGAAAGGACAAAATTAATGCTTAACTAGGATAAACTAGAAGTCCCTAATTGGATGACCATTCTTAATAAAGGGATGGACTTGGAGTAAATGGGATCAATCCTAATAAAGTAACACTTGATCTCAGGAGAAATGACCATGAGAGTTCGAGGAAGGTATAATATTCTTGCTACAACTTGAGATTCATGGTTATAAAAAAAACTTGATAAAATGAGGAACTCATGATGATATTGAAAGTGACACTTGATTCATGCATGTTTGATTAACCAATCAAGTCACACTTGATTGAAGCAAGGATTAGGGGAAACTAGGTAACACTTGGATAAGAAATACTAAATCAAGATTAGTCAACTTGTGATACTTGATGCCGACATGAGTCTATTATAGCAAGTGACAATTTATAAACATGAAAATATGAATATATAGCAAGTGTCACTGCCATGTGAAATGCACCCAAGTGTATCATCAATCAGGTAGTACTTGTGAAATCTCAACTTGATTAAGTGGATAATGAATTAGGTGGTTAGGAATAGAAGATGAGATGATTAGGATGAGGGAGCTAGTGGATTATGGGAGACTTGACTAAGCTCAAATGATGGGATAAATGATTAATCTTGAAAGTGATGGGATTATGGTTAGGATTGATTAATGGACAAGATGATTAGGGATGGGAAATATAATTGGACTAAGATGAATATCTAGGTCAAAAGATAATGAAGATAATAAATTGGATTAAGATGGATGAAAGGGGGTTAAGTGGATAACATATTAGGTTATTAGGATTAGAAGATGAGATGAGTAGGATGAGGGAACTAGTGGATTATGATGTGGATTATGGGAAACTTGACTAAGCTCAAATTATGGGATTAAAGATTACGCTTGAAAGTGATGGGATTATGATTAGGGTTGATTAATGGATGGCATGATTAGGGATGGGGAATATAATTAGATTAAGATCATATAGGTCAAGAGATAATGAAGATAATGGATTGGATTAGGATGGATGAAAGAGGATTAACTAACTAAGGGATTAGGTGATTAGGATTAGAAGATGAGATGATTAGGATGAGGGAGCTAGTGGATTATGATGGGGATTATGGGAGGCTTGACTAATCTCAAATGATGGGATTAAAGATTAAGCTTGAAAGTGATGGGATTATGATTAGGGTTGATTAATAGACCGGATAATTAGGGATGGGGAATATAATTGGATTGAGATGAAAATCTAGGTCAAGATATAATGAAGATAATGGAATGGATTAGGATGGATGAAAGGAGATTAATTGGATAAGGGATTAGGTGATTAGGATTAGAAGATGAGATGATTAGGATGAGGGAGCCAATGGATTATGATGTGGATTATGGCAAACTTGACTAAGCTCAAATGATGGGATTAAATAAATTAAGCTTGAAAGTGATGGGATTATGATTAGTGTTGATTAATGGATGAGATGATTTAGGGATGGGTAATAATTGGATTAAGATGAGCATCTAGGTTAAGAGATAATGAAGATAATGGATTTGGTTAGGATGGATGAAAGGGGATTAACTAAATAAGGGATCAGGTGATTAGGATTAGAAGATGAGATGATTAGGATGAGGGAGCTACTAGATTATGATGTGGACTATGGGAGACTTGGATAATCTCAAATGATGGGATTAAAGATTAAGCTTGAAAGTGATGGGATTGTGATTAGGGTTGATTAATGGATGGGATGATTAGGGATGGGAAATAATTGGATTAAGATGAGCATCTAGGTCAAGAGATAATGAAATAATAGATTGGATTAGGATGGATGAAAGGGGATTAACTAGATAAGGAAATAGGTGATTAGGATTAGAAGATGAGATGATTAGGATGAGGGAGCTAGTGGATTATGTCGTGGCTTATGGGAGACTTGACTAAGATCAAATGATGGGATAAAATATTAAGCTTGAAAGTGATGGGATTATGATTAGGTTTGATTAATGGATGGGATGATTAGGGATGGGGAATATAATTGGATTAAGATGAGCATCTAAGTCATGAGATAATGAAGATAATGGATTGGATTAAGATGGATGAAAGCGGATTAACTAGATAAGGGATTAGGTGATTAGAATTAGAAGATGAGATGATGAGGATGAGGGAGCTAGTGGATTATGGGATACTTGACTAAGCTCAAATGATGGGATAAAATATTAATCTTGAAAGTGATGGGATTATGATTAGGGTCGATTGTAACGCCCCGCATGAACACCTTAGAGAATAATACATCTACGCTATGCAAAAATGGAATAATTTTTTTTTAAATGAATAAAGTGACAAAGTAATGTTTAACACATCTAAATACATCATTTAACCTAGCGACTAGTCCTCTAAGATATCATGGGAGCATTACTTAAACAAATCAAACAACATAATTTGACATACATCATTGACTAACAACAGTAGAACATTCTAAACCTAATCAATAACATTTACATCAAATAAATAATCATTAGAATCTAGTACATAGTTACAATTTCTTCTCACATACGAGTACATCACTACATTGTTACTTAACACCTTCTGAATACAAACATTATAATTCAACTGATACATAGACAATAACATAAATACAAATCACTTACTTCATATCTGGTACAAGATCTGACGGCTGATATACAAATTACAACTTCCTCGCACACGAACAGTAGCAAGGAGAAAAACCAATGGATAAAAGCTCTTCCACCCGACCATGTGGAACCCTGAGGTCCACCCCCCGAGCTAGGAGTTAACATAAGGTTCCCACTACAACATATAGTCTGATAGACAATAAACTATAAGAACAAGACAACACATAACTCCAACAACACATGACAGTATCACAAACAACTTAACAACACTTCCAGAGGCAAGCACACAACGAATGGGGAGAGTACAACTAGGGAATGCTAGGCTACAGTAGGGAGGAGTGTCATCACAAGGCTTGTCATGGGTTGTCCTGGTAAGCCTTCCTAGGCCCCGGCCCCCTTCTTGGGTTGTCCTGGCAGCCTCTCCCGACTCCTGGCCCCCATACAACGCACATGCGGAATCAACATACCTTTCATGAGGACAAGGTCGTTGATCTTGCCATTCCAGGCCTTCTCATCTCATCTCAAGCCTAAACGAGCACTTGAGCCATGAGTGAGGCATCCACTTATCTTGTTTAGTGTGATTAGTTACCCAACCCCCTTAATTCATTAATTAGGTTATCACTGAATTAACAACTTTCAATGGGTTATCCTGACAGCCACTTTGGGCGCCGGCCCCACATTGAAAGCCACTCCCCTACCTGCATCTAGAAACCCTAACCATCAAGAAAGAATACATCATTAGGATAACGAGGATTCATAAACCATGCAAGGCATTAACCATCTTGCATATCAACTTAATTACAAGGACATACTCTCAAAATATAATCCATAATAGTGCATCAACATCACATCCGTTACAGTACTCAATGTCTCCCCATTCACAAAATCCAATCCACATAAATACAATTAAATGGTCAACAAGTCATCCACAAGGGAATCACTACCACCCCAAGGTACATTCACAAATCAGATCATGCATCCTTCACGTTACCCTTTGCCTCACACATGACTAGAGACAACATAACATCGTATATTCAATACACATAAAAACACTATACTTGAAAACCAATCACGTTATACTATGCCTCTGGACTAACAACTTAACAACTCGCACAGTAGACCCCATTACATCCAACAATCTCATAACAATGTTAATAAACCCACTATCGAGACTATTTAACCAATCTTCAATTAACAAAACCTTCATAATGAGATTGTAATAAGATTGTTACCAGAATTAAATTAATCAACAATAATCGTAACAATTTAAATTAAACTTTTGTAATTAATATCACCTACTTTTCTATATAGTTCAATGAATTAAATCTAACAACTTAACTAAAATATTAATCTACATTTGATTTTGCACTTTTAAAACCAACAATCATTTAAATACTACAATTTCTCATTAGACTTCACCCATACATTTTCCGGACAGCTTGGAGATGACACAACATCATCTAACTAATAATAACAATAATATTATTAAACCATAATAATAATAATAGTAATAATAATAATAATGCAACCTTAAATCATTTGATAGCAAATATTTTCACCCAAAGAGAAGAAGATTATTATTTATATTGAGTTAGGGCTTTTATTTGATAGTCACCCTTGGCTGTCAAATAGTCTTATTTTTATGACAGTTATCTATTCAGTAATGCCTTTTAAAATACAACGATAGCAAAGGCATATCTACAGATGATTCAAGCAAAGAAGACCAGGTTAGATGTCCTACTATAGAATTGAATGGACTTTGTGATAAAAGTAGTTTGCTAGTTGCACCAAAGCTTGTGCCAACTATCCAACGAAAGCAAAAAAAATAAAACTCCAAGGATAAAGCCCCTAATTGAGATGGGAGGATGTTGGTGCCATAATGCAAGCTCAAGTATAAATTTTCCCCTTTTGAAATATCTGTTAGCTACCATATTTAATGTAACCTGGGACATGTGACCCTTTTGCTACTAAGGCACATAACACTCTAGATGTGCGCCACATCAAGATATGTAAGAAGTTAAGTAGATTAGGGTTTTGAGAATTTAATGGATGTGGCACATTAGGTTTACCTACCATAATGGTGTCCCATGCATGTGTCTGTATGCACAGGGCTGAATACAAAAAAGGTAGAGGTGGAATATTTGTATGTATGCATCCTGATTTCTGGCTGGTATTTTGATAAATATAAGAAGATCTCCTATTCTATGCATATCTGTGTTACAGTATTATGATATGGTAATGCTATCTTTACTTTAATCTTATATGTTCATAGTGTGCTGTGCCTTTTCATATTCTGTGATGTATGCTCATAATGGAGGTTCAAGGTAGCAAATTGCGTACCTAGGGTGAGCAGTCTACTAAGGACTGATATGTCAGCATCAGATGGTCTAAATAAATGTTAACTATGTTCAATTGCACGAGCTTTACCAGTCAAACATTTAGCAAGCTCAGATGCATCATTCTTTGTCTCTGTAAAAACAATACAATGTCCCCCACTGCTGTAACAGCGAATGATATCTAGTATAACCTTTGCTCTTGCTTTGTAAAAGTAGAGAAGAACAATGTGCCTCACACTTGCACTAGCCTTCATTTTATCATCACCAACAGGATCTGCAGTTTTTTTATCAGGTTTGAAGAATTTTGATGCAATCTGCTTTACCCAATTCGGCATTGTTGCACTAAAAGAAGTATCTGAACCTTACTCACATCCTCAACTTTTCCAAGGATGTTTTCCACGTCCTCCACAAAGCCCATGTTAAGCATTTCATCAGCCTCGTCAAGGACACGAAATTTCAATGATTTCAAGTTTAGACTCCCTCTCTCGATATGATCCTTGATACGACCTGGTGTTCCAACAACAATATCTACACCTCTATGTAGTGCATGTTCCTGTGGACCATGCGGAGCACCTCCATACACACAGCATGTATTAATGCCAACAGATCCACCAAATCAAAGCCTTTGTGAATAGTCTCAAAAGTCATTGCTTGTATGGGAAGCAGCGACTCGATCCCTTTAGACTTGAGCTTCTCCCTTAAAGCCTTCGATATATTAAATTTAGAAACGGCATTGGGAATCTCCACTTCTATTTCCCCTTCGTCTTCGTCAATCTTCAAATTTTGGAGCGATGTGTTTGGGGATCATTGCGGGGGTCGAGGAGCGCGTCCATAGCAAACTCAAGTGTTATGGAACGCTTCTCGTTGACAAGGAAAAACTGTATGAATCTTTCTGTGAGCTCTCTCATGGGATTTTCTACCATTTCTTCGGTGGGGTACTTCAACATTTTTGTTGTGTAGGGTTTCTAGGAAAGAGGGATTTCTTGCTGTCCCAGAAACCCATGAATTTCTCTGCGTTCTTTCTTTCCCTACCTACAAGAGCCGTAGGTGTTTGTAAAGAAATGACAGAATCCACTTTGGATGCACAAACCTCAAATAACCTTTCACATAGTTCATTGAGAGAATGGTTGTCTTGCTTTAAATTCTCTTCTGGTTTAGGTTGTTTCACTGAAGATCCCTTGGTTTCTTTGCTGACAAGCCATGGACAACAATGGTGGATTCATTGCTAGTTGGATCGCCGTCCATGGGCTAGGGATACAATTCAATATCTGCATTGCATTAATGAGATCAAAATAAGGTTTACTAGTACATTAGATTATAGTTTCTAATCCTCTCATCGTACCTGTCGCCAATTCACTATGCATACATGGCTGACCCTCTAGCCCGTGCGGCTATCTTGAAGACACCATAACCTTATCATTACGATGCCTGTAAAATCTGTCAGGCATTTTCCTGGCTCCTGCAGATCCCATATGAATATTGGCCTTGAAATATTATAGCAACACTATGTTTTAACAGCCCAATATGTGTTCTTTTCTCAGACATCTATGCAGAAGTGAGCTACTGTGGTGAGTTTCAATGGTAAAGAGAATCGAAGAAGGATAGAGGTATTAAAAGATCTACAGTTATGTGCATCTTATATACTTGTGTATATGCCATTTATGTATAGTTTCACACATCGAAAGCTCATTAGCACTGAAGCATGTAATCTTCTCATAATTTTGCCACTGTTCCTTATCTCTGTACATGTATTTTGATAAGCTAACAAGGCCTAATTTCAAGGTGAGCCAATGAAAAGATTGAAGCATGGATTCAACAGTAACAGAGACAAATCACTTGGTACGCATTTCACAGCTTTCCAGAGAAATTTGAAAAAAAATCTTCTGTGACAGCAAAGCTATCTACAATTCTCCCTAGGGACAAGGTTTGTCCGTATTCTTTAATGATTGTAGCTATTTTCTGGATTGGTTAATCTTGAGTGAGGTTATTGGTGGCCTTTAGCCATTGGCAGGGTAAGCTTTAGCCTTGGACCACATTCTTAGAGTTTACAATCATGCATCATGCTCAAAAATAACCCATAATTGTTGCACCACAGCACGTTACAGCTGGTGTTATGTGTTGCCCTAGTGTGGTGAGATATTTGAACTACATACAAGCATCCATCAAACGCAATCGGGGAACAACATGATTATTATTCTGGCCTTACAAACTTTCAAGCAAATGCACTCGGCAAGAACGATTTAGGTCTGACAGGATTCAGGCTATAATGTCTATAGAATATCTTTAAAAAATGATTTGAATGAGTAAAGGAATGCGCAGCAAAAGAGTTTCATTAAGGAAACCCTAGATATAATGCAGGATGAAGAAATAACATTTACACAAATTAAAGAACCTGTTTACGCTGCAAAACCTCTGTCCGTTCTTCGCAGCTCCGTTCTCCTTCCAGATCCCCAATTCCGCTTTTTTCGCCCCCTTCTCTCCTTCCCTCTGCTTGTTATATAGTATTCCCCTACCCTCATTGTTTGTACTCCCCCTCTAGGGCATAAACACACGATCCAATGCCAACCGCCAATGAAAGATATAGCCTACATACTTTTAATTTTTTTTTTAATAACATCACAATGTAACCTCCTATATTTTTATTTACTCTTGGGTAACTTTCATTTAATAAAATACAACTTATAACTTTTACTTTATTTAATTTAGTATTTTATAGAGATATTTAATATACAACAACTCATATTACTTTATTTAATTATTTATTTACTTGACCCCATATTTTTACTTTCATATTTATTTTATTAATTATAAAACAATTTCCACAACTCATAATGCCACTTAATAACTAATTTATCTCCTTTATTATCTATTTTTATTTATTTAATAATTAATATATATTTGTTATATAACAACTAATAATTATTTACAAATCTATTTAGTAGACATTAATCAAATTTATCGATTTATATACCACAATTAACCAATCATAAAACATACAATTACTCGACCATCAAGCATGCAAAGAAAGCAAGATGACAACCCATGGAGACAACGAAACTGAGAACAATGACTAGCCGAAAAACTGAAGACTTATCCTTTACAAGGACAACGGATGACTGGGAAACCTTATGCTAACTCCGATCAACAATTCCATTGGCTAGTGCATGCTCAGACCTGCTAGTTCAGGTGGAGTCGATGCCCGGTACCTGCATCCTGCAGCAAACCTCCAGGTTAAACATATATATGCAAACATGAAGTCATGCACACAGTGAACAGAAATCGCAGCATGGTAGGGTACTCGGACACGAGTAATGCATACTGTTCTATTCACATAAATACATCCACAATTAAGCATTCAGTTGTCTACAAGAAGGTAGAATAATCACTTCAATATGATTAGAATTAGAAGATGAGATGATGAGGATGAGGGAGCTAGTGGATTATGGGATACTTGACTAAGCTCAAATGATGGGATAAAACATTAATCTTGAAAGTGATGGGATTATGATTAGGGTCGATTAATGGACGAGATGATTAGAGATGGGCAATATAATTGGATTAAGATGAGCATCTAGGTCAAGACATATTGAAGATAATGGATTGGATTAAGATGGATGGAAGGGGATTAACTGGATAAGGGATTAGGTGATTAGGATTAGAAGATGAGATGATGAGGATGAGGGATCTAGTGGACTATGATGTGGATTATGGGAATCTTGACTAAGCTCAAATGATGGGATGAAAGATTAAGCTTGAAAGTGATGGTATTATGATTAGGGTTGATTAATGGATGAGATGCTTAGTTATGGGGAATATAATTGGATTAAGATGAGCATCTAGGTCAAGAGATAATTAAGATAATGAATTGGATTAGGATGGATGAAAGGGGATTAACTAGATAAGGGATTAAGTGATTAGGATTAGAAGATGAGATGATCATGATGAGGGAGCTAGTAGATTATGGGAGACTCAACTAAGATTAAATGATGGGATTAAATATTAATCTTGAAAGTGATGTGATTATGATTAGGGTTGATTAATGGACAGGATGATTAGGGATGGGGAATATAATTGGATTAAGATGAGCATCTAGGTCAAGAGATAATGAAGATAATGGATTAGATTAGAATGGATGGAAGGGGATTAACTGAATAATGGTTTAGGTGATTAGGATTAGAAGATGAGATGATTCGAATGAGGGAGCTAGTGGATTATGGGAGACTTGACTAAGCTCAAATGATGGAATTAAAAATTAATGTTCAAGGTGATGGGATTATGATTACACATAATTAATGGATGGGATGATTAGGGATGGGGAATATAATTGGATTAAGATGAGCATCTAGGTCAAGAGATAATGAAGATAATGGATTGTACTAGGATGGATTAAAGGGGATTAAATGGATAAGGGATTAGGTGATTAGGATTAGAAGATGAGATGATTAGGATGAGGGAGCTAGTGTATTATGATGTGGATTATGTGAGACTTGTCTAACCTCAAATGTTGGGATTAAAGATTAAGCTTGAAAGTGATGGGATTATGATTAGGGATGAGGAATATAATTGAACTAAGATGAGCATCTAGGTCAAGAGATAATTAAGATAATGGATTGGATTAGGATGGATGTGTTGGGACATAAAAACTCAACTCCAAAAAATGCATTATCTTGCCCCAAAAATCCATTAAGTATCCCACTTTTGCCTTTACAGTCAAAAACCCCTATTTATATCCAATCTAAGACAATTGAAATGGGTTTCTTTAAAAAAAAATTCTAAGTAAAAGTCCCTCCAAGTAAATATGTTTTCTTCCCTTAGAAAATTCTATCCATTTGAGGGCTTTGTTAGTAAATTGAGAAATTCATGTACTGTCAATTTCACCGTCTGAGTTTGTGAGCTCGTAACTTCATCAGTTTGTTGACAAGGCGAAAAAGGGTGAGGAAAGGGCTACTAAAGAAAGAAAAGAAGTAGAGTCTTTTATTAGCAAAATGTTTAGTTCACGAACCAAAGAGTTTGTCGAGGAGAGGTTTTCTTGATGAAGAATTTGCCGATAGCTCAATTCAATTACAAAAGGAAATGAAAGAAGGCTACGATGAAGGTAAAAGTGATAAAAGGATGAGCTTCATTAGCAAGGAAAATTGTTGATAGAAGGAAAAAAGGAAAGGGAATAAAAGGAAGAAGGAAGCACAAATGGCTGATAAAGAGGAAGCAAAGAAAAATAAAGGAAAGGTAGAAGAGTTGGATGGTTTGCCAGCTTGAAGAATTATCGATAAGGCAAAAAGGGGGCCCAAGATGAAGACTAAGTGCCAAAAAGGAAAAAGGAGGTTTTTCCCTTGGTTCATGAAAAGGAGAATTCACCAACAAAGTGAATAAAGGAAGGAAAAAGGCAACAAGGGGCTTTTGTCGAAGAAATAGAGAGTTTACAAACTTAGTAGTTTGTTGACTATGTAGTTAGTGGACCAATAGAAAGGATGATAAGGAAAATAAGGTGTGCCTAGTGAAGAAAGAAATAAAATTGGGATTCAGATGGCCTGATGGTGATGAATATGAAGATTAACCTAGTAGATTTGCACTCAAAATTAATGATTCTATAGAACAGGGTTGTTCAGGTGGGTAGCACAATAAAATTCTTCAATGCACAAGTACTCATGGAGAACGAAGAAGATGAACTTAATGATTGCAGGTGTCAGGGAGTGGACTCAAACCATCCCTCATCATTGCTCCAAGTACTCCTGGCATGTTAGAAATCTTCTTTTTTCAGTCTTTAGACTTGTCTGCGATTGTACTCAAATCTTCCCTCATCAATGTTCTAGGTACCTGTTATATATTTAATTGTGCAAGTGAATGAGTTAGCTGCTAGTCTTCAATGCAATAGATATTTCTCAGCTACTTCATCTCAAGTTATTTATGTATTAAATGTTGCAGATCAAATCAAGATATTTCATCATTTATGATTGGAAAAATAGATGTATCTAGACATTCCTTTGACAGAAGTATCTTCTGACAGGGCCATGTGCCAGATTTTAATGTAGCATGGGTTTATTGTTAACCAAGGTTTTTGATAGTATGATCTAGAGTCATGCACCCATACCCAATACAATCAAAGACTAAAATACCTGGTCTCCTTCCAATGCATAGTCTCCTATGAACCTCTTGTCATAATAGTGACAGTAACCAGGACAAACATAACTAACTCTAAAGGAGAGTATTTCGAATATAAACCAATGATAGAAACTTAATAGAACCAACTCTAGTGTTAGGAACCTGGACAGCTTATTTAAGTAGCTTTGTAACAAAACATATGCGTACCCAAAAACTTTCCAGGCTATATTCAATGACTGAAACTTTAAATGCCATGACAGGACTCATATCAGGAACATGAACTCACTCTAGAAATGTATTATGTTTGTCATATTCAGATTTCCTTTACTTGGCCTCAATCACTTTTGCCTTCAGTCTCTTACTAACATTTTATCATTCTCAGCACATCATTCTCTACTTACGGCATTCCAGCCTTCTCTATTAGCAAGTCAGCCTCTGTCTATGGCTCATCGGCCTTTTCTAATCGCCCCTCTTCCCAACCTTCTGGCTCTCTGCTCATTGGCCTTTCCTCTCAATGTCTTGACCTTCCTCTCATCGGCCTTCTCCTATTAGCCTCCCCTCCTCTTTTCAGAGATGATTCCTCTTTTAATTCTTACAACCCTCTGACTGTTCATAACCGTCGCTATGGAATCTTTGTTTTCCTTTCCCATTGTCATTTAACTGACCCATGTTTGATTACTCTTCTTTCAAAACTGTAACCAATTCTTGTCTCTTATTCCCTCTATCCACATCTCCACCAAACTCCCTGCAATTGTAGCCATTCTGCAACCGTTACTAACTGCATCCTTCCTTTGTAATGGATTCTTGAAACTACTTCCTAACAGTTAGACTTTGAATTATTACCACTTAGTTGTCTGTTCCCTATTAATTATCATCTCTCCATTATTGTTCCTATCACTATGGTGACAAGAATTCCAATATCTGTTGTTTGGGATAGGGAGATAAAATGTATTGCGATAGGAGGCTACATCATGACACCTCAAAACACTCAAGCCATCAAAATGCTACAGAAATCCCAAACTGACCAAACTAAAACAAAAATTCTGACCAAAATTTTGGATGGAGAGTGATGCCCCTGCATCAGACTCCCTAGGGAACAAAAGAATGTGCTCCTGCACATGTGTTATTTCTTCAAACTCAACTCATATCTTCTTCTGCTTCTTCCATAATCTTTTTGGCTCATCTGCCACATCCTTCCAACTTTGTTGTGCATCACTGTGTCCTACTCTTACATGACTGTCTGCATCACTTATGGTCCTCCTCCAATCTCTAGTTCTCTTTTCATTTATATCTAACATATCATAAACAAGTGGAAAATTTTTCATATCTTCAACATGACCTACTATATTATCAACATTTACCATCTCTACATATAACTTTCTTTCTAGCCACTCTCCCTCCATCTCCATCTGATACAACAAAATATTTTCAAGTTCATCCTTTATCATCTTCCTGTCCAAATCTGCAACATCTTCAATCTTCATTTCTGCAACCACTTCTGCATCATTATCTTCAATTTCCTTTGCTATCCTACTTATGCTCAAACCTTTAATCTTCCCATTCCATTCTTTATCAATGGCTACAAATTGTCTCCTCAAATCCTCTCCAGTGTTTGCAGTTCCTGCTCCTCCTTCTAACACTATTGTTGCATCATCTTCATTCTCCTTTTGTTTACCTTCTTCCTCTAGAACTATGGATGCTCCACCATCATCTTCTTCATTTACAGTTGCGCTCTTATCCAAATCAGCATCTTCATGTTTTGCAACATATATCACCGCTATCCTCTCTTTAGGTTCAACTCTTCCAACCAACTTTTTCTCTTCTCAGTCATGTTTCTTGCTGCACTACCTTTGCTTACCTTCTTGCTTCTTCTGGTATTTATTTCTCCTCATCTCCTTTTCATCCAACAATCTCCTTATGGTTTCCTCATTTTTATAAATTTCATTCAAAGCCTCATAATCATCAACATCAAACTCAGATTGCCCTTCTAGCACTTTGCTTAACTCTTCCCTATCTTTTTCAACAAAATAAAAAATATCATTAATTGACTCAGCTTATTTACCTTTCATAATATATGGGGCCTTTTCCAACTGTTGCCACTCTAGTGCTTCCATTCTCTTCTCATCAGGTTCCTTCACAGGCTCTTTGCCAACATCTTCCTTTACAACCTCCATTCATTTATCAACATCATTTATTGCAGCTCCCTTTGTCTTCTCATCTGCCATACTCTTTTCTTTCAAAACTTTGTTTGCCTCAACCTTGGACTATCCTCTTTTCATTGGTACACTTGTGCTTCTTGCTTTTTGCCTTGCAATATATTCTCTAGGCCTCCATGCTAGCCATTTTTCCTTCAAATCTGATTTTCACTTGTTCATCTGCATAGCCCTCATTCTTTGCTTTGGCTTGTCATCATAAGCATAATCGAAAACAACATTCTTCCTATATTCCAACTGTTGTTCTTCATCCATCTTTCTCTTTTGCCAATAGGGCACTATGTATCCATGATCCACCCATTTTCTCTTCTCACAAACTTGTCCATCTATAATCATACTTCTATGTACATGATTAAAACCAACATTACAATCATCATTTATAGAACAAAAATTAGTACATTGCAATCTTCCCTTACCTAGTGTCCCGATTTATTCTCTTCATTAGCTTCTTCAATTTCCATTTCTACCTCTACATGAGCAACTTGTACTGCATCTGTAACTTCTTCCAAAGCATCATAGAATTCAAGGGTTGTTTTCTTATCTTCATCTTCTAACTGAAGATCCTCAGCATTATGCTCCTCTTTCCCTTCAGGCACCTTACAATGTACCTCTGCTGCAAACTCCTTTTGACATGCTGTTGTAATCAATATTCTCTCACCTTCAACTCTTTTTTTGGGTGCTATTCTTGCCCCATCCTTCATCATCTTCAAGGTCTCATTCTTGACCTTCTCTAATGCATTCTTTATACCTGCATACATAGCTACAAACACAATATTAATCAACAAAATAAGAGACCATAATGTCTCCCTCATCGTCTTCTTTAGAGACACTCTTCTCTCTTCATTTCTCTTTTTCACAAGTGCTACTTGCTACACTTTTTCTTCTCTCTCTCCCCTTTTTCTTCTCTCATGTTCTCTTCAATAAGAACTCTCTTGACCTCCTTTGGTCCAGGTTGCTCTAGAGGCAACTCCTCACTGTCCCCATCTTTGTCGGTACTCAAGGCATTCATCTTTTGCCTTTTTCTCTTCTCAACAATCTCCCTCACAAGCCACCTCACTTTTCTCATCATTGGCGATACCCAAAAGTATTCCTGGTTTTCTTCTTCATATCTTTGTTGCATGGCAATCACGTACTCTTTTAAATCTCATTTTAATGTTATCAGCTCTTTCAAAATCAATATTTTGCTTCTTCATCTTTTACGGGCTAAGTTGCCTCACTTCGGTGATCTACTCAGCACTCAGAATCTTTTGCGCTCTGATACCAATATGATAGCACGATCCGGAGTCATGCACCCATACCCAATACAATCAAAGACTAAAATACATGGTCTCCTCCCAATGCACAGTCTCCTATGAACTTCTTGTCACAATAGTGACAATAACCAGGAAAAAACATAACTAACTCTAAAAGAGAGTATTTTGAATATAAACCACCGACAGAAACTTAATAGAACCAACCCCAGTGTCAGGAACCTGGATAACTTATTTAAGTAGCTCTGTAGAAAAACATATTCATACCCAGAAACTTTCCAAGCTATATTCAATGACCAAAACTTTGAATGCCATGATAGGACTCCTATCAGGAACATGAACTTAGACTAAAAATGTATTATGTCTATCATATTAAATGATATAACTCTGATTACATAGAACTGAGAAAACCACAATCTTTTATTTAATTTCAATGTGATCAAAAGTACATACATATATATCTATTCTATACTTTATGTTCTTTATATCATTGATTCTATCTGACCACTAACCATTCAACCATATCAAATTCGATCTCATTCTTTCTTCACTGTGCGTCGATTCCTCTTGTCATTGCAACCCATTCTCTCCTTCCCGCAGTCTATCTGCTCTCCATAATCGGCCTGTCATCAAACTTGACCTCTTCTTTTCCCCGTTGCCTCTAACTAGTTAGTCCATTAAGAATTATTTTCCTTTACTTTGCCTCAATCGCTTTTTCCTTCAGTCTCTTGCTAACATTTTATCATTATCGACACATCATTCTCTGCTTACAACATTCCAGGCTTCTGTCTCTCAGCAAGTCAGCCTTCATCTATGGCTCTCAGCCTTTTCCAACCGGCCCTCTTCTTAGCCTTCTAGCTCTCTACTCATTGGCCTTTCCTCTCAATGCCTCAGCCTTCCTCTCCTTGGCCTTCCTCTCCTCGGCCTTCTCCTATCAGTCTCCCCTCCTCTTTTCAGAGATGATTCCTCTTTTAATTCTTACAACTCTTTGACTGTTCGTAACCACTGCAGTGGAATCTTTGTTTTTCTTCCCCATTGTCATTTAATTGACCCATGTTTGATTACTCTTCTTTCAAAACTGTAATTGATTCTTGCCTCTTATTCCCTCTATCCACATCTCCACCAAACTCCCTATAATTGTAGCCATTTTGTAACTGTTACTAACTACCTCCTTCCTTCGTAAAGGATTCTTGAAACTATTTTTTGAAGGTTAGACTCCAAATTATCACCACTCATCTATCCATTCCTTATTAATTATCATCTCTCCATTATTGTTCTTGTCACTATGGTGACAAGAATTCCAATATTTGTTGTTTGCGATAGGGAGATAAAATGTATTACGATAGGAGGCTACATCATGACACCTCAGAACACTCAAACCATCAAAATGCTACAGAAATCCCAAATTGACCAAATTGAAATGAAAATTTAGACCAAAATTTCAGATGGAGAGTGTGCCCTTGCATCAGTTTTAGCACCTTGAGCTATGCAGAGCACAAAATGCTATATATGCATGTTTTATTGACATTTGAGGTGGTTGAAGGTTGTGTAGGTCCATAAATACTTCTAGGGCTCCAAATCATGCCATGTCCAATTGTAGAGAGGTAGTAGGGTGGTGAAACAAGTGAAAAATAATGTACAGTGGGGATTGTGTAGAGAATGTCTCCATGATAGTTTCTATGTATTTAGGGTATTTCCTCTTATCACATTTGCTAATAAGTTTGTATTGGGCATTTAAAAATGTGACAACATTTTAAATATATTACAAGCCTTGTAATTGTCATATGTTCTTTACATTTGAATGCATGCGGTTCTTTTCTGGATTATTATGTATGTTTGAAGCACAAAACTTGTAGTTTGATATAGCATATGCTTAGATCAAATTTCCTTTGTTTCCTCTTCATTATTTTCTTTTATGTCTACTATGACTCTGTAGTCCCATTGTATTGGCACTAGTCTTGGCCCTCCATCAAACCAATCTCACTATTTAAATCAAACAAATATTTACCATTGGTTTAGGGGAAAACTATTTTTCCTATGCATGTACATTCACACAATTGTATCAGCTATATAGGGGTTTAGTGATAACCATTTGTTATTGGTTCAGTGATAGTCTTTGGGGCCAAGAAAATGAGTTGGGTTTGGTTGTCTATTTATTTTTAGTTGTTCATTTGGTTTGAACTCAATACTTATTTAGGTACCCCTTGGAATATCCCTCTAGAGCCTAGTTGAGATCAAAGTGTAGGAGATGAAACCCACTCTCATAGAGTTGACCTTTAACCCTCCATGTTTTGTTGATGGATTGATTATTCTTATATGACAACAACCATGGCCTTGTGAGTGTGATTCCGTCCTAGGAAGTGGACTTGTGGTTTTGGGATCCAACAGAATGGCATCATTGCTGGGGAGTGAATTGAAAGGTTGAGAAATTTGAATCACTTGGTAACAGTAAGTCTATAGTTTGCATTTTAGTGTGTTTGGGTATGTTTGGCCTCTCATCAACTTACACTAATAGAATGGCACCATTGCCGAGAATGTAATATCTTGATTTAGATTTTGAAAGACCTTTGCAACATAGTCACTGAAGAAGTTTCCAACCGTTGTTGGGTGTAGTTTGTCATGTGTTGAATTGAAATCCTATCAACTTATGACAATAGATTGGTGTTGTTCCCAGGGAATGAATTAAATGGTTAAATTATTATGAAGACCTATATAACAGTCATCCAAATTTAGAACAGTTTGTTATGTGCATTTTATTTGGGTAAGTTTGGCCTCCCGTCAACTTATGCCAATAGATTGGTGCCATTTCCAGGGAGATTACTATTAGGTTAAAAACATTTGAAGACTTTGCTGGTGAGCTAAACACAAAATAAATTTTGTGTCCTTGAATCTATTGGTCACACTTCAAGGAATTCTTGTTTAGTAAGGTGGTGACTCTTCTATTAGAAAAGGAAAAGTTTGCCCGCTGCTATTATAGTTGTGTTATTGGTGATTTGACTACTCCAAGTTTGTGAGAAGTAGCTGGAAAATTAAGGTACACATGGTTTCCTCTTATAATTGATTTAGACTTCTTCCAAAATACAAAGGCAATTATTCTATTATGTCTTATGCCACCTTGCATGGTAGAAAATTTTATTCATGACTTCTTGGCACACTAATGGCCCTAGGGCAGATCCTTCTTATGCATCGTCCTATGTCTCAAGCCATGAACATTACAAGGATGAAGATGCTTATGATTCTTATGATGATGATTCATCCTATCACTTAGTTTTCCCTACATCCTACATTCCATTTTCTCAATGTCAAGAACCCTTTCATAATCAAAATGAATCAGCTAGGTTGTAGTATGAAATTAAAAAAGGAAAATAGCTATTAGAGTCTTTGTTGCAGCAAGAAAAGGAATTAGAAAATCAAATCATGCTAGGTCAGTCTAGGCTACAATCCATTGTTCTTCCTATTGTTACTAATAGCTCACTTTTTTGGCCCCCTCCCATTGCTAATGAGACCACATACAAACAATTGGACTTCTCATGGGTCAATTATGAGAAGCAATCCATGCCCAATAAGATCTATTATTAGATGCCAATTTTTTATGGGTGTGATGTCTATGATGGGAAGGCACATATTCTTGCATTTTTAGTTTTCATGGGCAAGTTCCAATTTGAGGATGAGGTTCTTTGTCATATCACTTTGTTCCATTGGCACGAAAATGGCTTGTTGGTTTCTCTGACCATCACTTGCCTTCCTAGGATCATTTAGTGGCTACATTTGAAAAGTTTGCAAGTAGTTTAGACCCTGTTGTTCTTGTCTAAGAACTTGAAAATATTAGAAGCCATGAGGGAGAATCTAGCATGGATTTTAGCCATAGGTTTTTTGTTGCATTGTCTAGGATTCCAGATGCATTCAAACCTTCTATTCCAACTTGCATTAATTTATTTTTTGAATCTTATGAAATTGGGTTGAGCTCGGTCTAGGAAGATTTGAGGCTAGTTAGTTTGCAGTAGGCTTACCTTGCTTTTAATGCCTTGGTTAAAATGAAAAATGAATATGTTTCTAGATTGTTGTCAACCTAAGTTGAGTATTGTGAATGATGAGAATGTGGCAGGAAGCAATACAACAAATCAGGTTGAGTGTGTTGTCAGGAGAATAGAGTTATGTGAGGCAACATCATATGACAGTTGTGCTAAAAGTGAAGATAGTGTAGCTACCTATCTTCAGTTGGATGCATCATCCCATGTGGATGATGATGTTGTTGCTTTGTCTTGTGACCCCCAACCTGAAATTAAAGATGACAGTAGCATGTGTACACCCAATGATAACCAATCTAAGACTGGTAAAGGTGCATACATTTGCTTTCACTTTGAAGACCTTGTTGTGGGTTGTGATGTTAGTGAATGTGAAATTGTGTGGGAGAAATCTGACAGTGAGGGCATGAAGATAGAGGTGTTTGATGCAACATATCTTGAAAATGTAAAGGATGAGAACAACATGTGTGCCTCTTTGCAATTGGATGAGTTAATATGTGGGAGTGGTGGCAATGATGAGTTTTCATTTAATGAGCTCCCAGGTTTTGTCTCTTTTGATAGTGATGAAGTTAATTGTGCTAAGGATGCTTGTGTGGAAGTCAAGGTGTCTTGTGCTTCAAGTGATATTTCTCACACCTGTTCTTCCTTTATTGATGATTTGTGTATAGATTGGTTCTAGTTGGGTGATCCTTTAACTACTAACATCAGTAAAAGTGACCTCCATGATGACTATTTTGTTGTTGATCTAGTTATGCAAGCGGCAGATAAAATTCCTTGTGGTGTTAAGGAGGACAATTTCTTGTACCTGTATGTAGTAGCAGCTGTAATACAATGAGTTGCCCAAATGAGATTGAAATAAATAGGTTATGGGATGGTGTAGTCCATCATTTGAAATGCCTCACTATGATTCTTATGCTAATGGTGACAATGAAGATATGGATTAGGTCTTTGATCCAAGGGTGGAACAAAAAATCATCATGTGTGAAAATGATGTATGCTGGCAGCCTATTATCCAAGAGTTTGGCACTTTTGAATATGAAAGTTTCCTTTGTGATAAAGGTATGGATGATGATGTTGTGCCCAAATTTGAGTCTTTTGTTTGGGCCCAGTATACATATAATAATGACATTGAACAACAACATGAGTGCTAAGTTGAAGATCAATATGTTCCTGCCCAACTTGAGGATATGATAGAGTTGGATTTTTCTAGTTTGATATGCAAGATGTGTTTCTTGTTGTGGATTAGCAATGCAGTCATGCACATTTTTCTTTACCATGTGAGCTAGAGGTATTCTCATTTTTTGTCAGTTTGCATGAAGAGATTACCAAGGATAGTGAAGTTGTAGTTGATGATGGATATTTATTCCCAAAAAATTCTTTTAATGTTGACCTAAGTTTTATTTTACTACTCCCTGCTATTATGAAAGTGCATGATATGGAATGGAAAAAGTATGCAACTATGATTTATGGTTTCCATGCAGCGACATTATTTTTAGTGGTGAGGCTTGTCTCCATTTTAGGAAAATTGTATGCAATTTTAGTGGTGAGGCTTGTCTCCATTTTAGGAAAATTGTATGCATATTGAATCATGTAGGTGAAAGACTTTAGTTGTTGCAGTCGTGTGATGGAAATTGTTTTGTTTGAGGGAGATCAACTCCTTTATTTAGCTTGTCTTTGATAGAGGCAAGTAGTTGTAGAAGTTTTGTGTAGGCTTGACCTGCAAGTGCCTAAAAATTTTGTTTCCAATCATTTTCCCTTTTGTGCCTTTGCATTTATGATTGTATGTTCTTTTGTATATACCCTTTTGTTGTAAATACGTTCAGTGTTTTCCCTTTGTGTGTTTTTTGCTTTTTGGTTTGCCTAAAGATGTTATAGAATCTCATTGTACCAAGTTTGCCACACATCCCAAAATAGAGCCACTGTTGGGACCTAAAAAATCAACTCCCAAATATGCATTATCTTGCCCCAAAAATCCATTAAGTATCCCACTTTTGCCTTTGTAGTCAAAATCTCCTATTTAGATCCAATCTAAGACAATTTAAATGGGTTTCTTTCAAAAAAATTCTAAGTAAAAGTCTCCCCAAGTCAATATGTTTTCTTCCCTTAGAAAAATCTATCCATTTGAGGGCTTTGTTAGTAAATTGGCAAATTCGTGAACTTCTAATTTTGCTTACTGAGCTCGCGAGTCCGTGACTTCACCAGTTTGTCGACAAGGTGACAAAGGGTGAGGAAAGGGCTGCTAAAGAAAGAAAATATGTAATATGGTAACAATTTCTTATATACTTAATAGGCTTAAATTATGATGTTGTGATATGAGTTATATTAGAATATTAGAATTATATTAACCTATTTTTATTTGTTTTCAAGAAAAAGAGAGTCACTCTCTCTTGGAAGACAAAAAAGTCATGCATTTAGTTTTAAAAGAAGATGGGTACTTGAGGAGAGTGGCAGGGGCTGGTTAATTTCATCAGCTGTAGTCATGGCACTTTAGGAGGTAACCATTTCTTTGTCAAAATGGGATTTCTTGATCGAAGTACAAAGCAGTTGCACAACATAGAATTGTGGAATGGAGAAAGGTGTGTATGTGTTTCCTCTTTTGGCATAATCTCATCAAATGTATTTGCATGTAAGATTCATAAGCCTTTTTAAACACCTTTATTTTTACATACTTTGGAATCATAGATTTAAACATGAAATCAAAAAGTGTGATGGTTAAATCTCAAAGGGTATTCGTTGATTCTTGTGGGATCTATACAATCATTGATTATCTCTAGCTTAGATAGAAATTTATGCCACCTTGTTATAATCTTTGATATAGTCAATCCATGTCCTTGATCTCAAATTTCATTGATTAGTTTTCAAGTGATTTTGATAAGTCGATATGGCAGAGCACCTCATCTTATTATATTTATAATATATAAACTATAATGTTATATCATAACTTTATCATCCAAAATAAATTTCTTTTCCATAATATCAATGATCTTTAGGAATTATTGCTGAGTTTGGTTTGAGTCATGGAAGTTAGCATATTTTTTTGTGTTCTTTTGTTTGTAAGGAGATGTGGAGGTAGTGGTCTCCAAGGCCATAGAGCCATGACTCCCACAAGAAAATTTGTCATATTATGCATATAGTTGTGAAGAAGAGAAAATAGCTTTCAAGATGTTATAGACAACTTCTAGGTTGATGTGCATTGGATATCGGTGTTCCTCAATCCTCCATACAAAAGCTCAGAGGGTAATGACTCCTTCCTGGAGATGGATAGTAATTGGGTGGAATGCGAGAAGGTGACTGTGAAAGTGGTAGCAGACAACATGATTTTTCATTATGAAGGCATTTTGAATTGCATGAATTCTCCTTGCTAGTAGTGCCTTAGGCAATTAACCTTAGAGATCACAAAGATATTTTATTCAATTCTTTTTATCTTTCAAAATAATGAGTATTTTTTGGAATTAAAGCAGACTTTCCTCTTGAATTGGAAAAATCAAGGCTTGAAGGCAATTCCTCAACGGATTAATTTTTTTCAAGTATGATATGAGGCCGTCAAGTAACCTCCTAGGCACTCCTAAAATGTCTTTTTAACTATTAAGTATGGAGATTATTATCTTTCTAAGGCATCTTGGTTTATAAGCATTTGTAGCTTGTTGTTCAGTCTTGTAATAGAAATTGCTTATTTTATTACCGTCTCTTCAACAGTAATATCTAAATATAATTTTGATTGCATTATCATTCTTCCTCAAACAACTAAATATGTACAGAATGAAAGAGACTCCAACTTCACAATGCAACCATATCACTAAGCCTCTGACTATTTTTGTTGTTATTAAATTGGTAAATTTATTATTTTATCAAGAGGTAAAATTCATTTAATTATTAACTCTACATTTTAGAACATGAATCTTTATATATATATATATATAGAGTGAGATATGAGTTAATTTTATCTAGAGTTGCTTCTTGAATTCATGGGAATGTATTATAGTCCTATTTTCCCTAAATGCATAATTATTTTCCTAAAAACTTATTAGGGAGATGACAATTTGTCTAGTTTGTTATAGTTAACTATTATGATATTGGAAATTTAATATTAGTTTTGGACTTTCTTGAGCCTTGGTATTTTGGACTAGAACACACTTGTATCACTTTGTTGGGTGTATAGAGTCAATTGAAAACACTAATGAATTTATATATATAACTTGGTCAATTTTTATAGGTGTTGACACCACCTTTTGAACTATGTAGGAGATAGGAACAATAATGGATTCATTATATATCAGTAATGTTTTTCCTAAGGAGTTGGACAAGTATGGCGATCTATTAGGCTTCCATAGTAACGTATGAATTACTTTTCAAGAGAAGTATAAGTCCATTTAAATATATGATGTAAATCATTTATATCTCATTATGTTAATTACTTATTTTAAGAGTTAGTATTTGAGAATCATACACTTTATTTAGCTTTACATTTGGAGATCACACATTTGTGCTTCAATGAATTAGTTCTAAGGGATATATTGTTGGTCTTTTTTATTATTTAGCTATTTAGATACTTAGAATGAACCATTTATTTCATAATGATTCTAGCAAAGCTGTTATGAAGATAGTTTTTTGTTACAGACCCCTTTATATTCCAAAATAATCATGCATAGAATTTAAGTATTGGATTTAACCATTAGTTATTTAGTAACTATTTTGATTCAAGAATTTATATTGATTAAAGGTTTTAGTTGAAAATTGGAATTGTTTATAATAGTATTAAACATGTTAGTACTCAATGAATATTCTTTTGACTCAAGATGCAATTATCGTTAAAGTGATTAATGTGATTTTGTTATTTATTAAGGGTAACGAAAACATAATATACTATTGAACCAAATAGAAATTATAATTTGGTATCAAATCTTTTGTACTTAAGTAAGCATCTAATTATCTTCTTAACATGAGTATGCTAAATTTGTTTGAATAGCTAATACAAATATTTTTTGGGGGGAATCTTATATATTAGATATGGTTCTTGTAGACTTAATGTTTCTTTTCTCATCTTGTTAGACCCCTTGGTCAATGAATTAAATCTTGGTTAATCTTTATTGAATAGGTTACTTTATCCCTATAAAACTGGTTTCTCTTTAGTTGTTAATTTGGGGTGAATAATTGTTTCTTCTTTTTAGAGTTAACATGAAGATTGGTGAGACACCAATCATGGTTGTGATGATAATTTTACTTGGAATAATCTTGGAATGGTTCTTGAGTTTGTCCTAGTGTTATGGTTACATGATATCTATTATTGATTTGTTCAATGTTTGAACTACAAAGTCTCTGCGTTATGCATACATAGGCAAGGCCATCATGAGCCCCCAAGACATTAGGTTAGCCCCTTAGGGCCTTAGGTCTCATTATCATGTACAATGATATCTGTTGTGTATATTTATTGACTATGTGAAACTAATATTTGTATTTAGTGTGCAAATTTAGATTAGTTAAACATGTAGGATACTGAAGTTGGGGAAGTATTTTTCCACTTTATGAGTGGATGATCTTATAGCACTTATTGTAATGGATTGTAATTGCATAAGAAATGTTTATAGCTTAGATCTTCATTAATAATGAATGATACTAAATTTATATATAATTCAAAAAAGTTGTAGAATAATTGAATATTCTTCTTTCATCATAATTATATTTTTCATTATTTCTATCTAAATTTACTTTATTATTATTATTTATTGTTAATTTCCTAAGTGGGCATTACAAAATAAGTATAGTCTTTTTTTGATAAAATGTTTAGTTCACAAACCAGAGAGTTAACCAATGGGAGGTTTTTCTGACAAAGAATTCAATGATAGCTCAATTCAGCAACAAAAGGAATGAAAGAACATTGTGATGAAGGCAAAAATGATAAAAGGATGAGGTTCATTGGCAAGGAAAATTGTTGATAGAAGGAGAAAAGGAAAGGGACAAAACGGAAGAAGGAAGTGGCAAAATAAGAAGTTCATGATGAAGATAAATTGATGATAAAGAGGAAGGTGAAGAAAAATGAAGGAAAGGTAGAAGAGTTGGATGGTTTTCCAGCTTGAAGATTTGTGAATAAGGCAAAAAGGGTCCCAAGATGAAGACTAAGTGCCAACAAGGAAAAATGAGGCATGTTTACATTGGTTTGTGAAAAGGGGAATTTGCTGACAAAGCGAATAAAGGAAGAGAAATGCAAAAAGGGACTTTTGTCAAAAAAATAGAGAGTTTGTGAACTTGACAGTTCACCAACTATGTAGTTAGCGGACCAACAATGTAATGCCCCACCATGCAACCATAAAGATAAGTTTAACTAAGAAATAAAAAGGAAGAAATATTTTTTTTTACATAGAAGTAATAATAACAAAACATAACATAGACTAATATCAACAAGTTAAACTAGCATCTCTAGGGATTACACAGCTGCATTATTGAAAATAAATAATAATCAACAACATTCATAGTTTATTCAAATAACTCAAACTAACAACTTGATTACATCATTAGATACATACATCAACATCTTTGCAATAATGTTTACAAGTGTAGAATAGTTTATCTTACAAGAGGAATTACATAATTTCTATGATACAAAAGCTCTTTCTTTTCGAATACATCAAATTACATAATGAGTTCCACTGATACACAGGTCTAGATACAAATAGTACAATTATTTGTCTTCAAATACAGGTGCAAATTTGGAAACATGAGAGATACAACTTCTTTACACACGAGCCATAGTGCCAGAAAACCAATGGAATAAAGCACAACCACCCGACAATGTGGAACCCTAAGGTCCACCCCCCATGCTAGGAGATAACAATAAGGTCCCACAAGAAAACAATCAAGAAAGATAGTAGACTAATAGGTGCAAGGACTACACATGACTCCAAAATAACACTAGTCAATAAGGACATCACAAGTAACTCAAATATCACTTCCAGAGGCATTCACAAAACAAAGGGGAGAACACAACTAGAGAATGCTAGACTGCAGTAGGGATGATTGTCATCACATGGTCCTAGTATGGGTTACCCTGATAGTCTCGAGCTAGACGCCGGCCCCCATCTATGGTTACCCTGATAGTCTCTCACTAGATGTCAGCCCCATAGGGTGACACATGTGGAATCAACATTCTATTGATAACTAAGAGGGGGGGTGAATCAGTTATCTTATTATTTTAGATTTCTGATCTTCCTTTAGTATTAATGCAGCATCAAATCAATTATACAAACATAACCATGAAATGGAAATAACATTAATACACATGACACAATGATTTTGATGTGGAAAACCCTATTAAGGGAAAAACCACAGGGTGACTAACCCAAGATTGTATTCTCTGTTAAAAGAATACGATGATACAAAATGGCACTTGCCAATTAGGGCTCACTACCTGAGCACACTGCTCACAAGAGGCTCACTGCCTATAAGAGACTCACTGTCTACAAGTCATAAAGAGAGTAACAAGATACTTGAACTGATGAGAAGCATCCACACATGCTGGAGTTCAGTTCTGGATAGGTTTAGTATATTGATCTATTGCACTTCATTCTTCCTCTTCTTGGTGTTGCTGTTATGTCACATTCTGGACCTGTCTTACTGCTCTTATTCTTCTCTTATACTTTTCTTCGCACACCACACTTCACAACATCAACATTCACATCTAAAACCATCTGGTATTTATATCTGCACAAGTGATTTCAACACTTTTCTAGTCAGCATCCGGAATAGTCAATATTTTCCCAAACTCTGATCTGTCGGCTGAATCCTTGCATACCAATTGATGCGGATCAAGGAGATGCTTATAGAAGTCATCAATCATGTCAGCCAATCATGAATGATACCTCAAGAAACTTAATCACCATCAATATCTCATCCGGATTTAGGTCTGATGCTCTGCCGGTCAGTTCTTCCTTTGTCTACTCTGTCAAACATGAACCCAACACTCAAGTGCTCATATCTTTTCACTCTTCTATCACTAGAGGCTAAATCCTTGGAATCTATTAGTAAAGGTACTCCTCTTGAATTCCTCAAATCTGCACTTTACTGAGACACCTCCCCTGAGAGAGCCAGACCTGACTGTCTAACCTACTGCTTGCTCTATTCTTGCTTACCGGACCACAACATCTCTACAATCTGACTTCCGGTAAAGACACACCATGTCTTGTGGATGTGTGGAATGGTCTTTATTGCCATCAATGACAACACCAATTAATCCACATAGTGTCTCTTGCCAACAATCTCCCCCTTTGGCATTGATGACACTTAGTGAAAAATGACTAAGTGTTATACTACACTCCCCCTTGGTTGATGCTCTATTCTATTGTACACTTTATCAGAGCTCCCCCTTAGCTGGAGTTCACATTTTTCACTGTTTCTTACTCCCCCTTTGACATCAATGGCAAAGGGTAGGGTCCACACACCAAAATTTTCAAAAATTCAACTATACTTAGTCGCATAAGTATATACATATAGCATACATATACTGAAGTATGTCTACAAAAGTTGTCTTCAATTGGACAAATTCTGTTGGCCAACTTTGCTTCATCCTGTCCAAAATTGAGATGTGACCACTTAATAGGAATGCAAACGCATCTACCCTTTTTAGGTCTGTCGGATCACTGGTCCGGGCTGTGGTCTGAGCTTCTTTTATGGCCTCATGCATAGTTATCATAACCACACAAATCCATAAACAAAGGGGAATCAACATATAACCAATACATATTCAACCATTAGCAAGATTACATAATCACATGAGTCATACACACGACTACCCCTCTTGGCCTCTGGAATCAACTTTTCCAAATGACACAAACACTTGACAGACTAAACACTATGGTCTCACATCACATTCACTCTCAAATGCACATCATCACCTAATAGACCAAACTAAGATCCTTCATCAATAATTCAAATACAACACCACAATTGCGATGACATAATGCACTAATTATAGTTCTTGAAGAATGTAACATTAATTGAATCATGATCAATCATTTAACAATCATAAAGTTAATCTTCCTCAACAATATAGAACTATCATATTCCAACCACTAGTAATAGTTACTTTTAGGATCATAAGATATAAGAGTCCACGAGTAACAATATTTTAACTAATAGTTCCCATGACTTATGTTAATTTTATTTAATTAAAATGACTGCGAACAAACTACAAATAACTCTAAGGCATACAAATTAAATACAACAATTATTTACACTATTTACATTGATGTAGATTTCATTAATAATCTAGATAATTGTAAATACTATCAAATGTAACTATAAAAGTAAGGCTAAAAGCCTATAATATTAGAATGTTACAAATATCTTACACTAGTTAGAATCACAAAATACCAAACCCGAAGCTACAATGAAAGAACATTGTTCTAAAGTTAGCTTGAGAGGAAAGGAATACATAACAATAAAACATTCTTATAGATCTAACATCTTCATCAAATCTACCACACTTTTAACCACGTGCATAAGATAGGATTATCACAAAATAAATTTGTTGAGAAGGCTTTAGAAGCTATCAACAATGTAAAATGTGAAAGCATAGATACAGCATGCAGAGTTATTGATGGAATGCCTCAAAGAGAGTCATATGATAGAAAACAATGATCGTAGGATATGCACAAAATGAATTTATTGAAAAATCTTAGAGAAACCCAATTTGAAAAACTAAAGTTATGGCTAACGCAACAGATTGCTAAAACAGAGATAAAATGGCTAAGGTAGACAGTCACAAAACATTCATATCCCTAAAACAACAAATTGGGTATGGATGATATTTTGATATGATTTAGATAACTAGGTCATGCCATATATTAAAAATTTAGAGGAACCCAATTCGTAAAATGAAAGTTATGGCTAATACAACAGCCTACTAAAACAGAAATGAAATGACTGAGAGGTAGATAGTCACAAAACATTCATATCTCCAAAATGACAAACTAGTATCGACAATTTTTGGATATGATTTAGATAACTAGGTGAAGCACCATATATAAAAAATTTAGAGGAACCCAGTTCGTAAAATGAAAGTTATGTCTAATGTAACAGCCTGCTAAAACAGAGACGAAATGGCTGAGAGGTAGACAGTCACATAACATTCATATCTCCAAACTAACAAATTGGGTATGGATGCTTTTTGGATACGATTTAGGAAACTAGGTCATGCACCATATATCAAAAATTTAGAGGAACCCAGTTTACAAAACAAAAGTTTTGGCTAGCATAGTAGCCTACTAAAATAGAGATGAAATGGCTGAGAGGTAGACAGTCACAAAACACTCATATCTCCGAACTGACAAACTGGGTATGGATGATTTTTGGATATGATTTAAGAAACTAGGTCATGCATCATATATAAAAAATATAGAGGAACCCAATTCATAAAATGAAAGTTATAGCTAACGTAACAGCCTACTAAAATAGAGACGAAATGGCTGAGAGGTAGACAGTCACATCAATCGGTGATTCCCAGAAATGCAATGATACAGACATGCACAATTTGATTTGATAACAAGATTTATAACCTCTCAATAAAATTACAATCAATAGGAAAAATTATAAATCAAATATTTTCTTCAATAGAAAAATGAGACAGAAATTAGAACCAAAAGAACTTGATTTCGCTTGCTTGACTGGGCTGAAGATTCGATGCCGTGTTCAACTATTGCAGCCACGAACCAGTGTCTCCCCAAAAATTCCATCTGCTAAAGATTGTTATGAGAGAGAAATCCCCTCCCTAAGTACAGCCTAAAAACTCCCTATTTAGAGAAATAAATCCCCTAAAATCTTCCAAAAGTCCCCCCCCCCCCCCCACCAGAGGCAATAACTCCTACACGAACACTATCTTACAATTTCCTATTTTTAACATTTTACAACCAAACCAAGATAAATATATTTTATGGCAACACATAAATATTATTTATTTATTTATTTATCTCTAGTTGCAATTACATTTATTACTATTATTATTATTATTATTATTATTATTTATTAACTTAGCTTCTAGATTAATATATTTTTCATAAACTAAATTTACATAAGGACATTTATATATTTATTTATTTAGCAAAAATGTTTCATAACTAATTATTTTATTTTAAGGCAACAATAACCAAAACAATACCAACAAAATAACCCAACTATCAAACCATACTTGACTACTATGCAAGATCGGAAAGCAAGACCACTACAACAATGACTGACTATCATGACCAAGCCGACAACACTAACAAGGTACACAACCGGATACTCATCCTCTTCAAGGATGATGGCTAGGCTAGGGGACAATATGTTATTTCCATTCAACAACTTCCATTGGTATGAAGGCATGCTCAGACCTGCCAATTCAGGTGGAGTCGATGCCTGGTACCTGCAACCTACAGTAAACAAAAGTATCGAATACATACATATATTCATCCAAGCAGGCACATAGTGACAGGGAATCGCAGCGTAGTAGGGTACTCATTATGAGTAATACTACACTGTCCCTTCACAAAACACATCACAAGTATCCACATTAAACAAATTCATTAGTAACTAAACAACCATATAACACATAGACAGATAATCTCATTAATCACGTAGTAAAACTAATTTACATAATCAATTAATCCATGACTAATCACAACCTAAGCATAATGTACTAATCATAAAGTATCAACAGTGTCATCATAGTAAACATCAATGAGTGTCATCAACTACTTCAAAATGGTTAACCTGCCATCAACATGTCTAACATACCCTAAGTATTCTGAGTATCTTACCTTCATCTTCATGCTCCTTAGCCTGACCACCAACTCATCCAAGGTGAGAATGGAGGGGCACTACATCCTCCCCCCTAAAACTTGACTTCCTCCTGGAAGTCACAAACTAGGGTGGAAACATAACATATTAGTATTGCAACTTTCTATTACCTACATCAAAGCTGATCCGTTTCATAAAAGTAACATATAGTAATTTGTCTATGGAAGGAATTTATCTCATAAACTTATATACTCTATTTCAAACATAATCTACCCTCTAGTTTTCAATGTCTCAATAGTAACACAATCAAAACTTGCATTTCAAATATGATTCCATAGTACATAACCACTCAAACTCCTTACATATTAACATTAACACCCATCAATTTCTTTCTGAACAAGGAAAACATTACACCCTTTTAGTCTTAAGTAGTAGAAATTCTCATATCATAAACATGTAAAGTATTCAGTTTTGAATGTACCTCTATTACAATTCATTTTCCAATTGGCTGTTAAGCAATCAATGCGTCAGAATGCTACATTTTCACAAAATAACAACATAATTATGTACGTAAAGTACACACTTTCCACTAGATCTCAAAACATATTAAAAAAAAGATCATGATTTTTCACCTTTCTTTTGAAGCATGCAAACACAATTTATCATTTCATAAGTACAATTTTCTTAATTTACCAAATATTCTCACATACACCCAAATTCACATCATCAGGAATCACCTCACAAGGCTCCATAGGGGTCCATCTAGATATCGAAAGTAGCATACTAATCCATGATACTTAATCCATGAGCCAAGAGCCAAAATCCATCTCACATAATCCATACCTCACACTTAGTGACCTGTTCATGTTAGGCCACACTCACATGGTGAGACCATCCAAGCAAGCCATAATGACCTCTCTCTTGTTGTATAAGGTTGTTAGCCTCCAAGAGATAGTCATCACACATAGGTGGGTAGTGGGTCCTAACTGTATAACAACCTCACATATCCCCATCCTCAAGGTTCCCTACGTCTACTTCCTTGCATACACTCACCAAATCTGCCTCATGCGTCCTTGGAGAGGAATCACAATATGACACATGGCCAACATAGAAAATAATAAGAATAACTAGTTTAGCCACCAAAGTCATAAAGAAAGATAAAAATTTAATTTCAACAATAAAGTAAGAAATGTGTGTAATTTTCAACACTAAATCAAATGTAACCATAAGGGTTACAAGTAAATAAGATCACAAGGTGTGGCTAAACCATCATAATCAAATATAAGCAAAATGTCAGCCTTCACAATCAGTAGAAAATCATCAATAACTATAAAGGAAATACACAATTTTCAAAATTGTATTGTACAACACTGTGTGACTAGATACTAGCCACCAAATGAGGAAGGAGGGAACAACGTCAGGCTATAGCAGTAGCCCTCATGTGGTGCGGAGTGAGCACGCCATCCACATGGCTCAGAGTGTATTCCTCAGCTACACCCTACATCACATCGTCATGCGACATGGACTAGCCAAGTGGCCCACACACTCCTTGGCTACCCGCAAGGAATGTGCACCTTGGCCACATCCTACATCGCGTCTCAACATGGCATGGTCATACGCCAGCCGAAGAAGGCACGTACTGGTCATATACCGCATGGTAGTGTGTCTGTGGCTCCACGGAAGTAGGCACACACAGAACACACCCCGCATAGTGACACCTCATGGAAAAAGTACATGCAGGTACTTGTAGCCAGAGGTATACATGGCTAAGACATACCCATATGCTAACTGACCTAAACATTGCTGAAAGAAAACATGACTATCCCTCTACAAGTGTGTGAGGCCCCATTACGCTCATCATACAAGTAGGCTATCATAAGACAATCTTATAGTGCACCTTCACGTGTCTATGCATGTGGCATCATGACCTCAAGCCTAGCTCACTACCATCAGCAACACGACATCATCACCAGCACTATGTCAGAACATTAGTGGGGTGTGGCATCGTACCTATTGCATCATGTCGGAACATGTGCAGATACAGACTCTGTCTCAACATGGGTAACAAAACTCCCTCCACATACTGGACCTCAAAATATACATGGGGCACATGGCCTCACTTGGGTTATCCATGTAGGTCCTAGACCCCGGCCCCCAATTGACAACTCATGTGGCATACCATACCTTTCGTGAAGATAAGGTAGATGATCATCCAAGAAATACCATCTAGATGCTCAAGAACTATGGGGATTAGGCTAACACTTATGGATCAAGTACTCTGATCCATCATAAGGGGAAGTAGTGAGTACATTTCCTCAGGTTCAGTTGAGCAAGGGACCGCTTTGCGCCATCATAAGCATACATTGCACACTCTACCCAAGGAACTTTGTGGCTACTACTACCACTTCACAAACTAAAGGACTAGAGAACCAAAAGAAGAGAATCTATGAATCTAACTTTTGGCTACTCTTTTATATATGTATTTTCAACTACACAAGGGTTGGCCCTCAATCAAGTAACAAACATACAAACACACGTAATGGTATGGTTAATCCCACACCAAAAATACACACATTCCCCATGGATGGGTACCCAGTATCACCATCCCATGGGCACACAAGGCATGTACGAGGCACTCACAACACTCAATCAATGCACAGTTACTGGTTTCTCACATTTACAGGGGAAGATTACATTTACATACACAATACCATTACTACTATAAGTACATTTATTTCCATAACCAATGTGATTCCTTTTGTAATATCATAACCTTACTTATTATCCACTTCCTTTTTCTAGTTTCTTTTCACTCTACTTTTTCTACATTTCACATGATGTTGAAAGTCCATATCATGATCAACTATCCAATACATCAAACTGGATGTTTAGATCAAAACATGGTATCCTACACAAGAGTTCCTATGCATAAGAAATATTACTATAACTAAACATGGGCAACAACATTAACCAAAGATCCCAGTGCTGAAACATGGCTCTGATACCAAATGTAATGCCTCGCCATGCAACCCTAAAGATAAGTTTAACTAAGCAATAAAAATGGAGAAATATTTTTTTTTACATAGAAGTAATAATAACAAAACATAACATAGACTAATATCAACAAGTTAAACTAGCATCTCTAGGGATTACACAGCTGCATTATTGAAATTAAACAATAATCAACAACATTCATAGTTTATTCAAATAACTCAAACTAACAACTTGATTACATCATCAGATACATACATCAACATCTTTGCAATAATGTTTACAAGTGCATAATAGTTTATCTTACAAGAGGAATTACATAATTTCTATGATACAAAAGCTCTTTCTTTCTAAATACATCAAATTACATAATGAGTTCCACTGATACACAGGTCTAGATACAAACAGTACAATTATCTGTCTTCAAATATAGGTGCAAATCTAGAAACATGAGAGATACAACTTCTTTACACATGAGCCATGGTGCTAGAAAACTAATGGAATAAAGCACAACCACGTGACCATGTGGAACCCTAAGGTCCACCCCCTGTGCTAGGAGATAACAATAAGGTCCCACAAGAAAACAATTAAGAAAGATAGTAGACTACAGGTGCAAGGACTACACATGACTCCAAAATAACACTAGTCAATAAGGACATCACAAGTAACTCAAACATCACTTCCAGAGGCATTCACAAAATAAAGGGGAGAACACAACTAGAGAATGCTAGACTGCAGTAGGGATGAGTGTCATCGCATGGTCCTAGCATGGGTTACCCTGACAGTCTCTAGTTAGACACCAGCCCCCATCTATGGTTACCCTGATAGTCTCTCACTTGACGTCGGCCCTATAGGGTGACACATGCGGAATCAACATTCATTTCATTAGGACAAGGAAGTTGATTTTGCTAATCATGGCCTTCTCATCTCATCCTTAGCCTGAATGAGCACTACAGGCATGAGTGAAGCATCCAATTATCTTGATTAGTGTGAAAACTACCCAGTCCTCTAAATTTATTATTAAGTTATGACTAGATTAACAACTTCCAATAGGTTACCCTAACAAGCCACTTTGGGTGTCAGCTCCACATTGAAAGACACTCCCCCTTCACTGCATCTAGATTCTCAAAGCCCAAAACAAAACCTAAGCATAAACTATCACATTTCTCATCATGATACATTTACAACACAAAATATAGATCATTTCACATTACACAGAGCAAGGTATTAACCATCTTGCATAGTTATCATAACCACACGAATCCATAAACAAAGGGGAATCAACATATAACCAATACATATTCAACCATTAGCAAGATTACATAATCACATGAGTCATACACACAACTACCCCTCTTGGCCTCTGGAATCAACTTTCCCAAATGACACAAACACTTGACAGACTAAACACTATGGTCTCACATCACATTCGCTCTCAAATGCACATCATCACCAAATAGACCAAACTAAGATCCTTCATCAATAATTCAAATACAACACCACAATTGCGATATATGACATAATGCAGTAATTATAGTTCTTGAAGAATGTAATATTAATTGAATTATGATCAATCATCCAACAATCATAAAGTAAATCTTCCTCAACAATATAGAACTATCATATTCCAACCACTAGTAATAGTTACTTTTAGGATCATAAGATATAAGAGTCCACGAGTAACAATATTTTAACTAATAGTTTCCAAGACTTATGTTAATTTCATTTAATTAAAATGACTGCGAACAAACTATAAATAACTCTAAGGCATACAAATTAAATACAACAATTATTTACACTATTTACATTGATGTAGATTTCATTAATAATCTAGATAATTGTAAATACTATTAAATGTAACTGTAAAAGTAAGGCTAAAAGCCTATAATATTAGAATGTTATAAATATCTTACACTAGTTAGAATCACAAGATACCAAACCCGAAGCTATAATGAAAGAACATTGTTCTAAAGTTAGCTTGAGAGGAAAGGAATACAGAACAATAAAACATTCTTATAGATCTAACATCTTCATCAAATCTACCACACTTTTAACCACATGCATAAGATAGGATTATCACAAAATAAATTTGTTGAGAAGGCTTTAGAAGCTACCAACAATGTAAAATGTGAAAGCAAAGACAAAGCATGCAAACTGATTGATGGAATGCCTCAAAGAGATTCATATGATGGAAAGCAATGATTGTAGGATATACACAAAATGAATTTGTTGAAATTTTTTAGAGAAACCCAATTCAGAAAACTAAAGTTATGGCTAACGCAACAGACTGCTAAAACAAAGACGAAATGGTTGAGGTAGACAGTCACAAAACATTCATATCTCCAAAACGACAAAATGGGTATGGATGATTTTTGGATATGATTTAGATAACTAGGTCGTGCACCATATAACAAAAATTTAAAAGATCTCAATTCGTAAAACAAAAGTTATGGCTAACGCAATAGCCTGCTAAAACAGAGATGAAATGACTGAGAGGTAGACAATCACAAAATATTCATATCTCCAAAACAACAAACTAGCATAGATGATTTTTGGATATGATTTAGATAAATAGGTCGACCACCATATATCAAAAAGTTAGAGGAACCCAGTTCGTAAAACAAAAGTTATGGCTAATGTAACAACCTGCTAAAACAGAGACGAAATGGTTGAGAGGTAGACAGTCACAAAACATTCATATCTCCAAATAGAAAAATTGGGTATGGAGAATTTTTGGATATGATTTAGAAAACTAGGTCATCCACCATATATCAAAACTTTAGAGGGACCCAGTTCATAAAATAAAAGTTATGGCTAATGTAACAGCCTGCTAAAATAGAGATGAAATGGCTGAGAGGTAGACAGTCAAAAAACATTCATATCTCCAAGCTGGCAAACTGGGTGTGGATGATTTTTGGATATGATTTAGGAAACTAGGTAGTGCACCATATACAAAATTTAGAGGAACCTAGTTCAAAAAATGAAAGTTATGGCTAACGTAATAGCCTACTAAAACAAAGATGAAATGATTGAGAGGTAGACAGTCACATCAATCGGTGATTCCCATAAATGCAATGATACAGACATGCACAATTGGATCTGATAACAAGGTTTCTAACCTCTCAATAAAATTACAATCAACAGGAAAAATTATAAATTAAATATTTGCTTCAACAAAAAAATGACACAGAAATTAGAACCAAAGGAACTTGATTTCGCTTGCTTGACTGGACCGAAGATTTGACACCGAGTTCCACTGCTGCAACCACAAACTAGTCTCTCCCCAAAAATTCAATCTATTGAAGATTGTTATGAGAGAGAAATCCCCCCTAAATACAGCCCAAAAACTCCCTATTTAGAGAAAGAAATCCCCTAAAATCTTCCGGAAGTTCCCCCCCACAAGAGGCAATAACTCCTGCATAAATATTATTTATTTATTTATTTCTAGTTGCAATTACATTTATTACTATTATTATTATTATTATTATTATTTATTAACTTAACTTCTAGAATAATATATTTTTCATAAACTAAATTTACATAAGGACATTTATATATTTATTTATTTAGCAAAAATGCTTCATAACTAATTATTTTATTTTAAGGCAACAATAACCAAAACAATACCAACAAAATAACCCAACTGTCAAACCATACTTGACTACTATGCAAGATCGAGAAGCAAGACCACCAGAACAATGATTGACTATCATGACCAAGCCGACAACATTGACAAGGTACACAACTGGATACTCATCCTCTTCAAGGATGATGGCTACGCTAGGGGACCATATGTTATCTCCATTCAACAACTTCCATTGGTATGAAGGTATGCTCAGACCTGCCAATTCAGGTGGAGTCGATGCCTAGTACCTACAACATGCAGCAAACAAAAGTGTTGAATACATACATATAATCATCCAAGAAGGCACACAGTGACAGGGAATCGCAACGTAGTAGGGTACTCATTATGAGTAATACTACACTGTCCCTTCACAAAACACATCACAAGTATCCACATTAAACAAACTCATTAGTAACTAAACAACCAAATAACACATAGATAGATAATCGCATTAATCATGTAGTAAAACTAATTTACATAATCAATTAATCCATGACTAATCACAACCTAAGCATAATATACTAATCATAAAGTATCAACAGTGTCATCAACTACATCAAAATGGTTAACTTGTCATCAACATGTCTAACATACCCTAAGTATTCCAAGTATCTTACCTTCATCTTCATGCTCCTTAGCCCGACCACCTACTCATCCAAGGTGAGAATGGAGGGGCACTACAAACAGAAAGTCCAATAAGGAAAAGAAGGTGTGCTGAGTGTAGAAAGAAATAAAACTAGGATTCATATGGCATGATAGTGATAAAGATGAAGATCAACCTGGTAGATTTGTACTCAAAATTAATGATTCTACAGAACAGGGTTGTTCAGGTGGGTAGCATAGTAAATTTCTTCAATGAATAGGTACTCATGGAGAATGAAGTAGATGAACTTAATGATTGCAGGTGTCAGGGAGTGGACTCAAACCATTCCTCATTATTGCTCCAAGTACTCTAGGTGTGTGGATAATCTTCTTTTGTTAGTCTTTAGACTTGTCAAGGAATGGACTTAAATCTTCCCTCATAAATGTTCTAGGTACCTAATATACATTTTATTGTGCAGGTGAATGAACTTTAGCTTCTAGTCTTCAATGCAACAAATATTTCTTAGCTACTTCATCTTCAAATATTTCTATATTAAATGATGCAGATCAAATCAGGATATTTCTACATTTATGATTGGTAAAATAGATGTATACAGACATTCCTTTGACATAAGTATCTTCTAACAAGGCCTTGTGCTAGATTTTAACGTAGTATGGGTTTCTTGTTGACCAAGGTTTCAGTGCCTTGAGTTGTGTAAAGTACAAAATGCTATATATGCACGTTTCAGTGACATTTAAGGTGGTTTGTTCTTTGTTGGTGGCTAGAGGCTGTGCAGGTCTAGAAATGCTTTTAGGGCTCCAAATAATGCCATGTCCAGTTGCAAAGAGGTAGTGGGGTGGTGAAACAAGAGAAAAATAATGTGTAGTGTGGATTGTGTAAAGAATGTCTCCATGATAGTTTTATGTATTTAGGGTATTTCCTCTTATCACATTTGTTTATAAGTTTGTATTAGGCATTTGAAAATGTGACAACATTTAAAATATATATTACAATCCTTGTAATTGTCATCTGTTGTTTACATTTGAATGCATTACATTTCTTTTTTGGATTATTATGTATGTCTGAAGCACAAAACCTACAGTTTGATATAGCATATGCTTAGATCAAATTTCCTTTGTTTCCTCTCCATTATTTTCTTTTCTTTCTACTATGACTCTGTAGTCCCATTGGATTGGCACCGGTCTTGGCTCCATTAGACCAATTTTACTATTTAAATCAAACAAATATTTACCAGTGGTTTAGCGGAAAAGTATCTTTCCTGTGCATGTACATTCACACATTTGTATAAGCTATATAGGGGTTTAGTGACAACTAGTTGTTCTTGGTTCAGTGACAATCTTTGGGGCCAAGATAATGAGTTGGGTTTGGTTGTCCATTTATTTTTAGTTGTTCATCTAGTTTGAACTCAATACTTGTTCAGGTACCCCTTGCAATATCCCTCCAAAGCCTAGTTGAGCTCAAAGTTCAGGGGATGAAACCTACTCTTGTAGAGTTGACCTTTAACCCTCCATGTTTTGTTGATGGACTGATAATGCTTACATGATGACAACCCTGGCCTTGTGAGTGTGATTTCATCTTAGGAAGTGGAGTTCCAATTTTGGGATCCAACAGGATGAAAGGGGATAACTAGATAAGGGATTAGGTGATAAGGATTAGAAGATGAGATGATTAGGATGAGGGAGCCAGTGGATTATGATGTGGATTATGAGAGACTTGACTAAGCTCAAATGATGGGATTTACAAGTATAGGAGTCATGATTCAAAGTCAATATTTATAGTCAAAATTACAATTACATGAGTCCTAATTCAAGGTTTTGGACTCCTAGATTATAGTAAATTGTATAATATATAATATTTCTTTGATTTCAAGTAATACCATTATGCATACAATGTACAAGTAATGACAATCACGACATCTAGTTTTAGGAGACCTAAAACAAAATAATAAAAAGTACAATGAGCAAGTAAGTATGTGTACAATTAGTGCAAGTAAATAAAATAACTATAAATACATGAGTTGTAAATATAAGTTAGGTGAGAAAATTATAATAAATCAAGTTTGAAAATTATAATAGAAATTCCTTACATTTAAGTGATGTGTAGCATAGGAAAATTTAGTATGAATGTCACATGTTGAATACACCAATAGTGATAGTCATGCCAACAAACTTTGTTGGAGACATAAAATAAAAATACAATATCAATTTACTTAATATTAAATACATTACTAAACCAAATCCCAAAGTTATTAAAGTAAATTATACTTACCTAATTTTTTAATCTTAGTTACGGGATGGCTTAAGGGGAAATAAGAGGATGTCTTAAGGGGAGATGCAATCAATTAACTACCAATCTTCTTAATCCTAAACTCACATCCTAGACCAATTTCTAAATTTATTAGTATAAATCGTAATTACTTAATTTATGAAACATAGCTAGGGGATGGCGTAAGAAGACTTAAGAGGATGGCTTAAGGGGAAATGAAATCACTTAATAATTTGGTTAAAGAGATAGTAAATCAATTAGTTCTATCAAGTAAATATGTATACAACTAAACATTAGTAACAAATAAACCATTTACCTACATACCTACAAACCATTTAAAAAATTTACTCCATTGTAATATCAACATCCTCTCTCTTTTGTAATGCATCTAGGATTGCCTCATCCTCTTCCATAGAAAGTGTCCATAACTCTTTTGTAATAGGTCTCCCTTAATATCTCAGTAATTGTATATTTGTTGCCACAACCAAATACGAGTAGTGCAAAATTTTCTTATGTCTTTCATAATCTTCAAATGTAGTTATACCATTCTTCCTTATCAGATATTTATGTATCCAAGTACCAACAATGACCATAGAACCTATTGGATACTCAAAGTTATCATCATATAATCTAGGCTATAATAACTTGTGTTTTGCCTCAACACATCGAGCCAACCAATACTATGTTTCATCTTAATTTCCCTTAGGTGCAATGACAACATACACATATCCTACAAAAAACCTTCAAATGTAATAAAGTAGGACATGATATTTAAGTCACAAAAATACATGCATGTATATAGAATTATAGATTACAAAACAATGTAATGAAACTAAATATTGAATTAATGTACCCTCTTGTACAAGGTCAAAAATATTATCATAGTCATTAGACGCTTGCAAATATCATTATCCTCTTCAAATGTCATCTCATGTTGATCATGTGTTTGTAGAGGTGTAGGGCTCTTTGTTTCCATCCTTCAACCCATTCTATATTTTCACATGCTTCTCACTCACCTTCAATACAAATCTAACAAAAACATGCAAGATCCCTAGTCCATATAGTTCATATGCTGCATTTGAACTCTTAAATGAATGCCATTTTGTTGATCCACTAATTGTCTCAGAACAATATTGGTGAAAAATGTTTTCTTCTTCAAGTAACCAAAAAAATTGTTGAACTTTAGAGTTTTTATTTGATCTTGTAATCAATTTTACACTACACCAATCCAAAGGTAGCAAGAGCTTTTTTCACACATGATCAATCTTCATCATGTTCTCCTTTACCATGTCCAACTTCGAAGAGACTCCACATATGTTGCCTATTGTTTTCTTTATGGGCCCTACATAACCAATAAAACATTCAATCATTTTTGAATTGTCCTATACAATTGTCTGTCCATATGAGATGCTGTGTCATCTGGATTTCTCTTCCTTTTAAATTTTATAAAATACTTTGAAACAATACTACACAAACTCTGATGAATGTTATCACTCACATAGAAATGGTACTCCCTCAAAAAATTTATGTCATCTTTTGTACTATCAGCTGCATGTCTGTGTACAATATGAACAAAGATGACCACATGTATTGAGTTATAATATTGAGACTGAATTTCCTCTTGTGGAGCAAGGGTATGGTTTTCTACAAAGTCAACCACTGAAAGTATAGTTCCAATTGGAAATATGTTTTTACATCGACGAAATTGTTCATCAAGCCATCAAGCATATTGAGAGTGCTTCACATATTTATACACAATATTATTCTTGAACTCTATGATGAATTCATGTACACTACTTCCTTCTATGACTAACTCACAATTCTTTCTAGTTTTTCCATCCTTTAATGGATATTGAACATTGTTGATCTCTTCATTGTTGGCCATATGTGTTGTCATTGATGTCAACATAGCATATATTGTTATCAACATAGCATACACTGATGTCAACACTATCATGAAAGTAAGATATGGTTCATAGTTGCATATTCCTAAGGAAGATAAAGCTACATGGGAATTTAATATTGTTCATAAAAGCTACATTCGTAATCAAAGAAAAGTTGAGTTTGAAGCCTTATTAATATGGGAACTAGAAGCACTAAGAGAATCAGATGTTAAGGATGCCTAATAGTGTAGCATGTTGTATAATCTATCCTAGTAATATTGAGTTGTATGTGGTAATGCAATGAAGGTTGGCCTCCGGAAGTAGGTGATAGTCTTTGTTTTAGAATGTCTACTCTTTGAAGACTACCTGGAAGATTGCTTTTGGTGGCAACTCTACAAATTACAAACTGAAATGGAACACAGAGGAACAAGAACAAAGGAAATAGTAAACAATAATAAGAAGTTCTAGGTGATAGGAAGATAAACACAATTCATACATTCATATAACTATAGAAGTAAAGTTCTCACCACAATATACTATGTTAATAAGGTTCAGTCTAAATTCAACTAAAAGACATTGTAAAGAAAGGCTTATTTTATTCAATGATCCATCAGTGCGATCATATATAGAAACTACACTTTTAACAAATATAAGATTTTGATAGACAAACATACATCCGCTATTCAATTTCAACTTCACAAGCCAAATCTATTACACTCCTCCACGGTTGGTCACTTGCCTTGCCTTCTACCACCATCCTCCACTCACCCAATCTCCACAATATCTGTCTCCCCTCTCTTGAGGCGTCGATATGTTCTAAAAAAAAATAATCAGCCTTAGTCTCTCATCAGTTTCTAAACTATTATGAAATAGAATTAACTTCCAAACCGGCAGTAGGAACCACTTTTAAATTGTTTTCACTTCCCTTACTTGCTCAATCCATAGAACACAAATTAGCTCAAAGATCTTCAAACAACAAAACTTAAAAGGTAACAAAGCAAAGTTTAATGGGGAAAATGCCCCTGCATCAACTTCACATTTTCACAATTGTGCTATTAAGCTTCTGCATTTTGGAAGATAGTTTCATATAGTGTTATTCTATGTATGTTCCAAGTTTCATGATGTTTTGATCACCGGAAGAATGTTTATCTGTTGATAGCTTAAAGACATAATTAGTTTTGTGAAGGTATTCCTAGCAGGGTGATAGAATGCTCCGCATTCCTCCACAGTTCTAAGATTGTGTCAAGAAGGTAGTGAAGGTGCTATTTCCAAAGTCTCAAATCATATTTACCTCCACTATAAAAGTTATGTATGATAGAACATCAAATTGTGCTCTGGAAGAATGGTGTAGTATTGAAGACTCACTGGAATGATCTACATTCCTCTAGAAGTAAATGATTGACCTTGCAGTTTTGTGAACATGTTCTTGGATGTGCATTGCATGCCTCTTTTTTTTTCAAGGTTCTTGGTGGTCTGCAGCTTAATTTTTCAATTGACAACATGTTGTAGTGTGTTTTGGATAACAGAGTATTTTCAAAGTAAATATTTGAAGCGGTGTGGCACAATTCTTTGATGTGTGGTGGCAAAGGAGTGTATGGGGGTGTTTTATGAGCCATGTGAACTCATCTTGAAAATTTTCATGGAGATCTTTATTATTTCTAGTACCGCACAAGGTTTACAAGTTGATATGGCCGTTATACTTTAAGTCTTTGTGTGTATTTCTTAAAGTTGTCCTATTTCCAAATAAGCGGAGTGTGTGGATGTAATTCCTTGGTCTTTGAAGAAGTAAAGAATGTTTTCGACCTGGTTAATCACTTGTTAGTGTTTGCAAGGCTTAGATCTTCTGTTGGTGCAACATGTTGTTTCAATTAGGACATATCTTTTACATGTTTTATAGTGTGTGTTGTCTGGCTGACTTGTAAATATATTGTTCATGTTGTATCTAGCTGACAAGCAATGTAATCAATGTAATATCATGTATAAATAGTGAATCAAAGTGAGTGAGGTAAGGCATGATTGCAAGATGATGAAAAAGGTTTGCAAACAAATAAAAGAAGAATAAATGCATTATTGATGTGCGACTATGGGAGAAAGAGCATATGTTGTTGATGTTGTCCAAAATCATCTTGAAGACAGTGATCAAGTATAGAGTGTGCTTGATTGATCAGATCTTCAGAAGAAAGTGTGAGTAGGCAGAAGTGCAATCATCAAAGGTGTGAGCTTCAAAGATAATTTTTAGACAGTAAGAAAAGACTATTATACTATAATCTTTTGTATTCTCATTTCAAGGAGTAGATGCTTCCTTGGGAGTGACCCTAAAATAAAGTCATTAGAAAATAGAATCTTCCTTGGGTGTAACCCAAAACCAAAGTTACTTAGGGAGTAGTAGCTTCTTTAGGTTAAAGCCCCTAAAACAAAGTTACTATTTGAGCTTCATATATTGTGAGTTAATCCTCACCGTTGTTTTTCTCTTCTAGGGTTTTCCACGTATATCTGGTGTTATGTGTTGATGTGTATTGTGTTATTCTTTTATGCTCATGTTAATGTTGTAATACTTAAGGTTTAATATGCTCCAGATAAGTTGAATTTGTTGAAAGTGAAAGTTGGTTTTATACTGATTCGCCCCCCATCTCAGTATACTTGTGTGTCTAACATTCACATCTACTAATTGGTGTCCAAAATCATGTGAACTACTTTCATGCATGAATTCTCCTAACAATGAAAGGTTACCACATCTATTGCATTATCCAGAAACACATATTTTTAAAAAAATAATAATTGTCCATTAAGTGTTTCACAAAGTAAACTTGTTATAAACTCCTTAATTGTTGTAGGTGACATATTAATAATACATTCCTACATAATTTAGTTATTATGCAAAGTACAATGTATATATCAAAAAACATCATAATAATAATGAAGTTGCACATGAGTTTTGCAACAACAAGAGATTTATTTCTTATTAATCTTGACATACCAAGGTTTACATTTCTCAAATGATATTTGACTTATGTCAAATAAATTTATAACTGAATCATCTAGAAATTTTTTATATAATTCTATTTCATTCATGTCTAAAAGATGTTTTGGATATGGATCATGATTTTTTGATCCCACCTTTAATTTCAAAACATCTCTTGAATTTGATGAAACTCATATATTGTCATGCCAATATTTTTCAATCAAAGACTTGATTTCATTATTTAAAGTCATGTTAGACCTTGGGAGTCTACCCCTAAAAGTCCAACATTGGTTCATTGGATAATCCTCAATACTTACTCTTCTTTTTGTCATTCTTCTCAATGTTTAGCATGCACATCGGTGAATGCACTTGTCTTACTTATCATTCTTTTGTTCACAACTAATTTATTGGTTAAAGAAATTGTTATTACTTAACGCACTGCATTCCTATCTTTAGATTGAATCATTTTTCTAATAGAATCAATAGCATTAGCAACACTAGACATAACTTGTTCCATTGATTTGTCCACCTTTTTGGGTTTTACAAATATGGCTATTTTTTTCATTATTTTTAGTATTTTTGACATTCTCATCAATTGCAATACAATTTGACATTAAAATACTATTTTTTTTCTATAAAAAAATAGTTTATACAATCTATTTGCATTGGGTCAAATCTATCTCCAAGATATCTTACCACAAAGATTATCCAAAACATTACTTTTAATTTTTTTTAAAAATACTTTCATTTTAATTCATACAAGGGTTTTCATTTTTTGTTGTATTGTTTCTAATAGAAGAATTTATATCAACAATGTTATATCCATCTTCATTTAAATCATTAATCACATTACCATTGAATGCATTTGAAAACATACCTAGATTCATTTCTATAATCATATTTTCCATATTCTTGACCTATTTCACATTCGCATATTCTACATTCACCACATCCATGTTAGTCTCTTTAATGTTCTCTTCTTCAATAGTCATCAAATTGGATGCTTCAACATTCTTCATTTCTTGAATCCACTCTCTCCTATCTATTTGTTGTTTTTCCTCTATCTCTCGATGTGCTTCAATTTTTTCATGTGTCATGACCTTCCTTTTTTATTTTTTGTTGACGTTTATTTGATCCCATGATTACCAAAATATCTTGATAAAAACAAAAAATGATATTAGTTTACTTAGAATTGGACCTTAAGATTTCTGAAATACAAGTAGATGTATATGCTTTGTTCAATATCACATGTGCTTGATTTCTCTAAAAAATAATTCCTTTTCTTGATCTCCCTAAAAAATAGATAGATTGTACTTCATTCCATCTGAAAATACTCCTTATGATTGAATCCCTACAAAAATTGAATATAATATGCCTTGTTGAGAGATTGTAATGACACTTGCATATAGAAAATTAGAGAAATTGTCATTTTCAGACCATACATGTAAAAATAAAAGTTATAGAAAATAGGTCATATTATGTTTGTATTAAAAAAATAGATATTTTAGAAACAGGTGTCAATTCCATTTTTCAAATACACCTGTTTTATTTTCAAACAAATGCCCATTTCTAAGTGGGTACCCATTCTTTAAAATTTGAAATTTGACACCCGTGGGTTTGAATTGATTTTCATTGGTTTTAGGCTTGGAAGCCCAAGCGTTCACCTTGGATTTGCAAGTTCAAGGCCATGTAAACACCAATAGAAAAATTAATTTCACCAATATGGCTGATGACTTTTTTTCAGATTTTTTTTCGATAAAATTAAAACCCATTATAGATCACAAAGTATGGATTTCAAAAAGCAATTTCTTTTAATATTGGACATAATTTATATTTATTAATTATTTGTTAAACAAAGAGACTCATAAACTTGAAAAAACATACATTACCATTTTTAATAACTTTTGATTTTGAAAGTTTCTTGAAAAATAATTATGTCTAACCAGTCTAGACATCATTCTCTACATGATGAAAAAAAAAAATTTTATGATTAGTTTAGCTCCAATTATGTTGGTCGTACATGAGGGGTTTTAAAAAACACTAATTAGGGCCAGAAAAAATTAATTAAAAAAATATCTTGACCAAATTTCGACATCCTGTGCATCTTTCCACAAAAGGAATTAGAAAAATACCTTAATTTAGGTCAAATTATGCTGGTCATACACATGTATGCTTTGGCCAAAAATATGGGATTTTTAAAAAGCCACTTTTACATACATCCTATAAAAAACCAACTTTTATCATCTGGTTAGAAAAAAATACATATTTCAAAACTATAAACAAAATCCTACATTTCATAATTTTACATCATATTAGTATTCTATGTATAAGTGCTTCAAATTTGTACTCCAAGAATAAAAAAAATTGAAAAATAGGAAAAACACTTCTACTTTTTGGCCAAAAAGTGGACTCATCTTCTTGCACTTACCCCTCTACTATTTTAAATCATTTCTTGTATTCATTGTTGCATAGTATTTCACTGAGAGTGGAGTGTGAGTCAACCTGGTAATTTGTAATTGGCAAGTCATTAGGTTTATAAATCCAATGGTTTATGGATCATTAATAAATTCTTAGAATTTAGAAAAACCATATAAGAACCTTTAACATAAACGTTAACAAAAAGGAAGCAATCGACATAATCGCAACCAAAAATCCTCTACCAACCAATAATTCACTTATTCTTCCTTACTCTTCTACTTCTTCCACCATTGCGATCTCTATTTGAACCCAACCATTCTACCAATTCACCTAACTTGTAAACTCTTATCAATCCATTATGAATCAAGTTGCTTTTGTAAATCTTCGTACATTTATTCATATTCATCCACTAGACACATCCCTTCCACTACCCAAGAATTATGACTCCCATGTTATTTGTCAATACCATATGGTCCTCAAAAGTACATAATTTACAATTTGTGGAAATTCATAGAAAATAGAGGAATGCTTCCCATCTAGCCCATCCCTTGTGTTCCTATTGTTGCCTATCAAATTATTTTAGGGATTCCACCTATTATCAAATCAAAACCTCCAATTGAATTAATCATTTCATCAAGTCTTTGTTTTGTCAAATTCTTCATGTTCTGTCTTCCTCTCTTCCCCTCTCTATATTAGTCTCCCTCTCTATTATTCTCTCTTCCTCTGCCACTCTATCTCTTCCTCTCTCTCTCTCCCCCCATTGTCTCTATATCCCTCTCTACCCCTCTCTCTCCTCTCTCTATTCATCTATCTCTTTGTGTAACTCTATTTGTCTCCCCTCTTTGTCTCTCTATCTCTTTTTCTCTCTTTCTCATTCTATATATAAATATAACTCTCTCTACTCATTAATCATAAGAAGGTTATGCACATAGCCATGTTTTCTACTTGACATTAAAAATTACTTTGAATCCACAACTTTTAGTTCAACATCATACATAAATAAGGATATAGTTTCCCATACACCCTTTGGCATGCTGTACACATATTCAAAGTAAAAGTATGGTGGACCTTTCTCAAACTCTTTAAGCTTCCATTATCGACCCACAAGGTGATCTGGAACTCTAAATAACCAAAATAATGTTCATAATTTGCTCCATATAATCAAAATAATGTCCATAATTTTCAATAATTTTTTTTTCTAACCTCTTCAATTTGGTGGAACGTGACTATGAAAAACAAGAAATTACTAATCTATTTAAGTGTAGAAAAGTATGAAGTAAATAATTTTTTTACCAAAATTCCATATGGGTCCACAATTATCATGTTGATTGTGCAAACAAATTTGCTACATAGAATCTTTATTTTCTATAGATAAACCTTTGGAAGACATACTTTCTTAGAGCTTTATCTTATGAAATTGTTTCTTGTGATGGGTTTCATAGTAATCCTTTTCTAAATCTAAGTACATTCTTTTATGAAATTTGATTCTATGCACATCCTCTAGGCTTTCATTCAATCCTTACAAAAGGAAACCATGGTCCACATGACTAATTGAACTAATAACCCTAGGATTACAATTGGCAACATCCAAGCTTGCAATTAGTCCCATGCTAATTGTGCAAACAAATTTGCTTCATATAATCAAAATAATGTCCATAATTTGCAATTATTTTTTTCTAACCTCTTCAAAATAGGGGACATGAGTATGAAAAACCAATAAATTACTAATCTATTTAAGTGTACATAAGTACGAAATAAAGAATTCATTACCAGAATACCATATGAGTCTACAATTGCCATGTTGATTGTGCAAGCAAATTTTCTACATAGAATCAAAATAATAATAATGTCCATAATTTTCAATACTTGTTTTTGGTAGCATCTTCAATTTGGGCAAGAACTTGGCTAGATGAAAAATAAAGAATTTATTATTGATTGAAGTCTAGATTAGTAGAAAATGAGGGTTTCATTATTCTATTAAGTTACACTTGAATGCATTGCATGCCTTACATAATTCACAATCCATTGAAATTCATAGAAAATAGAGGAATGCTTCCCCTCTAGCCCATCCCTTTTGTTCCTATTGTTTCCTATTAGATTATTATGGGGGCTTCCACCTATTATTAGATTAAACCCTCCAATTGAATTTATAATTTCATCAAGTGTTTCTTTTGTCAAAATTTGCACATCTTTCATCTTTATCACTATACACTTTTGATGTGTTTTTCTACCCAAATTTTGAGGATAAGCCTATTGTCTTTACAATTTCTTGCAAACACAACATAATTGAGTGGTATACTCAAATGATGCAAAGCAACTTCTACACTCTACGTTCTAGAGAACAAAGAAAGGATATTGATCCCCTTTAGATAAATACATGTCAAAATAGAAAGACGATATCCTATAATGGGCTTGACATGCTTGGAAAATAAGAAGATCACTTATCAAGGTTAGTATCACTTGCAAATAATTGGTTGAAACCAAAAACAACTTTACTTGCATACCTACTTTTACCCACTACTATTCAAAAATAACTTTACATGCATGCATGTCAACATATTTAATTTACTCCATTTCTTTTCTAATGTAAGAAAATATATATGGATAAAGAGGGACAGAGAGGTATAGAGAAAGAGAGGAATAGAGAGAGATGGTGAGAGAGAGAGAAAGAGAGAGAGGAAGAAAAATCTAGAGAAGAGATATAGAGTGATAGAGGAAGAGAGAATAATAGAGAGGAAGATTGATATAGAGAGGGGAAGAGAGGAAGAGAGATAAAGAAGAGAAAGAGAAAGATAGAGATAGAGACAAATAGCTCAGATGGAGAGGAGGAAGAGAGAAAGAGGAAGATAGAGAAACATAGAGATATAGAAATAGAAAGAGAGAGAAGGGGAGGGGGAGAGAGATGGAGATATATTAAGAGTGGGAGATTGATAGAGAGTAATAGAGTAAGAGATATAGAGTAGGAGGGAGAGAGAGAGAGAGTCATCCAGATTATTATATATAAGTGTAGCACATATTGAGAGTTATATTCTCGTTTGAGATTGTTGACTTCTCATGAGGGGTGTCAAAATTAGTCCATGGTTTTATTGAAATGATAAGTGGTTTATATGATGATTTTTTTATAGATATAACCATTGGCATTGTGTTTTGATATCATTTGAATTATATTGTAGGGATTTGTAGGCTTTTAATTTATGTATAAGTAGATAACATGCTATTAAAGATAGACTTGACAAGACTTTCCATTCATTAGGACTATCTTCTTGTAGCATTGCATGTCCCCAATAAGAAGTTTCATCATCAGTGCCTCTTAATGGACTTTTGAGATGCTACAAATGTGATGGGGAGCGCACAGCGGGAAACCACAGACCGATGCCCTAAAATTTTTGTAGTCAATGAACTAACAACTGAGCTGTCAAATCACTCCATCGGCCAAGTTTCTCGTCATTCCCCAATGCCCCGATGGAATTCGCTTTTGTAGGGACGCGTTCCATTAGTGACTGCTCATAACCTTTGGCTGAATCGCCAAAACTATCGTTGCACAACTTCCTCTTGCAAACCCTAGCACATGAAGATGCTAGGTCATTCTTACTATGTGAAATGCCCTAGCTGGATCCTCTGCAACACTGAATAGGAAAAACAAAACAAAGAACAAAATAGATATTCATACAATGAAGCCATTCCACTAATTTCAACAGAAATCTCACTAGTGGAATGCTTCACGACGACATACGGTGACAATGGGAAAATACAAAATGAATGGAAAACTACTGTTACATGATTTATAGTTGCAAGGAACAGAAATCAAATGGACAGAACAAAATTGCTTTATTTCTCCTAAGCACAGTACAGTCACATTTAATCTGGTTAAAATGATAATCATTCAGTTCATACTTCTGGGCATTTAACAACTCGCCCTGAGTAGTACCACACTAGCTCCAAGTGGCTGGGAGAACAATCCAAGCGGCTGGGAGACAACCGACCAAAACTACCCTACTGCCTTATTTTGGCATTATTGCTATTTTTAGCATTATGCTATTACAACTTGACAAATGTCCCCTAAGTCACTTGGGACTTACAAAATAGACCTAGCTACAACTGAAATGAAAATGTATTGATCAAATGGACCTTATTACAAATGAAAACATGATTTTTGAGGTGCTCCTACACCATACTCCCCGGGTGAAAGTTGTCTCAAGTCCTCTTAGAGACTAACTGTTGCAAATCACCACCCCACTTTTTGATATCTTCTTCTAGCATCCATTTGGCTTTTGAATCTGGAAGTCCTTGCCATTTGACTAAGTGCTCAAAATATGTCTAATTTCTGGTCTTCTTGGCTATCCTGCTATCTAAAATACACTCCATCTTTAGTGGTTCCTTGGGTGGTAAAGACTGCACCCACTCTGCATTGTCCTGAACACAACCTGTTGTACCTTTGCCTATATCAGGACTCCTATATAATGTCAGATCAGCAATATTGAAGATAGGTGAAATAGCAATGTCTTCAGGGTGTTCAATTTTGTAAGCATTAGGACCATATTTTTCCAGAATTTGACAAGGTCCAATTTTTTGCATCATCAACTTGCTGTGTTTTCCTATGGGTAGTCTGTTCTTGTTGAGATGAACCATGACCATATCTCCAATTTGGTACTACACATCCCTTCTTCTTTGATCCACTTGAGATTTGATATTCTAACTGTTCTGGTGTAGAGTATCTTTGACTTGTTGATGGATCTCTTTCGTAGCCTCTACAAATGTATCAGCATGTCCACTCCTTTTGTCCATCCCTTGGACATCTCGTAATTCAAAAATTCCTCTAGGATGACTACCATAAACAACTTCAAAAGGACTTAAACCTGTACTTCTATTTATAGAATCATTATAGGCATATTTTGCTTGTGGGAGTACTACATCCCAACTACTACCATGTTCTCTTGTCAAACATCTCAGCAAATTTCCTAATGACCCATTGACAACCTCAGTTTGGCCATCAGTCTGAGGATGATAGGCTGAACTAAAAGATAAATTTGTACCAAATCTTTTCCACAAAGTTCTTTAGAAATGTCCCCTGAATTTGTTGTCTCTGTCAGATACAATACTCAAAGGCAATCCATTAATTCTGACAATTTCTTTAAAGAACAAACCTGCAATGTAACTAGCATCATTGGTGGTCTTACAAGGAATAAACTACACCATTTTGCTGAACCTATCTACCATGACAAACACACTATCATAGCCTATCCTTGTCTTGGGCAATCCCATCACAAAATCGATACTCAAACTATCGCAAGGTCTATTTGGTATGGGCAAAGGTTGGTATAGTCCTGCATTGGTTGAGATTCCTTTTGCTCTCTGGCAAATCATACAACTCTCAACAAACCTTCTAACATCAGATTGCATCTTTGGCCAAAAGTAAAACCTTCAGACAAGATCTAAGGTCTTATTGAGCCTAAAATGACCTCCTAAATGACCACTATGTTTTTCCTTCACTATATTATCCATCGTTGAACACTTAGGGATACATAGTTGACTACCTTTAAACAAAACTCCATCATGCAATGTATAATCTAAAAACTCACTGTGGAAAGCATTGGCAAACTCACTGCATACCCTATAAATTTCCTTAAAATCATGGTCCTCCTCATACAATCCTTTGAGTGACTCAACACCCATACTCTGTAGCTGCAGTTCTTGCACTGTCAACACTCTTCTACTTAAAGCATCAACAACCTTATTGGTTATTCCTTTCTTATGTTTGATGATGAAGGTGTAGGCTTGAAGACTTTCCACCCATTTCATGTGCCGATGACTGAGCTTTTCCTGTCCATTCAAAAAACTAAGAGCATGATTGTCAGTGTATACAATAAATTCCTTAGGAAGCAAGTAGTGCCTCCATTTTTTCAGAGCTTGTACCATAGCAGACAACTCTAAATCATAAGAGGAGTATTTCCTCTTGGATTCATTTAATTTTTCACTGAAGAAGGCTACTGGTCTGCCTTCTTGGCTCAATACTGCTCCTATGGCCAATCCACTTGCATCACATTCAATTGTGAAAACCTTATTAAAATCAGGTAATGCAAAAATAGGGAATTTAGTAACTTTTTATTTCAGACTTTCAAAACTCTGACCTGCCTCTCTCGTCCACGCAAACTTCATCTTACCTCCACCCTTGATGGTCTCCAACATAGGTGCACAGATGTCACTATAGTTCTTAATGAATTTCCTGTAAAATATGGCCAAACCATGGAAACTTCTAATCGCTCCTGCTATCCTGGGTGTAGGCCAATTCAAAATAGCTTCTACCTTGGAAGGATCTATTTTCAAATCACCCTTACAGATGACAAAACCTAGGTACACCAATTCTTGCTTCATGAAGTCAGATTTTTCCAAATTTATTAGTAACTTCTAATCTTGCAGCCTTTTCAAGACTATCTCCAAATGTTTCAAGTGCTCTTCCTTGCTCTTACTAAACACCAAAATATCATCAAGGTAGACTACCACAAATTTTCCTATGAAATCCTGCAACACCTCATTCATCAGTCTCATAAAGGTGCTAGGGGCATTTGAAAGACCAAACGGCATCACAAGCCACTCATACAACCCTTCATTGGTCTTGAAAGCTGTCTTCCACTCATCCCCTTCTCTTATCCTTATCTGATGGTACCCACTCTTCAAATCTATCTTAGAGAAATAGGTAGCACCTCCCAAACAATCCATTAGATCTTCTATTCTAGGAATAGGAAAGCTATACCTGATGGTTATCCTATTTATGGCCCTAGAATCAGTACACAATCTCCATTTTCCATCTTTCTTTGGTGCTAAAATGGTGGGGACTACACATGGACTCAAACTCTTTCTTATTAACCCCTTGTCTAAAAGTTCTTGAACCTGCCTGGCTATCTCCTCATTCTGCTGAGGGCTCATTTTATATGCTGCCTTATTAGGAAGTACTGCTCCTGGTATAATGTCTCTGATTGGTGGTAGGGAATCAGGCATATTCTTTGCTATCACTCCTTTGTAACTCTCAAGCAAATCTCTGACCTCTTTAGGCCCTACTTCTCTCACACTTTGCTTCTTTTCCACCTTAGGCTTCACAATCAAAGCAAAACCTACTCCATCACCTTCTTGTAATGTGTCCATGAATTCTTTCTCTCCTACCAGCATTATACTAGACCCTACATGTTGTGGATCCTCTTCTACCAATGATTGTATCCTATAAGTCATACCATCCTTTTGAAATGAGTAAGCATTCCTTTCTCCATCATGCTAAGCCTTTGTGTCAAATTGCCATGGTCTACCTAGTAAAAGATGGCAAGCATCCATAGGAAGGATGTCACACAAAATCTTGTCTCTATACCCCCCAATACTAAATTCTATCCATGCTTGTTCATTGATGAGTATGTGCTACCCCTTGTTCAACCAACTGACTTTATATGGACTGCTATGGGGTATCTTTTCCAGATTCAACTTATTTACTGCTTCCAAAGATATGATATTATCCGTCGAACCAAAGTCAATAATAAATTTGCAAACCTTACCTTGGATCTTGCAGTTGATTCTAAATAAAGCCCTTCTTTGTGATGGTTCTGTCTGCACTGGTTTCTTGAGTAGCATCCTCTTGATCATTAGATTTTCTCCTACTTCTAATGCTAAATTCACTTTAGGAGATGTCACACTCCTTGCATCTTCTTGAGTCAAAGTGGTTCTCTTCTCACCACCATGAGAAGTTGAGGCCTTCTCTGGACACTTGTATGATGGATACCCTATCTGATTGTAGTTATAACATCTCATATTAGAGAATTTGGATCCTCTACCTGATCCATTTGTCCCACATCTTCCATTAGGCCTTCTTCCTTGGTAGCCTCCTCTACTACTTGAGTCCCCAACTTGCTCTTCTTGGATAGACTCACCACTAGGCCTCTGGTTAGGACTTCTTCCTCCAAAAATGCCTCTACATCTGAAATTCCTTCCACCTCTAGCTCTATTGTTCTGCTCACTCTTCCTTTTTTGTTTCTCTTCTACTCTCAATACCACCTGAAAACATTTGTCCACGGTTTCTGGTGTCAAGATGGTAATCTCATCTTGTATACTATAATTTAGGCCATTAATATACCTGGCAACTCTTCCTTTCTTATCCTCAGCATGTCCACACCTTAGGGACAATTTATGAAAATCCTCTGTATAAGTGGATACATACATATCCTTCTACCTGAGATTCTACACTTTCCTGTATATCTGCAATTCATAATCCACTGGTAGGAATTGAGCCTTGATCCTCTCTACCATTCAACTCCAGGATGAGATCATGCTCTTGCCATTCTTCACCCTTTCTCCCTGGGTGTAGTTCCACCATGTGAGTACATCGCCCTTCAATTTCATCTTTGCAAACTTGACTCTTCTATTCTCTGGTACCTCCTTGTACTCGAAATAATTGTTCAAAGCCTCAACCCATTTGATGACTTCTTCTGCATCCATCTTTCCACTGAACATCGAAATCTCCATTCTTGATTCAAACAACTCCTTACCAAGTGATTTTATGGCCTCCAAAAATTGTTTCTAATATGCAGATATATCTGCCTGTGCTGGGGTTGTTTCCTCTTCCCCATCTTCATCTTCTCCATTAGACTCCTCATCTACTTTCCTACCTTTTCCTAAGGTCTTCAACTTAGCCTAGAGTGCTTCCTTGACTCCAGTCTTGATCATCTCCTCCATCTCCTTCAATTTCTTGACCACTTCAGTGGTCATTCCCTTTGGAGGCATATCACTAGCTACTCCACTTTCTCTATCTAACATAAACATTAACAGACAACACCCAAATGCCAACACTCCTGCAAATCCTCGATTCAGTTTGCCACCCAAATCTTTTTGGGCTCTGATACCAATATGATGGGGAGCACACAACGGGAAACCACAGACCGATGCCCTAAACTTTTTGTAGTCAACAAACTAACAGTTGAGCCACCGAATCACTCCATCAACCAAGTTTCTCGTCATTCCCCAATGCCCCAATGGCATTCGCTTTTGCAGGGACATGTTCCGTTAGTGAACACCTGTAACCTTTGGTTGAATTGCCAAAATTGCCGTCACACAGCTTCCTCTTGTGAACCCTAGCACATGAAGATGCTAGGTTGTTCTTACTGCACGAAATGCCCCAGTTGGATCCTCTGCAACACTGAATAGGAAAAACAAAACAAAGAACAAAATAGATATTCATACAACGAGGCCATTCCACTGATTTCGATAGAAATCTCACCAGTGGAATGCTTCATGACAACATACGGTGACAATGGGAAAATACAAAATGAATGGAAAACTACTATTACATGATTTATAGTTGCAAGGAACAGAAATCAAATGGACAGAACAAAATTGTTTTATTTCTCCTGAGTACAGTACAGTCACATTCAATCTAGTTACAATGATAATCATTCAGTTCATACTTCTGGGCATTTAACAACTTACACTAAGTAGTACCACACTAGCTCCAAGCGGCTAGGAGAACAATCCAAGCAGTTGGGAGACAACCAACCAAAACTAACCTACTGCCTTATTTTGGCATTATTGCTATTTTTAGCATTATGCAATTACAACTTGACAAATGTCCCCTAAGTCACTTGGGACTTACAAAATAGACCTAGCTACAACTGAAATGAAAATGCATTGATCAAATAGACCTTATTACAAACGAAAACATGATTTTCAAGGTGCTCTTGCACCAAAATGTCTAAATTTGAGCCACTTCAATAAGCATAATTATTTCCAATTGTATTGGTCGTGGCATATATGAAGCAATGAAGCTTGGAGATAGGATTTTACTACTATTAGAGATAGCTACACTTTAACATACAATGAAGAACACTAAAGAGGTCTCAAAGGTGAATTATATAAATATTGTATATAATAAAAAATATAATATACTTATATATTTTATATATAAAATAAATATAATTAATAATAAACATATTTTATCTAATATTCAATTTTATATTATAATATTATATTGAAAATAAATAAGTGTAATATAAAATAAATATAATTAATAATAAACATATTTTATCCAAATATTTAATTTTATATTATAATATTATAATAAAAATAAATAAGTGTAATATATTTTATATCATATATAATTTTTTTTTTAATATTATATTAAAAAGGTTTCACTAAACAATATTTAATAATTTGAGATAAAAATTTAAATCTCTAAGAAAAAGTAATTTTTCAGAGTGAAGGCTTTCCCATGCCATATGATTAGTTGCCACACAAAAGTAATTTATGTATATTATTAAATCTATATACTAAACAATCTTTGCAAAAAGTTTGCTATCCTCAAAAGTTAAGGAATACATATTTACACTGAGGGATTTGGGGGGCAGAGGGAGTGGTTTTTAATGATGACAATGATCCCACCATAGCTCCCGAGACCTTCAACACATGGGTATAAATACGAATGCAGACGAATACATTCAAATAGTTAAGATAAGGCCTCTCTCTCTCTCTCTCTCTCTCTCTATATATATATATATATATATATATATATATATATATATATATATATATACATATATACATATACATAAAATACAATTCTATTAGTTACTATATATATAAAAAATAAATATAATTAAATTACAAATAAATATTCAATATAAATATATGACTATATAATATAATATTATTTTTAAAATATATTAAATAATTGATATTATATTAAATATATTGTATAACAATAAATATAATTATATTATATATTATATATTATATATTATATATAAATAAAATATAGTTAAGTTATTAATAAATATAAATATATAATATATAATATGTTTAATCTCTCTCACTATCTATATCTTTATCTCTCCCTCTTTATCTATGTATCACTCTACCTCTCTCTATATTTCTTTGTCTCCTCTAGCTCTCTATTTCTCTTTATCTTTTTGTCTTTGTCTCTCTCTCAAAAAATTACATTATAGACTATAAAAAAGACTATACCTTACCCTTACCTTTTCAACATATTTAGCAAATATTAAAGTAAGGGAGAAAATCATTACAACCTTTGTTTGAAATCAAAACCACTCATTTCCCTCATAATTATCTAAATTTTTAAATGTATACAAACACTCTTTACTAATTTTTCTAATGTGAAAAATAAATAATCATACTTTCGACTTATTTTCAATGGAAACAATTAAATTACATAGATATTAACATCTAGATAACTTTTAAAATAAATTATAACATAATAATTAATGCTTCAAAAATTTTAATTTATTCTTTGAAATGATGAGTTTAGCCCCACCCAATTACAAGCTTGTAAACATTTACCCAAAATCATTAACAATGATATCATGTTTGTCCCTTGTTGTTGGCCTCATGCAAAAGGGAGCTTAGCTTAATACTTCCATAAATCCTCTATTCACAAAGGTCAACAATAAAAACTAACTCGATGTCTAGGATACCTCAAATATATATCAAATATGTAACCCTACTCATGAGGTGTTTCCCACTTAGCCGATCAATTCTCTAGCACACAAATCCACAATTATTATGTCAAACAATAATTATAGAGATTTAATATATTAAACTCTTTCTGTAAGATAATGACTGTTTTGTTAGTGTACAAACAAAATCTTAAGTCAACTTGATTGCGACTTAATACCAACAATTTAATACAACATTAATAGCAACAATTAATCTATACCAAACCAAATTACAAAATTCTTCTATTATTCTTATAAGAGACAATATTCTTCGCAGCCTCCTTAATAACCAAATATATTTCTTGACTTATTGTAATGTTTTGAGAGTTCTCCATAATCCATATCAAAAAAATTAAATATTAATCATAGTTCAACAAGATCACACACTACACTTTTCATTAACAGTTGGCCAAGATCATGTCCTTCATATTGCATGTATCAACATAAGACAAATGTTAATGAACATATGAAAGTTAATGAATAAAATCTTTAAAATTTTGTATTTTAAAAGATTAAGAATAATATGATTAAGTATTTCATGTGTGTTGAACATAGACTGTTATGTTTGGTAAAAAATTATGTTCACTAGCAAAATAGAAAATAAATATAATAAATAAGTAAAAAGTATTACAAATTATACTTTTTTGAAAGCTTACTCTGAGAGATCATGCAAAATTTTGAGTCATGGCAACTTTGTTTGATTGTCAAAAATTTTCTTCGAATTAGCATTTTCTATTAAAATGCATGGGTAACCAAATGGAGGAAGGGCCTCTTAAGGGCCTTCGAATGAAGGCCTACTACATTCAAAGACTGATTAAATAATACCATATATAAATTTAACTAATTATTCATAAATTACATCTATATTTTTATTTTCTCACACTTTTTAAAAGAAGAGTTTTTGGTTACTTTTGAAAGGAGAAGAGTTTTTTTTAATTTTTTAAAGGAGAAGATTCTTGTTTTACATTTTCATAAAGGAGAAGATGGGAAATTTAAAAATATGCAAAATAAGGTTACATATTTGCATTTGATAGGAAAAGATAAGGAGATAAATGAAGAAAAGAAGCATAGATATTTGATAAAGAAAGAAGGTATGTTTTCAAATCTATTTTTTAAATTTAAATATCAAGTAGATTATTTAGGATATAAATCTCAAGTAGTTTATTTCATCAAGCTCCTTCTATGGCTTATGCTTTGAATCTACTTATTTTCTTGGTATATTTATATATCTTGCTCAAGATACGCTTGCTTGTTTTTCTTTTGCAAGTAGTGTTTTTAAATTCTTAGGTTAAAAACCCTATGTCAAGGACTTTAAATATCCACAGAAGAGATGTCTATTTTGACTAAGCTAGATTCCCATAGAGAGTTTACTAAAATGAGAAGGGCTTAAACTTTAATATCGAGACCTTAGACAACTTTTGTACATGACCCTAAGCTTCCCTATACCTTTGGGTATATTGGAAGACCCGATGGAACTATTTTCAAAACCTATCCCTAAGTACCCTTCAATCATACATTCAAAAAGAAAAAGTTGTCCAAATATTTTCTAAAAGCGTGACTTTGAGCCAAAGAAATATTAATACGGGGATCTCAATCTTTCAAGCAAGATCTCCCCATGTCACCATAAAATGTACTGTGTTATTCACACACCCTCCCTTTGAATAATCTGTAATTCCATAAATAGATTCCCCTAGTTTCCTTTACATGCTACATTTTTGAACTCCAAATCCCTTGTGGATTTGTGGGGTTCTCCTCTTCAAGTCTTGAATCATTCCTACAATCTGCACTACTCTACCACTCGAGTTGTGGGTGCCATGGTGTTACTCAAGCATTCTTCAAGATTCATGCCCTCCTTTTTGTGATTTCAGTTTCCTTTATAGGCTACATTTTAAATTCCAAATCCCTTGTAGATTTGTAAGGTTCTCCTTCGTACAATCTGCACAATTCTACCATTCGAGTTGTGGGTGCCATAGCCAAGAATTCTTCGACGTAATCATTAGCAAAGGGGGGCCTATTCTTTAATTGAAGAAAGATCCCATCCCATAATTGCTTGCTTGGGATCCCATAATTGCTTGCTCTCGATTCGGACAGGAACGATCCACACCCTTCTCATTCCCACCCAACCCAGAGGGGTGGCAGTGAGAATGCTTCCGAAATGAATAAATTTCTCCCCAAACCCACCTAACTACACCAACTACTATATTCTGGCTGGGATCCCGTGCTTCCCATGCCTCGAACTCCGATGATGCATGCGGCCACCTCCATTATCTGACCCAGTCGGTCGTCTGCCAGTCGAAAAAGAAAGAAATTCTGTCACATTGTTACCGTTGTGATTCAACTAAGTCTATTAGTTGTCCCTTCCAGAAAGTATGACGCGAGGCAATACGAACGGCAGAATATATTAAATCCGGTATACTGTGTCCTATTTGTATTGATTGTTTGTAAGAAAGACGCGCTATCCCTTTTTTGTCAGGGAGTAATATAAGCTGTGGGCAAGACTATCCTCGACGTCAGGTCCTCTGTGATTTATGAAAATATGATATGGAAAATGGCCATCCATGATACAATCGGTCCTTCACACAGACAGTAAAGAAGATGCCCAAGTCTAAATATTTCTTGTGACATCATATAAAAAGGCTTAAACAGCCACTGCCAGTGAATTGGTCGTTTACGTGTGGCGGTATGTTGAATTCAACGCGCGCAAAAACTTCTCGTAAGTGCCGACTGAGTTGGCTTCCATTCCCACATAACTTTGACTAAAATACATTCTCCTCGGCAAAGTAGTCTGTTAAAAAAGAAAAGTGATTGTGTATTTAAACATACATCTTTGTCGTCCAGTTCAGACGAAATAATTGTTAATCGGGAGAGTGCATGTAACGCCATTGACAAGCCATCCAAAGGACTGGGCGGCCGCCTCAAATTTATTGTTGTCCGGGAATGCTGCCGGGCCTCTAATTTTCAAAATTTTATTGCCTCCAAGCATAGGTAGATTAATATGTAAGATGATTAAATTAATACAAGTGGGAGGCAGTACCTAGACAGATGAGGAGAGAAGTATCCGATAGATGGATTATTGTGGAGACGTGCGTAGGTCAGAGCAGGGATTATTGTTTAGATCAGAAAGCATCTCTTGCATTAAAAAAATATATAGAAAAAAGAGGCGTTGCTGGAGAGTGTGTTAAGGTTGTAGTAGGTTGTCCGCAATATTTGTTAAATATGGGTTAGATGCTTGAGAGGAACCCAATTAGGTAACGATGTAGCCTCCAAAGGAAATTCCTAGCGAAACCCATTTTATCCATGCCCTTTCATCTTTGGTAAGTGTAATATTAAGTTTATGAGTATATTTATGTGTGAAATGCATTTATAATGTTTTATATTTAAATATATATATATTATTATTATTTTAATATTTATTATTTATCATTTTGGAATAGATTTGTAGCAGACTTAACCTATATCATAATTGTAGTCATGGATCTGATCTTTGAACTTTTAAAATTTAAATTTAAATTTTATTCTCATCTTTATTCGTCAGTGTGAGCCAACCTATCACACATTTATGTTAATTTATGTGCTTGACAGATGTATTTAAAGACATGTTGGTGCTTGAAAGTGTACCTTGTAGTTTTAAAGGACACACCCTAAAGACTAAGCCTGGAGAAGAAAGTTAGGTTAGACAATCAGGGGGGACTCATAATCAAACAACAAGTAATTTGGTCCATTTGACAAGAACAGGTACAACTCTTCTACACTTCAAGCCTTGATGAGTTGATGTTGCTCCTTTAGGATCTCACATGATAATTAAAAAGAACTAAGAGAAATATGTTGCAAACAAAAACTAAACCCTAATGACACATAATCAATCTAGTTTATTTAGTTACCAGCTATCTTCTTGTAGTGTGTTTCTCATGCACACTCCCTTTGAGCAATTCATGTTACCATGGTAGATTTCTCTAGTCCCCTTTAATTGATACATTCTTCGAGCCTTGAATCTTTCTTGTGGTTTTAAGGGTTCCCTTTCTTGAAATTCCACATCATTCCAGTGATCTAAGTGACTCAATGTTTGAGTTGTAGGTGTCATGGTGTATGCAAATCCTTTCTTTTAGCTCCTAGTGCCTGTGATGTTCAAAATCAACACAAGCATGATGCGAGTGAGTCAAACCCCAACTCAACATATGACACTGCACCCTTACTAGAGGCACCCACGCAATCACTCTTACTCTCATGGTAGGATCTAGTCGAGAGGTGGTGGGGTCAAGGAGTTGTTTTGTTCATGGAGAAGTAGAACACCATAGATGGTGGTTGTATTGTTTATGTGTGTTGTTTGTGTGCATGGTTGATGGTTATGATTCTCATGGTTTAATTGATGAAGATAAGAGGTCAATTCTAGTAATAAGTTGAGATTGTTATTCCCTGAAAGGAAGCAAGGTACATGGAACACACTTCCTACACCAATCTAATGAAGGGAATGGAGTACAAATTCGTTTTAATCCTTACAATTGTAGCAACATTAAACTAACAACATAAAGATTTTAGCAACAACAAAACACAGAAAGAAGGTGACACAAGTTATACCGTGGGGAAAACCTTTTCAGGTAAAAAAACCCCACACTCTAAAACCTGCACAATGTATTATCTAAAACAATGGGTGTTTATAATACACTTGCAATTCAATTCCTTACAAGAGTCTTCCAATGTCAATTCTTGAGTTATTCCGGCAGCATAACAGTACCTATAAAACCACTATGCAACTACAACTCCAAACTATGCATTTTATAGAGATTACAAGGCATATCATGTGAACATCTTGGGATAGGCATCCATCTTGGCCTCATGGCCATTTTTAGCATCAAAGGAAACTTGTCCTTGTTGTCCTTACATCCCCTTACATCTATCATACATGACAGATTTGACTTTCCCAAAGTAGAGAACTCCAAGCTAAAAATAGACTATGACAGATTCTCTTACGTGACTTACAACCATCATAAAATCTACCCATAATAGCAATCTTGGAAGTTGTAAGAGAATCCATCATACAATGCTAAAAATAGCATATTCTACTTACAACATGTCACAGCCCAACTTGGGCACCCAAAGATGCCTTTTCTCTCATGCAAAGATGCCAACCGACACTTGTCTGAACTTGTCATAAGAATCTCCAAACTTGGCCCTTACGCGTCATAGATTCCGTCATATGGAATATTGCCTTCCACATACCAAAGATGTCGACACATGGAAAATTAATGCCACCTCAAAATGGGACGCCCAAATCCATGTAGGATTGACTTGACCATCCAAGTCACATTCCAAGTAAGCTAACATGTCACCATGCCACCTCACTATGTGAGCAAACCGAATGTGCAAGTAAAATACAATATTAGGCAATAATTAAATATACAATTAAATTACCAATGCTAGGAATTTGCAAAGATTGAGACACCTTAATTCCCAACATTCTCCCACTTGTCAAACACCTTTCAAGAGCCAAAAGAATTGACAAGATTTAACTGCTATAGGCCGAGAGGCCCATAGACTCTGAATGCCATCTGAACTTCTCTGTGCCCATTGGTTTCATCAATGCATCTGCAACATTCTTCAAAGTATCTACCTTTTCCAAATTTACCTTTCCATTCTCAACCATGTCTCGTATGAAGTGAAACTAAACATCATTGTGCTTGGGTCTAGCATGGAAAGTTGGATTCTTTGCAAAGCAAATTGCACTCTAACTGTCACAACTGATTGTGATCTGACCTGCATCAACACCAATATCTGAACATAATCTCTTAAGCCAAATGGCTTCCTTACAAGCATGAGTTGCTGCATATACTCAGCTTCTGTTGTGGACAAAGAAACAACAGGTTGTCACTTACTCATCCAACTAATAGCACCACCAAATAATGTAAACACATAAGCACTAGTGGATCTCCTACTGTCAATGTCACCTGCCCAATCTAAATCCACAAATGCATGAATGTCAATAGAATACGGAGGTCCTATAACATTACCATGATAACAAATGGAATACTCAGAAGTACCCCTCAAATATCTGAACACTCGCTTAACTGCATCCCAATGAACCCATCCAGGATTAGCCATAAATTGACTAAGGACTCCCACTGCTTGAGCAATGTCTGGTCTTGTGCAGACCATAGCATACATCAAACTGCCAACAACACTAGCATAAGGTACTCTACTCATGTCCTCCACCTCACTAGGAGATTTTGGACAATCCTCAATAGACAACTTTGTCCCCAAAGAAATGGGAACAGACAATGGTCTACAATCTGCCATGCTGAATCTGTCCAACACGGTCTTCACATACTTACTCTAGCTTAACCAAAGTTTTCTGTTGGTTTTGTCTCTTTTGATTTCCATTCCTAGAATGTACCTGGCTGCTCCTAAATCTTTCATTTCAAACTGTGCTGACAACTGAGATTTAAAATCAGAAATCATATTCTTACCCTTCCCAATGAGCAACATATCATCAACATACAGTGCAACAATGAGAATATGATCACCATCAAATTTATAGTACACACAGTGATCTGATTTCGATCTCACAAATCTAATTGACAACACAAAGGCATCAAACTTCAAGTACCATCTCCTAGGGGATTGCTTCAAACCATACAAAAACTTTTTAAGTTTGCAAACCAAATTTTCTTTACCTTTCACCATGTAATGCTCTGACTATGACATGTAGATTTCTTCCTCCAAATCACCATGAAGGAAAGTTGTCTTCACATCCATCTGTTCTACCTCCAAGTCATAAGTTGCTGCGAGAGACAACAGGAATCGAATGGATGTCAGGTTTGCAATGGGAGAGAAGATCTCACCATAATCTATACCCTCCACTTGTGAATACCCCTTTGCAACCAATCTAGCCTTATACTTCTCAACACTACCATCTGCACCAAATTTATTCTTGAACACCCATTTGCATCCAACGGGTTTCTGTCCAGAAGGCAAAGGCACCAAGTCCCAAGTTTGATTCTTATCCAAAGAAGCCATTTCTTCCTCCATGGCCTCCTTCCAGGAACCTGCATCTTTTATGTCCATAGCCTCTGATATAGTTCCAGGTTCATCATTGTTAGTGATTAAAGCATAAGCACAACTAGAATCAAGCAATGTAAAACCAAACCTTTTAGGTTGCTTTCTTATCCATGTAGAGCTCCTCAAGAGCTAAGGTTGAGGTTTAGCTTCTTCATCTGAGCTTTCAGAGCTGCTAGAGCTCTCCTCTTCATTAGGTCCAACATTGTCTTTCTGTTCAGTCTTCTCAGGGGTTAGAGGAAACTAAACAACATCCTCTTTCTTTTCTTTTTCTTTTGGCTGTAAAATAGTGGAAGAAGGTGTAAGCTCTCTGAAGATAACACTTCTGCTATACAACACTTTTTTAGCCATAGGGTCCCAAAGCTTGTATCCTTTCACACCAACACCATAGCCATTGAAGATACACTTAATAGCCTTGATTTCCAACTTTGACCACTTCTCCCTAGGCACATGTGCATACACCTCACAACCAAAAACACAAAGATGCCTTATTGAAGGCTTTCTACCAGACCACACCTCCATGGGTGTCTTACCAACAAGAGCTGATGTAGGAGATCTGTTTACTAGATAGCAAGTAGTGGCAACAGCTTCGGCCCAAAACTTTTGTTCTAGGCTAGCTCCGCTAAGCATACTCCTAGCCTTCTCCATCAGTGTCCTGTTCATCCTCTCTGCAACTCCATTTTGCTGTGGGGTGTACATGGAGTTGTCTGATGTCTTTCAATCCCAAGTTCCTTGCAATATTTATCAAATTCTGTAGAACAGAACTGACCACCATTGTCAGTTCTCAAACATTTAATCTTTTTACCAGTCTAATTTTTAGCAAAGGCCTTAAACTCCTTAAACTTGCTATAGACTTCAGATTTGCTTCTAAGAAAATAAATCCATGTCCTTCTGCTGTAATCATCTATAAAAGATACAAAGTATATAGATTTTGATAACGAAGGAACATTAACAGGACCAAACACATCAGAATGAATAAGATCCAACACACCAGAAGACTTATGAGAACTTGAGTAAAATTGAACATGGTTTTGTTTTCCATAAATGCAATGTTTGCAAAAGTCTTGAACTCAAGATTGCAATCATCTAACCCCTCAACGAGGTTCTTATTTTTTAGGGTACGCAGACCCTTCTCACCAATGTGGCCAAATCTCTTATGCCATAACATTGTCTTTTCAACAAGAAGTTTAACCTCCAATGCACGATTACAACCATCAAGACTAGAAACAACAGATTTTTTCACTGCTCATTCAGATGGTGGGGATGAAGTGACTGCTGCCCTCTTTCTTGAGTCAGAAGAACTATTGCATTGTGAAATACATGCTTCCAACTGAAATAGAGTACCTCTCTGAGTACCCTTAGCAAGCACCATAGCTCCTCTAGTCATCTTGCATCCTTCTTTTGAAAAGACAACCTACACACCTACATCATTCAAACTACTTACAAAAAGCATGTTCCATGTTAAGCCTATGATGTGCATAACCCTAGAGATCCCCATCACTTGACCATCAAGGAATCAGATAGAGACTCTTCCACGACTAATAATCTTTAGATAAGAGTCGTCACCTAGATACACCTTTCCACCATCAAACTCCTCATATTAAGTGAACCAGTCTCGATGCGAGGTCATGTGGAATGATGCACCAGAGTTGATTAGCCACAAATCATCGGATGCATGGGTTGCCAGGGCTGCGATGAAAGCATCACCGTCATCTTGTGACTTGTTAGAATCTGAATTAGGAGCTTTCTTCTTCTTCTTCTTCTTCTCCTCTTTGAATTCCTTTCAGAAATGCCCTGTTTTGTCACAATTCCAACAAAGAGCCTTGGACTTTCCAGGAGATTTGAATCTCCCACAGGATTTGGAACTACCCTTCTCATCTTTCTTGTCCTTCTTCTTCCCTTTCTCCTTGGGTCTTCCACAAACTGCAAGGGCCTCTTTGGCTGCCTCAGAAGACTTTCTCCACCTCTCTTCAGATAACAGTGAAGAAATCACTTCTTCCATTTTGAATGTGGATGTGGTGCTTCCAATTGCCATGACAAGATGATCCCATGAGTCTGACAGAGAACAAAGTAGGGTCATACACTGATCCTCCTCCTCCATCTTTACACCAATAGATGTCAATTGTGCAACTAGCATGTTAAAAGAATTCATATGTTCGGCAACAGATCCTCTGTTCTCCATTCGAAGAGAATACAACTTCTTTCACATAAAATGTTTATTGACCAGGGACTTGGCTTGATACACATCTCCCAACTTCTTCCAAAGCAAGGTTGCAGTCTTCTCCTCATGGACATTTAACAACACAGAATCAGCAAGACTAAGTCTTATGAGACCCTTAGCCTTCCAATCCTTGAGATCCCACTCATCTTGTGACATTACAGTTGGTTTAGTTCCATTAACACTTTCCCAAAGGTCTCGGTCTACAAGCATGTCTTCCATCTTGAGCTTCCACAGCTCAAAATTAGTGCCATTGAATTTCTCCACTTCAAATCTTTCGGATGTTCTTGCCATCTTCCCACTGCAACAAGATCATAGAATACTCTTCACAGACTCCCACTCAATTGAAGATTAGCTCAAAAAACCCCTACCCAACAACTAGGATCACAAGTGATCAAGCTCTGATACCAACTGAAAGGAAGCAAGGTACACGGAACACACTTCATACACCACTCTAATGAAGTGAATGGAGTACAAATTCATTTTAATCCTTACAATTGTAGCAACATTAAACTAATAACATAAGGATTTCAGCAATAACACAACACAGAAAGAAGGTGACACAAGATATACCGTGGGGAAAACTTTTTCAGGTAAAAAAACCCCACACTCTAAAACCTGCACAATGTATTATTTGAAACAATGGGTGTTTACAATACACTTGCAATGCAAGTCCTTACAATAGTCTTCCAATGTCAATTCTGGAGTTATTTCAGTAGCATAACAGTACCTGTAAAACCACTATGCAACTACAACTCCAAACTATGCATTTTATAGAGATTACAAGGCATATCATGTGAGCATCTTGGGATAGGCGTCCATCTTGGCCTTAAGGCCATTTTCAGCATGAAAGGACACTTGTCCTTGTTGTCCTTACATCCCCTTACATTTGTCATACATGGTAGATTTGACTTTCCCAAAGTAGAGAGCTCCAGGCTAAAAATAGACTATGACAGATTCTCTTACGTGACTTACAACCGTCATAAAATCTACCCATAATAGCAATCTTGGAAGTTGTAAGAGAATCCATCATACAATGCTAAAAATAGCATATTCTACTTACAACATGTCATAGCCCAACTTGGGTGCCCAAAGATGCCTTTTCTCTCATGCAAAGATGCCAACCGACACTTGTTTGTACTTGTCATAAGAATATCCAAACTTGGCCCTTACACGTCATAGATTTCGTCATATGGAATATTGCCGTCCACATACCAAAGATGCCAATACATGGCAAATTAATGCCACATCAAAATGGGATGCCCAAATCCATGTAGGATTGACTTGACCATTCAAGTCACATTCCAAGTAAGCTGACATGTCACCATGCCACCTCACTATGTGACCAAACTAAACGTCCAAGTAAAATACAATATTAGGCAATAATTAAATATACAATTAAATTACCAATTCTAGGAATTTGCAAAGGTTGAGACGCCTTAATTCCCAACATTCCTTGTCTCTCTTATGATTTCTAGATCTCATTTTGTTTCTTTGTAAAACTATTTTAAGATTTAGCCTTGAATCTGGAATATCTTAAAATGTGGGCCCTAACTGTGTTACACTCTATTTGTTGTAGGAGTTATGTTTGCTCTTGAATGATTTCCTCTATAAGGTTTTCTTAAGCTAGCAAGTTTTTCCTTATCTTTTCTAAGATTGTTTTAATCCAATATTCTTTCACTCCAGGGCACATTGAGTTTGAATGCTAAGTTGAGGAAGATGGAAGACTTGTATTTGTTTTGTTTAATTTTTAACATTGTGTGTCTTGTGATGAAATCAAGGGCTTTCTTCTTTGTTGAAAATTGTTGATTGATTATTTTGTTTAATCTGTAGCATGCCTCATGTTGAAATCAAGGGCTTTCCCTTTTGATTGAATTGAAAATTGAAAGTTGTCTACCTTGTGATCGGATTGAGGGCTTACATCTTATTTGATGTTTTCAAAGTTTTGATGAGTATCTAAATACAACTATTCTAAATGAATGTAGCTTTTATTTTTTTGTTTTTTTTTAACTTTTAAGTATGCTCTTATTACTACTTGCATGAAACTAAAATCTCTTATGAATGCTAAACTAAAGTAACTTTTTCCTAGATGCAATTTTACTAATGTTTTGGTTTTTTGTGGTTTGATTTTGAAAATAAATTACTCTAATAAAAATATAATGCATCAATTCTACAATAAAAGAAAATGGAATCTAAAACTAACAAAGAAATGAAATCTAATCTGACCAAGAGAAAAAGAAGAATTTTACTTCCTCAAGAGTGAAAGAATTTGTTAATTACTACTCTAAACTACTCTTTCAAAGAAAAAAAGACCTATAAATGAATGATGGGTGTTGGTACTAGGATTTTATCCTTAGAGATGAAGTATCATCTATCTCCTTCTCTGGAGAAATTGGGTCCTCCACTTGATGATAGGAAAAGATAAGGGTGTGAGGGAAATTGTGATTGATTTAAGCATTAAAACTTGATAATAAAAATAAAAAGCCTCACAAGGTCATGTTCAAGGATAAATATTGTATGGGGGGATATAATGTGCTCCCCTAAAATAAGAGAGGAGAGGGGTGTTTAAGGGTTGAGAAGCAACACCAATGGTTGGGTTGACTAGGAGTGAACTATAGAGATGCGTGGAAGATCACAGAGGCTAAGGATGAGAGGGTAAGAGATTGATTAGGAGATCACCCAAGATTGATTAGGAATGAATAACACACTGATTGGGAGAAGAGAAATAGTTAGGGGGAGTAGTGGTTCAATCAAATAGGAGAGAACTCTCAATTAAAAAAATAGTCCAGTAAATTATGTAAAACTAAAAGAAATCACACATGCCAAAAGATGATAGGGTTGCCCCTTTTAGGAACTAGGTCATCCATTTTTATACAATAGGTCACTTAGGCAACCCTGTAACTTAAGGACAGGTTGCTGAGGTGACCCTAGGGTCTCTTGAGAGACCCTTTAGTTGAGAATCTATAAAAAGTTCATTAATAAGCACAAAGTCCTAAAACTCAATTTGAAGGTTGGAAAAGATGGTCAAGGGGCTAAATAGGCTAGTGGACATGTCATCAAATGTGAAAATGTTAAGAGAAGTGGCATTCATGCCTTTGAGGGTCATGAGATGGGCTACCAAATCATCATCAGACTACCATGTAGGCCAATGCACTTTTTTAGTGCTTACAATGCCTTGGTGTCACTTGCGACACTTATTCATGATTTTGGCTAAGTCCTTTTGAGTTCTTTTGATTGGTCTTCCAATCTCTTACATCCTCCTGGTGACTTGACAAAAAAATACTTTCATAGACCATCCATCATTTATCCAATGGTTTGGATAACTTTCTTCAAAACATTGTAGTTGTGGTAGGCCCCACCCCTATTTTATCTCATCTCTTTAGAGGTTTTATTACCCTTTGCTATGATGAAATCCCTTAAGATTCATTAGCCATCGATCTATGGTGTCATCCAACTTTGTGGGTTTCTTTCCATTCGATCACTTGTGTGTTATTGAGTTGAATTCAATAGTGGGCCTTGCTCTCTAGTGTATCTCCATTTTGTGAAATTTTGGATTTCTTACCATGCTAGCATCCTTCCAATTGTACTAGCCATTGTAATCCAATTGTCCAAAGCTTCTAAAGATTCACATTGTAAAATGAATATGGACCTCTTTTGAAGATCTTCAGATGAGAAGCCAATTCTTTTACCAACCATTTTTTATCCCCTAGTCATTGACATTGGTTTGATGTGGCTCTTTCCAACCCATGTTCAACACACACCTCTATCACCCTAACAACCATTAATCATAGCCACCAAGTAGAAGGCCAAGAATTCTTCTCCATTGTATTCCATGGGATCTCTTTACCTGAGTGATATATATGGTGCATGCATCTAATAGAGGCCATCATGGCTCCAAATAATTGTAGCTAAATTCCTAACTACCCATGTGTGCCTATTCTTATCCATTGATTTTATATCATTCAAAGTGTATCTAGTAGATGGTATAGACCTCCTAATATTTATCCATTATGTTCCTCTCTTTCTTTGTTCTTTCTAAATTCTCTTGGGCTCCTTTAGTTACAATTGCACAAGGATCTCCAATGTTGTATAAAAGGGTAAGTGCAAGAAGATGAGTTCACTTTTGGCCAAAAAGTGGAAGTGTTTTCCCTATTTTTCAAATTTTGTCATACTTGGAGTGACAATTTGAAGCACTTGCACATAAAATATTAAGATGATGTAAAAATAAGAAATGTAGGATTTTGTTTCTAGTTTTCAAATATATAATTTTTTTCTAATACCCAGATGATGTAAGTTGGTTTTTTATTGGATGTATAAAAAGTAGCTTTTTAAAAATCCCCTATTTTTTGCAAAAGTATGCATGTGTACGGCCAACATAACTTGACTTAAATTAAAATATTTTTCTAATTCCTTTTGTGGAAAGATTCTCAGGATGTTGACTTTTGGTCGGGATATTTTTTGTAATTTTTTGATAATTTTTTTTATTATTAATTTTTTAATGGTCCTAATTAGTGTTTTTTAAAACCCCTCGTGTACGACCAACATAATTTGAGCTAAACTAATCAATTAACCCCAATTTTTTTTTCATCATGTAGAGAATGATGTCTAGTTTGGTCAAACATAATTTTTTTCAAGAAACTTTCAAAATCAAAAGTTATTAAAAAAATAGTAACCTATGTTATTTCAAGTTTATGAGTTAGTTTGTTTGAAAAATAAATAATAAATGGAAAATTATGTTCAATAATAGAAAAAATTACATATTTGAAAACTAGACTTTTAGATCTATAATGGGTTTTAATTTCATTAAAATATTCTGAAAAAAAAAATTGTCAGCGATTGTGGTGAAACTAGTTTTTTCTCTTGCTATTTTCATGGTGTCCTAGTTGCAGGTCCAAAGCTAAGGCTTGGGTTTCCAAGCCTAAAACCAATGCAAAATGGCAAGTTTGAAATTTCAAAATTTTAGAAACGGGTGTGCATTATAAACAAGTACCCATTTTAAAAATAGCGGGTACTTGTTTCTAAAAAATAAGAAACTTAGCCATAAGCATGTAAAACAAACACAAAAATACTTTTTGAGAATGGACACCCATTTCAAAATGGGAGCCCGATCCTAAACCATTCCAAGCGACATTTTTCATCCGCGAGAGACTTCCACGAAATGTATACTTAACTTCTTACTTTAACGAAAATGGGGGCTTATCCCCAATGTAAATATCTTTTGGATTTTTAATATAAGGACATCATTTAGCCATCTAGTAGGTAGTTGATTGATCATTGATTTTTTAACTTTTGATTAATAGAAGTGCATGCTTTGACTTCTATTTTTCATAACTCATTTTAGAGAGTGCATTGGTTCAATTTCATTAATGAGTTTGTATTTGTCTACTTATTCCCCTAAGATGGAAGTGGTTTAATTGCATACATTTGAATGCCCACTAGCCACAAATGCTAGGTAATGTCATTTTGTTCACAAGTAGGTTAGAGTAAAGTAAGTTGAGGTAGGCTCTAGTACAAACACTTGCATATTCATGAATAAAAGTCAATTGAATGCATAAGAGAGGCTAATTAATCACCCCCATTTCCATACCAATACCCACCATTTTATTTTATTTTATTAACCCTATCTATTTCTAACCATATATGTTCCTCTAGCCTATCTCCTTGTATCCCTCTTCCCTTTCCATTTGTTAGTAGGTTAGACTAGTTTATTTTCTACATTCTTATAGTATGTTTATATTAGTTGTAACTTAGTAATAGAATAGAAAAGGTAGCCATGCATCTATAAAGGCTCCCAAACAAATTTATGAAAAACTATTAATGCATAGGTTCCAATGCTATTGGAGCTTCTTAGGTACTAGCTAAAGATCCATGGGCACACCTTTTTTTTGATCTCGTAAGTGGTTGTCATGAAATACAAGGTTCACATACCTAGTAGAATCAAGGACACATAATTATCTTTGAGTGCTTGGGACCCTAGTTTACCTCCTTCTTGTGAAAGTTTTTTCCCTAATATCTATAGTTTAAAATCCATTGCCAATAGTGGTGCAGGAGCACCCCTTCAAAACAGAACATAAGTCTATTTTTAGTATGTTGACTTCATGATGTAATAAGGTCCATTGGACCAATGCGTATGTTTTAGATCAATCTAGGAGGATGTGCAGGTTAGTTAGAAGTTTGTTATGACAACTGTCTTAGCTGTCTCCTCCCAGCTGCTTGGAAGCTCCCAGCTGCTGGGAATCGAGTTGGTAGTACTTGCAAAGGATTACTATTTATACCCTAGATCAGTTGGTTTTAGATAGAGTAGATACAGCTGATAGTTCATTGAGGTATTGTGGTTTTGAGATTGAATAGAGTATTGTAACACAGTGGGACTATGAGATCTGCATGCAATTCTAATTTGAAAGTAAGAGATCCCATTTGGTTTCATTTGTCTGGTTTACAAGCTATCTATGGATTGATTCTTTTTGGTTACAGGTGAATGGATTCATCCAACCATTCCACCAGTTGATTCTCTGAATCGGTGGAATGGACATGTACAGTAGTTTAGTTTGCATCTTTGTTTTTCTGTTTATTCATTTCATGTTCGTGGGATCAATTGTTAGCATGCTGTGAGTTATCCTAGCATCCTCATGTGCTAGGGTTTAGGAGGATATATTCTAAGTTCAAATTGCTCAGGTAATGATCCAGCCCGATCGACATGCTTTCTATGTGAAATTATGAAGTTCTGAGAGTTTTGTCAAAAATATGCATGTGATGGATATACATCATTTGCATGTGACATTACAGACTGTGTATATCGCATCTGCATCTATGCACATATCACTATCCGGATCGGGTATTGAAACTTATGGAAAATGCTTGTTTTGAAGGCATCAGGATGATATAGGTTAGACATATATTTCATGTATATATCATCGTCAGGATCATCATTTCATGTGTATCCATCATCCGCATGTCGTTGTTGTATGCTGGAGCATACACGCAGGCGAAGGTACAGTCAAACAGGTCAACGGCAAGTCAAAGTCACATTTGTCAAAGAAAGGAGGAGGATCATCTTTTGGTTGAACATCGGGTAGCCGAGGATCACATAGATCTCAGGATCATCATCAGGATATTATAATATAACCTGACATTTCATATCATGCTGCAGAGTATGTAAATAAGTCAAATATCCAGATGATGTAGACATCAGAGGAAGTAACAGTGCATGTGATGTCATCGTCATCAGGGCATTCCAAATATCACCCAATAAAAGTTTATACTGCCAATTACAAGTGTTTTGGCATAGGCGTAGGATATCGGGGTGATCAGTGTGAAGTGATCGCGGGAGGAATATTTGGTGGAATATTCGTCGTGTGCATAAAGTTGAGTATCATCATCAGGATGTGTTAATATGACCCAATAAGTTACATCCTAATGCTGGTTGTGTAAGTGGATCGAATATCAGGGTGACGTAAGCATCCAAAGAGAGGTGCATGAGGGGTGTCGTCATCAGGATATACGGGAGGAACCTGATATTTTATATCCTGCTGATAAAAGGTGTTGATGATGCTGAACATCATGATGCTACAGATAGAGGTTGGCGGTAAGGTGAATAGTGATCATCAGGAGGATATTTGTGTTCACCAAATATGACGATGATGCTGGTAGGTGAAAGAGAGATATCTTGCCGATAGGAAATAGTATTTAGCTATTTGGTGGGTTTAATGGGTTTTTCACCCTGTCTGCAAGCTTCTACTGTGTGATTCTACATCATAGTGGTATCAGAGCAAAGGTTGAATCTTTTGGGGTAGATTTAAGATAGTAAGATGTCGAATGAAGAAGGAACATCAGAGTTCCTGACAAAAATGACCAACGCTGAGTTGGCAGTTCTGGTAAAGAAGCAGATTGCCAAGAGCAAGGCTATGAAGGCTCAGAATCAGGAATTGAAGGATGAGTTGAAAAAGTTGAGGGACAGAGTAGGTTCTGGTAGAGAAGAAGATAGGGAAGAAGAAAAGATCCCTAGGTGGAATGAGGAGGTCGTTCCTGCAGACCAAAGACCACTGTTGAATGACCTCAAAGCCATGGAGAGGAGAACCATGGATGTGAAACTGGATTTACTAGTGTTTACAGGAAAGATGGAACCTGATTCAGTGATGGAGTGGATAGACTCCTTAACCAATTTCTTTGAGACAGAGGAGATATCAGAACAACAGAGAGTGAAGATAGCCCAATCAAAAATGAAAGAAGCTGCATTGACATGGTGGAATTTTGTCCAAGATGACAGACTACAAGAGGGAAAGCATAGAGTTGCTACATGGAAGAAGATGATGGCTTTAGTGAAGGAAGCCTATGTTCCATTGGATTATAGTATCCAATTACACAAGAGGAAGCAAAACCTGAAGCAGAAGGAGCTAGATGTTAGCTCATATATAGAGGAATTCATGAAACTTTGTGTGAAGACAAAGGTAAAAGAAAGTGAGGAAGAAAAGGTAACCAGATACCTTAATGGATTGAGGTTCAACATTCAGGAAGATTTGAATCTGCATAATCCAGATACAGTTCAAAAATGTTTTCAGTTGGCATTGAAAGTGGAAGAGAAGTTAATGAGAAGACAAGAATAGAATAATAGAGGAAGAGGAAAACAACAAAGAGGTGGAAGAAGTCCTTTCAGAGGTAGAGGACATGGACACGGATATTAGGGAGAATCTAGTCATGACAACAGCAAGGGAAATAACAGTCAAAACCAGAGAGAAAGTTACAACCAACAAGGAAACTTCAGAGGCAGAAGACCTTTCAGAGGAAGATCCCAGGGTAGAGGATCTATCAAATGTTATAACTATAACAAAGAAGGCCATATAGCTAGTAGATGTCCAAAAAAGGCAACAAGCTCAATAGGAGAAAGGAGAATGAATCTGATCCAAGAACCTGATAGTCAAAGTGCAACAAGATCACACACTTTTCAGAGTGTGAATGCTCCTGACAATTATGGATATCCAGAGAGTGGAGAATCTCTGATGATGAGAATAACAATGACTACCATGAAGGTACCTGACAAAGAACTTCAAAGAACCCCCACAAAGAAAGTCTCTTTTTAGAACCATTTGCAAAGCAGGAGGTAAGGCATGTAAAGTTTTAATTGATTCTGGTTCTACTAAAAATTTAGTATCTGATGAAATGGTAACAAAGCTTAAGCTTAGAAGATTGCCTCACCCATCCCCATATAAGGTCTCATGGCTTACCCAAGGCCAGCAGACGGTTGTAGAAGAACAGGCTTGGGTAGAATTTCAGATTGGAGCATATAAAGATAGGTTGTTTGACATTACCAAGATGGATGCTTGCAATCTTTTATTTGGTAGACCATGGCAATATGACTTGAAGGCATGCCATGATGGTGTTAGAAACACATATACAATCACTAAGAATGGTACAGTGACTGAGTTACTACCGTTAACAGAGAAGGAGGAGAAATCCAAAGGCAAAGAAGTGAAGGTAATGCTGATGGAAGGAAAACAATTCATGAAAGAAGTAGCAGTAGAAGGTGCAGTTGCATATGCCCTAATTCCATGTCTGGTAGTGAATAAAGAATATCAGCAAGAAGTCAAGAAAGAGAAGAAGCAGAGGTTCATAGACCCAGCTGTCCAAGAGCTATTGGATAAGTATAAAGGTATCATTTCTGATGGAATACCAAGATCCCTACCACCTGTAAGGGATATCAGCCATTGCATAGATCTAATCCCAGGATCTACACTTCCAAACAAGGCAGCATATAAGCTAACTCCAGAACAAAATGCAGTAGTAGCAAGACAAATTGAGAAATTGTTAGACACAGGTTTGATTGGCAAAAGTTTAAGTCCATGTGTAGTACCAGCTGTACTAGCACCAAAGAAAGAAGGCACTTGGAGGCTTTGCACAGATTCCAGAGCTATTAATAAGATTGCACTCAGGTATAGGTTTCCAATCCCTAGAATAGAGGATTTACTTGACTATTTGGGAGGTGCTGATTATTTTACAAAAATAGATTTGAAGAGTGGTTATCATCAGATCATGATTAGGCCAGGAGATGAATGGAAAACAGCATTCAAAACCAATGAAGGGTTGTATGAGTGGAAAGTTATGCCTTTTGGGTTGTCTAATGCACCTAGTACTTTTATGAGGTTGATGAATGAGGTTTTGAGAGAATTCATGGGAAAGTTTGTCATAGTATATCTAGATGACATTCTAATTTTTAGCAACACAAAGGAAGAACATCTCAGACATATAGATTTGGTTCTCAAGAGGTTACATGAAGAGCAGATGATGATAAATTTAGATAAGTGTTTGTTCATGCAGGAGGAGTTCACATATTTGGGTTTTGTCATTTCCCAAGGAAAGTTGCAAATGGATAAGGAGAAGGTAAGTGCCATATTGTCTTGGCCAACTCTAAGGACTATGAATGATGTCAGAAGTTTCCATGGGTTAGCAACCTTCTATAGAAAGTTTATAAGAGGGTTTAGTCATATTTGTGCACCCATGCTTGATACTATAAAAGGATGACAGAAGTGCAGATTTGCTTGGACTAAGGAAGCAGATGATTCTTTTGAAACATTGAAGAAAAAGGTGGCACAGCAGCCAGTCCTTGTACTTCTAGATTTTAACAAGATCTTTCAGGTAGAATGTGATGCCAGTCACATGGCCATTGGAGCAGTACTCAACCAAGAAGGAAGGCCAATTGCATTTTTCAGTGAGAAGCTCAATGATGCTAAAAAGAGGTATTCATCATATGATTTGGAAATGTATGCTTTAGTCCAGTCACTCAAGAAATGGAGGCATTACTTGATGCCAAAAGAATTCATAGTATTCACAGATAATCAGGCTCTGAGTTTCATAAACAACCAAGAAAAGCTGAACCACAGACACATGAAATGGGTAAAAACTTTACAAGCTTTTACTTTTACATTGAAGCATAAGAAATGAGTCAAGAATAAGGTAGCAGATGCCTTGAGCAGGAGAGCTGTAACAGTTAACCAGATTCAGTTGGAGAGTGTTGGAATTGATTCATTGAAGACCATGTATGATGTTGATGAAGATTTTGGAGAGATATATCAGGTATGTACTTCTTTTGGAGATAAATATCATGTTGAGTTCTCTGAATTTCTGATCCAGGATGGATTTCTATTCAAAGGTGGATAGTTGTGTATTCCAAGGTGTTCTATGAGGTTGAACATCATTAAAGAGAAACATTGTGGAGCTATGGCAGGTCATTTTGGTTTGGATAAGACTCTTGATCTTGTTAGAAGAAATTATTATTGGCCTAAGTTACAATCAGATGTCAGAAAGTTTGTAGAGACATGTGTGATATGTCAGAAAGTAAAAGGGAGATCAACTAATGCAGGTTTATATTAGCCTTTACCCATTCCTTCCAGACCATGGGAAAGCATAAGTATGGATTTGTTAGGGTTAGCCGAAAGAAGATATCAATTAAATGCAAATAAAGATTAAACAGAGGAATGGAAATAAATAGAAATAATAATAGCGAAGACAAGTTTTAACCTGGTTCACCCAAACTCAGGCTACATCCACCAAACAGAGAGTTCAATATTATTATCCAGTAAATCAAACCGATTAAAATCAGCAATCCCTGCAACTCAATACCGCTGCAAAATGCTACAATATAATCCCAAAACCCTAACCCTTGGCCACTTTTTATCAAGCTTTTTGTCGGTTACAAAAATAGGGTTTTCTTATGTTGGTCAATGAAAAAATAACTCCCGGTATATTATAAAATAATAAAAAATTGTGTGAGGTTTCGAAGGCGTTGCCCCTCGACCCCGCCCTGTATCGCGACAGGGAACGCACTAGGGGCGTTGCCCCTTAACCCCGTAGGAATTTGGGGGGAAACCGCGCTGATAAAAGTGGAGAAAATTTAACCTCCGAGTCTGATTAGGCTCCATATAAAAACAATCTCCCACTTGGAGACTGATCAGACTCCACACCATATCATCTCCCACTTGGAGACTGATCATAACACCACTGACCCTGTAGCTCCCACTGGAAATAAGCACCCTAGACTCTGTTGTTCTATTTTTGTTGTTTTCAGTCTAGAAGACCAATCGAAGCTGAAGAGAAGCTCAGCTTCTCCCTTGTCACTGCCTTTGTAAACATATCTGCTGGATTGTCATCTGTATGTATCTTTGCCAGTTGTAATTATCCATCATCCAACATGGACCAAATGAAGTGATACCTCAACTGTATGTGTTTAGTCTTTGAATGCAAGGCAGAATTCTTTGCAAGATGTATGGCACTCTGGCTATCTGTAAACAAATAACTGTTAACCTATTGTGTGCCCAATTCTTTCATGAAAGATTGCAACCATATCATCTCCTTGCTTGCCTCTATTGCAGCTACATATTCTGCCTCTGTGGTGGATAAAGCAACCACCTTTTGCAACTTAGAAATCCAACTCATTGCTGTTCCACCTATAGTAAAGACATAACCTGTAGTACTCTGCCTGGTATCAATATCCCCTGCCAAATCTGAGTCTACATAACCTGCTAAATCAGTATTAGAGACCCCAAAACATAAGTGTTTATTGGATGTACCTCTCAAATATCTGAGAATCTATTTTACCGTAATCCAATGCTCTAATCTGAGATGACTCATATACCTGCTAATGACTCCTACAACATGTGCAATATTTGGTCTGGTGCATACCATGGCATACATTAAACTTCCTACAGCTGAAGCATAGGGTACCTTGGACATTTTCTCTTCCTCCTCTTGTGTCTTAGGACACATCTCCTTGGTCATTTTCAAATGACTAGGCAAAGGTGTGCTGACAGCTTTTGCATTCTCCATGTGGAATCTTTGCAACACCTTTTCAACATAAGCAGCCTGAGATAGAGTCAATTGTCTATTCTTCCTATCTCTACAAATTTTCATACCAAGGATTTGTTTTGCAGCCCCCAAATCCTTCATATCAAATGACTGTGCCAACTGCTATTTTAACTCTCTTATGTGATCCATGTTAGACCCAGCTACAAGCATGTCATCAACATATAAACATAAAATAATGTAGCTGTCATTATCCAACCTCTTAAAATAAACACAATGGTCAGAATTACACCTGTTGTAGCTTTGCTCAGCCATAAAACTATCAAATTTCAAATACCATTGCCGAGGTGCTTGTTTCAGACCATACAAACTCTTCTTCAATCTGCACACCTGTTTCTCCTTACCTTTGACCTCAAATCCTTGGGGTTGTTCCATATATATCTCCTCCTCCAAATCACCATGGAGAAAGGCAGTTTTAACATCTAGCTATTCCAAATGCAAATCTTCAGTAGCCACAATACTTAAAACAGTACGAATAGAAGTCATCTTGATAACCAGAGAAAATATTTCATCAAAATTAATGCCCTTTTTCTGTGCAAATCTTTTTACAACTAACCTGGCCTTAAATCTTTTCTTACCTCCATCTTCCTCTTTCAGCCTGTAAACCTATTTATTTGGTAAAGCCTTTTTACCTGCAGGTAACTTACATAATTCCCAAGTCTGATTTTTCAGCAAGGAGTCCATTTCTTCTTTCATGGCAAGCTCCCACTGAACCTGTGTATCCACCTGCATAGCTTCATCATACCCTTTTGGTTCACCAGCATCTGTTAACAAAATAGAATACAAAGAGGGAGAAAACCTTTCAGGAGGTCTACTTATCCTTGTTGACCGTCTAACATTCACTGGAGTTTGTGGTATTTCTGGTTGCTATTGCGGAGCATGGGGAACCATTAGAACATCACTATTTGGAGTATCATCCAGCACCACATAATCCTTTTCTTTCTTCTCATGCTGCTGCAACTGATCTTTGTACAACACCTTCTCATTGAATATAACATCCCTGCTTCTCACAATTTTCTAATTTTTAAAATCCCAAAGCCTATAACCAAATTTATCAATGCCATATCCAATGAAGGTACATTTTTTTAATTTCGCATCCAGCTTGGTTCTATTTTTAGAATCTATATGTGTAAATGCTTCACATCTAAAGGTTTTCAGAAAAGAATAACTCACCTTCTTGCCTGTCCATGCTTCCTCTGGAATACCATAGCCCAAAGGAACTGAAGGACCTCTATTAATTAAATATACAGCAGTGTTGATAGCCTTTGCCCATATGTTTAAAGGCAATCTAGCATGCAATCTCATGGTCCTTGCACGCTCCATTATTGTCCTATTCATGCGTTCAGCTACTCCATTTTCCTATGGAGTCCCTGGAACCAGTTTCTGCCTACGAATTCCATTAAAGGAACAATAATCTTCAAATTCTTTGCTGTAATACTCACCGCCATTATCAGATCTGAGACATTTTAATCTTTTACCCGTCTCATTGTCAACCAAGCTTCTCCATTTCTTAAATGTTTCAAATACATCAGATTTATGTCTAAGGAAATAAATCCAGACCTTCCTAGTTGCATCATCTATGAATGTAACATAATACCGAGAGCCACCAAGAGAAGATACCTGAGCTGGTCCCCATACATCTGTATGCACAAGCTCCAATTTTTCATTTTTCTTTTGCTTCCCATCCTTGAGAAAACTAACTCTCTTTTGTTTGCCATACACACAACTTTCACAGAAATCCATATTAATACATTTTAGACCTGGTAAAACTTTCTTAGAATGAAGTACCTTCATACCTTTTTCACTCATATGCCCAAGTCTGTTATGCCACAGTGTTGTCTCAGAACCTGCAACAACTTTTTCAGTCTCTTCCTATAAACCTGCAGCAACTGTTTCTAAACCTGTTTGTTTTCTCTCTGTAACAGCTAAAGTAGAAGGAACAGTATGACCTGTACAAAGATATAAGGTGCCTACTTTCACACCTTTTGCTACTACTAAGGCACCTTTTGAAACCTTCCAATTTTTATCAGTAAATGTAACAGTGCAACCTTGTTCAGTTAGCTGCCCTGCTGAAATTAAATTCATACTGAGCCTTGGAACATGCCTTACCTCTTGTAGTAGCTAATGATTTCCATTCTGCAACTTAATCTTGATTCTTCCCTTTCCAACAATCTGACAGGGTTCGTTATCTCTCAAATAAACTAGCCCAAAATCCCCTTGGACATAATAAAGAAAATAACTTCTATGGGGCGTAGCATGAAATGAGGCCCCTGAATCTAAAACCCATGAATCATCAGCATTATCTAGGGAAAGAATCAAAACATCATCTTCAAACTTATTGCTTACCACATTGGCTTCCTTATTACCTTCTTGTTTGTCTCCTTCTTTGTTCTTCCGAGACCAGCAATCTTTCTTCAGATGACCTGATTTTCCATAGTACCAGTAATCCTTCTGTCCTTTGGTTTGGGATCTTTTGTCCTTTGATTTTCCTCATGACTTCCCATGACCTCCAAAACCTTTTCCTCTCTCCTTTGATCTGCCCCTGCTTTCTGCATTCAAAACACTACCTGATGTGGATCCACTTGAGCTTTTCCTATGAATTTCCTCACTCAGAATAACACCAACAACATTATCAAATTTTAGGGTAGTTGAACCAGAAACAGAGTTACTAACCGCCATTACCAAACTATCCCAGCTTTCAGGCAATGAACATAATATCAAGAGAGCTCTAACTTCTTCATCAAATTTTACATTTACAGAAGTCAATTGATTGACAATCGTATTAATTCATTTAAATGATCTGTCACAGATCCACCTTCAACCATTTTCAGATTAAACAAACACTTCATGAGAAATACCTTATTTGAGGCTGACAGTTTCTCATACAATTTTACCAAAGCTTTCATCAGACCATCTGTTGTCCTCACTTCCATTATATTGAATGCCACCAATGGTACCAGGCACAATCGAATGGTTCCCAGTGCCTTTCTGTCAAGAAGATTCCAATCCTCATCAGACATTGTTACTGGTTTCTTAGCTACTCCTTCCAACGGCATCCATAAATCCTTTTGATAGAGGTAGTCCTCCATCTGCATCTTCCATAATTGATAGTTCTTCCCATTGAATTTATCGACCTTCAATTTACCCTCGTCCGCCATTGCTCCCACTCAACCGTGAGACTTTCCTTCAGACGATAATCAAATACAACCCGCTCTGATACCACTTGTTAGGGTTAGCCGAAAGAAGATATCAATTAAATGGAAATAAAGATTAAACAGAGGAATGGAAATACACAGAAATAATAACAGTGGGAGACAAGTTTTAACGTGGTTCACCCAAACTTGGGCTACATCCACCAAACAGAGAGTCCAATATTATTATCCAGTAAATCAAATTGATTACAATCAGCAATCCCTGCAACTCAATACCACTGCAAAATGCTACAATACAATCCCAAAACCCTAACCCTTGGCCGCTTTTTATCAAGATTTTTGTCAATTACAAAAATAGGGTTTTCTTATGTCGGTCAATGAAAAAATAATTCCCGGTGCATTATAAAATAATAAAAAACTATGTGAGGTTTCGGGGGCGTTGCCCCCGAGCCCCCACGGGGGCGCTGCCCCTCAACCCCGCCCTGTATCATGATAGGGAACGTGCTAGGAGCGTTGCCCCTGAACCTCGCAAGGGGCGATGCCCCTTGACCCCGTAGGAACTTGGGGGGAAACCGCGCCGATAAAAGTGGGGAAAATTTAACTTTCGAGTCTGTTAGGCTTCATATAACAACAGGGTTTTGTCTTGGGTTTACCAAGGACAAGGAAAGGATTTGACAGTGTTTTTGTTGTAGTGGACAGATTCACCAAAATGGTACACGTCTTGCCATGCAAAACCACTACTGATGCTTCATATATTGCAGATTTGTTTTTCAAGGACATAGTCAAAATACATGGATTGTCATTGAGCATAGTGTCAGATAGGGATGTGACGTTTATTGGTCATTTTTGGAGAACCCTTTGGAAGAAATTGGGCACAAATTTGTCTTTTTCATCCGCATATCATTCTCAAATGGATGGACAGACTGAAGTAGTTAATTGTTCCTTAGGGAATTTGCTCAGATGTTTGACAAAACAGCATGGAGAAAAGTGGGATAATATCCTCTCTCAGGCCGAATTTTTCTATAATGATACTGTCAATAGGAGTACAGGGAAATCACCTTTTCAGATAGTGTATGGTATGCATCCAAGAGGAATTTTAGAATTGAGAGATCTACCTATAGCAGACCCTGTTACTGCAGAGGGAGAAGCTTTTGCAGAAGCTATAAAGAGGTTCATGATCAAGTAAAGACCCAGCTACAGCAAACTACCTTAAAGTATAAGGAATATGCTGATAAAAAGAAGAAGGATGTATAGTTTGATGTTGGAGATTTAGTATGGGTTCATTTGAAGAAGGAAAGACTTCCTAAGGGCAAATATACTAAACTCATGCAGAGGAAGATTGGACCATGTTAGATTTTGAGAAAACATGGACATAATGCTTATGAGATACAACTCCCTCCAGATCTTGGTTTATCACCTATAATTAATGTATATGATTTAACTCCATACAAGCATAATCTAGATGAAGAATAGGAACTCCTACAGGATACTGTAGCTGATGACATTCCAAAGCATGATCCACCATAGTTGCAGAAGGTTTTGGACACAAGAGTGATCAAGAAGACCCAGCACAAAAACTATTTGGAGTATTTGGTGTCTTGGCAGGGAAAACCTGATTCAGAAGCAGTGTGGATGACTGAAGAGCGGATCCAAAAACATGGTGCAGATCTACATACTCTCATCTCAAGTGGACTTGAGATTTCTTTTTCTGGGGAGTATGGTGTAGGAGCACCCCTTCAAAACAGAACATAAGTCTATTTTTAGTATGTTGACTTCATGATGTAATAAGGTCCATTGGACCAATGTGTATGTTTTAGATCAATCTAGGAGGATGTGCAGGTTAGTTAGAAGTTTGTTATGACAACTGTCTTAGCTGTCTCCTCCCAGCCGCTGGGAATTGAGTTGGTAGTACTCGCGAAGGATTACTATTTATACCCTAGATCAGTTGGTTTTAGATAGAGTAGATACAATTGATAGTTCATTGAGGTATTGTGGTTTTGAGATTGAATAGAGTACTATAACATAGTGGGACTGTGAGATCTGCATGCAATTCTAATTTGAAAGTAAGAGATCCCATTTGGTTTCATTTGTCTAGTTTACAAGCTATCTGTGGATTGATTCTTTTTGGTTACACGTGAATGGATTCATCCAACCATTCCACTGGTTGATTCTCTGAATCGGTGGAATGGACATGTACAGTAGTTTAGTTTGCATCTTTGTTTTTCTGTTTATGCATTTCATGTTCGTGGGATCGATTGTTAGCATGCTGTGAGTTATCCTAGTATCATCATGTGTTAGGGTTTAAGAGGATAAATTCTAAGTTCGAATTGCTCAGGTGATGATCCGGCCCGATCGACATGCTTTCTATGTGAAATTGTGAAGTTCTGAGAGTTTTGTCAAAAATATGCATGTGACGGATATACAGCATTTGCATGCAACATTACAGACTGTGTATATCGCATCTGCATCTATGCACATATCGCTATCCAGATTGGGTCTTGAAACTTATGGAAAATGCTTGTTTTGAAGGCATCAAGATGATATAGGTTGGACATATATTTCATGTATATATCATCATCAGGATCATCATTTCATGTGTATCCATCATCCGCATGTCGTTGTTGTATGCTGGAGCATACACGCAGGTGAAGGTACAATCAAACGGGTCAACAGCGAGTCAAAGTCACATTTGTCAAAGAAAGGAGGAGGATCATCTTTTGGTTGAACATCGGGTAGCCAAGGATCACATAGATCTCAGGATCATCATTAGGATATTATAATATAACCTGACATTTCATATCATGCTACGGAGTATGTAAATAAGTGAAATATTTGGATGACATAGACATCAGAGGAAGTAACAGTGCATGTGACGTTATCGTCATCAGGACATTCCAAATATCACCCGATAAAAGTTTATATTGCCGACAACAAGTGTTTTGGCATAGGCGTAGGATATCGGGGTGATCAGTGCGAAGTGATCGCGGGAGGAATATTCGGTGGAATATTCATCGTGTGCATAAAATTGAGTATCGTCATCAAGATGTGTCAATATGACCCGATAAGTTACATCCTGATGCTGGTTGTGTAAGTGGATCGAATATCAGGGTGACGTAAGCATCTGAAGAGAGGTGCATGAGGGTGTCGTCATCAGGATATACGGGAGGAACCTGATATTTTATATCCTGCTGATAAAAGGTGCTGATGATGCCGAACATCATGATGCTACAGATAGAGGTTGGCGGTAAGGTGAATAGTGATCATCAGGAGGATATTTGTGTTCACTGAATATGATGATGATGCTGGTAGGTGAAAGAGAGATATCTTGCCGATAGGAAATAGTATTAGCTATTTGGTGGGTTTAATGGGTTTTTCACCCTGTCTACAAGCTTCTGCTATGTGATTCTGCATCAAATAGTTTTTCCAACATGTTTGGGGGATTTTAGTCAATCTTTCATTTGGTTTTGATATTCAAATTTGTCATTCATTCAATCTTACATATAGATGCTTTAACAAACTACTTTTTCTAGTTTCAATGAAGACCAAAAAGGATTTTGCTTAGGATTCTCCATTCACTTTTTAATTCCATCTCTACATTTTAGTTTTCTTGTAGAACACATGCTCATGTATGAGACATATCCTTACTATGTCTTAGGAGCAAGAATACTTTCCTAGCAACTTCTCTCATGAGAAGATTCCTCTCTAGAAGAGAATTACAAGACAACTAGATCATCTAAATTCATGTTCCTTGGCTCCTCCACCACTAGCAATGGTTGTGCTAAGAAATGAATCTCTTATGGCCAAGATCAATGGTAGCTGTCTTAGAACCTAAAATTTGAATAAGCTACTTCCTACTACCATGAAGGATCTTACCTTGTTGAACGGGGAAGGTTGTGTTACTCTTGTGGATCATATTAAGGATCTCACTAATTTGTGTGTGCTTAATAACATTTCCAGTGAATATGTGGCACTAAGGCTCTTCACTTCCTGCTTTAGAGACAAAGTAGTGGAATGGTTCTACATGCTTCTTCTTAGAAGCATCAATAATTGAGATACTTTCAGGAGACTCTCCTATATGTATTATAATGAAATACGACATTTTGTGTTCCTCTTGAACTAGATCTAGAACATCAAACATGCCCCTATAGAGGCTCTCATTGATTTGAAATTACACTACTAGAAAACTTGGGAAAGGATTCTCATTGACTCTCATGCATTCTCTCATTCTGGCAAGCTCACAAGACTCTTGACTCTACTCTGCTTAGACTCTTGGCAAGTTCATATTGATTTTTGGGTTATAGATATTGGCTTTGAGATCTCTCTAACAATTGATCATGTCAAACGCTAACTATTTGCCCATTCTTGAATTTAATGGAGATGAGTATGATTATTGGTGCATCACTTGATGATATCTTTTTTTGATAGGGGAGGACTTATGGGAGATTGTAGAAACATGATATGAAAAACCAACTAATTGGACCACCTTTGCAGCCAATGATAGAATAGCTAAGAAGGAGGGTAAAAAGATGAATGTTCAAGCTTTATTGCACATTCAAATAGCTCTAGATAAGAGCCTATTTCCAAGAATCTTCAATTCACTCTTCATAGAAGCTATACAGATTTAAACACTCACATGGTGTGATGTTATCTCCATTAGCTCTTGGAGGTTCTTAGATTTTCTTGATGCTCATTTTGAAGGCTATCTCTTGTTAGATTTGAAGCTATGCATTAGATTTGAAATCTTGAGAGCTTACAACTTTCTTTCTTCTATTCAAACAGGTAAGATCATTTCATTGTGTTGCTAAATTATTTTTCATTTAGATTTTTATGCATTGTGTAGTTCATTGTAATGGTGTAGACCACCATCTTTTTCATTTTTCTCTCACTACATGCTTGTGGGTTTCTTCCTCATAAATGAGGGAAGCAAATATTTTCAATTCACTAGTTTCATTGTTTCTCTTAGCTCCTAGACACAATTAGGGTAAGAGCACACACTTGTTTTTCCTTTGATTTATCCTCTACATATTGATTTGCTGCTCGTGGAGGTTGGAAGACCAAAACTAACACTTGATTGAGGCAAGTCCCTGAGTAGCCCAACCATCTTCTCTTCTCCCTTTTTACATGTATTCTTGGAGTGAAGGCATTACAACCACATGAGGGTTTTGTTTCTCTTCCTCTCTTCTTTGTTTTATCTCATTTCCTTGGTAAAATTGGTTTTATTTCAAGTTTTGTTTTACCTAGATAGTGTTGGGTATATTTGGTGTTGAAATCTATGTTGTGTAGGTGTCTTAGGTCTGTACAGACTGGGACATTTTTATCTTTGGTACTTTTTGGACTCCATCACCCAGTGCAACCGTCCTCATGGTTCGTTGTCATCTGAGGCCGTGAGCTCCTTTCTCTGGCTACATGTTCCATTTTCCTACCCCTTTCTGCCTCGGCTATCAACTTCTTTCAATTCTACTTGTAGTTGTTCAATTTCAACAGTTTTGTTCTTTTCCCTTCATTGTTAAGCACCTAGTTTAGTTGTCTTACTTTGATTAGGATGCATAGTAGTTCTGTTAAGATCTAGAGCATGTTCTTGAAAATTTCAAACCTTAGATTGTAAGAATCCAAGTGTAGTGTTAGTGAGGAACTCCCTTGGTTGAAGATATTCAATTAAGAAGTAGTTTTTCCTACACTGCACTATTTTACTAACATAATGGTTAATTGATTATGAATGAACATATTTACTTGCTTGCCTCTCCTCTCGTCTTCTATAATTGACAAATCCAAAAATCCCCTTCCCACAAATTTTTATTAAAAATACCTTTCCTATAAACTTCTATAAAAAAATGTCTTCCCCTTATATAAATAAACTTACCAGAAAACAAAACAGCAGCAGCTAAGAGATAATCCATACAAGTTCACAGCCCCCTTCCTTGCATTTTCTAGTGCCAGGGCATTTTAGGCTTTTCTTGTTGCTTGATAAAATCCAAACTCCCTTCAAGCTTTAATTAATCATTATAGGCAACATCTTGGAAATAGACAGAAAAAATAAATTTATTGTGCCGTCGAGAAAACCAAGGAGTTGACCTTCAGGCTTTTCTTGTTGCTTTGGTAAAATCGAAGGCCCCTTTAGGCTTTAACCATTCTGCATTCGTTCTGTATTTTCTAGTTTTGAGTTCAATCTCTCATTCATGGCTTCATTCAGCTCATCGCCTCAACGAACTGTAGAAGAGGATACTCTCACTGGGATTGGACATCAACCCCAAAGCACGGGATTCTCTCAATCTTCCAAACTCTGGGATGTTTTCATTAACCACCGAGGCCCCGATGTCAAAGAAACCCTGGTCCTTCGGCTTTATAAATCTCTTGAGAATTTGGGATTCCGAGCATTTCTTGATCGTGAAGAGATGGAACTAGGAGATTTCTTTCCGTCTACCATTCAGGATGCCATCCGCTTCGCGTCACTTCAAATTGCCATATTTTCTAAGGGATATGCTGACTCTGCCTGGTGTTTGACCGAGCTTGATCTAATGTTAGAGAGTAAGAAAAAAATCATTCCAATATTCTATGATGTGGCACCTTTGGACCTCCGCCACTTACAAACGGGAGCGTATGCTAATTCATTCAGTAAACACAAAGAGAAGGGCAGGCATCTGGACAAGCTTGACAACTGGGAAAAAACCCTCCATCATGTTTCACTTATCACTGGCTACGAGATGGGCCGTCATGATAGGTAAGACTTCGTCTGTGACTATTTTGTTAAAATGTTTTCTCATAAAATTCAGGAGTTTTAGCAAAACAAACATAAATATGATGTAACTATTGAGTGTTTCAGGATTTAATTGTGTGTAAGTTTTTAGGTCAATGTTTGGGATCACACTCCATGATTTATCATCAAAAATAGAGCGAAAGATTTTTTACTTATTATTCTCTTCTTTGACTCTGTTAAATCCTGAAACACTCAAGAACAACATGTAAAGAACAACATGTACTGTGGAAATCTGATGGCTATTATGATGTAATTGTTATTTTCTTATGCAAATTTTCAGTGATCTTGAGAAGCTGTGTGAAAAAGTTGTGTCTGTTGTCAGACAAGAGTTGGAAAAGACCAGACTTTTAGATATTGCGAAGTATCCGGTAGGAATTAAAGAAATTCATCAGGATTTTGAAGGGACATGCTGGCAGGGGACGGAAAGGACAAGAAAAATCATTGGTATCTATGGGCTTGGTGGCTCTGGGAAGACCACTTTGGCCACATCATTCTTTAACCGCCTCCGTTCAGGATACACTGAATCGTCTTTCCTATTCGAAGTGCGAGAAACATCTAACAGGGGTCAATTGACTTCTCTGCAAAGCAAACTTCTCAAGGATCTGGTGCACGAAGATCGCACATTTCATAGCATATCTGAAGGATCGAGCTATCTCAGGTCTCGTCTGGGAAGGGGCCCTCATTTGAGATTCCTAATTTGTATTGATGATATAGATCACCCTGAGCAGTTACATGATCTAGTAGGATGGGATAGTGGGGACAATGTTACTTCTAGTTTGATTATTGTGACAAGCCGTGATGAGAGGGTTCTAATACGAGCAGGAATTAGTGCTCGTTACAAGATGAAAGAAATGAATATCAGTCACAGCACAGAGCTCTTCTGTTGGCACGCCTTCCACCAACCATATCCGCTGGGCGGATATGGAGATTTGGTGAAAAGCTTTGTGAAAGAGTGTGGGGGTTTGCCTCTGTCTCTGCAGGTGTTGGGTGGACTTGTTTTTGATAGTGCTGGGCCTAGCGAGAGTTATTGGAAAATGGTATTGGATAAAGTGAGGAGAAGTCTGCCCAAAGATATAGAACAGAAGCTTATGATAAGCGTTGATGCACTGGATGATGAGCAAAAACAGATATTTATAGACATTGCTTGTTTTTTTGTCCATAGATCTAGTCATATGGCGAGAAGAATATGGGAAGGAACCGGATGGAGCGCTGAGCACACGCTCCAGACCTTAATAGATAAATGCCTTGTTGAGGTTTACATGGGAAGTAATTATTGGACTGGATTTGACTCCGGGAGTATTCCTCTTTTGAGAATGCATGATCACATACGTGATCTCGGAAGAAAAATTGCAGATCAAATCAGCAGTCCTTGTCGACTGTGGCGTCCGAAACATCTTCATTCTCAGGTGTGCTTGTCTTAAGCTCTTGTTTACTTTACAATATTAAAATTTTAGTGTCCGGGTAGCTTAAAACTATTTCTTTTTCTAATCGGAGCACAAATTCCACCTTCATCTTTGCATGCAGGAAGTAAAGGGATTCCAGAGCATCCTTGCAGAAAGCGCTGATAATAGTCTTCGGTGTCTCAATTCCATTTTTGATGTATCCACCACTTTTGAATTCAGATATTTTTTAGGGAATTCAAATGATTTTGATGACAAATCAACCTCTTTGTTGTGGCTTGAGCTAGACATGAGTTTGAGGGGAACGCTGGATGAACTTGGAAGTCATGACGAAGAACACATGAACAGTGTACCTTCACCAGGTACCATGCCTTCTTGGGTTCCTCTTCAAGGTTTGCAGTATTTAAAAATATGTAATGGACATCTCGGAAGATTGTGGCGACAGGTAATTTCATCTTCTACTTGGAACGAAGTCTTTTTTAATGATGGGAATGCATTCTGAAATAGCAATTTCATAAAAAGATTATATAGAGTTGACAAATAACTATTTCGAACAAATTAATTTGAAATTTCAGGCCCCTTTCCACCTGAAAGAGCTCGTGCTTGACGGAACAATCTTGGAAGAGTTTCCAAATTCTTTGGGAATGTTAAGTCATTTGGAAGATCTGGTTGTGAGAGGAAGAGCAGAATGGAACGGAACAGAATGGAATAACCCAATGCAAATTGATGGTAGGTCCTTCTCAGATTCCCTTATAAAACTCACCAATCTTAGAGGTTTGGTATTGAGGGATTTGGCATTAAGTGGGGAATTGACATTGAACAATAGGAGAGAGTCCACTACTCTTGCGAGTCCAACTGTCAGCCTTCAAAGCATAGATATTAGAGATGTAACACTTTTATCAAAAGTCATAATTAGTGCAGAGTACCTTCGCAGCCTTAAATATCTCCACCTTGAGTCCATGGAAAATTTAATTGAAGTGGGTTTAGGATTGGTAGCCACACGGAATTGTTGGGACTTGGCAGCCAATGCCAAACCGAACTGCTTAGAGAAGATCATTATTGAGGGATGTTGGACGCTGCAGAAGATCGAAGGTATTGAGAAGTTGGAAGGATTGAAATATCTCCAGATATCAGCTAGCAGTGTAGCTGTAAGTAGATGCATAGACACGTGGCAGGTATTGGACCCTTCTTATAGAATTATATTAGTATTTTTTGAGAAGTGTTTAAACAGTTTGAATAGTGGATTCGATGCACTGATTTTCTGTGTAAATAATTTGGTGTAACATTCCAATGTACAGATTGTTTAAGTTAAGACCTAATTTCTTCTCAGTTAGAACATAAATAATCAGTGCATTGACTCCAAGCTACATGCTATTTAAACCCTTCCACTTTTAATAGAATAATATGAATTTTATTATGTATGAAATTAAACTTATATTTTCATTCCTCCTAATGACCTTAAATATTGAGTATAAATAGTTTTTGAGTGGAGTGCTCTTTAGACAAATTATTTTTTATTACAATAAATATTTATTAAAGACTAAAACTAGATGTTTTGTGTAATTCAGAGATTGCCATCACAAGTTGCTAGTGTAATTTGGAATCCAGCTGTTGAAACTTTGTTATCAGTTAGCAGATCTGACTTGGAAAGGTGCATTGGGGAAGATGGCACAGTTACTGAAATATTGCCTCCCCAAACAGCGAAACGAAGAAAGGGGGCTAAAATAGCTAAGAACGTAATTTGTAATCCAGCTGTAACAGCTGTTGAAACTTTGTCATTTCTTAGCAATCCAGCTGTTGGAACTTTGAGCAGAGTTACCTTGGAAAGTTGCATTGCGGAATATGAGCTAGATAGTGAACTAATAGCGAAACCAAGAAAGGATGCTGAAATAGATAAGAAAAAGCGTTCCCAAATAGTACGACGACATAAAATAGTGCTTCCCGTGACAGCGCAACCAGGTGCGATCATCATATTTATGATGATAAGAAGCATTGGGAAAGATTGTCAAAAAGTTTTAAAGATGCCTTTATTGGACTGGACGGTGAGCTCTATTGCAGGAGGACTGAATGCAGTTACCGTTGTAGTTACTGATGAAGAAAAAATAAACAAGATGCTTTATGGAGTGTCTGATTGGATTCCTACGGTGACAGCTGGTAAAGTGGAGAATGGTTTTATAATAACCATCAACGAAATTCAAAAATTGGAAGTCCTATGGAGTATTGTTAAAGCAGAAATAAAATCTATTATAGATGAAGAAAACAGACAACGAATAGAGAAGAAAAAAGAACTATTGGTTTTTAATAAAATTGATAGAAGATTGAAGATTCAGGTAATGCAGAGTTTGTGGAAGAATAAGCTAATGCATAGTTCTCCTATAGTGAATCACAAAATAATGAAAATGAAAAATTCCTTTAGATCCATGGGAACTTAAGTCCATGGTCAGAGCAAAGTGAAATGAATAGTGAAAGTTGACTCTCTCCCATCTTGGCAAGAGAAAGTAGTCCCACCAAATGTAATCACTCCATCTTCATTCAATATAAGTCAGGGATGTGCATTCACACTTGGAGGCATTTCATTATCATTAGCCCATAAAATTACACCATATGCAATACCATCCAACATCACCCAATGCACCAAATATAAGAGTAATCTATCCCCAAATCATTATTTTATTTTCTAGGAAAATCAGTTACCACCAAACAAGCATTATGGGTGTTATAATTGTCTCTTTAATCTATGTCTTTCCTATTTCTAAGCTACATGCCTATAGACATTTTCATCATTTCTAAGTCAAAACTTTATATAATATCTAGACATGCACCATATTAATTGTATTATGTTTTAATGGATACTTGTATGGTTAAAATAGTTGTTTTCAAAATATAATGTATTATGACAATTTGTTTACAATGATCTTAATGAATGAGGATTTCTGTAGGACTAAATCTTTCCTACAGTAACTAAGAACACTAACGTGTAGCCAAGACTATAGAGTTCTTGTAGTCAAGACTGCAGAAGTTCCTGTAGCCAATGAACCAGTTCATGTAGCCAAAAGATTGTCTCCTATAGCAAAGCATGCAGTCACTCGTAGTTGTCCAACAATAGCCTATTCCTTCCTTGTAGACAAAGATAAGTTCTAGAAGAAGTTAGGAAGGGATGTGCAACAAGTGTTGAATGTTTAACCCTCAACTGAAAAATGTTGATATTGATTAAAGCCAAGATAATTGTCTCCCTGTTTCTTGGATAAGCTTACTTGTTCTAGTAGTCTTGATTGAAATTCTCCTCTCTGATTGTTTAGTTTTAGTTTCCTAGTTTTAATTTTCTTCTTTAAAATAAGGAGTCCTTCCCTTGAATAATGGGAAGTGGACTGATTAGTTGTTATTTCTCATTAATGCATGAACTATTGAAGGGTGTGTATACATCTTTCTCACATAGCATATCTAGTTATGTTTGATTTTCTCATGATTGTATCATATTTTTATTATAGTGAATAAACAAAGTTCTTATTTCAAATTGTTCGATTATTCTTGATTCGTGGTGGATAAGTGATTGAATTGATTTGATTAACTGATAAAAGGAGAAGGAAGTAGTCATTCTGAGTTAGGGCCCACTTGAGGTAGACTATAGCCTGTTAGCACTAGATTTGTGCAATCAGAAATCAGATTTGCTTGATTCCATTTTAGTTTTTTGCTCTGTTTAGTTGACAATCAGTTATACAGTTATTTTTAGAATCTATAAGATAGCTTGTTTTAGTATTGTATTCTTTTATTAGCTTGCAGAAACTATCATTTACTAGTTATACATAACTCCACATCTAGAAAATCTTTAGCTGTACATATAGTACCAACATCATACCAAGAAACTGCTAGAACAAGCTGTAATTTCTCCCATTGCATGAAGCATCGTATGAAGAGAATGCTAATAAAACTCTAGTTTTATAGTTTTTACATGAATAATAATACTCAGTTAGATGGCATGATTTTAGCAATTAAGTTTAGTTATCTAAAATTTTGCATGATAAAAAATCCTCTATTAATAGAGGCACATTGTAACTGCTTGAGATATGAAGAAAATTAATTAAGTTTGAAGTTCTGCTGTAGCAAACTGTAGCTATGCATCTCTCTGTTTTTTATTGTTTTATTGTTATTTCTATCTCTGCTCCAATAAATTGGTATCAAAGTAGGTTCAAGGATTGAGGGTGTAAAGGATTAAAGGTTGAAGCTATAGTCTGAAGACTAGAGAGTTTGTTGATTAAAGGATTAATTTAAGTTGTTTGAAGATTTGGTATCCATAGATCAAAGGATCAATTTGAAGGAAGTAATTGATATGTAGTTGTTTGCAAAGAATGGTCAATATAAATTGCAGCCAAGGAAAAGTGAAGACGTCCCATCAGAGGAAGCAACAGAAGTTTCTAAAGTCAAAGGTGAAGTTGTCACAAAAGCTGATAAAACTCGAAGGCATTGAATCATTGGAGCTGATTATATCATAGCAATGGCATCCAACAGTAGTCTCTCCTAGCCCTAGATCCCTATTTTTTATGGTAAGAATTATAATTTTTGGTGTATTAAGATGAGAACAATGTTTTGTTCACAAGATACTTGGGATATGGTAGAAAGTGGTTTTGTAGAACCAAAGGATCAAGCAACTTATCAAGCTTTGACCAAAGTGCAAAAGGAAGAGCTTAAATAAAACAAGAAGAAGGATGAAAAGCCCTATTTTTGATGTAGAGACACTAGGATAGATGGAGGATAGCACAAATTGACTAGGTTTTCACTACACTCTAAAACCCAAATTCAAGGATCAACTTGCAAAACAGGGAACAACAGTTAGTGGCTCTAAACTCATTATGAAAAGGTTGATTTGGCATGCCATGGGATCCATCCAAATCATTGACAAAGGCAGAACAAACTTGGTTTTAGTACTTCCTTCTTTAGGCCTCCAAATCCCTTGTAGCCCTCCAAATAGAGACAGTCAGCAATATCTTTTGACTCAAACCTGCCAACTCAAATCTTAGACAATCTAGAGATACCCACTTGGACTCCCCATGACATATTTCAAAATGGGTATGGGTTGTTTTGGACAATATGGTCCAACCTATAACCCCTCCTAGTGACCTAAAGCCCCAATTAGGCCTATTTTGTGAAGCAACCACCCTTTCAGAGACTCACAGAACTAAATCAATCATTTAGAAACCTCTATGGCATGGAAAAACTAAGAATTCTTTAGGTTTTGGGGTCCCAAAATGGACTGCAACTGATTGGTCCTATGTTGTTCCTTACTAAGCTCTTAACAACACCTAACACATGAAGATGTTAGGTTCATTCAACAAAGCCTCCTTCTCCTTAGATCCCCTGCCCACAGCTTGTCATAACATGTTAAAATAGACAACAACAAGTCCATTCCATTGATTAGGAGTTAGTCAAATCAGTGGAATGGAGAGCAATATCATATTTTTTGTCAATAACCCTAAGTTAGGTTTTGGCAACCAGATTTTAGAAAGATGCAAAGAAATCAAACACAAGTAAGTTTCAAATCTTCCAACCACTTGCAATGCAGACTTAACTCATACCTCCATCATTTCCCACTCTTGCCTTATGATGTTTTCGTACAGTGACAGAGTACAACCTGTAGCAGCGAATTACACAAAAATGGGTAGAAAAATGTGGTTTGTTGTTATTTCCTTCACCAAAAATGACTTCTCCCCTTACAATGATCATGGGTAGGGCTTTAAGAAGCCTTCCATAACACCTTGGAGAAGTCAAAGGGTAGTTGGGGTCGATGGGAAGGTGTGACAACCATCAAATTGCCCTATCTGTTAACTGCAGCAACTAATTACATGTGTTAACAGAGTTGCATCGGTTGCTTGGGCTTGACTCTGCCTTCAAACATGTTTACAATGCAATTAAGCCTTGGACTAGGCATTAGACTTCTTGACATTACCTTACATGCCTTAACAAGGCTTACAATCATGAAGACTGCCTCCTTTTACAATGTATGATGCTATGACTATCTATTACACCTTATGACTGCTCCATTATAACATGACATCAACAAGAGATGTTTTTGGACATGGTCCTTATTACAATCATGAGAGTGGCCTTCCAAGACCTTATTCCAACATGAACAAACATAGAACAAACAAAAACAATCATGGATCTTCATGATCCTCTTAGTGCTCCAGCAAATACTCCTCGGGAGGAAAAAACTCAAGTCTCTTGAGGAATCAGATCAACAACTATGACACCATGCTTCAAGATGTCTTATTCACTCATCCAAGTGGCATATTTAATGGGTAAGCCACTCCACTTGACAAGGAACTATTTGTATGTCTTCTTTCTAGTCTTTTTGATGACCTTGGTATCAAGAATGCATTCCAACTTCAATGGCTGATTGGGTGGAAGACCCTTAACCAATTCTTCATCTCTTGCTGCTATCATACCTACCCCTGAATCTACATTATGATCACCTTTGAAAGGAAACAAGTCTGAAACATTCTAGATAGGAGATATGGCCAAGCCTTGAGGAACTCAATCTCATAGGCATTGGACCCAAACTTGTGCACAATCCAGCATGGTCCTATCTTCTTCATGAGGAGTTTGGTTGGCTGTCCTTTTGGAAGTCTCTCCTTCTTCAAATGTGCCATGACCAAATCCCCAACCTTGTATTGTACATCTCTCCTTCTCTCATTGGCTTTCTCCTTGTACTTCTCATTGTTCCTTTGAAGAGTTTCTCTTACATTATCATGGATGTCCTTCATGGCCAATGCAAAGTCTTCAACTTGAGCACTCTTCCTTTCCAATCCATGGAGATCTCTCAATTCAAGAATACCTCTTGGGTGAACACCACAGACAACCTCAAATGGACTCCTTCCTGTACTTCTATTACTGGAATCATTGTAAGCAAACTCATCTTGAGGGATGATCATATCCCATGCCTCTCCATGCTACTTTGTAAGACATCTAAAGAGATTTACCAAAGACCTATTCACTACCTCAGTTTGGCCATCAGTCTGAGGGTGATAGGTTGAAGTGAATAATAATTGATTGCCCAACTTCTTCCACAAAGTATGCCAAAAGTGGCCTACAAGCTTTGGATCCCTATTAGTCACAATGTTAAGAGGCAAACCATGGATTCTAACAATTTCTTTGAAGAACAAACCAACAATGTGTGAAGCATCATTAGTGCATTTACATGGCAAGAAATGAGCCATCTTACTAAATCTATCCACAACAACAAATATGCTATCAAAGCCTCTTTGAGTCCTAGGAAAACCCAAGACAAAATCCATGCTAATACTTTCCCATGGCCTATTAGGAATAGGAAGTGGCTTATATAGACTAGCATTAGATGAAGTACCCTTTTCCCTTTGACAAATACTACAACATTCAACAAATTTTATGATACTTGATTGCATTTTAGGCCAAAAATAAAACCTCTTCACCTGATCCAATGTTGTTATCCAGCCCAAAGTGACCTCCTAGTCCACCACAATGTTTTTCCTTTATGATGTTCTCCCTCATGGAACACCTAGGAACACATAATTGGCTGCCTTTCAACAACAACCCCTGTTGCAACAAAAACTTAGAAAAATCAGAATGATAAGAGTTTTAAATTGTGAACAAAATTCATATACCTCCTTGAAATCATCATCATCCTGGTACATATGTTTGAGAGCATCAACCCCTACACTTTGCAACTAAATTTATTGATCCATACACACCCTTCTACTCAATGCATCTACCACTTTGTTGGCCCGCCCCTTCTTGTGTTTGATTCAAAAAGTATATGCTTGGAGTTGTTCAACCCATTTCATATGCCTATGGTTGAGTTTCTCCTGTGAATTCAGAAAACTAAGTGCATGGTTGTCAGTATAAACAATAAACTCTTTAGGAAAAAGATAGTGCCTCCATTTTTTCAAAGCTTGCACCATTGCATACAATTCCAAGTCATAAGTAGAGTACTTTCTCTTAGCATCATTCAATTTTTCACTAAAGAAAGCAATAGGCCGGCCTTCTTGACTTAGGACAGCCCCTATAGAAAGGTTACTAGCATCACATTCCACCACAAACAACTTGTTAAAGTTGGGAAAAACAAGAATGGGCTATTGTGCTACTTTTTGTTTTAGAATTTTGAAAGAATCATTGGTTGCCTTGGTCCAAGAAAACTTACATTTATGCCTCCCTTTGATGGTATCCAAAATTGGTGTACAAATATGACTAAAACCCCTTATGAACTTCCTATAAAACGTTGCCAAACCATGAAAACTTTTTACATCACCTGCTATTTTTGGAGTTGGCCATGACAAAATGGCCTTTACCTTTGCTGGATCCATTTTCAAACTACCTTGGGAAATGACAAAACCAAGATAGGTGAGTTCTTCCTTCACGAAGACACTCTTTTCCATGTTGATCATCAATTGTTCATCATGTAACTTCTTCAAAACCTGATCCAAATGTTACAAATGCTCTTCCTTAGTCCCGCTGAAAACAAGAATGTCATCCAAGTAGACCACAACAAATTTGCCAATGAAATCCTTCAACACTTCATTCATTAGACGCATAAAAGTACTCGGGGCATTAGATAGACCAAATGGCATCACCAACCACTCATAAAATCCCTCATTTGTTTTGAATGTTGTCTTCCATTCATCCCCTTGCTTTATCCTAATTTGATGATACCCACTCTTAAGATCATTCTTAGAAAAATATCTAGCCCCTCCCAAACAGTCCATTAGGTCCTCAATCCTTGGCATAGGGAACCTATATCTTATGGTAATCTTGTTGATGGTTGTAGAATCCATACACAACCTCCATTTACCATCCTTCTTAGGGGCTAGGATTGTTGGAACAACACACGGGCTAAGGCTCTTTCTTACCAATCCCTTATCCAACAATTCTTGCACTTGCTTAGCAATCTCTTCATTTTGAGAAGGTGTCATCTTGTAGGCTGCTTTGTTTGGCAAAGTAGATCTTGGTATGAAGTCAATTTGATGGCTTATGTCCCTAATAGGTGGCAACTCATTAGGAATTTCTTCTACCATAATCCCCTTATACTTTTCTAACAATTACTGCACCTCCTTAGGAACCTCTTCTTTACTAGGATCATGCAAATTAGGACTGTTTTTAGGCTTCAAAATTAGAGCATACCCTTGGGTTCCTTCCTCCTTAAGGGTGTCTAGAAACTCTTTACCACTCACAATCATGACACTTGACCCAACACTCTTCTCTACATTCTCATCAGGTAATGGATCCATTCTATACTTCCTACCATTCTTGGTTATGATGAAAGAATTAGTTTTACCATCATGTTGGGATTGAACATCATATTGCCATGGACATCCTAATAGAAAATGACAAGCATCCATGGGAATTATATCACACAAAATCTTGTCCTTATATTCTCCTATCTCAAATTCTACCCATGATTGTTCATCTACCAAAACTTGTTGCCCCTTATTCAACTATGATACTTTATAAGGACTAACATGAGGAAGTCTTTTCAATTTCAACTTGTCTACCATTTCAATAGAAACTAAATTTTCAGTTGAGCCTAAATCAACAATTACCTTTCAAATCTTACCATAGGCCTTGCATGTTGTCCTAAACAATGTCTTCCTTTGAGGGGGTTCTTGTGTTTGAGGCACCTTCAACATGGTTCTTCTCATCATCAAACTTTCTCCTTCATGGACTGGGACTGCACCTCCAATTGGAGAGTTAACTCTTTGGTAATCTTCCTCTTGGATCAACTGGTTCCTTCTCTCTCCTCCATGAGAGCTTGAGGCTTGCTTTTCAAGACATTTGAAGGCTGGATGTCCCACTTGGTTGCAATTGTAGCACCTTCTTATGAAGACATTAGGACCTCTCCCTGGTCCACCAAATCTACCCCTTCCATTGGGCCTCCTTCCTCTAAAGCCTCCTCTAGAACCTGATTCTCCACTTTGCTCTTGGGAACTAGATTCCCCTTGACTTCTATGGGACTGATTTCTACCTCCAAAACTGCCCCTACCTCTGAAATTTCTGCCACCTCTTCCTCTATTTTGCTGCTCACCTTTCCTCTTCAATTTCTTTTCAGCCCTTAATGCCACTTGAAAGCATTTATCCATGGTTTCAGAGGTTAATAGACTAATTTCATCTTGAATATTAAACCTCAAACCATTTAGATACCTTGCAACTTTACCTTTTTCGTCCTCCATGTATCCACAACGAAGAGAGAACTTGTGAAACTCCTCGGTGTAAGTGGCCACATCCAAATCTCTTTGCTTGAGATTTTGCATCTTCTCGTAGATCTGCACCTCATAGTCTGATAGAAGGAATTGGGACTTGATCCTCTCCAACATTCTACTCCATGAAGAGATCATGCTCTTCCCATTCTTTACCCTCTCACCTTGGGTGTAATTCCACCATGTAAGGGCAGCACCTTTGAGTTTAGTTTTTGCAAACTTCACCCTCTTGTTCTCAGGAACTTCTTTATATTCAAAATAGTTGTTTAGTGCCTCAATCCACTTCATGACTTCATTAGCATTCATCTTGCCACTAAACATGGGAATCTCCATCCGAGCCTCTGAAGAATCCTTGTCAATTGCCTTAATGGCTTCAAGGAATTGTTTTTAATTTGCAGGTACCTCTAGTTCTTCTTGATCTTCTTCTTCCTCCTCTTTTTCTTCTTCTTCATCATAACCTTCATCTATCCTCTTCCCTATCCTCAACATGCCTTCAACTCTGCTTGGAGTGCTTCCTTGACTCTAGTTTTGATCTTTTCTTCCATCTCCTTTAACTTCTTAACCACTTCAATGGTCATTCCCTTTGGAGGCATATTGCTAGCCTCTTCTTCACTCTCCTCTGCTGACATATACCAAGACTTACACAACCAACAACAAAACCTTTTATGGCTCTGATACCACTATGATGTAGAGACACTAGGATAGATGGAGGATAGTACAAATTGACTAGGTTTTCACTACACTCTAAAACCCAAATTCAAGGATCAACTTGCAAAAGTGGGAACAACAGTTAGTGGCTCTAAACTCATCATGAAAAGGTTGATTTGGCATGCCATGGGACCCATTCAAACCATTGGCAAAGGCAGAACACACTTGGTTTTAGTACTTCCTTCTTTAGGCTTCTAAATCCCTTGTAGCCCTCCAAACAGAGACAGTCAGCAATATCTTTTGACTCACAGCTGCCAACTCAAATCTTAGACAATATAGAGATACCCATTTGAACTCCCCATGACACATTTCAAAATGGGTATGGGTTGTTTTGGATAGTATGGTCCAACCTATAACCCCTCTTAGTGACCTAGAGCCCCAATTAGGCCTATTTTGTGAAGCAACCACCCTTTCAAAGATTCACAAAACTAAACCAATCACTTGGACACCTCTATGGCATGGCAAAACTAAGAATTCTTCAAGTTTTGGGGTCCCAAAATGGACTGCAACTGATTGGTCCTATGTTGTTCCTTACTAAGCTCTTAACAACACCTAACACATGAAGATGTTAGGTTTATTCAACAAAGCCTCCTCCTCCTTAGATCCCCTACCCAAAGCTTGTCATAACATGTTAAAATAGATAACAACAAGTCCATTCCACTGATCAGGAGTTAGTCAAATTAGTGGAATGGAGAGCAATATCATATTTTCTATCAATAACCTTAAGTTAGGTTTTGGCAAATAGATTTTAGAAAATGCAAAGAAATCAAGCACAAGTAAGTTTTAAAGCTTCCAACCACTTGCAATGTAGACTTAACTCATACCTCCATCATTTCCCAGACTCTTGCCTTATGACGTTTCCGTATAGTGACAGGGTACAACATGTAGCAGCAAATTACACAGAAATGGGCAGAAAACTGTGGTTTGTTGTTAATTCCTTCACCAAAAATGACTTCTCCCCTTACAATGATCATGGGTAGGGCTCTAATAAGCCTTCCATAACACTTTGGAGTAGTTAGAGGGTAGTTGGGGTCGATGGGAAGGTGTGACAACCATCAAACTGCCCTGTTTGTTAACTGCAGCAACTAATTACATGTTTTAACAGAGTTGCATCAGTTGTTTGGGCTTGACACTGCCTTCAAACATGTTTACAATGCAATTAAGCCTTGGACTAGGCATTAGACTTCTTGACATTACCTTACATGCCTTAGCAAGACTTACAATCATGAAGACTACCTTCTTTTACAATGTATGATGCTATGACTATCTATTACACCTTATGACTACTCCATTATAACAGGACATCAACAAGAGATGTTTTTGGACATGGTCCTTATTACAATCATGAGAGTGGTCTTCCAAGACCTTATTCCAACATGAACAAACATAGAACAAACAAAAACAATCGTGGATCTTCATGATCCTCTTGGTGCTCATGCACGAATTTTAATCCAACAAGCAATGGATGAGTCCATCTTTCCAAGGCTTGTAGCAACAACTACATCAAAGATGGCATGGAAAATTTTGGAGACAACCTATCAAGGAAATACAAAGGTAAAAGTAGTCAAACTACAATCTCTTAGGAGAAATTTTGAAAATTTGTAAATGAATGATTCAGAGTCTATAGACCAGTTTATGAGTCAAGTCATGAATATTGTGAACCAAATTAGATCTAATGGAGAAGAAATAACAGATCAAAAGATTATAGAAAAAATTCTCAGGAGTTTACCCAATAAATTTGATGCAATAGTTGTAGCAATTGGTGAATCCAAGGATTTGGCACATTATCAATATATGAATTAATGGGATCTTTGATAACACATGAATACAAAATGAGTAGGAATAACAATACTTCTTTTGAGAATGCTTTCAAGTCTTAGGTATCATCTAGCAATGGAAGAGGAAGAAGATGGTCAAACTTCAGAGGAAGAGGCAGAGCTAGAGATGGAAGGAACAATCTAGATCAAGGTGAAAATAATAAACAAAACTACAACAATAGAGGACGTGGCAACAATCACTTCCAGCAAAATTCACAGAGGTCTGATAAATCTAATATTCAGTGTTATTATTGCAAAAAATTTGGACATTATGCAAATGAATGCAGAAAGAAACAAGGAGATGTGGACAAGCAGAATGCTAATTACACAAAAGAATCTAAATCTAATTCTAGAAGTTTATTCCTCACATGTCATATTGCTTAAGAAAGTGCTAAAGATATTTGGTTTTTAGATAGTGGATGCAGTAACCATATGACAGGGAATAAAGAATTGTTTGCTAGTCTTAATGATTCCATAAAATCAGAAGTGAAATTGGGAAATGATGATAAAGTGGCTATAATAGTTAAAGGAGTAATAAATGTTTTGGCAAAAAATGGTGAAAGAAGATTTATTCCTGATGTTTATTTTGTACCTAGATTAAGGCATAATCTTATGAGTGTTGGATAGTTATTGCAGAAAGGTTACAAGGTATCTTTTAAGGATAATGTTTGCACAATACTAGATAGATTTCTAAATGACAGGTTGATTGCAAGAGTGGAGATGACCAAGAATTAGATGTTCCCCCTTCGAATTCAGTGCATCCAAGAAGAAGAAGAATCCCATTTCAAAACCATGTATTTAGACCAATCATAGCTATGGCATTTAAGGTATGGACATTTACATTTTGGAGGTTTGAGTTTGTTATAGAAGAAAAATATGGTGAAGGGATTACCACCAATAGAGCAGCCAGGAAGTTCATGTGAGAGTTGCATTTTGGCAAAACAACATAGAGAGAGCTTTCCAATAGGAGCTTCATATAGAGCAAGGGTATTATTGGAGCTAGTTCATAGTGATTTATGTGGACTAATGCAAACTCCATCATTTGGAGGTAGTACTTATTTTCTAACCTTCATTGATGATTTTAGCAGAAAGACTTGGATATATTTTCTCAAGGAGAAGTTTGAAGCCTTTGGAAAATTCAAAGAATTCAAGACTATGGTTGAAAAATAGAGTGGCCATTACATCAAGGTACTTAGATCAGATAGAGGCTCAGGTGAATATATGTCTAATGAATTTCAAGATTTTTTCAGATATCATGGCATTAAAAGGCAATTGACTACAAGGTACACACCACAACAAAATGGTGTACACCATAAAGGAAGAATAGAACAATCATGGAGATGGCTAGAAGTATGTTGAAGGCCAAACATTTGTCAAATGAATATTGGGCAGAAGTAGTAGCATGTGTAGTATATATATTCTGAATAGAAGCCCAACAAAGAGTGTCAAGGATTGAATTCCTAAGAAGCTTGGAGTGGTAAGAAGCATAGTGTATATCATTTCAGAATTTTTGGTGTATTGCATATTCTCTTATACCATCTGAATTGAGAAGAAAACTTGATGATAGAGATGAGAAATGCATTTTTATTGGGTATAGTGAAGAATCAAAAGCTTATAAATTGTATAACCCCATTTCAAAGAAAGTGATTATTAGCAGAGATGTAGAATTTAAGGAAGAAGAAGCATGGGATGGAAGCATTGATAGACCAATCACAATTGGAGCACCAATTCCCCAAAATGAAGAAGAATCTGAAGAACAAAATTTGCAAGGTGATCAATCAACTCCACAAGCAAGAATGGGCACTCCAACAAGAACTCCAAGGAACCTAGTACAAGGTGAATCATCTGGTCATGCATGTCATCCTACTCCCAATTCACAAGTGATGAATCAGATCCAACTCTTGCCACATTAAGATCAAAATATAAAGGTAAGAAAATAAGAAGCTTGAAGGAGGTTTATGATCAAGGAGAAGAAAATTTAGATTTGTGTTCAAATTTTTCTTTTTTCTCTCATGATCCTGTGTATTTTGAAGAAGCAGTTAATGATGAACATTGGATAAAAGAAATGGATGAAGAGATGAATGCTATTGAGAGAAATCAAACATGGGATCTAATTGACCTACTTGAAGGTAAGGATTGCATAGGAGTCAAATGGGTTTATAAGAATAAATTTATTGCAGAAGGTAAGATTGAAAAGCACAAGGCAAAGCTAGTAGCAAAAGGTTTCGCACAACAACATGGAATTGATTATAATGAAACATTTTCTCTAGTTGCTAGAATTGGTACTATTAGAATGGTTTTAGCCATAGCTACTCAAAATAATTGGTAAGTATATCAAATGGATGTCAAATTAGCTTTCTTGAATAGTTTCCTAGATGAAGAAGTGTATGTGAAATAGCCACCATGTTATGAAGTGCATGGACATGAAGAAAAAGTCTATAGATTGAAGAAGGCCCTCTATGGTGTCAAGGAAGCACCAAGAGCATGGTATAGTAGGATTGATTCATACATGACAAACAATGGATTCAACAAAAGTAGTAGTGAGCCCACATTGTACACAAAAATCAACAAAGGTCAGATTTTGATTGTGTTTGTATGTTGATGATGCAAAGGTGTTAGATCTTATGAGATGATTTAATAAGAACAAAAGATTTCAATAGTTTGTGGTTTCCACCAATAAGACTTCACTAGTCTTTCCTTTACCTTAAACTCCACCAAAGGACTCAAATTTAGATTCCAACTTCTCAGATGAATTCTTGTACCTTCTAGGGTCTCAACCTACCCCAACCAACAAGGTTCAAAAGGTTTCACAAACCAATTTGATAGATTCTTGACAGTTCCCCTTAAACAGGCCTAATCCTTGTAGCCTTGTTCAACAACTAATTTACACTTTTCTCCAAACTTTCCCAAAACACTTCCAGATATAATGACTGATCTAAGTACCCTATATTAAGCTCTTTAACATATCCCAAACTCACCTACTATTGTTTTGGATGAAATATGACTATCCTAACACCCTGTTGTCTTCCTACAAGGCCTAAATTGACCATTTTACAAAGGAACCCTATGACAAACTTGTCTCACACACTTCAAAACTAAAAAAAGTCTTAGTAAAGGGTTCAAAAAAAAGGATTTTCTAGGTTTGATCAGGTGGTTTGCACATTCAGATGTTCAAATTATACAAAACCCCCTTTCTAGGCTTCAAAACCTAGGGCTTACTAGATCTCCCACTTCCAATCACTTCTAGACCTCATTCAAAGGTCTAAAACCATGTCCTTGACCATATTAGACAACAGAAAACATAAAACCACCACCTTATTAAGGCCGATCTCTTGCTGCTATAACTGAGCCTCCATTTCAATGCTCTTTCCACATGCAATCTTAGACTTTCAATGGTGATCACCTGCCTATTTGCACTCCTCCTACTTTGCAAAGGTTAGAATCATATTATACATGTTCTTAAGGACCTACACCATGAGAAATAGTATCCTACATTCATGGGAAGGTCCTATAATGCATTGTGTTCTCTCAAGAACTCACAAAACAGTTTGCTATTCTTGAAGACAGTCAAAATAAACAGAAATAAACTACCTATAAGACCCTTCTCAGAGCATGAAATGAAGTCCAATACTGTTCCAAGAAGATTCAAAACATTTATTATGCTGCCTCATATCAAAAGAACAACAAACATGCAAAGAAAGAACAAGAATTAGATGAAACTTTGCTTATCTCTGTCAGGCCATACAACTCAGATTTCCAAAATGACTCCACCGTACCATCTAATGCCTTGGGAAGGCTTATATAACATTTGTCCTGACTCTCATAACCAATTCCCAAAGGTTGGTAATGGTTAAACTTCCAAAACCACTCATTCTTGATTTTCCCGCCCAAATGCATTATTTAAAAAATTGAATATTAAACTTTGTTTTAAGTGACTTTTACTCTACCAAATTATCATGGTTCATCATGATTGATCTTCTTAGGACCATTATCCCTTATTCCTAGCCTTAGACACTTCTATTTGACTCTTATTTGACTCTAGAGGCACTATTGGCCTACTTACTAGGACCCTCAGGACATTTGATCACTACATCATTTTGCCCATTACAATATGCCATAATTGGTTCTAGGATGTTCCAGTTGATTTGATTTGATCCATGGGCTCCTCCTTTGATCATTTGTGTCTTCTTGCTCTAGGGTGCTCTCTTAGGTGCTCCTGCACCAGTTGATGATTTGATTTTCACAGGGAATTTGTTTGTAGACACATTTAAATCAACAATGAAGAAAGAATTTGAGATGACAAATTTGGGATTAATGAAGTATTTTTGGAGCATTGAAGTTGTACAATCAGATAAGGGAATTTTTATTTGTCAAACTAAATATGCAAAGGATGTGTTAAGGAAGTTTAAAATGTTGAATTGTAATTCAACACCTACACCAGTTGCTACAAGGACTAAAATTAGCAAAGAGGACAAAGGGCCTAATGTTGATTCCACAACATTCAAAAGACTAATTGGTAGTTTGATGTATCTTACAGCTACAATACCAAATATCATGTATGGGGTCAGCTTAATCTTAAGATTCATGGAGTCACCAAAAGACTCACATTGGCAAGTTGGAAAGAGAATATTGAGATATGTGGCAGGAACAATAAAATATGGAATTTTATATTCCACAACTAATGATTTTGGTTTGATGGGTTATACTGATAGTGATTTTGTAGGTAGCATTGATGATAGGAAGAGTACTTCTGGATATTCTTTTCATTGTGGAATAGGTGTGGTTTCATGGGCATCCAAAAAGCAACCCATAGTGACACTTTCATTAGCTGAAGCAGAGTATGTAGCAGCCACATTAGCAGTATGTCAAGCAATTTGGATGAGGAGAGTATTGACATCTATTTATTTCAAGTACATGAGGAGTCAACACCAATCTTTTGTGACAACAAATCAACAATTGAATTGTCAAAAAATCATGTTTTTCACAAGAGGAGAAAGCACATTGATACAAGATTTCATTTTATCAGAGAGTTAGTGAACAATGGAGAAATCAATTTAGAGTTTTGCAGATCTAAAGATGAGTTGGCAGATATATTCACAAAGGCATTAGCAAAGGAGAATTTTGAGTATCTAAGACAGAATTTGGGCATTGTAAATGCTGAAGTAGTTAGTGGTAGAAATTAAGGGGGAGTGTTGGAACAAGCTATAATTTCTCCCATTGCATGAAGCATTGCATGAGGAGAATGCTAATAAAACTCTAGTTTTATAGTTTTTGCATGAATAATAATACTCAGTTAGACGACATGATTTTAGCAATTAAGTTTAGTTATCTAAAATTTTGCATGATAAAAAATCCTCTATTAATAGAGGCATATTGTAACCGCTTGAGATATCAAGAAAATTAATTAAGTTTGAAGTTCTGCTATAGCAAACTGTAGCTGTGCGTCTCTTTGTTTTTTTATTATTTTAATGTTATTTCTATCTCTGCTCCAATAGAAACACGTCCATGAGTTGATAAATTAAATGTAGCATGTCCTCACTCATTGAGTTGCTTGATCTAGGATGAGGCCATCCATTGAGTTACATGCAAGCCTTAGTTGCATTAGGTCTAGTGGGAATTGATAATGCTCCACATTTTTGGCATCGTTGCCAAGGATGGTGTCAAAGCTGTAGACACTTCTGGGTTTGAGATAATTTATTTTCTGTTGCATTCCTTGTTGTGTTTACAAATTTACAACTTAAAAATAGATTTAAAATAGAAAGTATGCCTTCACTAACATTGTGCAGAAAGTAGCAATAAAAAGGATCTCTGAAACATTGCATGCAGTGGAGAAGAGACTGTTTGGGGAGATTTCTTCCAAACTAGAAAAATAGTTCAAAAACAAGTGACGAATTTGAGATATCTACTACAATAGAAGATGTTACAGACTTGGATGATATAGCCACTTGCCATCATGACACAATGGTCGAAGAAGCAGTGGAGAATCCTATCAAACCAATTACTTTTGATTTTCCTATCACTGATCAAGAATGAGCTACTACCATGAAGAACATCCCTCCTAAATAGCTCTATCAAACTTTCATGGTCTGACTATAGAGGACCTAGACACATTCATCATGTTTGAGTTTGATGTCCTCTATTGTTCGAGCTATGATTACATTACTAATGCACACAAATTAAATCTCTTCCTAGCCACCCTCTAAGATGTTGCTTTGAGGTGGTTTATGGGATTGGGCAGAGATGTAGTGGTAGATTGGAGAACTATGAGGGAGGAGTTCCTACAGAAATACCAGAATTACTTCCATGGCAGAGACATGTGAGGAGATGACATATTTAAAATGTCATAGAAGGAGGATGAACCCCTTGAAGATTATGTAGAGAGTTTCTTGTTTTGCCTCTAGAAGTCATACCAAAATAGACTCTCTCCAAAGTCACTAAAATTAGTATTTTTGAGAGGAGTGATTGAAGGTTACATGGACGCCTTGGACCTATTTGGAGCAGGGGACATTTCTCAACTCCTAATTGATGAATATTTCTAGATATGCAAAAACTACTCATACTCAACCATTAAAAATACCCGTGGCCTCAAAGCTTTGTCCACCATAAAGACTGTTGTAGGAGTCTCCCAAGTAGAACTTAGCAACTTGCTGAAATACATGAAGTGGGACATTATAACTCATCTGACAACTCAATTGGATCAAACACAATAATTGAAGGAAATTAGATCAAACCTCCTCTATAAGAGAAAATTTATATCTCCATGATATGTTGTAGTATCTTAGGAGAGGCTTTGAGCCTAGTTGTTGTCTCTCACTTGCCACATTTGCTAGCATGACTGTAACAAGATTTGATTAATTTGTCACATCCCCTTTTTATTTAGACTAAATAACTTAATTTAAATGCTTAAATTTCTACATGGGATGGTTTAAAAACTATTAAGTTGGACATTATGGACAATGAAAGATATTAATATGATGAGTATATTATTGATTTTATCTAATGGGTACTAACATGGACTAATGTTTTAATGTTGTTTCCATGAGTGTGACAGACAAGTCGACACAACCTCAAGAAGGAGGGCATCATCGGAGAGAGGGAGCCTAGCATTTTGAATGTGAATGGCTATGATGGAATGTACACACAATCACTTAGAAATGTTTAATATCTTGTAAATATTTGTTTATTTGTGCATATGTCATTTTCCTTAGTGTTTGAGCAAAAATCAAATTAAAGTATAGCTTTCTTTTTAATTTAGAAGTGGATAATTTATATTTGTGTCTTTTAAAAAGATAGAGAGATAAAATAATATTTTTTGATATGGAGTTTGTTTTTTAAAAAAATAGATAAAGGAGAATCATCTTTAAATTATTTTTAGTTACAACTTAGTGGGGGTTAAAAATAGATAAAATGGGAAAGTGGAAAGATATGGAATTTATTTCTTTTCATTATTGTGAAGTATGAAAAAAAATAGACACGAGTATATTTTTGGGAAAAACAAAGAATCAGAGGGCATCCAAAAACACAGAATTAGGGAAAAAAGTAGGAACTGGGAAAATAGCAAAAATTTGAGTATGTTTGTTGCATGACAAATTTTAAAATATTAAAACTCTTTAGTTATTATTAATGTGCTTTGCATAATATTACTTCTACAAATTCTATTTGATATAAGGGTTTTAAATTGGTTCATTCCAGAAATTGTGATTCAATTTCATTGCTTTTTGTCTGAGAATTTTAAATCATTTGCATTATATCTGCAACTCCTTTGTTCTTTTTCTTGTATTACAAATCTTGCTGAGTTTGGTTTTCAAATAAGGCTCTTTTCCCTAAACTTCTTCTGGACTTGAAAACCTATGAACCAATTACTCTTTTTAATGTAAATTCAATATAGAGCCTGGATCTTATTTTTATTCATTTTCAGTGAACTGTTTATTTTATTTTATACCCATAATCCATTTCTGGTATACCCATCTACACCATGAAATTAAATGTTTGAAGTATTGTGCCATGTTTTTTTAGGTATTCACCCACAATATAGAAAGTCTTCAAATCTTCCATGTTACTAATAGAGTGTTTCAATATTTTCAAAGGAATCTAAAACCTCCTTTATCTCAATGTCATATTGAGGTTCTTTAGCTTTAAATTCTCATCCTTTGGATAAAACCCATGATTACAACATATTTTAGATATTTTCTTAGTGCATGTGCATATGTCCATCTCAAAATCTACCAAAAGGTGTTTGCATTGTTTAGACCTAGTTGATTTTTGCAAGTTCCTTGACATTGAAATCATTCTTTCAATGAGATGTATTCTTTGCAGCATTTTCTTTGTGCATGGGGATGGTAGTATTATTCCTTAGCTATCCATTCAACCCTCTGTAAATTTGTTTTCTCCTGTGAATGCTTTATCTTCTTACATCATATCATTGATCTATTTGATCATATCTTGCAATGTTTAGACTTCTTATAGTTCTAGGCATGAGTGCCCTTGTTTTAGAAATTTTCCTGTAGGAAATCTAAACCATATCTCTATCTTTACCCATCTTTTAGGTGTTGATTTTGGTCTCATAAATTAAGATTCTAAGTCTAAGTTCTACTCCACCTTGTTGGCAGACCAATGTTAGTAAAAACGCCTCTAATCTTGGGGTTTTAAAGCACCTAAAACCATATATGAATTCTTTATGCTTCTAAATATTATTTCTGATATGTGTGTTCTCATGTATCATTCAAGATTTGTATATCTGTAACTTTTCATGACTTGAGTTTACTCATGTGCTGGGATAAATTTATCAATTAAAATTAGATAGATATTAGAAATTAAGGGAAAAAGAAAAATATATCTTTATTTATTTAGCCAGATCAATATACTAGAGTTGAAATTATGTATTTGATAATTGGTTGTTAAAAAATAATGAAGTAATGGTTATCTTAATATTTTGTGTTAGTAGAAATATTACCTTTGTGATCTAATTATTCTCATTTTGACTAATTCTAGCATTGGATGAAATAAAATTGCCAACTAAGCCTTATGGAAAGTTTCTTAATCTGAATTCAATTCACTTGTGTTGTTGTATTTGTTTAGATATGCAAAAGAATTCCTATTGTTATATCAAAAAATGTCCCCTTGGGGGCTTTTGCCCTCTTAAGGTTTAGCTCCCGGGTCCTATTTATGCATTTAGAGCATCTTTCATGTTAATCTGACTTTCTGATAAGAAAACCCTAAAGTTCCATGGCAATTTGGACTCAGGGGATGCACTTATGACAAATCCTACCTGAAATAGGGGGGTGGACTTAGACGCTTGTGCCCTAGTCTTGCCCTATTTTAGGTCAGGACCAATTTTTAAGTGTCAATTTGTGACCGTTATTTAGGTCCTATGTTGACATAGTAAGTTTCAATTACAAAATTTTTGGTGCGAATGTAGTTGCATATATAACCATGTTTAGGCATTTATTTGTAAACTAGATGGCATTTTGGATTCATGAGCTTTTGTGAAAGTGATTCAAGGCATTCATTGTGTGTTGTAGAGCAAACTTTGTGTTGTTATTGTGTTTGTATTTACAGATTTGAGCAGCCATCTCCTCATTGTGTTTTCAATCATTTATCATTTCAATTTTGCCTCTATCCAACAGGGATACGCACTCTTTTTGACAATGGTGTTTAGAAGACTTGAATGTCTCTTCGAGGATTGGCTGAGGCAAGCCTCTAAACACCACAACCCCTAACCCATTTTTCTGTGATTGAAGGTTATAGGTTGCAGGAACAGAAAAAGTGGAGTTTTAGGAGAGTAGTGCTAACTGTCGAAATTGTAGATTTGAAGAGAAAATAGGGACCTAGACTCGAGTGGCTACTCATTAGTCCTCTATATCCTGCAACAGAAAAATCTCCAAGACATCAGGAACAAGTTGCAAACAAGGTTTCCAAATCCCGAAGAAAATGGTGGCATTGGACTAGGGTACCTGCTCATTAGTCCCCAACTATTTTGCTTTCTAAACTTTAAAATCTGGTACGCATTTGATTATCATTTAGTATCCCTCTGTGTGAGCATTTTTCGTGATTTGTCGGTTTGCTTCTGAATTTGCATAATTAGGGTTTTGAGCATAATTGGGCATAATTGAACAACAAATCTACATAATTCCAATTTTCCCTACATTCCAAGTGACTGCAGGCCTAATAGTAGATTTCCTACTCAAACTAAAGTCCTTGAATGTTTAAGGTGAAAGGAGGACTCACATAAACCATCAAATCAAACCCTCTTACAAAATTTTACCTTAAACATTTTGGTGAACCTGTGTTTTTATTGAATTTTGCACCTTGTTGAGTGTTTTTCTTTAGATTTAGATTCATTCATTCATTCATTTCATTGTTCATCTTATTGCATTTGGAAAATTATAAAAAAATTGAAAAATTTGGAAAAATTTGAAAAAAAATGGCATTTTAGTTTACATTTTTATATAATTTAGATTAGTTGGCATTTAATTTTAATAAATTTCTGTCATTATTATCAAACTTGATTTAAAATATAGAAATTTTTCATTCATCAGTAATTTAGATTGCATTTTCATGCTTAAATTGTTAAAAATTGATTGAAATTGCAAATTTTTCCATATAACCTAGTTTTGCATTAGCTAGGGTTTGTAGTAAAAATCTTGTTTCAAATTTTACTACCCTTTTATAACACTTATTAGGATTGATTTCTAACTATAGTGTTGCATCATAGTGGTTTTGCTTGCAAAATTTTATGCCTAGGGTTTGAAAACATTTATTTTTCACTAGATTTGGCCTTATCGTCTCTTTAAATTTGCATCCGAGGCGTGTTGTAAAAGATTTTTCTGTACTAATTGGCTGTTATCAAGGTTATTATCTTCTTCCCCTCCTAAACATATTTACAACATGTAGACTCCTAAATTTGTCCATGTCTTGCAACACCTTGTCAAAAACATTATCCTAGACATCATGTAGCATTTTGTTTTAAATCTCACTCTTAATCCCATTTATCCATTAGCTAATTAATTAAATAAATTTTATTTATTTAATTAATTTCCACATCATATCTTATCCCATCCTATTCATCTACCTAATTAATTAAATATTTATTTAATTAATTTCCAACTATATCCCAACTAATTAAAATATTTTATTTGAATTAAGTCACATGACCTTTCATCTCACCTTGACATTTGTCCATTTCCCCTTAATCATGTGTTGTAGTAAAACTTTTATCTTTGACATGCACAACTAATGGGACCTAATTTTAGTATTTATCTACACAAGCACACCTAAGCCTTCTCTTCCCTTGCCACATGTCAATTGACTACAATTTTTTAATGTGCAAGGAAACCTAACTTAATCCTATCCATACATTTCACCTAAAGCCCTAATTAATCTTAGCCATCCATTTGAATCAAGCCGAGCCTATAAATCAAGCCATCTACAAGCCATTTGGAGAAAAAAGAGAAAAATGAGAGGGATCTATTCTTCAAGTATCCTCATTCTGCCAAAATTATTCTTCAATTTTGCTATCTAAATCATCCAACTATCATCCTCATATCATCGTTATGCTGCAGAAGTGAGCACCCAACATTCCTCCAACAACCATCCTTCAAAATCTTGCATGCTCATGCGAGGTGGAGAAGAGCAATGGAAATAAATCGAGCATAGTATGGAGATCAGTTTGCATTTATATTTGTTATTTTGATTTTCATGTTGTCTTGTGCTTCATTGTGCAATTGTTAGGGTTTGATTATTATTGTTTATTTATTTACCCTATTTACAATTTTACCCTAACTACATTTTGGCACGCCCGGTGGGACTAACCCTCGCTTTGTAAGTTTATGTGCTTTGATTTGTAGGTTGAAGATATTTTATATTATTGATTTTTTTTATTTAGAAACAGATCTGTTGTAGAGGGTTTTTTGTTTTACACAGGTCCTGGAATAAGGAGATCTTAGATTTGTTGGAAAGCAGACTTCGAGAGCTTTCCGAAAAGTGGTTACATTAAAGATTTGGCTTAGTACTCAAAGAGTTATAATGATTTGAAGTTGACCCTGCGATTCTAATTTTTCAAAAAAAATTTACGCATAACTTATTGCTAATTTTTTTTATTTAGGACCAGATCTGTTGCAGAGAGTTTTTTGTTTTACATAGATTCTGGAAAAAGGAGATCTTAGATTTGTTGGAAAGAAGACTTCAAGAGCTTTCTGAAAAGTGGTTATATTAAAGATTTGACTCAGTATTCAAAGAGTTATGATGATTTGAAGTTGACCCTACGATTCTAATTTTTCAGAATTTTTTGGCACGCGACTTTTAGAAAAAAAATCATATCTTCCAATCTAACTAACCAAATCACATTCTATTTTTTGAAGGTGGTTAGAAATATTTAAATCCATTTTTCTATATTATTATTTTTTAGATCTATGGTACAAATGGATTTTTTTGTCAAATTTTTTTTTTTTTTCAAACCCTAGTTTATGACATAACTTTTGCATATGGAGTCCAATTTGAGCAAATTTTTTTTTGATATTAATTAAAAAAAATCATAAGGGATCTCATGGCCATATTTATTTTATTGTTGGATGACATTATTTGCTGATTTTTTGTAGGGTTTATTTTTCAATCTTAACATTCTTTCATTGAAAACTTCAAATAGGCATAACGTTTGCAATTTTGATCCTTTTTCAACGAATTTTTTTTTAAAGTATACGCAATTTATTAAATTTTCTATTTATGCAATGTATTCTACTGTATCATGTCATTTTAATAAAAAAATTTTAGATTTCATCTTTTTTCACATAGCTTTCTTCTATGCAATTTTACTTGTTTCTTTTTAAAATTGGTGACTTGTAGGTGAATCAAAGGAGCTGGAGCAACATTTGGATCAATCATAACAGCAACTTGGAAAGCAATTTTTATGAGGTGCACTCATTCTAATCTCCCATCTCTAATCATTATTTGATCACACATTTAGACTTTGGGCTTAAAATGAACAACTTGCTTGCAATCACATAAAAAAAATTAGGTTAAAATGAACAAGTGTCTTCTATCACATCTTGGATTTAGATCTAAAAAGAACAAGTGCTTGAATTGTCTTCCACACATTTCATTTTCTAAGGGAAAATTATTAAGTGTGATTGTGAATCAAGTGCAAACTCACTTGATTTGCTTTTGTATACCCTATCTAGGAGGCCTGCTTGGAGACACATCACTCCAAGGGACGACCTCAATCAAAGATGAATGGAAAGACACCCTCATTGGGAGTTAGAATCTTGTCACTCTTGGCTAAGCCCCAAAGAACTTTATACCTTTGGGAAGTGAAGGTGAAGGGTGGGTTACCCCTTTCTCCTAGCTGTGTGGCAGGATTTCACTTTCAAATTTCTAGTCAACTTCGTGTAAACATAGCCCAAAACCTAATTGGCCATACCCTATTTCAAAGTAGATATTAGGCTTGTTAATGTATCTTCCACAAGTGCTTGCTTAATCATCACATTTCAATTTCAAAGTTAAAATTGCTTATGTGTCTTATGTGAGTGATTCATGTGTGTCTATGCATAATCATTTGTTTGATTATTGCCACATCAAGCTCTAAACACTAAAACACATAAAAATAAGTCATCCTACACATTCTTCCAATAACATCTAAATCCAATCACTTTCATCCAAACAATCCACATCATCATCCAAATACCTAAACAAGCACTTGCTAAAAGGACTTAAGACATACACTTGGGTGACAACATGTTTACACCAGAAGACTCAAAAATCAAATTCCAAAGATTCCTCTAAAATATTTATCAAGGATCACAACCCCTAAACCAAGACACCATTGAAACATTACAATTCTTCATCCAAAGAGCTCAACCCCACACAAGCCAATCACCTCAACTACAACGCTTCGTAGCCCAAGTCTAACACCTTTTACCCACTAGTCAAGCCCAACAAGCACATCAATCCTTAGCCATTCACTACCAACCTAATCCACATCAACCTTACATGTCATATCCATCCACTTCCTATCAACCTAATCCACCTATCCACCAAGTCAATGCCACATCAATCTATGAACATCCACCTCAAGCTTATCCAATTCCTCATTCTAACATTCCAATGCACTACCAAGCCCATCCACAAGGCAATCAAGTGATATTACACAAACAACAATCAAGTCCCAATGGCCTTTTGTATATAAATCAAGTGAACACAAGTCAACCTTGCCAACAAGATCAAATGATCGCATCTTTAAGTCCACATTAAGATCTTTTGTTTACATATCCTACCATTACACCTAGCTTCCAAGACTATCAATGGCCTCCACAACAAGCAAAAATGAGCCCAAATCTACCTTTGCAACAAGAAGCACATGCAGCTCCAAGTGGCCCTTTGTACATAAACCATGCAAGCCTAATGCAACAAGACTTAATTACCTTTGACAAGGGAGATAGCAACCTAGCTAATTCATCTTATGAATACCCTCCATCATCCAATCACATGCCAACACATGAGCCAACTAATCCTATCCCAACACCACCATGTGATGCCAATGCTAGTCCATTAATCCCTCTACCTTCTAAACCACCAATCCCTCCATTACCTTCATCACCATGTCATTTTAATCCTTCACCAAAGGATGCGGCTGAGATAGTTTTACAAAGGATGCTTGAAGCAAAACTCATTGAACTTCCTAAAGTCAAACCATGTGAAGAAAGTCCATATGATGAACATGATTATTGTGCATACCATAGGACCAAAGGCCATAATACAAATCAATGCCAAATATTTGTCCCAATTGTTTATAAGGTGTACCCACCTATAATGGGAAATCATTCCACATCATCCCAATCCCATGTGTTACCCCCATTTAGTCCAAATCCTAATCCACCCAATCCAATTAGCCCCCAACCTAATCCTAGTCCTAAGCCTGCAACATCATCCGCTATTATTGCTCATCCATTATATTGTCCATCCACCCATACACTTGCAAAGGATGTGAGCCATTGGCTACTAGCTAGGAATAAACTACCTCCATGTCAAACACCCATTCATGAGCCTACCAATGAACTTCCAAAGGTCATGTCCAATCCTATAATCTCATCATGTGGTTCACATATCCTTAAGCCTCTTCAAGAGCCTTCCATTAACATACCTAGCCTTTTGAGCCCATCATGTGACCTACAAACCAACAAGTGTATTTAAGAGTCTCCAACCACAAGCCTAAGTCAAGAGCCATCATGCCCTCATGTTGATAACTATCAAGAGCCTATCAAGTCCACTCAAGAACCTTCCACTTTCATCCAAAGTCGAGAGGTATGTCAAGAGCATAATCTTAAACATGTGGAAATATTAAACCCTAATCCTAATCAAGATCAAAGCACCTCTAAGTTCCACCTATCCATGACCTACATATGGTTTTCCCTCAAGCTATTAGCCATCACCATGACCTCATTCAAGAGAAAATTTATCCCTTTTATAGCCCACTTAATCCTATTTTTGCTCATAGTTATGATCAAGGTTCTAGCTAAGATCATGAAAACCATGATGATCCATTTGGCCAAACTTTATCTATCTCATGATCAAGATGATATCTATGATGAAGAAACTATTCAAAAGCACCTTGATCCTATCCATAATCCCATAACCATCCATGAAAAAGATATCCCAACTACTCTTATCCATCCTCCATCTAGCCCTATCCATAATGATCAAACATCTACTTGTCGTAATGAGACATGTGCCTCTCAAGAACACATAAGCATAGAAGATCAAACAAATAGATTGGATCTTAGTGAACACAATGCTAATCAAGATCCTAATGATCCTTCATCCCCATCTACCATTGATCCCATTTCAATTCCACCACCATATCCAATGGGTTTATCCACATTCATCCATGAGTGTTTTTCCTTAGGACAATAGAAACCTTTGTCCTCCACTTCATCTTCTCCATCCAATAAGGAACTCAAGTCTAGTTCCCAAAACACACCTAGTCCCATTGTCCATCGCATACTCCAAAACATGAACTACCAAGGCAAAGGTCTAGGCCTTTATGAATAAGGTATTTTGGAGCCTATTCATGTCAAGATTCCTCCATGCTCATATGGCCTTGGATACACACCCCGAGGTAAACAAGGCCAAGATGTTGGTAATCCCTTCATGTATCCTAAATCTACCACTTTCCATTGCACCCCCCATCATCTACCTAAAACACATGTTGCCATTCCATCTCTATCATCCTATAAATGTCAAAAGCATGTGACCATACACCTTCTGCCATCCACTTTGCCTCCACTTTTACCAACTCCAAGTATCCCTCCATCCACCTTGCCACCGTTGCTTCCAACACCTAACATACCTATCATTCATAAGTATCCTTACATCACTAATCATGGCCAACAAAAGCACACATCACTTAAGCATAAAGCTTCCAATCATTCCATCCACTCCACCCACCCCATGGGATTCAAAAGTAAAAATTTTGATGCCTCTACTTATAAAGTTACAAATCCTACCAAAAATCCTAAAGGTCTTCATACCTTAGGACATAAAGAATCAAACTCAAAGAAAAGTTTATCTAAGCAGCCATCTAAACCCTTACGTCCAAAAGAGAAGCCCAAAAGCAAAATGGTTTGGGTTCCTAAGCAAATAGCTAGCAAGTCAAATGAGGCATCCTCCTCCACATCTCAAGAATCCCAACCACATATATCCATCCAAGAGCCTATTTCCATCCAAAACATCTATTCCCTTCAAAAAACCCACAAGCAAAGCAAAAGCACTAAAAATACTAAATCTATGTGGGTTCCTAAATCACTTCATCAACCATCTCCTAAGCAAACATCCCTATTGCTTCCTACACCACCTTCCCATCAAAAGCTTCAATGTTTATCATGGTGTGTGCAACCATTGGTCATGGTTCCCTTCCACTCCATAGCACCTCTACATAACTACATCTCCCCATCTTCTATCCATTATCCTACATATCTTCCCCATCACCTTCCTATGGTCCATTCTTTGGCATAAACTTTTCATCCATCTTCATTCCATAAGCCTACATAAATCCACTCCATAAGCCACTAGCCTACCCTATCATAATTCCATATCATAATCCACTATCCCCATCCATCTATCCTTGCAAAAGCCTTCCATAATCTACTATCCACCTAATCCATCTCCCATCCACGCAATCCCTTATCAACATCAATGAGCATAATGACATGGTCCATGCCAAGACATCATCCATCTCTAAAGGGGCACTATCAACCTTCATAGCACTAGCCACTTGAGTCTCTTCTATCCATTACCATGGTGAAAACCTAGCAAACAAGCGCCATGTGTAATTGTCAACCCATCTAAAAGAAAAAAAAAAAAGAGAGAAAGAAAAATAAAAAAAGTAAAGAGAAATCCCTTTGTCCAACGGTGAAAACCTGGTAAACAGGTGCCTTAGATAAGTACCATGATGAAAACCTGGCAAACAGGCGTCATGTGTAGGTTGATCTTCTATGTCACTCACACTTGGGGGCACATAGTCTCATCCATCCTATCATGTCTTACCATTACCATACCATCCTACCATCCTTAGCCATTACATAAACATGCCTATCCTATTGAGCCTATTCATCCTCCCCTCCTCCTTTTGATTTTGATGAAGACATAGGGTCAAAATGTTGAAACATGTTTGAATATTTCTTGACATACCTTCTTTCCAAACCAAGTCCTATCCATTGACAATTTATACATCCCATTTAAACCAATCCATCCTATCATCCTATCATCATAGGTGCCATGTAAAATCCATCATGTCATCCCATTGTCATGAACTTTGTCATGTAAAAATCCTAGAATGGGGCAAGTTATTCTTCCTATGCAACATAGCCTTTGGAGATCACATCCTAGCTCCCTTATGATCCATCCATTATGGCGTATTCTTATCATGAGCTTTCCATCTTATAGCTTATCCCCATTTGTTTATCATGAAGCTTTCCACTATAGCCTACCTATCTGTTTATCATGAGGCAAGCATCCATCCCTTATATGGCCTATCCTCTTATCTATCCATCCAACTCTCATGAGCCTTCCATTTCATTCATTATCATCCATCCTTTCATCCATCCTTTGCACCTAGACTTGGTTTTCTCCCTTGTCATTGGTATCTAGCACAAAGGCTACTCAATTGTAAATCCATTGACATCCCAAAAACACACAAACAAAACAAAATATTCTCAAAAATCTAAAAAAATCAAAATATGCCAAAAATCTAAAAAATCAAATATCCAACAAAAAATCCAAGCAATAAAGTCAATCCTATCATCCAAAACAATCCGCTCCATCAACACTCAATAAAAATCAAATCATCATCATCATCATCAATTCTTCTTATCAATAACATTCATTCATCCATTTCAATCAATCACTTTTTTCCAATCATATCAATCAAATCAATCTAAGCAATGATCTTAAATCTAAGTCACACTAATCCATATCAAGCAAGCTAATCAATCAAGGAACATTATCCAATCAAATCAACATGTTTTGATCCTAATCTTGTCATGAACCAAATCAAACAATCATCAATCATTATCAATGGGATATAGCGTTCCCACATCTTTGTGTTTATCTAGGGATATAGCTTTCTCTGCAATGACAACACTATCTATCAAACAAAACAAACAATTAATTATTGGTTTATGACTTGACAAGGGCAATATGTTGTTTGTTTTACATCCTTTGAGCATACTGAGAAGACTTGCTTATACTTAGATTGAATTGACACTCTAATCATCACACCATCACTATCATCATTCAAAACAATCCAATCATCAAAACAATCAACCCAGCAATAGCAACCATCAAAACAAATCCTATCAATCATCAGCATCAACACCAAAGAAAATCAACTCAATCACATCAAATCCAATCAAGACAAATCCAATCAAGTTATCAAACAAGCAAATCATCAATCAATCAAAATCAATCAATCTCAATCCATAACTTGATCAAATCAATCATTTTTCATCATCATCAATAAAAAACATCAGAACTACATATCATTTCTATCGTTAAGTGCCTTGTACCCAAGGATACAGGGTATGTAGGCAGTCTGAAGTACGAAGGAGGTGCCCAGATTCAGGCACATGCGATTTTCCTCTTTCTCCTCGCATCATTTATTCTATCATCTATCTTCTACATCATCAATAAACAACTTCTTCCAATCAATCTATCATTCAATCAATCCATTTCCTTAAATCAAATGATCCATTCATCAAATCAAATCAATCCAAAGAATCAAAGCAATGATCCAAATACAAGTCAATCCTTAAATCTATACCAATTAAGCTAATCAATCAATCCAAATTATCCAAGCGCAATCCATGGTATTGAGCCTATCCTTGTTGTAAGCCAAATCAATTAGCCAATCAACCAACCAACTCAGCAAACAACCTTGTGTTGATCTAGGGATATAGCTTTCCCTGCCATGACAACACTCTCAACCATCATCAACAAATCAATCAGTAATCAATCATTGGGTTACAGCTTGACAGGGGCAACACTTTGTTTTTGAATCATTTGTGCATGCTTGCTTGCTTGCTTGTGTGTGTTATCATTTTTATCTTGCATTTGTATCAAATCAGTATCATTCTAGCTAATATTCATATCTTGTGTATGTTGGAATAGCTTTTTGCACTATCCTTTGCATCTAAGGTCATATCATACCTTTTGTGCATTAGGACTTTAATGCTCTAAGTTTACTTCCTCATATGTTAGACAAGGTTGTATTATGTTGGGGCACAAGACACATCGTCACCCTGGTCCATATACCTTGGTGCATAATGTCTAGTGTTATATCAAACATCCTGGTTGCTCACTTTCATTGTAGCATAATGCATCATCCATTTCTTCTATCTATCCCCTTATCTTTCTTTTTACAGCCAAGCCATTTCTTTTCGAGAGCCTACCCGTGTTTGTCCAACCTGCCTAACCTCTCGAGGGGGCATCATCATCCTATCTTTCCATCATCATCATCATCCTCATCATATCCTTACATCATCATCCCATATCCTTTTCCTCTATCCATACATTAGTTTCTTTGAAATGATGTTACTTGACATAAATCTTATCATTTCGAACATCATCTCAAAGAGGGGCAAAATGTAGACACCCAAATTTGTCCCAAATTTATCCATGTCTTGCAACACCTTGTCAAAAACATTATTCTAGACATTATGTAGCATTTTGTTTTAAATCCCACTCTTAATCCTATTTATCCATTAGCCAATTAATTAAATAAATTTTATTTATTTAATTAAAATCCCATTCAATCCCATCCTCATCCTACTTAGCCAAATAATTAAATAAATTTTATTTAATTAATTAATTTCACATGCATAAGCCCATTTATCCTATCCCCATCCTAATTAATTAAATAAATTTTATTTATTTAATTAATTTTCATGTCATATCTTATCCCATCCTATTCATCTACCTAATTAATTAAATAAATTTTATTTATTTAATTAATTTCTAAGTATATCCCAACTAATTCAAATATTTTATTTGAATTAAGTCACATGACCTTTCATCTCACCTTGACATTTGTCCATTTCCCCTTAATCATGTGTTGTAGTACAACTTTTATCTTTCACATGCACAACTAACGGGACCTAATTTTAGTATTTATCTACACAAGCACACCTAAGCCTTATCTTCCCTTGCCACATGTCAATTGACTACAATTTCTTAATGTGCAAGGAAACCTAACTTAATCCTATCCATCCATTTCACCTAAAGCCCTAATTAATCCTATCCATCCATTTGAATCAAGCCGAGCCTATAAATCAAGCCATCTACAAGCCATTTGGAGAAAAGAGAGAAAAATGAGAGGGATCTATTCTTCAAGTATCCTCATTCTGCCAAAATCATTCTTCAATCTTGCTATCCAAATCATCCAACTATCATCCTCATATCATCGTTATGCTACAGGAGTGAGCACCCAACATTCCTCCAACAACAATCCTTCAAAATCTTGCATGCTCATGTGAGGTGGAGAAGAAAAATGGAGATAAATCGAGCATAGCATGGAGATCGATTTGCATTTACATTTGTTATTTTGATTTTCATGTTGTCTTGTGCTTCATTGTGCAGTTATTAGGGTTTGATCATTATTGTTTATTCATTTACCCTATTTGCAATTTTACCCTAACTACACAACACCTTTTTATTGGGCTCTTACAGTGGAAATTTGGTGAAAAATTACATATTTTAGCTATATTTTCCCTAGGGTTTGACCTTGAGTTGCACTATAAGCATATTGTAATAGTTTTTTTGGCATTATATGGCTGTTATTATTATTATAATTTGTTTAACATAATTATTTCCCTCACAACACCCTTTTTCATACTCTTTTGCATTGAAAAGTTGTGAAAAATTGTATATTTTAGTGCATTTTCACTAGGTTTTGACTTAGCATCATTCTAGGTTTGCATCAAAAGTGTGTTGTGAAGGATTTTATGGCTTTATTAGACTGATATTAGACATATTATTTTCTTCCCATGATCAATTTCCTTACAACACCTTTTCTTTTATTTATTTGCAGTGAAAAAGTTGAAAAAATCAATCATTTTAGGTCATTTTCATACATAGTTTTGCACTTGTCTTTTGCATAAATTTTGAAAAGCTTTTAAAATATGATCTCATATTTATTTGAACAAATATACACATAGATTCTAATCTCAACAATAAAAATAGGTTCCCTCCTAGGCTTTACATGAAAAGAAAGGTCCCTGAACTTAGAATTGTGTTTACACCTCATGATAGAACAATTGGAGAAATTGAAGGACCTTTTTATATCACTGTGAAGATTATGGGAAATCTTGTGGATGGAACCCTTATTAATCCTAATTGCATGAATAATTTCACCACGGAAGAGTTCCTCTTTTCACATCAACTAATGCAAGGCTCTTACGACCCTTCGGATATGATGATTAAGACACATAAGGGAACCTTTGTAAACACTTTTGGGAAGATATCTTTGTTGGTCACTATATTTGAGAAACATGTAGAACAATAGTTTGATGTTGTCCCCATTTCTGACCTTTTCCATATCAAACTAGGATATCCATGGTTAAAGACTATGAAAGTTGTCCCTTCAACAATTTATAACTGTGTAAAATTTCCCTTGAATGGACAAGTGCATACTATTCATCGCAATAGGTATAAACCTCTGGCTACAAGACAAAATTATGCACTGGATTACTTTTGGGAAAGATCTAAAAAGGAACCAGAGACATGGATAGATTTTAACTTCTTGGGCTATAGAAACTACAAAACAAAACTATTACATCAAGTGGCCGGTCCTTCTATGCAAGAAACAACAAGAGATGAACAACCCATATTTGAAGACAATCTTAGACCTAAAGGAAATGGGCCCTATACTGAGGTTCTTCCCTGCCATCCTTACAAGTATCGGGAGGTAGTTGTCGATAACAAAATATCCCACCTAGACAAATGAAATTTGATCCTGGTGCTTCCTCCTCTAAAACACAAAAACCTATGAAAGAGAAAAACACTATATTACAAGAGATAAGTGGAAAGAAAAAAATAAATAGAAAAGCAAGAGAAAGGAAGAGGAGATGACAAGAATATGACCAACGACTTGCATCTCAACAATAAAACATCTCACCAAACATTGAACCAAACCAAGAAAATCTTAAGAATGGACAACTTGACAATAAGAACAAGAGTTGGGCTATGGTACCTTATGTCCCACTTTCCTCTAACATTCAGGAGTGGGAAGATGATGATGATTTGCTTGATGACAACACTTAGTTTGATGACCCTACCAGGTAAGTATCTATAACCCTTTACCTCTCGTGTTGTGTTTCCCTCGTGATGTGTTATGTGTTATTTAGGCCTCCTAGGATGACCCTTGATTCTCTTGTAAGGTCTAGGATACTAGGAGACCGCGCCTCTGTTGTGACCCTTCCACTATTCGTATCATCATTCTTCTATATTGCTTCTCCTCTATTTTCATTGTTGTGCGTTGTGACTTATGGACATAGCATTGCGGTTGGTGACTTGGGGGCACCCTCCTACGTGATTGTCCCTAAGGCACTTGTTTCTCCTCTCTTGATTTATTGTTTCCCTTCCTCTAGTGTTTCTATCTAGCTGGTGGATGGCAAAAAATATTCTATACTGATGCAGATGTAGTGTCCCTTTAGTGAGAAATTAAAAATTGGACTTAGTTCCTATATGATGATGAGGTTGATATATATTATCTGACACTTGGCTAGTAGAATCACTCCATGCACTTTGTTGTGTGATCTTGATGATGTCTTATCTCTCTTACAAAACATAACAATACTTTTGCTCTGTGCACTTTGTTTTTCTTTGAATCTCACCTTGGTGACACTCGGTTCTGAGATTTTCATAGTACAGCCCCATTTTTATACCTGATCTCTAAATTCGTAGTATAACCTTGGCTCTTTGTGTGATTGATCATATGCATTGTGATGCAGTCAAGGTAGGAGGGTCCGGTGAGGGACTGTCCCACCTTGCAGCCTTGAACAACTAACACCAAATCAAAATAGATATGCAATGGAAGCCAACAACTAATCAACAAAAAGATTAAAGACATTCATGAATACATAACACAAGATGTATCCTGAGAAAACCCTAACAGGGAAAAACCTAGCTTTCAAAGCTTATTCCTCTTATATTATAACTTCAAATTAAATTACACATGCCTCAAGGGCTTTACAAATACTAGGCTGTAGTCCAAGGATTTCATTAGACTCATACAACAATATTCTTTCATGATTTATTCCTTCTACAACTCAATTCTCTGCTCTGCAACTCATTTTGCTTCCTACTCTGCCTTCTACTCTATTTTGCTATTCCTCCAGATCAAAACAACTTCAGATCTCACTTCCTATCTTTGTTCTATTGATCACCTCCTAGAAACAATCCTTTATCTCTTATTTATATCATCTGCAAGCTTTCAAATTATCAACAAGTTAGCCTAATTGCAACGGCTAGTTTATGTAACGTGTACACTAAATAGGTCAGGCCTAAACATAAGGCATAACTTCACAAATACATAAAACTTCATGTAGACCCTACTGAAGGTCAGCCAGGTCCTTAAACTTCAATAACCAATTCTTCTTTTCTCTCCGAAAGTCACGGGATTGATCCGCAAGCCGATTCAACCTCATTGAACACAGTCGGCTCTGTTCTGTCAGAACAGTCAATCTTCAAACAATGATAACTTTTCAGAATCAAGGCCAAACAATCTAAATTCTTGATATGTTGTAACTTCCTATGTCCATATTCTAAGTCTAGATCCATAGCCTCTCATGCTCAAAATCTAGAATTCTCCAAGGTCACTCTCTCTGCACACTCAAGTTATTGTCCACTGTCTCAGTATTCTGATTTCTTCTGGATGCTCCTACATTAGAATCTTGGGGTTATTTGAGAAGTGAGCCCCTTCACTTAGGTCTGTATTAAGTTAGATTCAAGGTTTGGTGATCTGTTCACAGGTACTTGCAACTGCCTCAAGGTTGGCGGTCTGTTCAAGTCCACCCTGCACAACTGCCTCAAATTCTTCTAAGGTCGGCATTCTACTTGCAAGCATTGCACTGCCACTTGGTCGGTGATCTGAGAAAGTCTTCTTCGCAAGCTGCCTAAAGTCCTTTGTCCGCTTTAATCAAATTCATTCATGCATCCTTCGGAAGAATCAAGTTACTTCCTGATTCAACCAATATACTTTCTTAATTTCTCTACAACACTGTCTACTCTCTGGTTCTCAACACAGTTTTCCTCCACACTCTTACAGCTTCCACTCTTCTTACACTGCTTCTGTGCTTCACTTTGTTTCCTTTACCATAATCACTTCAATCTCCTTTGATACAATATCTTTTTATGAACTTCTCTTTCTGCTAAGCTTCACACTTGTCCACACAAACTTTCTCTTGCACTAGTTTCTCAGGTATTTAGTCTATAACACAATTCTCCTTAAGATCAATGCTTCACCTTCTTCAGTTTTCTCTATCAAATCTGATGTCTCAAAAGGTTCTTCTTCCTCTGCATAAACTCTTCTTCCTCTACATAAATTATCTCTCTATTATTGATTGCTTCTTCTTCATTAGCTTTTTTGATAACCAGTTCTTGATGACCTTCATTGCTTGATTCTTTTCTCCTCCAAACTTGAAAATAGGTTCCTCTAAATGGTCTTCTATCAAATCCTCTTATATCTCTTCTATATCCTTCACTATGATAAGACTTGTGACTCCTATCATTTCTCCCTCTGTAGTTTGAATTTCTGCTCTTGTTCTGCTCTGCATAAGGTCTTCTATCTCTGCATCCTGATCCAACACATAAATACTTCAGTCTATACCTCCCTCTGAACATACCAGTAACATTTCTCCATTCTTGTCCATCAATCCACCCATAATTTTTTTGTATGCAACCTATCACAAATTTTCTCCTTCCCATTCTATTCCAACACATCTTCTCAGAATGATTCCTTAATCCACAAAACTTACAAGTGTAAAGATCCCAACACACTTCCTTTCCATGCCCATGTCTATTACAATGTGAACAATATATACATCTTCTTGCCTGATTTGATTTGTTTGCCATAACATCCTTACCTCTGTCATATCCAATCCCTTCACTTCTTGATCTGATTACTGGTTCGATAGGTTCTGTAATTCCTTGCTATTGCTTTCCCAATCCTTGTCCTTCATATCCCATTCTCTGCATGATTTTGAAACCAATACCATCACCAACAACTACAGGCTCAATCACACTATCATCTCCAATCTCACTTTCTAAAGAAACTTCTGCATCATCACACAAATCATTAGTATCACAAGAAACATCACAAAATTCAGGTTTAGATCTCAGATGTTCATTTTCTTTTCTACATTCTACAAGTGACTGCTCCAACTTATCCATCTACTCCTTCAATTCTAATATTTCATTTTTTTGTAGGCTATTCTCATTTTTCAATCTTTCCAAACTATCTTCTAGATCTTTGTTCCTCTGTTCAACCTTATAAAACAACTTAAATCCTTCTTCTAGTTCTATAAATTTCTTTTCAACATTCTCAAACAATTTCAACTCTACTTCTAGGTCTTCATTTCTACTCTTTACATCTTCTAGTTCTTCTTCAAGGGTATCAAACTCGTCCACTCCTAGATCTTTCATCTTCTCCAACAATTCTAAATTACACTTCTTGATTTCACACAATTCTTCTTCTAAAATGTCCTTTTCTCACATTAGGGTTTCATTTTCTTTCTTCATCCTCTTGCCCATCTTCCCCATTGAAACAAATTGGATAAACACTTAATTTGATAAGCTTACTGAATCTTCCTTGCCTTGATCTTTCTTCGGCGATGACACTTGTTACTTCTAGGGTTTCACACAACACTTTATCAGATTCTCCACCTTCTAACAGATTTACAACCAGCCCAACAGATTCAAAACCAGCTCTAATACCACTTGATGTAGTCAAGGTAGGAGGGTCTGGTGAGGGATTGTCCAACCTTGCAACCTTGAACAAATAACACCAAATCAAAATAGATATGCAACAGAAGCCAATAGCTAATCAACAGAAAGATCAAAGACATTCATAAACACATAACACAAGATGTATCTTGGGAGAACCCTAATAGGGAAAATCCCAACCTTCAAAGCTCATTCCTCTTATATTATAACTTCAAAACAAATTACACATGCCTCAAGGGCTTTACAGATACTAGGCCGCAACCCAAGGATTTCAAAAGACTCATACAACAATATTCTTTCATGATTTCTTCCTTCTACAACTCAATTCTCTACTCTGCAACTCATTCTGCTTCCTGCTCTGCCTTCTACTCTGTTATGCTATTCCTCCAGATCAAAATAACTTCAGATCTCACTTCCTATCTTCATGCTATCGATCACCTCCTAGAAACAATCCTTTATCTCTTATTTGTATCATCTACAAGCTTTCAAATTATCAACAAGTCGGCCTAATTGCAACGACTAGTTTATGTAACATGTACACTAAATAGGTCAGGCCTAAACATATGGCACAACTTCACTAATGCATAAAACTTTGTGCGGACCCTACTGAAGGTTGGCCAGGTCCTTAAACTTCATCGACCAATTCTTCTTTTCACTCTGCAAGTCATGGGATTGATCTGCAAGCCGATTCAACCTCACTAAACATAGTCGGCTCTGTTCTATCAAAACAGTCAATCTTCAAACAATGATAACCTTCTGGAATCAAGGCCAAATGATCTAAATTCTTGATATGTTGTAACTTCCTATGTCCAGATGCTAAGTCTAGATCCGCAACCTCTCATACTCAAAATCTAAAATTCTCCAAGGTCACTCTCTGCACACTCAAGTTACTGTCCACTGTCTCAGTATTCTGATTTCTTTCAGATGCTTCTGCATTAGACTTCTGGATGCTCCTACATCACATTGATTTTGTTGTTTATCATGATTATTTGGACACTACCACTTTTCTTGCAGGGATGTGTTTGTGGGAACATTTTGGTGATCATAAAGTGCATGTCACCTACAGGGGACATGGGCTTTACGAAAGCTTGTGTTCCCCTATGTGTTTTCTTCCTACCTTAACATGCTTGATATCAATACCTAATATCAACCACCTTAAGGTGGGGGCATATATAAGGTAAGCTATCTTTTGTAGATGTTAGCAATGTACTTGTTCTCAGGTGTAGTCTTAAAGATTGGTGGTGATGAGTCCCTCCTGCACTTTGAGATTTGTTTGAAATCTATTGCAATCATTTAAGCCCTCATTACGAGGTAGGGATATCATATCCCTTTTCTATCTTAAGCCCTCTACGGAGGCTGAGATTGTGTATTTCTCATGGAGAGTGCACATCCTGTCATTTTCAAAAGTCCTCATCGTGAGGTGGGGAGCAGTTCTGTGACCAGCTCAACACTTAAGCGTGTCTTTAGAGATTATTGTGGCGAAGTCTAATCGTCGATGTGTGCCTATAATGTGCTTGAGATGGTGTTGAACCTAGAAATAGGAACACTCCATCACTTGTCTGTCGTCTTTTCTCCATGTCTTCTAAGTGTGTGTGTATTTTATGTTTGTTCCCAAGCATAGTTTAAAGACCGGTGGTGATGAGCCTTTCTTATGCTTTCGGATTTGTATGGTGTGCTTGTTTTGTTTGGCATGTATTGCATGTGTGTTGCCCCATATGTAGCTTAAAGACAGGTGGCGATGAGTCCCTCCTGCATTATGGGTGGTGTTTACTTTCCTGTACTTGCATTTGCATTTCATATATATGAAAATGAAAAAGAAAAATAAAAATCATTACTATCTTCTTTGCATTCGCTGTCTTCAATATTGTATTCTTCGTGTTTTGCGTGCATGTTACTGTCTTCTCTGTGATTGGCGTGTCTTCACCATGCTTGGCATGTTTGCCGTGTTTGTTGATTGTACTTTAATGCATGTATTGGCCTTGCATTTATACATACATTAGAGTGGGGGCTAAATGTTACATCAGAAAATGTCCCCTTGGGGGCTTTTCCCTCTTAAGGTTTAGCTCTCGAGTCCTATTTATACATTTAGAGCATCTTTCATATTAATCTGACTTCCCGATAAGAAAACCTTGAAGGTCCATGGCAATTTCGACTCAGAGGATGCACTTATGACAAATCTTGCCTGAAATAGGGGATGGACTTGGGTGCCTGTGCCCTAGTGCTGCCTTATTTTAGGTCAGGACAAATTTTTAAGTGTTGTTTTGTGACCGTTATTTAGGTCCTATGCCAACACGATAAGTTTCAATTACGAAATTCTTGGTGGAAATGATTGTAGTTGTTTTTGCAAATATGTGCCTAAGTGGTGTTGTCATTGATGTCAACATATTCTTGTTGCCATTAGTGTCAACTGTATCCTATTTTGCTGTCTATATAGAAGACTAGATTATTGAGGATATTGAGAAAATTAATAACAATCAATGTGTTGGAGTTTTCTTCGAATCAGTAAAGGGTTTGCCAGTTCCAATGCACAAACAGATTCAACCAACAAATACAGGAGGTTGCGTGAGATGCCTCCCCTTCACATCTAGTTCTACTGCACCAAGGGGGGTATCCCTATTCCTAAAGATTTAACTTTGACTCTATCATAACATAAAGATTTAACTTTTCAATACAAGCATAATACTCTCATGTGTGGACCAAGATTTACATGATAAATCACAAGTTTGGCAATGTTCTTAGACATATCTAACTGGTTGAGGATGAGAGTATGCAAGGGTCCTATTTCTACTCCTACAAACTAACAAATTGAAATTTTGAAATGATTTGTTTTATGTTTTGGATGCAAGATAGGGGGTTTTGGATCATAACTACTACATAAGGGCAGACCGGTGCCTATCTTAGGGCAAGGAGTCAACTAGACGTATACAAGTGAATGATTTACATTGGCATTCAAGTTTCAAGGGGCCAGATAGGTATTTGCCTTACAAACACCACCCAAGAATGAGTATTTAGCTATCTCTACTTATAAACATCCTTGCTGCCATACAATCTTCTTCATACTTAACCTAAAATAGTTTAATCCACTCCTTGAATGGAGGTCAAGAGTTAAGCATGCAATATAGAAATCTATATCCTAGAATCTAAGTAACCCTTAGCAAGCAGATTCAAAAGAAGGAATGCATACAACCATGGAGACAAATAGCTAAACACATGCCATGAAGCATTTTTCATATAAAAATGACATGAAACTAAACATATGTGCAACGTGCATTCAAATGCAACTCATAAACTCACAAAAGAGATAGAATAGCCCATAAAAGCTCTGTTTTCATTATTTCCTCCAAAAATTGCCCAAGTCTTTCACACCCTGTTGGGACTAAAATTCCCAAGCTGCTTTTTGGCAAATATTAAGTTTCAATCATTCAAAGATTTCAGTATGTGAGCATATATGGAAAGATCCACAGTTGTTTTCAAGCAGAAATTAACAATTGAGTTGATAGAAATATTTGGATTTGATTTAATCTGATTCCTAAAGACTTAATATAACATGGTTGAAGTGCTCATTAAAGATGAACCGTAAACAAGGAATTGAAAAGTTACAAACTTTGTTGAAAACAAAGGAAAAATAGCATTAAGTACCAGAGCTGAATATGGGTGAATTCCTTGTTGAAAATGAATAGGGGTTGTTTTTTTAACCATCTTAAAATTCCCTGTATTTTGCAAGTTATGTGTGTTTTTGGTAAAATGCATTATGGTATGGGTTTGTATGTTTGTATATACAAAGTCTCTCATATACAAAGTGGTTTGTATGTTGTGTCATTGTATGATGCATATGCAAAGTCCCTTATATATCGGGTCGTGGTATGGTCGCATAAAGGAATCATCGGGTTTCTATGCATTGTTTACTTGTATGCATTTCAATAACACTTTTTTCTTACATACAAGTCGGGCCCGAAAAATTTAAAGTTTAAGTGAATAGTTCTTTAAATCTATTGAATGCACTTTATGTTTGTAAGTTTAAACATGCAAAGGAGATATACAATGATATATGCATGCCACAGACCTGATGGAATTTAGAGGAGAAATGAATAAAAGCGATAAGTCCATCGGATGTATATTGGGCTTTGTGTGTTTGAAGATGCAAGGATAAACATGCAAAGTAAATATACAAGGCTAATATACATACCGTGGATTCAAAAAAGTATGAAATAAAGTTAAGTTGTTGTATGTATCGTGCTTTGTATGTGTATGCTTTTGAAGACATACATTTTAGTATACATACATTGTGGAACTAAGGGAAGATTAAAATCCAATATATAGGATGCATCCTAACTCATTGTATATCAGAATATACATTGCACTTTATGCAAGTCGCGGAACCGAAAAGTTATGAAATGAGATGTAATTGTTGTATGTTTCTGCCTTGTATGTATGTTTTGGGACATACAAAGCAAAATATACAAGGCTACATACAATGTGGAATCCAAGAAAGATTAAAGTTTGGTTAAACCAATGCATCAGGACTTAAAGTATATTGGAGGATGAATATACAAGTCAGAATCGAAAGGGGCTACCTACTGCGATTTATAAAATAAGAAGTCCGAAAGGAAGATACAATTGAGCTTGTGTGTATTAGGCATTGTATATGAAGGTTGGATACAAGTAATGTTATAACATGGAATATGAGTGAGGAATAGGGTGGGTCTTGCCACTTGCACATTGGGTTTGTATAATAACAATGTATATCTTTGATATGCCAAACTATTGTATATACAAGACATGACTTGTTATCACCAGTTCTCTTTACCGTTTCTACCAGTCACCTTTTGTATCCAACACAATGTACATTCTCACATACCTTCTTAAAGATACATTTGTGATATACATTCGCATTACACCTTCGGTGAAACAAAATGCACCCTACGCCGATACAGAACAACTTATACAAAAATAGAAACCCTAAAATGACATTAAATCCTAATGGTTAAGATATTCTTCTGACATTTGAAGTATGGGTTTATGTAGGATATACACAGCGGGGATCAAGTTATATAAACACCCATGAAAGGAATCTTGAGCAACTGATAGATCATCGATAAGGGAAGTAATTATTTGAATAAATACATATGTTTAAATAAATTTGTTTTGATTATTTGATCAGAGACTAATTTGTGTTTTATCTGGTCTTTTTAGGAATAATAAAGAAACCCTCAAAGGATATTAAGCAAAACTTCAGTTAAAGATCTTTGTTTGACCCTAAAATGGTTATCCATTTGATGATTAAAGATGAGTATTAATTTTCCTAAATCTATTTTATTAAGACAAATACTGTTGTTCAGTTATCAACCATCACAACTATTGTAATTGGCCTGAAGCTTGTATGCCTTTCTTTATAAGAGATGACCAAGACCAGAATAAGGATAGATTAGAGATAGATAGAATAGAGAAAGAATAAGGAGAAATTATAGAATAGAACAAGGGATACTATAGATTAGATTTGAATAGCAATGCTAGTTCACTTTAAATATATTTTATTTCTAGTAGACCATGTGCAAGCATTCTTTGATGAAGTTAAGTTTGTGAACATGAAGCAGTAACTGCAGATTTCAGTATCAACTATCTGTTTAATTTATTCAATTATATGACTGTCTCCTTTCAAAGTTTTCTTTGTTATTCAATTTGAGTTATCAAGTATATCTTCAAGTTGTCTATACACATTTGCTGTTATAGTGTGATAAGATTAACTAGTTTCTGCTTTCAGAATTAAATCCTTTAAATCTGTCATAGTAACTATGAAGACATTGTCATGGATCTGTAAGAAGAGTCATATAGTTAGGGTTTGTATTTTGTCTCCAATTTTTTGATAAATTTGTTACAATTACAGTATTATTCTGATAGGTTCCTTCAAGCAAGGATTACATCCTTTTAGATGAATGCACGTAATTTAATTTTATCAATTGGATATATATAAGTATGGAATATTAACTATTTCCTTGTAGGGTTGTACAAGTTACATACCTATTCTTTCATGCCATATAGTTTGAGTTTTTACCAAACAAATAGTCATTTATTTCATGATCCTGGTGACTCTATATTCAATAAGGCACTAGTCTAATGTTTTCATTATCACTTATACAAATTCACTTTAGATTTACTTAATTAGATTGCATCATTGTTTTAGCATTACAATTTAGATCATTTAGAATTAACTTGTTGTCTTTTCATCTGTTTTTTTTTCATTATCAATAGTTAGATTAATTCTGATTAAAGCAGTGATTATATCTTTATCTGCTTTATTAATTAGAGGTTTACCTACCTAGGTCTGGCAGAGCCTGAAGTGAAGGGGGTTTAGCAATATCTACCCCGTGTCAGGTAGCCAAAAATGTCAAGAGAGCATAGCAACCTCTTAGGGTTAACGACCTGCGTTTTTGAGACCTAACACACCCTGAAAAAATGAGTGACACAGTCCTCCTATATAGCAAGAACGTGTACTTAGCAATAAGTACAATGTTATTTCAAAATTTTGCCAGATACAATACACCATCAAAATGGCACCCAAAGCACTCAATCCGACAGAGAGACAAAGAGGAGAGGAGTAGGTGAGATTGGGAGATGTGTAGTTGTTCAAAGATTTTTCATTAAAATGGTAGTTGGCTTGTCCCTTCAGACCCATACCTTTGCAATTTTGCCATAAATGCCAAGCTACTGATTTTGGGATGTAGCCACGGTTCGCGCTCTGAAGTTTCTTTCCATTTGAAATGCAACTGTGAACACATACAAATCTCTTCCCATTCTTGAAAGTTTGAATGATGGCCTTCGATTCCTTTCCTCCCGCCGAGATTTGCGGCTTCAATTTGATCGGGTAATCCAGTCACCAACTTTGAAAAGTCATCGGCCAATGAAAACGTGCCACACAGGTGTCTTTTTGCTCCTTTGACTTTTCACATCATGAACATACATTTTGCCTTTTCACCCTTTTTACCTTTTCCGCCTGATGCACATTCAAATTTTGTATGTATAGTTGTATATACATAGAAATGCATTTGGATACGTGATAGCATCTGATTGGATCTCCATCGCCGAACATTGGCTTCTTCATCGGTAATCCATTGTATCTCCTTTTGCATCTGTGGTTGCATACAAGATTGTATATACATACAATCACCTGCATAGAAAGGTGTGAACCCCAAATCTTTATAAACCATATTGTAACTTTCAATCAGGTCCGGGTGTTGTATCTCCTTTTCTTTGTATTTCGGCATATACAATGCGTTTAACATACAAAATGCGGACCCCACCTTTGAGTTTGCCAGTTTACATTTTCCGCTCAGGTCCTCTTTGTATGTCCTCCCTTGTATCTTTGCCTTGTATATCACACATACAACTATGAATATACAAGCAAAACATACATACAATCAGACTTTTGCCCTTAGCAACCAGAATGTATATTCATTTCGGGTTCGGGCTTTGCATCTCAGGATTACATATTCCCTTGTATGTTTGATTGCATGTGCAAACATACAATTGTATATATATACAATATGTGGACCCCACCCTTTGGTTCTTGCCTTGCATGTATCTTTTGTATCTTCATCAGCCCGTAAGAGAAACCTTGGACTTGGCCGCCGATAAGTGAAGTCTCGCCGATATGCATTTTGTATCTTTTACCTTGTATATGCATCGGCCCATCGAAGAGAGCTTGGATAGAGCCGCTGATGGTCGCTGTCACACCGAAGACCATCCTCGTATATCTCATCAGCCATTGGAGGGACCCTTAGCTTGGCTACCAATAGGCAAGGTCTCGGTGATGATCCCCTTTGGATGTTCGTTGTATCTCCATTGGCCTATCGGCGGGAACATGAATTGGTCCGCCGATGCACTGTGTCACACCAATAAAACCTTTGTATGTCTGCCTTTGCATATTAAAAATACATACAACAATATATACAAAGGACTTGATGTACATTTGCCTTTGTATATGGCCAAGATACAACATACAATGCATATGCATACAACTGTGGACCCCACCATCGCTTAAGGATTTTTGAACTTAACATGTTTTTGTGATGGGAAAAGGAGGTAACACAAGGCAATGGGGGCCAGTCATTCAATGAGCACTATGACATGAAATGCATCTTAAGTGACATATGACCTGTTGTAGACGGTCAACGCAGAAATAGAAGATACAATGCAGGAGGTTGAGGAAAAAATAACACCTAAGGCATTAAGAGTTTGAGGGAACAAAAATATAGGCTTGCAGACTTGACTCAAAACCCTAACCCTAGGTGGACACCACCACTAGCTCTGTCTAGGGAAGCATGCCTCTTGCAGGCATGGCGAGAACTCTAGATCTCTAGGATGTAGACCAGTCCCTTATCCATTGGGCCATAGAGTCAAACACTACACCAACTTGCATCACAAATCACACTTTTGAAAATTTACTTGGTGGCCCAGGGCCACCAAAAAGGAAAAACCAGTATTTTCCTTTGTCAAATATCTAATTTTCTTTTGATTTCTTCAAATGAAGCCGTAAAACACTTGGCTGTCTGTAGCACCCAACATTACAATTATTTGTGCTACTGCTTCTTTCTCTTTCTTTAACAAATCTACAACAAGCTTCATCAACATACATTATCATCAGTTGTAGAATGTCATCATCATTTGAGTCACTAATGTCGCTTGGAAAAATAACAAACTCATATGAAACAAATGAATCCACATCAGAATTTTTCCCTTCTTCAAAAAATAAGAGCTCCTATGTTGCAAGTATGGGTTTAACTGGTGTTGTCATTGATGTCAACATACTCATGTTGCATTAATGAGAAGGATTGGATGAGCTATATGCTGAGGATATTGAGAAAATTAGTCTCAATCAGGAACAGTGAAGAACACTGATGACAACAAGGTAAAAGTCCAAGATACGTTGCGGATCAAAGGATGCAGATTAAAGGGTTTGTAGATATGTGTCTTAAGATGTTCTAGTAGAGATTTCAGAGGTCCGCATGAAAATATGAAGAAGTTATGGCAGTTCAAGTGAAACCGGTTCTGACAGATGTTCAGTAGTGACAGAGTGATACAGATAGGTCCGGTGAGATCTAGAAATGCATTCTCTGGTTCTACAGATTTGAGGAAGTGTTGGGGAAGTTTGTGTGGTGTGTCAACTCGATTGGTTCATCGTTTGAAGGTCCGGAAGTATCTATTCCTTTGTGACAATAATGGCAGATGTGTTCTTGAGGTTCCGGATGAAGGAGAGAAGGGTTTTAGTAAGTAGAGGAAGTGCGGATGTTCTTGGTGTTTTAGGCAAGTTTGTGGAGGTCCTTGGATCATGCTCAGTTTGTGTTTATGGTCCGCATTAGAATTGGGATCTCAAAAATAAGGAATAACTTCCGGATGATGGTGTTCTTTCTGTGATAGGCCGACTGGATGAATTATACATCTTACAGATGGTCTTATGGATGTTTGCTAACTTAGATGGTTGTTCCTAAGTTGATGTCATGTATAAATAAGGGATTGCGAAGTCATTTCGAAGTGTGTTGTGGAGATGACTATGTGATAGCGAGGAGAAGAGCGAAAGGCAGAGCAGAAGGTTTGGGCTTAAATGGAATTGACTCAAGCATGATGAAGATGCTATTTACCACTTCAAGTATGTGATACTTATTCTTTTGTAGACAGTGTGTCTCTTGTAGGCAGTGAGCCTCTTGTGAGCAGTGTGCTCTGGCAGTGAGCCCTAATTGGCATGTGCCATTTTGTTCTTTCTATTCTTCTAACAGAGAATACAATCTTGGGTTAGTCACCCCATGGTTTTTCCCTTAACCAGGGTTTCCACGTCAAAATCTTGGTGTCTTATGTGTTGATGTGTTTCTGCTCTTGATTAAATGCATTAAATTTCATGTTTGATTTATTGTTATACTGCTAAGTGAATATAAGTGTTGAAAATGAAGAAAGTTTTGGATAACTGATTCACCCCCCCTCTCAGTTGTCTGCCCTAAATCTAACAATTGGTATCAAAGCTAAGTTCCTCTAAAAGGAGCTTAACTGCTTGAGGAGATCCAGGATGTCGTCCTACAAGAAGTATAGTCTGAAGTTTGATGGAACTAATTTTGCTCTTTGGAAAGGTCGCATGAAATGTCACTTGTAGTGTATGGGATTTGCATACTGATCCATGGTTACAAAAGCTTATGTACCTCCACAAGGTGGTCTGATAACCCTAAATGAAATCACAGATGCTGAAAATAATCTGCGGACCAAAGAGGCTCTTTTAAGTGCATTATCTAACTCAGAACTCTCAAATGTTATTGATCTACCAACTGCCTTTGAGATTTGGAATAAACTAAAACTTTTGCATGAAGGAGACCAGTATGTTAAAAGTGCAAGGTTACAAAGTCTAAAAGGGAAATTGAAAAACTGAAGATGAGAAATGATAAAATATTACTTCTTTTATGCCAAGAGTGAATGCGCTGGTTTGTGGAATTAGAAATGCAGGTGGAACCCTGAGTGAAGATGATATCATTGGCAAAGTTCTCAGATCCCTTCCTGAGTCTTATAAAATCAAGGATTTTGTAATTGAAGAATTCAAAGCTCACACAACAGTCACAAGAAATCAATTGGTTGGTAAATTGGCTGCTTTTGAAATGGTTGAGTTTGGAGATGATCCTCCAAAGACTGAATCTGCATTCAAAGCCAGTGCCTCTATAAAAGGAAAACAAAGGTTTGATCTGGGAGAAAATTCTTTAAGGAACCCATCATGGTATGAAAAAGCAAGAAAAGACTTGGAAGAAGAATAAGCTGAAACTGCTCATCTTGAAGCTCTTATTTCAAAAAGACTACCAAAAAGATCTAGTAAGTATGAAGGGAAATTACCTTCTAAGTGTTTTAACTACAATAAAATTGGTCATTTTGCCTCAAGATGTCCGAAAAGTTTTTCAAGACCAAATCCTAACAGACCAAGGTTTCAAAAGAATTGTTACTATGTTCATGAAGAAGATGACAATGAAGGAGTAACAAATGATGAATCAGAGACAGGAGACAAATCCAGTAATGAATGGGTGTTTATTGCCATCAAAGAAGAGGAACAAATATCCTCTATATCTGTCAATCATAAAGTTGAAGAAAGAGCTCTGGCTGCCCAAGTTGAAACAAAGGATGATTGGGTCATTGACAGTGGATGCTCTCACCATATGACAAGTGACAAGAATAAGTTCTTAAGTTTGGAAAAGTACGAAGGAGCAATTGTAAATTTTGGACATAATTCTGCTGGCAGAATCAGAGGTAGAGGAACTATCTCTCTTGATGGAAAGAACAAAACTGATAATGTACTGTATGTTGAAGGATTAAAGTACAATCTTCTCAGTGTTGGACAGCTAGTGGACAAAGGCTATGATCTCAGATTTAGGAATAGAAAGTGCAAGATCTTTGAAAGTTCTGGAACAGAGATTGCATCTGGTACTCAAACTAAAGGTAATATCTTCCACTTGGTTGGTACTACTAAAAGTTACTTATTTGCTCAAATTGATCAGAGTTGGTTATGGCATAGGAGGATGTGTCATGTGAATTTTGATAATATCATCAAGATAAGCAATGCTCAGGCTATAAGAGATCTTCCAAAATTAGTGAAACCTACTAATAGCTTATGCAAAGAATGTCAATTGGGAAAATTAAGAAAAGTCACATTCAAAAGTAAGGAATTGTCTTCTACCAGACTGTTGGACTTAGTTCATACTGATCTTTGTGGTCCGGCAAGAGTTAGGAGTATCCAAGGTGATAGGTACTTCATGTTGCTAATTGATGACTATTCCCGGATGATGTGGGTAACTTTTCTGAAAGAAAAATCAGAAGCACTTAAGAAATTCAAAATATTCAAGGCCATGGTGGAGAATGAAACCGGATTAAAATTGAAATGTCTGAGGTCTGATAGAGGTGGAGAATTCACATCCAGTGAGTTCATAGACTTCTATGAGAAACATGGAATAAAGAGACACTTGTCTGCCCTTAGAACTCCACAACAGAATGGAGTAGTTGAGAGAAAGAACTGGACCATCCAGGACCATGATGATGGAAGCAAATGTTCCTCAAATCTATTGGAGAGAAGCTGTCAGCACTGCAGTCTACACTCTCAGTCGAGTTCAAATTAGAAACAATACCGGTAAGACTTCTTATGAAATTTGGTTTGGCATTACTCCCACTATGAGATATTTTAGAGTTTTTGGTAGCAAATGTTACATTAAAAGGGATGAAGATCTAGGAAAGTTTGATGCTAGAAGTGATGAAGGAATATTCTTAGGTTACTCTACTCAAAGCAAAGAATACTGGTGTTACAACAAGAGACTGAGAAAGATTGTAGAAAGTGTAAATGTGAAGGTTGATGAAGAAGTTGAAAGACCCTCAAGAACTCATGAGTATAATGAAGATAATCAGAATGATGTTCAGATTCAAAGTATCCAAGCCTCTTCTGAGAAACAAAGTCAAGTTGATCCGGTAAGTCAGGAAGAAGAGATAAATCTCAATGAGACTGATCAAGAGTTAGTGGTGCAAGAAACTCCCAAAGTTCCAAGGTATGTAACTCTAAACCATTCTGAAGATCAGATCATAGGTGACAAAAGCAAAGGAGTGCAAACAAGGAGGAGAATTGCTCAAAATTCAGATGAGTATTGCCTAATTTTAAAGATTGAACCTAAGACAATGAATGAAGCTTGCAATGATGAAAATTGGTCAAAAGCAATGGAGGAAGAACTAATACAAATTGAGAAAAATCACACTTGGGATCTTGTTCCTAGACCTAGAAACAAGAATATGATTGGAAGCAAATGGGTCTTCTGGAACAAACTAAATGAAGCTTGTGAAATAATCAGAAATAAAGCTAGATTGGTCTGCAAGGGTTACTCTCAGATTGAAGGAGTTGATTTTGAAGAGACTTTTGCTCTGGTGGAAAGAATTGAAGCAGTTAGATATTTCTTGCATTTGCTGCCTTTAAGGATTTCAAGGTGTATCAGATGGATGTCAAATCTGCCTTCCTAAATGGTAATTTGGAAGAAGAAGTGTACATTGAGCACCCGGATGGATTTCAATTGTCTGGTCATGGTGACATGGTCTGCAAATTGAAAAAGGCACTGTATGGACTGAAGCAAGCCCCAAAAGCCTCGTATGAAAGATTGGATAAGCATCTCTTGAAGATTGGTTCAACAAAGGTACTGCTGATAGTAACTTGTATTTCAAAATTGATCATGAAAATATCTTAATTGTTGAAGTATTTGTTAATGATATCATTTTTGGAGGAAGAGATAGTATGTGTAAAACTTTTGCAAGTCAAATGAAAAGTGAGTTTGAGATGTCCATGCTTGGAGAAATGAATTTCTTTTTGGGTCTAGAAATTACTCAAAAAAAGAAAGGAATCTTCATTTGTCAGTCAAAATATGTGAAAGAATTGTTGAGAAAATTTGGGATGGAAGACTCAAAGCCAATGAACACTCCAATGGCAACCGAATGCAAGTTGAGCAAAGATGATGACTCTCCCAAGGTTGATCAGACAAAATATAGGTCAATGATTGGAGGGTTGTTGTATCTCACTCAAACTAGACCAGACATTATGCAGGCTGTTGGTCTTGTTGCTAGATTCCAAGCTGATCTTAGAGAATCTCATGTTATGGCAATCAAGAGGATTTTTAGATATCTAAAGGGGACAGTTGAGTATGGGTTGTGGTATCCTAAAGATCATGATTTCTCTCCTCATGCATATACAGATGCTGATTGGGCAGGAGATGTGGATGATCGGAAGAGTACTAGTGGTGGAGCATTCTTTTTGGGGAAGAGATTGGTGTCTTGGCTAAGCAAGAAACAAGAGGCAATATCCCTATTTACAATTGAAGCAGAATACATTAGAGCAGCAAGTAGTTGCACTCAAGTTTTGTGGATGAAGCAGATGCTAAGAGATATTAAAGGAGAGTATGAGGAGCCTATCACAATTTTCTATGATAATTGAAGTGTAATAAATATTTCTAAGAATTTGGTGTTGCATTCTAAGACTAAGCATATATCTATCAAGTTTCACTTTTTGAGAGAGCAAGTGAACAAGGATGAAGTCAGATTGGAGTATGTGCCCTCCAAGGATTAGATTGCAGATATCTTTACTAAACCTCTTCCCAAGGACCCTTTTGAGTATCTCAGGGAGAAGTTAGGGGTTATTACCCCTCTGGTGGTGAACTAAGATGCACTGATGTGCATCAATCCGGTGGATATCACAGTCATATCTTGTGATCCGGATTGATGATGGGGAGCTGCTACTTAGGGTGAGCAGCAGGTGTGATTTTGAAGTTGCAAGTATGCACCCTTTGCCATTGATGTCAAAGGGGGAGAGAAGACATGTGAAAAACAAGCAGTTGATGACCAAAGGGGGAGCAGTACAGGAAGAGAAGACATGTGAATAATTGTTGTTGATAGGGGGAGTTGTGACAATAAGGAGAAGTTCTTGTCTTGATGGTTTTTCACATCATATGTTGCCATCAATGACAAAGGGGGAGATTGTTGCAAGTATGGGTTTCACCAGTGTTGTCATTGATCAACATACTCATGTTGCATTAATGAGAAGGATTGGATGAGCTGTATGCTTAGGATATTGAGAAAATTAGTCTCAATCAGGAATAGTGAAGAACACTGATGACAACAAGGTAAAAGTCCAAGATAGGTTCTGGATCAGAGGATACGGATTAAAGGGTTTGTAGATATGTGTCTTAAGATGTTCCAGTAGAGATTTCAGAGGTCTGCATGAAGATATGAAGAAGTTATGGTAGTTCAAGTGAAACCGGTTCCAGCAGATGTTCAGTAGTGACAGAGTGATACAGATAGGTTTGGTGAGATCCGGAAATGCATTCTCCAGTTCTACAGATTTGAGGAAGTGTTGGGGAAGTCTGTGTGGTGTGTCAACTCAATTGGTTCATGGTTTGAAGGTCTGGAAGTATTTATTCCTTTGTGACAGTAATGGAAGACTGTGTTCTTGAGGTTCCGGATGAAGGAGAGAAGGGTTTTAGTAAGTACAGGAAGTGCGGATGTTCTTGGTGTTTCAGGCAAGTTTGTGGAGGTCCTTAGATTGTGCTCAGTTCATGTTTATGGTCCACATTAGAATTAGGATCCCAAAAATGAGGAATAACTTCTGGATGATGGTGTTCTTTCTATGACAGGCCGACTAGATGAATTATACATCTTGCGGATGGTCTTATGGATGTTTGCCAACTTAGATGGTTGTTCCTAAGTTGATGTCATGTATAAATAAGGGATTGTGAAGTCATTTCGAAGTGTGTTATGGAGATGAGTATGTGATAGTGAGGAGAAGAGTGAAAGGCAGAGCAGAAGGTTTGGGCTTAAATGGAACTGACTCAAGCATGATGAAGATGCTATTTACCACTTCAAGTATGTGATACTTATTCTTTTGTAGATAGTGTGTCTCTTGTAGGCAGTGAGCCTCTTGTGAGCAGTGTGCTCGAGCAGTGAGCCCTAATTGGCATGTGCCATTTTGTTCTTTCTATTCTTCTAATAGAGAATACAATCTTGGGTTAGTCACCCCATGGTTTTTCCCTTAACCAGGTTTTTCATGTCAAAATCTTGGTGTCTCATGTGTTGATGTGTTTCTACTCTTGATTAAATGCATTAAATTTCATGTTTGATTTATTGTTATACTACTAAGTGAATATAAGTGTTGAAAATGAAGAAAGTTTTGGACAACTGATTCACCCCCTCTTAGTTGTCTGCCCTAAATCTAATAATCATCATATGAGTCACCAATGTCGCTTGGCAAAATAACAAACTCATATGAACAAATGAATCCACATCATAATTTTTCCCTTCTTCAAAAATAAGAGCTCCTATGTATTAAACATGCAATATTTAGGCACAAGCAACATCTCATAATCATATTCATTTTTATAAACATTCAGATATCCATCATCATTATGCTCAGCAATTTTATCATTAAGGTCCACTTGGAATGTCTCAAGAGAAGGCATAAATAGATCAGAGTGCAACCCTATGCTAAAAGCTTCATAGTCACCCCTGCAACCAACACTATCCCCATCTGTGTGAGCATAAACATCTACAACTCATCCATTCACATCTGAATAGTGACCCTATTTTTTCTCTTCACCAATGCACTAATAATCAATAGTAAAAGTTTCAACCTTTGCATTGTAGAGGTGGTCATAATCTTCAAGGAAGCACTCATACTCAGCATCCATATATATTTCATCATTTGAAAGGCTCACACATGAGTCTGAATGCTGACAGTCATCAAACATTCCCTACCATCCCTTGAATTAGCATCTTCTATATTAAGAGTGAAGCTTTGTATATCCACCTCATATAAATAATCAGGAATAACTAGGATATACCTATTACTGCAAGACACAACCTCATGTATATCTTTCATTTGATCATTTGAAGGGCATTTTGCATCTGTAGATCTTTCTTCTAGAGGCTGATAACAATATTTGTCTTCACCATTATAGAATGTGCCTACATTTTCTACAACATCTTCTTCATGTTTATGCATCACATCATGACTACACATACTATTCTGAAATATATTTCCCTTTGCAAAATCATCTCTCAATGAACACACTGGGAAAGCTAAAATATATTCACTTTGAAAACTATTTTGAAGGCTTGCAGTCATGAAACCTATTTGCATTCCATATTTCTAATTATTTTTCAATATCCATAGCAAATTTGTAGGCCTGGTGAAGTGTAGCTGGTTCTTTATATCTCAATAAATAACTTATTTCTTCATCAAATGTAGCCAAATAAATTGCCAAGCACAATGCATCATTGGGTCTCATATATTTAGAAATCTACTTGAGCAACTTAATAAATCTAAGATTAAAGGCTGGAACCATTTCCTCATCTTCCTTTTGGATATTCATGAAATGTATGATCAATGAGGCCAAATCAAATCTTTCACCAAACTGCTCTAGAAATGCAACTTCTAAATCTACCCATGAAGAAACTAAACACATAGGCAAGTCTAAAAACCAGACCCTAGCATCATCCTCTAATGACTGAACAAAGAGTCTCATTACTACATCTTAAGCCTCTCCCTCATAATCTTCTGTCACATTACAAAAATTTTGCAGATATTTGTTTGCAGATTTAGAATTTGATCCACTATATTTTGGCAAACATTTTCTAATCTTATTGGGAATAACATTTGGGTAACCACTTATTCCTTTGAAATTTAGGGCTTTATATCTTTCAATAAAAAAGGTCTTCTTTGAGAGCACAACCAGGAATGTTGCTCTATTTGAATCATTTCGAGTGAAAAGATGGAATACCTAGAATATGTTGCAACTTTGGATAGGTTCAATCAACAAAGTCGCCACCTCCCATAGAGAGGACATAGTATCACGAAGGCATCTTTATTTTCTGGATTCATCATGCCAACAGAGCACCACATGGTCTTTATTTGGTTTTACTGCAACAACTTCACTGGAAACTAGATTTGCCAGTCTTCAAATCACTTGACTCTTCCCGAACGGAGTTGCCACTTTGTTGGTGACTTGGATGGGAAAAAATAACACTTTTTATTCAACTCCCCAGTAGAGTTGCCACTTTGTTGGAGTTTTCTTTGAATCAGCAAAGGGTTTGCCAGTTCCAATGCACAGATAGATTCGGCCAACAAATACAGGAGGTTGTGTGAGCTGCCTCCCCTTCACTTTTGGTTCTGTTGCACCAAGGGGGTATCCCTATTCCTAAAGATTTAACTTTGACTCTATCATTACATAAAGATTTAACTTTTCAATACAGGCATAATACTCTCATGTGTGGACCAAGATTTACATGATAAATCACAAGTTTGGCAATGTTCTTGGACATATCTAATTGGTTGAGGATGAGAGTATGTAAGGGTCCTATTTCTACTCCTACAAACTAACAGATTAAAGTTTTGAAATGATTTGTTTTATGTTTTGGATGCAAGATAGGGGGTTTTGGATGATAACTACTACACAAGGGCAGACCGGTGCCTATCTCAGGGCAAGGAGTCAACTAGACGTATACAAGTGAATGATTTACACTGGTATTCAAGTTTCAAGGGGCTAGATACATATTTGCTTTACAAACACCACCCAAGAATGAGTATTTAGCTATCTCTACTTACAAACATCCCTGCTGCCATACAATCTTCTTCATACTTAACCTAAAACAGTTTAATCCACTCCTTGAATGGAGGTCAAGAGTTAAGCATGCAATATAGAAATCTATATCCTAGAATCTAAGTAACCCTTAGCAACCAGATTCAAAAGAAGGGATGCATACAACCATGGAGACAAATAGCTAAACACATGTCATGAAGCATTTTTCATATAAAAATGACATGAAACTAAACATATGTGCAACGTGCATTCAAATGCAACTCATAAACTCACAAAAGAGATAGAACAACACATAAAAGCTCTGTTTTCATTATTTCCTCCAAAAAATGCCCAAGTCTTCCACACCCTAAAAAAATGAGTGACATAGTCCTCCTATATAGCAAGAACATGTACTCAACAATAAGTAGAATGTTATTTCAAAATTCTACTAGATACAATGCACCATCAAAATGGTGCCCAAAACACTCAATGCATCAGAGAGACAAAGAGGAGAGGAGCAAGTGAGATTGGGAGATGTGCAGCTGTTCAAAGATTTTTCATTAAAATGGTAGCTGGCTTGTCCCTTCAGACCCATACCTCTATAATTTTGCCATAAATGCCAACCTACCAATTTCAGGATGCAGCAACGGTTCACGCTTTGAAGTTTCTTTCCATTTGAAATGCAACTGTGAACACATACAAATCTCTTCCCATTCTTTAAAGTTTGAATGGTGGCCGTCGATTCCTTTCCTCCCGTCGAGATTTGTGGCTTCAATTTGATCGGGCAATCCAGTCACCAACTTTGAAAAGTCATCGGCCAATGAAAACGTGCCATGCAAGTGTCTTTTTTCTCCTGACTTTTCACATCACGAACATACATTTTGCCTTTTTGCCCTTTTTACCTTTTCCACCTGATGCACATTCAAATTTTGTATATATAGTTGTATATACATACAAATGCATTTAGATACGTGGCAGCATCTGATTGGATCTCCATCGCTGAACATTGGCTTCTTCATCGGTGATCCATTGTATCTCCTTTTGCATATGTGGTTGCATACAAGATTGTATATACATACAATCACTTGCATACAAAGGCGTGGACCCCAAATCTTTATAAACCATATTGTAACTTTCAATTGAGTCTGGGTGTTGTATCTCCTTTTCTTTGTAGTTCGGCATATACAATGCATTTAACATACAAACTGCGGACCCCACCTTTGAGTTTGCCAATTTACATTTTCCGGTTAGGTCCACTTTGTATATCCTCCCTTGTATCTTCACCTTGTATATCACACATACAACTACAAATATACAAGCAAAACATACATACAATCAGACTTCTACCTTTATCAACCAGAATGTATATTCATTTTGGGTCTGGGCTTTGCATCTCAGGATTGCATATTCCCTTGTATGTTTGATTGCATGTGCAAACATACAATTGTATATATATACAATTTGTAGACCCCACCCTTTGGTTCTTGCCTTGCATGTATCTTTTGTATCTTCATCGGCTCGTCGGAGAAACCTTGGACTTGGCCGCCGATAAGCGAAGTCTCGGCGATATGCATTTTGTATCTTTTGCCTTGTATATGCATCAGCCCATCGGAGAGAGCTTGGATAGAGCCGCCAACAGTCGCTGTCACACTAAAGACCATCCTCATATATCTCATTGGCCATCGAAGGGACCCTTAGCTTGGCTGCCGATAGGTAAGGTCTCAGTGATGATCCCCTTTGGATGCTCATTGTATCTTCATCGGCCTATTGGTGGGAACATGAATTGGGCCACTGATGCACTATGTCACACCAATAAAACTTTTATATGTCTGCCTTTGCATATTAAAAATACATACAACAATATATACAAAGGACCTGATGTACATTTGCCTTTGTATATGGCCAAGATACAACATACAATGCATATGCATACAATTGTGGACCCTACCGTCACTTAAGGATTTTTTAACTTAACATTTTTTTGTGACGGGAAAAGGAGGTAACACAAGGCAAAGGGGGCCGGTCATTCGATGAGTGCTATGACATGAAATGCATCTTAAGTGATAGATGACCTGTTGCAGACGGTCAATGGAGAAATAGAAGATACAATGCAGGAGGCCGAGGGAAAAAAAACACCTAAGGCATTAAGAGTTTGAGGGAACAAAAATACAAGCTTGCAGAGTCGACTCAAAACCCTAACCCTAGGTGGGCACCACCACAATGCATGTAGATCATGTGGATGTGTAGAGGATTGTCAAAGGTTGCTCTAGTTAAGATTTGAGAAGTTCACATGAAGATTTGAAGGAGTTATGGCCATCTGAGTAGAACCAGTTCCTATAATACTTAGGAAAGACAGAGCGACAGGAAAGAGGTTCAGATTTCTTCGGTAACATAAACTTGTGATCTACAGATTTGAAGGCATGTTTGGGAAGTCAGTGTGTATCATCAACTCTAGTGGTTTGTGGTTTGGAGGTCCGCAATCTATTCTTCTAGTTTGACAATCATGGCATAGAGTGTTCTTGAGGTACTAGAGGAAGATTCAAATGTTTCTAGCAATATGGTTTAGAATGAATGTTATTGGTGTTTTTAATGTGCTTGTGAAAGTCTTAGGATCATGTGGTTACTATGTTGGAGGTCCACATAAAAGTTTAAGTTGGTTGATTGAAGGTTTCTTCTTTAAGGTTGATGTTCTTCCTAGTCTTGGCCGACTGGATGTTCCTAGCATGTTACGAATGCCTTAAGGACATCTTTATGAAGTGTGGAGTGATTGTAGAAGTAGATTCAAGTCTCAGTTATGTTTGGCCGACAGTGTGAAGATCCATGTCAAGTTTAGCTGACCTTGTGGATCATTTGAAAGTTGATGAAGCATATAAATACTTGTTGAAGAGTCATTGAAAAGTATCCTTGTGTAAATCAGATAATATCTAAAAAAAGATCAGGAGCAGAGCAGAGAAGAAGAGGAGCGAGAGCAATATAAAGTGTTAAGAAGAAGTTAGGCAAAGTAGAAATTCATGAGCATTCATTGAAACTAAATCAGGCATGAAGTAGATGCTATTTCTTAGTTAATTATTTCTATTCTAAATAAATTCTGTAGGTAGTGAGCCTCTCTTTTGAGTAGTGAGCTCTAGGCAGTACGCCTAAAGGCACGTGTCTTCTATTTTTCTAAAGTACTTTCAACAAGGTACAAATCTTGTGGGTTAACCCCCACCATGGTTTTTCCCTTAACCGGGTTTCCACGTCAAAATCTTGGTGTCAAGTGTGTTGATTATGTTTCTGCTCTTATGATGTTGATCTATGCTTAAATGTTTACATCATTAATCTGGTAGTAAGATAATATGGAAAGTTAAAAGAAGAAAAAATTTTAATTGTGGGACAACTAATTCACCCTCCCTCTCAATTGTCTGGTCTAATTCTAACAATTGGTATCAGAGCCAGATCCTCTTCTAAAAGCCTGACTGCTTGAGGAGATCTAGGATGTCGACCTACAAGAAGGATAGTTCAAGATTTGATGGGACAAATTATTCTATTTGGAAGAATCGCATGGAGTACCATTTGCAATGCATGGGTGATGCCTATTGGGCGATAACCAGTGTTGAGTATAAACCTCTGGAAAAGGGTCCTTTAACTCTAGATCAAATCAAAGATGCTGAAAATAATCTGCGAGCTAAAGAAGCCTTGTTGAGTGCCCTGACTGATTCAGAAATGACAAATGTGTTTGGTCTAAAAATCAGTTATGAAATCTGGAAAAAGTTGTTGTTTCTGTATGAAGGTGATAAATATGTCAAATGTGCCAAGTTGCAAAGTCTGAGAGGAAAATTTGAAACTATGAAGATGAGAGAAGATGAAAACATCACAATCTACATGCAAAAGATAAATGAACTTGTGTGTGGTATCAGGTGTGCTAGTGGAACTTTGGAAGAATCATAGATGCTATCGAAAGTGCTCAGATCTTTACCTGATTCATACAAAAATAAAGTTGCAGCCATAGAAGAGATCAGGACTGTCTCAGATGTTACAAGAGATCATCTAGTTGGCAAAATTTCAGCTTTTGAATTAAGTGAGTTTGGTTATTCTCTTCCCAAGTCTGAATTTGCATTTAAGGCCAGTGTATATGGAAAAAAAAGATATGATCCAGGTAAAAGCTCTTCTATAAAGTCAAACAGATTCGTGAAGACAAGGAAGGATCTTGAAGATTTTAAAATTGAAACTGCAGATCTTGAAGGTCTTCTTGCCAAATGATTGCCAAGAGGATCTGGTAAGTATGAAGGAAAATTGCCACTCAAATGTTTTACTTGTAATAAGATTGGTCATTTTGCCTCAAAATGTCTAGAGAGGTTTTCAAAACCTAAACCTAATAGATATAGAAATCAGAACAAATGTTACTATGTCCAAGAAACTGGAGGAGTCATAGATGATGAATCTGATCATGGAGGTTCCCCTGAAAATGATTGGGTGTTCATTGCCATCAAAGAAGAAGAGCGGGTGTCTACTGAATCTGCTAGCTACGCAAATATGGAAAGTGCCTTGGTGGCTCAGGTTATCTAGAAAGATGAATGGGTGATCGATAGTGGACGTTCTCATCATATGACTGAGACAAGAGTAAGTTTGTGAATTTTGAAAATTATGAAGGTGGGCTTGTGAAATTTGGAGATAACTCAGCTGGTAGAATCTGTGGCAGAGGATCCATCTCTTTTGATGGTAAGAATAGCACCAATGATGTTCTGTATGTGGAAGGACTAAAACATAAACTTCTCAATGTTGGACAGTTGGTTGATAAAGGTTATGATCTTCGATTCAAGGATGGAAAGTGCAAATTCTTGGAAAGTTCCAGAACTGAAATTGCATCTGGTACTCAAACTAGAGGTAACATTTTTCATTTAAGTAGCTCTGGCAAAAGTTGTTTGATTGCTCAGATAGATTAGAGTTGGTTATGGCATAGAAAGATGTGTCATGTGAATTTTGATAACATTGTCAAAATAAGTACCACTCAAGCTGTAAGAGATCTTCCAAAACTTGTGAAATGTAATAGCATGTGTAGAGAATATCAATTGGGGAAACAGAGAAAAATTTCATTCAAAAGAAAGGAACAAGTTTCACATGGACAATTGGAACTGGTACACACTAATCTCTGTGGTCCTGCTAGAATTAGGAGTGTGTAAGGAGATAGATATTTTATGTTGCTGATTGATGACTACTCCAGGGTGATGTGGGTAACTTTCCTAAAAGAAAAATTAGAAGCTCTTGATAAATTTAAAGTGTTCAAAGTGATGGTGGAAAATGAAATTGGTGAAAAGTTGAAATGTCTACAATCCGACAGAGGTGGAGAATTTACCTCTCATGAGTTTGATGCTTTCTATGAAAAGCATGGCATAAAAAGACAATTATCTGCTCCTAGGACTCCCAAACAAAATGGTGTTATGGAAAGAAAGAGCCATACCATTCAAGAATCTATCAGGACCATGATGATGGAAACAAATGTTCCTCAAGTTTATTGGATAGAAGCTATAAGTACTGTTGTCTACACTCTTAACCAAGTGCAGATCAAAGGCAATTCTGGTAAGACCCCTTATGAACTATGGTTTGGTCATGCTCCTACTATGAGATATTTTAGAATTTTTGGTAGTAAATGCTATATCAAAAGAGATGAGGATTTAGGCAAGTTTGATACAAGAAGTGATGAGGGAATATTTTTGGGATACTCTGCTCAAAGTAAGGCTTATTGGTGCTTTAATAAGAGGTTGAAAAAGATTGTTGAAAGTGCTAATGTTAGAGTTGATGAGAGCAAGGAAGGACATTCTAGGTTCTATAGATATGATTCTGATGATCAAAATGAAAGTCAAAATCAAGGAAGGGTAGTTCAAACTCTGACTCAGTTGCAGATTGATCCAGAAACTCCAAAGACTCAAGTAATTAATACAAATGTTGAGGAACAAGTTCAAGAAATAGAAGCCCAAGCAATTCCCAAAACCCCCAGGTATGTAAGAATGAATCATCCTGAAGACCAAATCATAGGAGATAATAATAGAGGTGTTCAAACTAGGAGAAGAGTTATTGAAGATCAAGAAGAAATTTGTTCGATTTCAAAGATTGAACCTAATTTAGTAAGTGAAGGTTGCAATGATGAAAACTGGGATAATGCAATGGAAGAAGAATTGATGCAAATTGAAAAGAATCAAACTTGGGATCTTGTTCCCAGACCTGAGGACAAAAATGTGATTGGAACCAAATGGGTCTTTCAGAAAAAACTGAATGAAGATGGTGAGGTTGTAAGAAACAAGGCAAGGTTGGTATGCAAAGGCTATTCTCAAGTGGAAGGAATTAATTTTGAAGAAACTTTTGCTCATGTGGCAAGGATAGAGGCAGTCGATTATTTCTTGCTTTTGCTACTTTCAAAGATTTTAAAGTTTATCAGATGGATGTCAAATCAGCATTTCTAAATGGAGATTTGGAGGAAGAAGTTTACATTGAACAATAGGAAGGATTTCAGCTGTCTAATTAGGGAGACATGGTTTGTAGACTAAGAAAAGCTTTGTATGGACTCAAGTAAACTCCAAGAGCCTGGTTGTTGCAAGTATGGGACTAACTGGTGTTGTCATTGATGTCCACATACTCCTGTTGCATTAATGATAAGGATTGGATGAGCTATGTGCTGAGGATATTGAGAAAATTAGTCTCAATAAGGAATAGTGAAGAACAATGATGACAGTAAGGTAAAAGTTCAAGATAGGATGAGTATCAGAGGATGCAGTTTAAAGAGTTTGTAGATATGTGTCTTAAGGTGGCCCAGTAGAGATTTCAGATGTTCGCATGAAGTTCTGAAGAAGTTGTGGCCGCTCAAGTAAAACTAGTTTTGGTAGGTGTTCAGAGGTAACAGAGTGACATAGACAGGTCCGGTGAGATCCAGAAATGCATTATCCTGTTCTGCAGATTTGAGGGAGTGTTTAGGAAGTCCTTGTGATGTGTCAACTTGATTGGTTTATGGTTTGAAGGTCCGCAAGCATCTATTTCTTTGTGTCAGTGATGACAGACTATGTTCTTCAGGTTCTGGATGAAGGAGAGAAGGATTTCTATAAGCAGATGAAGTGTGGATGTTCTTGGTGATTCATGCAAGCTTGTGAAGGTCTTTGGATCGTGTCTAGTTCATGTTGGTGGTCCGCATTGAAGTTGGAGTTCACAATTGAAGAATAAGTTCCAGTTGATGATATTCTACCTGAGACTGGCCGACCAGATGAGTTACACTCCTACGGATGTTCTTGTTGATGTTTGCCGACTTAGATGATTATTCCTAAGTCGATGCCTTGTATAAATAAGGGATTATGAAGTCATTTCAATGTTGTCCTTATGGAGATGAGTGTGTGGTAGCGATGAGGAGAGCAAAAGGCAGAGCAGAAGTATTGGGCTAAAATGGAACTGATTCAAGCATAGTGAAGATGCTATTTTCTAGTTCAAGTAGGTGATACTTATTTTTCTGTCAACAGTGTGTCTCTTGTAGGCAGTGGGCCTCTTGTGAGTAGTGTGCTCAGGCAGTGAGCCCTAATTGGCATGTGCCATTTTGTTCTTTCTATTCTTCTAACAGAGAATACAATGTTGGGTTAATCACCCCATGGTTTTTCCCTTAACCGGGTTTTCCATATCAAAATCTTGGTGTCTTATGTGTTACTATGTTTCTACTCTTGATTCAATGCATTGTACTTTCATGATTAAGTTATTAATAAGCTGCTAAGTTACAAAGTGGATTTAAGTGTTTAATTTGAAGAAAGTTTTGGACAACTGATTCACCCCCCTCTCAGTTGTCTATCTTGAATCTAACAATTGGTATCAGAGCCAAGTTCCTCTAAAAGAGCTTAATCGCTTGAGGAGATCCAGGATGTTGTCCTACAAGAAGGATAGTCCAGAGTTTGACAGAACCAATTTTAATCTTTGGAAAAGTTGCATGACATGTCACCTGAAATGTATGGGAATGTAGTACTGGAACATGGCTTCAACGAAGTATACTCCTGGTGCAGAAGCACCTCGAAGCCATTAAGAATCTGAGGATTCTATACATTTTATGTTATGTCCAAAATGTTATGTTGTAAGCCTTTGAGCCATATTGAAAGATTGTATACGTGTCATTCCAAATTGTAAATGAATTGAAAGAGATTGTAACCAGACAAGTAGAATATAACCGATTGGCAGGGTGGTTGAGGAACGGTTTCTCCTTCCACCTTCTGTAACTGCCAAATCGAGTCTTTAAATAGTGAGTCTGTATGTGAGATGAACAGACAGAGAGGAAGAACAAATCTGTATTAATATTTAGAATAAGGAAATAAAGAGTTTCTGCCGTTTTGGTGTAACCCCTGGAATGTAGTTTGGAAGCATTCCACTGGTTGAGGTTTCTTCGAAACCAGTGGAATGTCTTCCTTAGGAGTAGATCTATTTATGTCCTGTTAAGTTTTTAGTTATTCTCGTGTGTTCTGTTCGGTTACAATGTGCAGAGAAGGAATTAGCACTTCATGTGTACACAAATGTATGCAGAGTAGATACATCGTATCGAGTCTATCGACTGTACATGGTGAATTCATAACGACACTGTATGTATAGAGTGGAGTCATCGGTATAAAGAGAGCCATCGGAAAAGAACGAACGAGTTCCACCGACGGTTGAAGTCTGACCGATGGAGAAACTGATATTAAGTATTTCAGGGTGAGAACTAAGAAGTCTCACCGATGGAAGGCTCATCGGTGAGAGATGTATTATCGGCGGATGAGGAGGAGGTGCTACCGACGGTCCAAGTCATGCCGACGGGTCAAAGTTCAACGGAGTAAGTGGTGTATTAAGCCATCGGCGAGAGAAAGCATATCGGTGAAAGAATCCGATGTTGGGCCGATAGTCCAAGTGTTGCCGATGAGAAGCGGGAGTTAGACGCTCATCAGTGTGACCGATAGCATCGGCAGAAGATTCAAGGAACTCGCCGATAGAATAATGTCATGCCGATAGGTAAATCTAATGAAGACTTCATCGGTGTGACCTGGAAATCAGGGTGAGTTGTATTTTGATGTGCCGATAGTTGTTGTTAGCCCGATAAGTCTATTTCGGGGAGAAAGTTAAAAGGTCTTGCCGATAGGCAAGAATATGTATTTTTCGGTGCGACAATCCAAAGGTCTTGCTGATATACACTGTAAAGGTTATTTCGTGGGCTTTTCGAGGGATCTTCAACCTGTGTTAATGCTCCAACTGGTTTCACTCTGCATCAAATTGGTATCAGAGCTCAGTGAAAGGACTGGGCTATTTGTGTATTTGGTATTCTGTCGCTAAATAGGCAGAAGAAGCAAGAAGCTGAAAGAAAGAGTGCTAGAAAAGAATTTTGCTGACTTCCAGTTGCAGGTGCAGATTCACTCGCTATAGTAGGCAGATGAGAGATCTGTCATGGGCCTGAGAAGGAGGTCCAGTTGGTGTCGCCAAAAGTCCTGGGGAGAGAGGCAAGCGAGGACTCCTAGGTGAGGGACAGATGTGTTGGTGTAGCATGAAGGAGTGGATTTCAGTTGTTACATTTCAGAGGCAGCCATTGATAGAAGGCACAGTTGAGGATGAAGAGGAAGCAGTAGAGGCATCCAGTTAGTATTGAAGACATCAAAGCCAAAAGATATTGCAGGCTTTTCACTGAACATTTCCATGGGACATGGAAAATTTTCAAGTCTGGGAGTATGGTGCAGAAGCACCTCGAAGCCATTAAGAATTTGAGGATTCTATACATTTTATGTTATGTCCAAAATGTTATGTTGTAAGCCTTTGAGCCATATTGAAAGATTTATACGTGTCATTCCAAATTGTAAATGAATTGAAAGAGATTGTAACCGGACAAGTAGAATATAACCGATTGGCAGGGTGGTTGAGGAACGGTTTCGCCTTCCACCTTCTGTAACTGCCAAATCGAGTCTTTAAATAGTGAGTCTGTATGTGAGATGAACAGACAGAGAGGAAGAACAAATCTGTATTAATATTTAGAAGAAGGAAATAAAGAGTTTCTGCCATTTTGGTGTAACCCCTGGAATGTAGTTTGGAAGCATTCCATTGGTTGAGGTTTCTTCGAAACCAGTGGAATGTCTTCCTTAGGAGTAGATCTATTTATGTCCTGTTAAGTTTTTAGTTATTCTCATGTGTTCTGTTCAGTTACAATGTGTAGAGAAGGAATTAGCACTTCATGTGTACACAAATGTATGCAGAGTAGATACATCGTATCGAGTCTATCGACTGTACATGGTGAATTCATAACAACACTGTATGTATAGAGTGGAGTCATCGGTATAGAGAGAGCCATCAGAAAAGAACGAACGAGTTCCACCGACGGTTGAAGTCTGACCGATGGAGAAATTGATATTAAGTATTTCGGGGTGAGAACTAAGAAGTCTCACCGATGGAAGGCTCATCGGTGAGAGATGTATTATCGGCGGATGAGGAGGAGGTGCTACCGACGGTCCAAGTCATGCCGACGGGTCAAAGTTCAACAGAGTAAGTGGTGTATTAAGCCATTGGTGAGAGAAAGCATATCGGCGAAAGAATCTGATGTTGGGCCGACAGTCCAAGTGTTGCCGATGAGAAGCGGGAGTTAGACGCTCATCGGTGTGACCGATAGCATCGGCAGAAGATTCAAGGAACTCGCCGATAGAATAATGTCATGCCGATAGGTAAATCTAATGAAGACTTCATCAGTGTGACCTGGAAATTGGGGTGAGTTGTATTTTGATGTGCTGATAGTCGTTGTTAGCCTGATAAGTCTATTTCAGGGAGAAAGTTAAAAGGTCTTGTCGATAGGCAAGAATATGTATTTTTCGGTGCGACAATCCAAAGGTCTTGCCGATATACACTGTAAAGGTTATTTCGTGGGCTTTTCGAGGGATCTTCAACCTGTGTTAATGCTCCAACTGGTTTCACTCTGCATCAACTCCTCCACAGGGTGGTCTGAAAACCCTAAATGAAATCACAGATGCTAAAAACAATCTGTGAACTATAGAGGCTCTTCTAAGTGCATTATCTGATTCAGAGCTCTCAAATGTTATTGACCTATCAACTGCTTTTGAGATTTGGCAAGAACTGGAACTTCTACATGAAGGAGACAAGTATGTCAAATGTGCAAGGATACAAAGTCTGAAAGGAAAATTTAAAAATCTGAAGATGAGAGAAGATGAAAATATCACTACTTTTATGCCAAGAGTAAATGAGCTTGTTTGTGGAATTAGAAATGCTGGTGGAGTCTTGGATGAAAATGAGATTGTTGGCAAAATTCTCAGATCCCTTCCTGCTTCTTATAAGATCAAGGTTGCTGCCATTGAAGAATTTAGAGCCCATACAACTATCACAAGAGATCAATTGGCTGGTAAATTGGCTGCATTTGAAATGACTGAGTTTGGAGATGCCCCTCCTAAGACTGAATCTGCATTCAAAGCCAGTGCCTCTCTGAAAGGTAAACAAAGGTTTGATCTAGGAGAAAACTCTTCAAGGAAACTCTCATGGTATGAAAAAGCAAGAAAAGACCTAGAAGAAGAGGAAACAAAAACTGCTCAACTTGAAGCTCTTATTGCAAAAAGACTGCCAAGAGGATCCAGTAAGTATGAAGAAAAATTTCCTTTTAAGTGTTTTAACTGCAATAAGATTGGTCATTTTGCCTCAAGATGTCTAGAAAGATTTTCAAGGCCATAACCTAACAAATCAAGGTTCCAAAAGAATAGCTACTATGTTCATGAAGATGATGATGATGAAGGAGTAATAGATGATGAATCAGAATTAGGAAACAAATCTGGAAGTGATTGGGTGTTTATTGCCATCAAGGAAGAAGATCCAATGCCCTCTGAATCTGTCAATCATAAAGTTATAGAAAGAGCTCTAGCTGCACAAGTTGAAGAAAAGGATGACTGAGTCATTGACAGTGGATGCTCTCACCATATGATAGGTGACAAAAGTAAGTTCATAGATTTGGAAAGGTATGAAGGAGGAGTGGTAAGGTTTGGTGATAATTCTGCTGGTAGAATCAGAGGAAGAGGAACTATTTCTTTTGATGGAAGGAACAAAACTGGTAATGTTTAGTATGTTGAAGGATTGAAGCACAATCTTCTCAATGTTGGATAGTTGGTGGACAAAGGCTATGATCTTTGATTCAAGAATGGAAAATGCAAAATCTTTGAAAGTTCCAGAACAAAGATTGCATCTGGTACTCAAACTAAAGGTAATATCTTCAACTTGGTTGGTACTGGTAAAAGTTGCTTATTTGTTCAAGTTGATCAAAGTTGGTTGTGGCATAGGAGAATGTGTCATGTGAATGTTGATAATATCATCAAGATAAGCAATAGTCAAGCTGTAAAGAGATCTTCCAAAACTGGTGAAACCTACAAATAGTTTGTGCAAAGAATGTCAGTTGGGAAAACAAAGCCGAGTCTCATTCAAAAGCAAGGAACAATATTCTACTGGATTATTGGACTTCGTTCATACTGATCTTTGTGGTCCGGCAAGAATCAGAAGTGTGCAAGGTGATAGATACTTCATGTTACTAATTGATGACTATTCCCAGATGATGTGGGTAACCTTTCTGGAAGAGAAATCAGAAGCTCTTGAGAAATTCAAAATATTCAAGGCTATGGTAGAGAATGAAACCAGATTAAAATTGAAATGTCTGAGCTCTGATAGAGGTGGAGAATTCACATTCGGTGAGTTCATAGATTTCTGTGAGAAACATGGAATAAAGAGATAGTTGTCTACTCCTAGGACTCCACAGCAGAATGGAGTAGTTGAGAGAAAGAATCGGACCATCCAGAAAGCATCTAGGACCATGATGATGGAAGCTAATGTTCCTCAGATCTATTGGAGAGAAGCTATCAGCACTGCAGTCTATACTCTCAATCGAGTTCAAATTAGAAGCAATACCGGTAAGACTCCTTATGAACTTTGGTTTGGCATCACTCCTACTGTGAGATATTTTAGAGTCTTTGGTAGCAAGTGTTACATTAAAAGAGATGAAGATCTAGGAAAGTTTGATGCTAGAAGTGATGAAGGAATATTCTTGGGATACTCTACTCAAAGTAAAGCCTACCAGTGTTATAACAAGAGATTGAGGAAGATTATAGAAAGTACTAATGTGATGGTTGATGAAGGAATTGAAAAACCCTCAAGGTTTTATGAATATGATGAAGATGATTAGAATGGTGCACTAACTCAAGGAACCCAAGTCCCTTCTAAAATTTAGACTCAAACTGATCCAGTAAATCAGGAAGAAGAGATGAGTTTCAATGAGCTTGATCAAGAATTAAAAGTGCAAGAAACTCCTAAAGTTCCTAGGTATGTAAGACTGAACCACTCTAAAGATCAGATCATAGGTGACAAAAGCAAAGGTGTACAAACTAGAAGGAGAATTGCTCAAGATTCAGATAAGTATTGTCTGATTTCCAGGATTGAACCTAAGACAGTGAATGAAGCTTGCAATGATGAAAACTAGACTAAAGCAATGGAGGAAGAACTAATGCAAATTGAGAAAAATCACACCTGGGATCTTATTTCCAGACCTAGAAACAAGAATGTGATTGGAACCAAATGGGTCTTCCAAAACAAACTGAATGAAGTTGGTGAAGTAATCAGAAATAAAACCAGATTGGTCTGCAAGGGCTATTCTCAAATAGAAGGAGTTGATTTTGAAGAAACTTTTGCTCTGGTGGCAAGAATTGATGTAGTTAGATTATTTCTTACATTTGTTGCCTTCAAAGATTTCAAAGTGTATCAGATGGATGTCAAATCTGCCTTCCTGAATGGTGACTTGGAAGAAGAAGTGTACATTGAGCAACTAGATGGATTTCAATTATCTGATCATGGTGATATGGTCTACAAGTTGACAAAAGCATTGTATGGACTGAAGCAAGCCCTAAGAGCCTGGTATGAAAGATTGGATAAACATCTTTTGAAGATTGGTTTCAACAAAGGTACTGCTGATAGTAATTTGTATTTCAAAATTGATCAGGAAAACATCTTGATTGTTGAAGTGTTTGTTGATGATATCATTTTTGGAGGAAGAGATAGTATGTGTAAAACTTTTGCAAATCAAATGAAAAGTGAGTTTGAGATGTCCATGCTTGGGGAAATGAATTTCTTCTTGGGTCTACAAATCACTCAAACAAAGAAAGGCATCTTCATTTCTCAAATCAAATATGTGAAAGAATTGTTGAAGAAATTTGGGATGGAAGATTCAAAGCCAATGAATACTCCCATGGCAACTAAATGTAAGTTGAACAAAGATGATGACTCTCCCAAGGCTGATCAGAAAAAGTATAGGTCAATGATTGGAGGATTGTTGTATCTCACTCAAACTAGACCAGACATTATGCAAGTTGTTGGTCTTGTTGCTAGATTCCAAGCTGATCCTAGAGAATCTCATGTCATGGCAATCAAGAGGATTTTTAGATATCTAAAAGGGACAGTTGAGTATGGATTGTGGTATCCTAGAGATCATGATTTCTCTCTTCATGCATATACAGATGCGGATTGGGCAGGAGATGTGGATGACCAGAAGAGTACAAGTGGTGGAGCGTTCTTTTTGGGAAAGAGATTAGTTTCTTGGCTGAGAAAGAAACAAGAGGCAATATTTCTGTCCACTGCAGAAGCAGAATATATTGTAGCAGTAGGTAGTTGCACTCAAGTTTTGTGAATGAAGCAGATGTTAAGAGACATCAGAGTGGAGTATGAGGAGCCTATCACAATTTTCTGTGATAATTCAAGTGCAATAAACATATCTAAGAATCCGGTGTTGCATTCAAAGACTAAACATATATCCATCAAGTTTCACTTTTTGAGAGAGCAAGTGAACAAGAATGAAGTTAGATTGGTGTTTGTGCCTTATAAGGATCAGATTGCAGATATCTTTACTAAACCTCTACCTAAGGACTCTTTCGAGTATCTCAGGGAGAAGTTAGGGGTTATTGCCCCTCCGGTGATGAACTAAGGTGCACTAGTATGCATCAATCTGGTGGATATCCTAGTCATATCTTATGGTCTGGATTGATGATGGGGAGCTGCTACTCAGGGGGAGCAGCTGGTATGAGTCTGAAGTAGTGGAGTTGCAAGTATGTGCCCTTTGCCATTGATGTCAAAGGGGGAGAGAAGACATGTGAAAAAAAAGTAGTTGTTGATCAAAGGGGGAGCAGTAAAGGGAGAGAAGACATGTGAATGGTTGTTGCTGATAGGGGGAGTTGTGACAGTAAGAAGTTCTTGTCTTGATGGTCAAAACAGTTTTTCACATCATATGTTGCCATCAATGACAAAGGGGGAGATTGTTGCAAGTATGGGACTAACTGATGTTGTCATTGATGTCAACATACTCCTATTTCCTTAATGATAAGGATTGGATGAGCTGTGTGCCGAGGATATTGAGAAAATTAGTCTCAATTAGGAACAGTGAAGAATAGTGATGACAGTAAGGTAAATGTTTAAGATAGGATGAGTATTAGAGGATGCGGTTTAAAGGGTTTGTAGATATGTGTCTTAAGGTAGTCCAGTAGAGATTTCAGAGGTCCACATGAAGTTTTGAAGAAGTTGTGGCTGCTCAAGTAAAACTAGTTTTGGTAGGTGTTCAAAGGTAATAGAGTGACACAGACAGGTCCGGTGAGATCTGGAAATGCATTATCCTATTTTACGGATTTGAAGGAGTGTTTAGGAAGTCCTTGTGATGTGTCAACTCAATTGGTTCATGGTTTGAAGGTCCACAATCATCTATTTCTTTGTGTAAGTGATGACAGACTGTGTTCTTGAGGTTCCGGATGAAGGAGAGAAGGATTTCTGTAAGCAGATGAAGTGTGGATGTTCTTGGTGATTCATGCAAGCTTGTGAAGGTCTTTGGATCATGTCCAGTTCATGTTGGTGGTCTGCATTGAAGTTGGAGTTCACAATTGAAGATTAACTTCCGGTTGATGGTGTTCTTCCTGAGACTGGCTGACTGGATGAGTTACACTCCTACAGATGTTCTTGTTGATGTTTGCCAACTTAGATGATTATTCCTATGTCGATGCCTTGTGTAAATAAGGGATTATGAAATCATTTCAATGTTGTCTTTGTGGAGATGAGTGTGGGGTAGCGAGGAGGAGAGCGAAAGGTAGAGCATAAGTATTGGGCTTAAATGGAACTAATTCAAGCATGGTGAAGATGCTATTTTCCAGTTTAAGTAGGTGATACTTATTTTTTTGTAGACAGTGTGTCTCTTGTAGGTAGTGGGCCTCTTGTGAGCAGTGTGCTTGGGCAGTGAGCCCTAATTAGCATGTGCCATTTTGTTCTTTCTATTCTTCTAACAGAGAATACAATCTTGGGTTAATCACCCTATGGTTTTTCCCTTAACTAGGTTTTCCACATCAAAATCTTGGTGTCTTATGTGTTACTATGTTTCTGCTCTTGAATCAATGCATTGTGCTTTCATGATTAAGTTATTAATAAGCTGCTAAGTTACAAAGTGGATTTAAGTGTTTGATTTGAAGAAAGTTTTAGACAACTGATTCACCCCGCCCTCTCAGTTGTCTGTCCTGAATCTAACACTGGTATGCTAGATTGGATAAACATTTGGTTAAGTTAGGATTTAGCAAAGGTACTATTGATAGTAATCTGTTCTTCAAGATAAATCATGAGGACATTCTAATTGTTGAAGTCTTTGTTGATGATATAATTTTTGGTGGAAATGAATGCATGAGCAAAGCATTTGCTAATCAGATGAAAAGTGAGTTTGAAATGTCAATGTTTGGTGAGATGAATTTCTTCCTAGCTCTGCAAATTATTCAATCAGATAAAGGTATCTTCATATCTCAATCCAAGTATGTGAAAGAATTGTTGAAGAAATTTGGAATGGAAGATTCAAAGCCAGTAAGTACTCCTATGGTAACTAGATGTAACCTAAGCAAAGATGATGACTCCCCAAAAGAAAATTAGAAAAGGTATAGATCAATGATTAGAGGACTGCTCTATCTGACTCAGACTAGACCTGACATCATGAATGCAATTGGACTTGTTGCCAGATTTCAAGCTGATCCAAAAGAATCCCATGTTGTGGCAGTCAAAAGAATTTTTAGATATCTCAAGGGGACAATTGATTATGGACTGTGGTACCTAAAGGACAATGACTTCACTCTTCATGCATATATAGATGTTGATTGGGCAGGAGATATGGATGATAGAAAAAGTACTAGTGGTGGTGCTTTCTTCTTGGGGAGAAGATTGGTCTCTTGGAAAAGAAAAAAGCAAGAGGCAATATCTCTGTCTACTGCAGAGGTAGAGTATATAGTAGTAGCAAATAATTGCACTCAGGTTTTGTGGACGAAGCAAATGTTGAAGGATATCAGAATTGTGTTTGAGGAGCCTGTCACAATTTTCTATGATAATTCAAGTGCTATAAGAATTTCAAAGAATCTGGTACTGCATTCAAAAACAAAGCATATATCTATCAAGTTTCATTTCTTAAGAGAGAAAGTAAATGAGAATGAAGTCAAGTTGGAATTTGTACCTTCCAAGGATCAGATTGCAGATATCTTCACTAAGCCTCTTCCTAAGGATACTTTTGAGTATCTTAGAGAGAAGTTAGGGGTTATTACCCCTCTGATTAGAACTAAGATGCACTAAGGTGCATCAATCCGGTGGAATTCACATTCATATCTTGTGATCTAGATTGATGTTAAGGAGGCACTACTCAAAGGGGAGTAGTCAGTATGCAAATATGTGCCCTTTGCCATTGATGTCAAAGGGGGAGAGAAGTCATGTGAAAAACTAGTTGCTGATGTAAGGGGGAACAGTAAAGAAATTAGTTACAGAAGTGAGAAGAGAAAAGGGGAGAAGTTCTTGTCTTGATGGTTAAATTCAATTTTTCATATCATATGTTGCCATCAATGACAAAGGGGGAGATTGTTGCAAATATGTGCCTAAGTGGTGTTGTCATTGATGTCAACATATTCTTGTTGCCATTAGTGTCAACTGTATCCTATTTTGCTGTCTATATAGAAGACTGGATTGTTGAGGATATTGAGAAAATTAATAATAATAATGCATGTGGATCATGTGGATGTGTAGAGGATTGTTAGAGGTTGCTCCAGTTAAGATTTGAGAAGTCCACATGAAGATTTAAAGGAGTTATGGCCATTTGAGTAGAACCGGTTCCTGCAATACTTAGGAAAGACAAAGCGACAAGAAAGAGGTCTGGATTGCTCTAGTAACATAAAATTGTGATATGTGGATCTGAAGGCATGTTTTGGAAGTCAGTGTGTATCATCAACTCCAGTGGTTTGTGGTTTGGAGGTCCGCAAACTATTCTTCTAGTTTGACATTCATGGCAGAGAGTGTTCTTGAGGTTCCAGAGGAAGATTCAAATGTTTCTAGCAATATGGTTTAGAATGAATGTTATTGGTGTTTTCAATGTGCTTGTGAAAAACTCTGGATTGTGTGGTTACTATGTTGGAGGTCCACATAAAAGTTTGAGTTGGTTGATTGAAGGTTTCTTCTTTAAGGTTGCTGTTCTTCCTAGTCTTGGCCGACCAGATGTTCCTAGCATGTTGTGGATGCATTAAGGACATCTCTATGAAGCATGGAGTGATTGTAGAAGCAAATTTAAGTCTTAGTTATGTTTGGCTGACAGTGTGAAGATCCGTGTCAAGTTTAACTGACCTTGTTGATCATTCCAAGGTTGATGAAGCATATAAATACTTGTTCAAGAGTCATTGAAAGGTATCCTTGTGTAAATTAGATAATCTCTGAAAAAGGATCAGGAGTAGAGTAGAGAAGAAGAGGAGCGAGAGCAGTATAAAGTGTAAAGAAGAAGTTGGGGCAAAGTAGAAGTTCATGAGCATTCATTGAAACTGAATCAGGCATAAAGTAGATGTTATTTCTTAATTATTTCTGTTCTAAATAAATTATGTAGGCAGTGAGCCTGTCTTTTGAGCAGTGAGCTCTGGGTAGTGTGCCCGAAGGCATGTACCTTCTATTTTTCTAAAGTACTTTTAACAAGGTACAAATCTTGTGGGTTAACCCCCACCGTGGTTTTTCCCTTAACCAGGTTTCCACATCAAAATCTTGGTGTCAAGTGTGTTGATTATGTTTATGCCCTTATGTTGTTGATCTATGCTTAAATGTTTACATCATTAATCTGGTAGTAAGGTAATATAGAAAGTTAAAAGTAGAAAAAGTTTTAATTGTGGGACAACTGATTCACCCCCCCTCTCAGTTGTCTGGTCTAATTCCAACAGCTGCATATATAAGCATGTTTAGACATTCATTTGTAAACTAGATGGCATTTTGGATTCATGAGCTTTTGTGAAAGTGATTCAAGACATTCATTATGTGTTGTAGAGTAGACTTTGTGTTCTTGTTGTGTTTGTATTTGTAGATTTGAGCAGCCATCTCCTCATAGCATGAAGAGCTTCTTCCTTCCATGAGATCTTCACTACAAGGTGATACCAATTGTGTTTTCAATCATTTATCATTTGGATTTTGCCTCTATCCCATAGGGATATGCACTCTTTCTCTGACAATGGTGTTTGAAATACTTGAATGTCTCTCCGGGGCTTGACTGAGCCAAGCCTCTAAACACCACAACCCCCAACCCATTTTTTCGTGATTGCAGGTTACATCTTGTAGAAGCATAAAAGTGGAGTTGCAAGAGAGTAGTGTAGACTGTTAGAATTGTAGATCTGAAGAGAAAACAGGGACCTGTACTCGGGTGCCCACTCATTAGTCCTTCAGATCCTGCAATAGGAAAATCTCTGGGATAACAGGAAAAGGTTGCAGACAAGGTTTCTAGATCTCAAAAAAAATGGTGGCACTGGACTTGGGCACCCGCTCATTAGTCCTTGACTGTTCCCCTTTATGAACTTCGAAAGCTAGTTTGATTATCATTTAGCATCTCTGTGTGTGAGCATTTTCTGTGTTTTGTTTGTTTGCTTCTGAATTTGCATAATTAGGGTTTTGAGCATAATTGAACAACAAATCTACGCAATTCCAATTTTCCCTACATTCCAAGTGACTGCAGGCCTGATAGTAGATTTCCTACTCAACCTAAAGTCCTTGAATGTTTAAGGTGAAAGGAGGACCCACATAAACCATCGAATCAAACCCTCTTACAAAATTTTACCTTAAACACCTATATTTGGATAGAAATTAGAAATAAGATTAGATCTTTAATTGTAGTATAATTGGGGTGTTAGGAAGTAAAATATACTATGAAGTGTGTTTTTAAAACAATGTATAAGGGAATGGGTAGATAGGACTTATGAATTTGAAGTTTTATAATTTATTAATTGTTTTGGAAGCATCATTTAAAAGACGATATTTTAAGCTTCCTTAGCTATGTGTATAATGATGTACCAATTTATTTTATTAGTATATTTTTCTTAAATTTTTAAACTTAGCTATTGGATGGGTATTGAATATGGGAAAACAAAGAAGGGTAGGTTCTATTTGTAACCTATCTACTGAACGTGGCTTAAAAACATGTTTTGGCCAAAGCTTGTATATCATTAGTAATTATTACTATTTGATTTGTTTATTCTCTCTGCCATATCATGATACAAATACATTAACAATTGTTTGTGCATTGAAATGTAAGATATATCATATTTCACCAAATTCCATCATGCTTTCTAGTTTTAGTTTGCTAGGCCCTTCGCATGGGGTCAGGATTTCTTTAGTCAAAGAAAATCAGGGAAGCATAATTGTCATGGTTGGGCAGAAAAATGCTTCAATCATGCTCTCACTCTTGTGAACTTTTGTGTGAGGAATTTCTCTTAGCAAGTATAAACAATGTATACTCATTGTCGAGATTTCAAAATGACCTTATGGTCTTGATGTAAAGGAAATATTTCCTATTGTATATGCGAGCTTATGAGCTTATTTTATGAATGTAAAACACTTATGCAATTGAGTATTAAATTTGATTAGTTTTGAATTGACAAGTTGGTTTATTTTATGATTATTTTATTATACAATCTAGAAGGTTTTTACATATGGTATCAGAGCACTAGGTTCAACACTAGGGCCTTGCGTCTACCATGCTAAGTTGTGACTCTTTGTTCGTGGTGCAGGGGCACCAAGTCATGTTATGTAAATGTGGTCAGTTTGACTTGTCAAGTCATGTAAATAGGTGTCATAGTGGAGTGTCAAGACATATTTTGATGTAATAAAGTCCAAGTAAGACCATTTGATGTATTTTGATGTTATATAGGGGTATAGGTGGAAAGTTGTGTCAAATGTTAGATTGAAGGTGGAAGTTGAATATGCATCTTTTGAATTCTAGTGATGACCATTGGTTTTTTTGGTTACAAATGTGTTTAAAATAGCATGGAGAACTTGGAGGGAGGTTTTTAATGGTCATGGGATGTGAAGGAACATTAGATAATATCAAATACCCTGGTCTATAGTTCTTAAACTCTATTTTTTTCTATGTTTTTACTATTTTTATTTGTTGTTCTTGCCTTGGTACAATCCCGTATAGGAGCTAAGTGCACTAAAGCCTTATGAACTTGTTGAAGGATTGAATGAACACTAATTTAAACTAGGTTTGAGCTCTTGACAATGAATTTGGTGGAAGTTTGAGATGTTTTTCTGTAGCAGCATGTGTATACCCCATTTAGAGGGTTTGTAAGCTATCAGCATGAACAAACACTCATTACACTAGTTGTTGTCACTATGAATTGGTGCAATGGGTGGGTTACAGTAGTTTTAGATGTTTATGTGATTTCCAAGAGCAGAGAATGGGTTTTGTTAGGGTTTTGGAGGTTGCCCCAAGTAGGTTTGGTGTGACTTTGGCATGAAAAAGGTGGTTAGGAGTGAGGATTTACAAAAGAAACATTGGTAGAGGAATTGTGAGAGTTTAGACAATATAGGAAGACATATTTAGACATGTATGAGCTATTGGGAAAGCTTGAAGAAGTGTGGAGTATGGATTTTCACTAAACCCTCCTTGAACAAGCTTAGAAAGGCCTTAAACACAAGGGTTTTGCAAGATAGGGTTATAATGAAGATTCCAAGCCATAAAACCTATTGATTTAGTAGTTTTGAAGGATGATCAAGGACTATTTATGAAAATTTAGGGTTGGTGAGGAGTTTCAAGGGTCATTCCTTTGGAAAATAGGGCTAACTGCCCCTTTTGAGCAATAGGATAGTCATTTTTTGGATGATACTTTCCAAAATGACCATGGCTAGTTTCAAGATATGTTTAACTAAAAGCATAATGGGTATCTAAAACACCTTCTAGTTTCTAGGTTGGTGTAGTATTGTGAGAGTTATGTTGAAAAAGCCTCTGAAATAGGGCTACAAGGAATTGGATGGCTTGTGAAGGAACAGACAACAGTTGGAGCTTGAGGACTTGATTGAGGGTTTGGTCTAGTTTGGTTTGAGACATTGAGGTGAGGTAAAGCCATTGGAAGCCTTGTTTTTATTTGAGAAGTTAGAAACACAAAGTTGTGTCTTGAAGAAGGAGATTGTCTTAAGGAGGTTGCTAGTGAACCTTGTGAAGAGTTACTTGTTTGAACCATAGTTGTGAAATATGGTATCAATAGTCTAATACCAATCCCCAACCCTACATCAAATTGGTATCAGAGCACAGGGATTAGATCTCTTGAGGGAGATCAGTTGAAGTTTGTGTAAAGGGAAGGTTGGAATTTGAAGAGTCAAGATGCCTCCTAAGAATAGTGGCACTACTAGAGAGTTGCAGGAGTTAAAGGAGAGACATGCTAAGTTGTTGGAGTCTCATAATGTTGTTTTGGCAAGGCTTTCTTCCTTGGAATCAAGTTAGAAAAGAGGTATGGTTCTAGGTAATGAGAGTGAATCTAAGGAAGAAGGTGAAGAAGAGAATGAAGCAGAGGTAGAGCAGATGGATCTTGATGAACAGAGGACAATAAGGCTTTTGAAGGTAGTAAGAGGAGAAGAATATAAGTCCAAGGTTGATTTTCCCATGTATGGAGGAAGTTTGAATGATGAGGAGCTTCTAGATTGGATTGTATCTTTGGATAATCATTTTGAATGTGAAGATGTTCCTGAAGAGAAGAAGGTCAAGATTGTAAAGACAAAGCTAAAAGGTCATGCATTATTGTGATGGGACTATGAACAAGCTAAGAGGAGAAAGTAAGGTAAATGAAACATAGTTTCTTGGGACAGAATGGTTGGTAAACCCAAAGGTAAGTTTCTTCCTAAAGACTATGAAGTTCAATTGTTTAAGAAACTCCAAGGTTTGAAGTAAAGGGACTTAGATGTTAAGACCTATACTGATGAATTCTATAAGTTAAGAATAAGATCAGGTAGAATGGAAGATGAGGTTGAAAAGGTTGCAAGGTATCTAGGTGGATTAAGATTTAACATACAAGATGAATTGGTTGTGGCAAATCTAAGAATGGTTGAAGAGTGTTATCAAATGGTAGTTAGAGTGGAAGAGAAGATCAAAAGAAGGCAAGACAAATCTATTAGAGGAAGAGGCAGCAATTAGAGAGGAAGAGGACCATTTCCTACAAAAAAATAGTCCCATGATGAACAAGAAGATGCAAACAAAGGAAAAGAACAAGTTGTTGATGCAAGGGGTGGATTTAGAGGCTCTAGAGGCAGATTTGGTGTAGGTAGGAGTTCCAATGTATTTTCAAGAAGATACTACAATTGCAATCAGTTTGGTCATCCATCCTTCAAGTGTCCTGAAAGACAAGGTTCTACTTCAAATGTTGGTGACAAGAGGGCTCAAAATGTGCAAGAGGAAGATAAGGAAAGTGTGAAGTCACCCCCTCTACATGCTATTCCAGAAGTTGGGGAAACATTAATGATGCAAAGACAACTCTTTAAGGCACCCAAGGAGAAGGAGCTAACTCAAAGAAAGGCACTATTCAGGACAACATGCAAATGCAAGGGAAAGGTATGCAAAGTTGTCATAGAGTTAGGTTCTACTGAAAATATGGTGTCTTGTGAAATGGTTAATAAACTGAAATTAAAGGATTCCTCATAAAGCACCCTATAAGGCATCTTGGTTGAATAATGATCAGTCACTTGTGGTTAATGAACAAGCTTTAGTTGAGTTTCATATTGGAGGATATAGAGACAAGGTACTTTGTGATGTTGTACCTATGGATTGTTGCCATTTATTGCTTGGGAGACCATGGTAGTTTGACAAACATGTCATTTATGATGGTAGAAGTAATAGTTATTAGATTGAGCATGATGGAAGTATATTCACCTTGATTCCATTGCAAGAAGATGTCAAGGAGCAGAATAAGGTAGCCAAGGTCATAATGATGGGCAAGAAAGAGTTTGTGAAACTTAAGGATGAAGAGGAGATGAAAGTTGAAGTCACTCCAATGATTGGAGACACCAAAATAGAGAGTTTGAAGAGTACTTCAGAGTGGAGGAATAAGGGTAAAGCAGTGATGTCTAGAGCAGGCCAAGAAAAGGCCAAAGAACATATGAGAGTGCAGATACAAGGTGGAGTGAAGGATGTAGATGCAATCCTAGTTGGGACTGTGATTTTTCCTATAGTTACAAAGGAAGTTAGAGGGTAGTCATATGCTATCAAAACAGAGGTTGATAAGTCTAGTAACACAAAGATCCTAAGGGTAGAGGGTCTGAAGGAAAATATGAAGTAAGGAGGTGAGGTGAGTCAAGGTGCAAAGCAAGAACAAATAGGTAAGTCTAAGTATGCTATAAGAAAGAAACAGTGGATAGTCAAAGACAAAGTTGGACAAGGATTATTTGCAGATACAAAGGTAGGTACCACATCAGTTTTAGTTGAGTGAAATATCAGTAGACAAACAATAGGGCAACTTGTGAAGGTGGAGCAATGCATAAGTGGCAACTAGTTCAAATGTGCAAAGAATGACACCAATCTGCAATATCTGATCCAATGGAAGGAAACACCAGATGAAAGAGCATTGGGAGCATAAGTAGGTGGAATGATCAAGCAAGATCCAATACAATACTGTTCTCAAGGGACTTGAGGTTTTCTTTTAGGCCGGGTGTATGGTGCAGGGGTGCCAAGTCATGTTATGTAAATGTGGTTAGTTTGAGTTGTCAAGTCATGTAAATAGGTGTCATAGTGGAGTGTCAAGACATATTTTGATGTAATAAGGTCCAAGTAATACCATTTGATGTATTTTGATGTCATATAGGGGTATAGGTAGAAAGTTGTGTCAAATGTTGCATTGAAAGTGGAAGTTGAACAGTCATCTTTTGAATTCTAGTGATGATCGTTAGTTTTTTTGGTTACAAATGTGTTTAAAATAGCATGGATAACTTGGAGGAAGGTTTTTGATGGTCATGGGATGTGAAGGAACATCAGATAATATCAAATACCCTGTTTTGTAGTGCTTAAACTCTATTTTTTCAGTGTTTTTACTATTTTTATCTGTTGTTCTTGCCTTGGTATGGTCCCATACATGAGCTAAGTGCACTAAAGCCTTATGAACTTGTTGAAGGATTAAATTAACATTAATTTAAACTAGGTTTGAGCTCTTGACAATGAATTTGGTGGAAGTTTGAGATGTTTTTCTGTAGCAGCCTGTGTATACCCCATTTAGAGGGTTTGTAAGCTATCACCATGAACAAACACTCATTACACTAGATGTTGTCACTATGAATTCATGGAATGGGTAGGTTAGAGTAGTTTTAGATGTTTATGTGATTTCCAAGAGTAGAGAATGGGTTTTGTTGGGGTTTTGGAGGCTACCTCAAGTAGGTTTGGTGTGAATTTGACATGAAAAAGGTAGTTAGGAGTGAGGATTTGCAAAAGAAACATTGGTAGAGGAATTGTGAGAGTTTAGACAACATTGGCAGACATATTTAGACATGTATGAGCTATTGGGAAAGTTTGAATAAGTGTGGAGAATGGATTTTCACTAAACCCTCCTTGAACAAGCCTAAAAAGGCCTTAAACACAAGGGTTTTGCAAGATAAGGTTATAGTGAAGGTTCCAAGCCATAAAACCTATTGATTTAGTAGTGTTGAAGGATGACCAAGGACTATTTATGAGAATTTAGGGTGGGTGAGGAGTTTCAAGGGTACTTCCTTTGGAAAATAGGGCTAATTGCTCCTTTTGAGCAGCGGGACAGTCATTTTTTGGATGATACTTTCCAAAATGACCATGGATAGTTTTAAGATATGTTAAATAAAAGCATAATGGGTATCTAAAACACCTTTTGGTTTATGGGTTGGTGTAGTATTGTGAGAGTTATGTTGAAAAAGCCTCTGAAATAGGGCTATAAGGAATTGAATGGCTTGTGAAGGAACATACAACAGTTGGAGTTTGAGGACTTGGTTGAGGGTTTGGTCTAGTTTGGTTTGGGACATTGAGGTGAGGTAAATCCATTGGAAGCCTTGTTTGGCTTTGAGAAGTTAGAAACACAAAGTTGTGTCTTGAAGAAGGAGATTGTCTTAAGGAGGTTGCTAGTGAACCTTGTGAAGAGTTACTTGTTTGAACCATAGTTGTGAAATATGGTATCAATAGTCTAATACCACTCCCCTGCCCTGTATTAGTTCGCAGGACCCTCTAGTTAAACAAATATGGTGCAAGCAAGGAATTTTGACCATGGCGGTCCAAGTAATGAACAACAAGACAAGTTGGACCAAATCTTGAATCTCTTAACAGAAACTAGGAATAAGATGGACACATTGGAGCAAGAGGTTAGGGATAATCAAGAAGCCTTGAATGAACATGAAACCAGGGAAATCGGGAAGAAATTAATCTTGAGAGAGAAGTTAACAACTGGGCTAAATTTGAAACTAAATTGTCCAAAGACCATAAGAGAATCACACCACCTAAGTTTAATGGAAAAACTATAGGAGATGGAGCTAACACTAGATAATAGAAATGGAAAAATACTTTGATCTTAGAAACTTGTCTAATGAAACTAAAGTAATTTGGGTAGCATACCATTTTAGTGGTGAAGTAGCCACATGGCAGGACAATGAGAAAGCAGAGAAATAGTTGAATCCTGGTGAAACTTCATGGGAACTTTTCTTATCTCTCTTTAGAAAGAGATGGATACCACAAATTTTCTTTGACAAAAAGATGATAGAGTTCTAGAACCTTGTTCAAGGAGAAATGATAGTTACAGAGTATTGGGAAAAGTTCACTCAACTACTTAAGTATGTACCACAATATCAATTGGATGAACATTTCTGAATTGGGAAGTTTATTCTAGGTTAAAACCATAAATTTGAATAGATGTAGATATCCATAATCCTTTAACCATTGATGACGTTTTTGAGAAGGCTACTAAACAAGAATAGAAACTCCAAAAAATGGCAGTTTATAGGAAACGTTAGAACAAGAATTCAACAATTTGGGTAAAAGGAAATTTTAGAAAGGAAACCACTATCAAAATAGAAACTTCAAGAGAAACAAGAATTTTCAAAGGAGGAATTCTGGGAATCAGAGTGAGAATTATAATGGACATAATGACAATAAAAATGATTTCAGTAAGAATAAGCCCCCTGGACAAAAAGGACCACGTGATGGATGTTACATCTATGGAGGTGAGTATTATGCTAGTTCTTATCCTCAGCAGTCAACAAGAAGAAATGGAAAAGGTCATTATCAGCCAGCTCAACATCGTATTCATGTTGCAGTTGACAACAAGCAGGTAAATTTTCAAGCCACACCAATTCAATTTACTGGTAAGCTTTATGGACATCATGTTAATATTTTGATTGATACTAGAGAAACTAAATGTTTTATAGATCCTATAACAACTTCTAAGCTACCGGTTGGAGTAGGATTTATGGCTAATTCTTGGATGGTTCAGTATGGGAATCGGGCAGAGAAAAGGGTGGATCATTGTCTTCCTTGCAATGAGTTGGAGCTTCCAAGCTCTGTGACTCAATTTAATTTGCATGTGGCCCCCTTAGGATTATTTGACATGATTTTGGGAATCAATTGGTTGTCTGATCACAAGTCTATAGTAAATTGTCAAGATAAAATAGTATTGTCTTGATGATTTGGGTAGACTTGCCGAGATTCGAAGTGCTCAAAAACCTTTAAAACTTAGGTAGATTTCAACCATGCAAATAAAGAAGGCACAAAGAAAGGAATTCACCTTGTATGCCATTCACAATAATGACCTTGATAGTAATATAAAGCCAACCATTGAATATTATCCTATTCTTTGAGAATTTAGGGATGTTTTTCCTAAAGAGTTGCCAGCCTTACCACAAAAAAGGGAGTTTGACTTTTCTATAGAACTCTTACCTAGAATTGAGCTGCAATCAAAGGCATCTTATAGAATGACTACTATAGAGTTATATGAGTTGAAAATCCAGCTTTAGGAACTATTTGATAAGGGTATGATTAGGCCTATTTTGTTGCCTTGGGAAGCACATGTTATCTTTGTTAAAAAGAAGGATGGAACTCTTTGTCTGTGTATTGATTACAGAATGCTTAATAAGGCAACCATAAAGAACATGTATCATCTTCCAAGGATTGATGACCTCTTTGATCAGATGAAAAGAGCATCAATGTTTTAAAAATTGACTTTAAGTCTGGATATTATCAACTGAGAATTAAGGAAGAAGATGTTTCAAAAATAGCTTTTAGGACTCATTATGGTCACTACAAGTTTACTATTGTACCTTTTGGGTTAACCAATACTCCTGTAGCCTTTATGAACTTAATTAATAGTGTGGTCAGAGATTGTTTGGATGATTTTGTTCTAGTTTTTCTAGGTGATATTTTGATTTATTCTAAATCTGTTGATGTAAAGCGCTATAATCCCACTTACTAAAAATAGTATACCAAAAGTATTGCTCAATCCAAATAAGGAAAATGAATCATTAATAATGATCAATTATCCATACTTGCACAAAATGGCAAGTTTCCATAAAAGAAGTACAATTACATCAATGAAAGTATTTATACAATTTACAGATTGACTATGCAAGCCATACAAGAATAATACAATGAAATATATCAATAATGAATCATATAGCATTAGAATCTCTGTCCTCAACCGCCATGACCCCAATAGTCTTCCACAAGCTGAGCCCAAGAGTGTCATTAAGGCACTTTTTCTACCCAACCATGAAGTACTAGACTTCCCCGGTTTCTTCCTAACTCGAAGAAAGCACCGACCTTGCATGAGGAGCCTAGAAACTTGGAATGGTAAAGGCAGGAGGGAATCTCTCGTTGTGTGTCTAATGCCTGTATACATTCCTATGCTATACTAGAATAACATAACTCTCACAAGCAAGATGTTGCAGAAACATATATAACATGTGGTCTAGGCTTTTCAAATCCATCTATTTCAATGGTACAGTAGCTTGGCCAAGCATTAATAAATAAAATAGTAATTTAGAAAAAATAAATTACCATATCTAGGAGCCCACATTCGACATCCTATCTAGGAATTAATTACACATAAAATAAATAGAGCATTCCTCATAAATCATTACATAATTTGACTAAGGTTTACACAGTTGAAACAATAAGCCTAATTCTAGTTTTTGCAAAAAGTTTACTCCAGAGTTACATTGTTTTTAAATGATCATACAAGTACAATTTTATAGTTCACCATTATTCCACTAATAATGTTTGATTTACTCTAATCATGGTAAGATTAAATACTGGGGTGAAGTTTCATCACTTTGGTTTGCATTTGATATCTAAGTTTACAGTTTCAATGATATGTTATAACCTAACAAGATAAAGGTTATTTTTGAATTTTGTGATATAAATAATTTTTGATATCAAAACCAATTTACTAGTTTTTCCTATACTTCGGGGTTATGAAATATACTTCCAAACATACAAGTCCTTTGGCTATAACAAAATTTATTAGCTTAAAAAAAACACAATAGAATTAATATATACATATATCTTCTTATCATTGTATAATTGGGTTAGTGGAAAACTAATTTTCACAATCACATTCTTTTAATTTACTAAACAAATGTATACTGTGCTGGAACAACAAGTTCAATTACAAATATTTATACATATTTCAATTCATTTTACATCGATATATATATACATATATTTATTTATTTATTTATTTTACATGATATATACTCAAAATTACTAGTGCATATACAACAATCTTATCAGAGAATAAATAAAATGATAAACTGGTATATATATACAGAGTACTTAATCAACAACAGAGACAACGAATATTACACAAATAATTTTGAAACAAAGTTTTAAGTTAATAATAAAAAGCATTGCAAAGGGGTCGATGGCTCCATATGGAGAACAACTCATAAAATTTCTTAAAGAATAGCATATATTACATATGTTATAAACTGTAGAAAGCATTTAAGATACCGTGTGATAAATAAAAACAAAAGTTAAACAAAGTAAGTGATTTTAAATCCTTAACACTGCCCATTTCATGGGCATCGGTACTCCATATAGGGCCATGTGGGGAGCGAAGGCTCTCCCACATGCCATGGTCGGCACTTAACACCGACTCAACTATGTTTATTCAAGCAGTTTATATATATAATTTCCAATGGAATTTAATACTGCTACTATATATATAATGTGATTTGTATATGATTTCTATTAAATCTCAACATTGATAATATATATATATATATATATATATATATATATAATCTACAATTTAGATTGTATTTCAATATTGTAATTACATTGTTTAATTACAATTTCATTTAGCGAATTCTAAAATGTGTTGTGGCAAAACACAGTAGGGAGATATAAAGATTTTATAGTAAATAAAATATGAATGAATACTAGTTATTATCTAAAATAGATAATAATAACAACAATATAAATAATATTATTATTTTTAGAATGATACAGATATATGTTATCAGCATATAAGTATTTCATTATACAGTATATATAGATATAGGACAACCAGTTTGTATGTATTTTATCACCACATACAGTATTATGGTATTTATAATAATAATAAATTTCTCAATTGTGCACACAGAAACATAGAGTACACAGATGGACATAATGACATTATAAATTCAAATAAAATAATTTAATTTTTCCTATTAATATGCTCCCTGATAGTTGAATCCGTCCAATCCTCCTTCCTCTAATGCTTCCCATCTCCAATCTCCTTTTTCCTGTGCTCTTGTTCTTGTGAATAAGTATTGTGTTTTGAATGAATGTTGTGTGTGGGAAATGAGAGGGTTTTTCTCCTTTTAAAAACTTTTCTTTCTAAATTTCTTTCTTTTTCTATTTTGCTTTGTTTTTGTGTCTTTTTCTAAATTTAAGTCTCTTTTTCTATTATTTATTTGTTTCTCTCTTTTTGTTTTGTTTTCTAAATCTTGCTTTCTTTTTCTAAGATTTTTCTCATATTTATCAAATAGAACATATTTTTCTATTTTTGAAAACTCACATTGAATATCTAATTTAATTTTAATAACTAAATTTCTGCAACACAATTGTTTCTAAAATGATAAATAATAATAATTCTAATTTCAAATAAAAATCAATAAATAATTTAAAACGACTTTTATTTTCACTAAAAGAATTTAATATTAATTAACAATTAATTAAATAATCAACTATAACATAACAAAATAAGAAGCCATATAATATGATTAATTAATGCAAATCTAATGCAACTATATGCATCTAAGTGTCATGTGTGAGAGAGAGACCACTCCATCCTAACCCTGACAAGTAGCTAACCTCCTCTACCTTAACCACACCCTTGTCTTCAACAACTTGCAACTCATGAAACTCAAATTTTCCATGAATAGATTAGTGTCCAAATAGCTGAAGCATAGACGAAGCATAGCGAAGCATTGTATTTCATCATTTCAAAATAAGGTAATATTCACTATATCATTTCAATATAAAATAATATCTATTTAATCCAGAAAATAAAATAACTTTTATTTAATCCACACATAATTATCCATAAATAGTTCCAAATATAGTAAGTTCAGGCATCAAAGTTTGAGATGTGACAGTTGAGGAGAACAAATGGCATTTGAGAATAGTAAATTACAATAGTTGACTATCTAGGTCATATCATATCATTGGTGGCATGGCCTACACCTCGGAATGTTTCAGAAGTTTGTAGTTTCATGGGACTTGCTAGATATTACAAGAGATTTGTTGAAGGGTTTTCAAGGATTGCAAATCCTATTACCTCTTTGCAAAGAAAAGGAAAAAGGTTTGAATGGATAGAAAAGTGTGAGCAATCTTTCCAAACCTTGAAATAAAAACTTACAACTCCCCCAATCCTAATCATACTTGATTATAATGGATGATTCACTATCATAAGTGATGCTTCTGGAGAAGGCCTATGTGGAGTGCTTATGTAGAATAGGTAGGTAGTGGCTTATGAATCAAGAAAGTTAAATCAATATGAACATAACTACACACCACATGATTTAAAGTTGGTAGTGATTGTACATGCACTAAGATGTGGAGACATTTCCTCTTAGGGAAACATTTTGAGCTAAAGACAAATCATTTGGGGCTTAAGTACATGTTCACCCAACTGAACCTTAATGCTCGACAAAGATGATGGTTGGAGTTCCTCAGTGAATATAGTTTTGAGATTGAGTATATTAAGGAAAAATAAAATAGGGTGGAGGATTCTCTCAACCAACGGAGACATATTTCAGTTATCACAACAACTCGGTCCACTTTTAGATAGTAGGTGCTTGGTAATCTTCATGAGGGTGAGCACTATTTAATGGTAAAATCAGCTCTTAAAAAGGACTCACCAGATCATCATTTTGATGGATATTTGTTTGAAGCAAACAAAATTTTAATATATCAAGGAAGGATGTATGTTATGAACCATGCAGAATTCAAAAAATTGGTTCTTGAGGAGGTACGCAATGCACCTTATTCAGGACATCCAAGTGTGAATAAAGTGATGGCAGATTTGACGCCTCTATATTTTTGTCCTAGACTTAAAAGATATGTGACTGAGTTCGTGGCGTGATGTTTAGAATGTCAGTAGAGAATGCTCACCCTATAGAACTTTTGTATCCTCACAGCATTCCTAAGTATAAGTGACAAATAATAAACATGGATTTATATAGGGTTTGCCTATGTTAAAAAAAAGCATGATGTTATCTTGGTAGTTGTTAACAAACTTACCAAGGTAGCACATTTTTTTCCTGAGAGTCTTAATGATGGATCACTGACCTTAGCTAAGAGATTTGTACAGGAAATTTTTAGATTACATGGGGTTCTTGAAACAATTATATTAGACCGGGATACTCGCATGATATCTAGGTTTTGGAGAACTTTGAATGCCACCTTGGGAACTTGAATAAATTTTAGCACATCATATCATCTACAAATAGATGGTCAGACAGAGTGGGTAAATTAGGTAGTAGAAAACTTGCTCAAAATGTACTATATGGATCGACAATATAAATGGGAAGAATATCTTCCCTTAGTAGAGTTTTCATAAAACAACTCTCATCAAACCTCTTTAGGAATGGATCCTTTCGAGGCTTTGTATGGCTGAAAGTGTTGTACTCCTCTCAGTTGGGGTAGAGTTAACGACAGGGTAGTAATTGGACCAGATATGCTCATAGAAATGGAAGAACATATGAAAGTAATCAAGGAAAGACTAAAAGAAGCAACCGACAGACAAAAGAGCTATGCAGATAACAATATAACACAAAAATGGTTCATTGTTGGAGATAAGGTCTTTCTTAGAGTCAAACCTCAAAAAAGTTATAATTCTTTTGGCAAATTAGCAATGCTCACACCTAGATTTTTGGGTCGTCTGAAGTCTTGGAAGTGATCAACCCAATTGCCTATAGACTTGCTCTACCAGCTACTCTTTCTCGAATCCATAATGTGTTGCATGTTTCATTTCTTAAACCTTATCATCTTGATGCTACTCATGTTCTTGATTGGTAGGCTTTGTAGGTACAAGATCCATGAGTGGTTTGAGTGGAACCCACGCGAATCCTTGATGAGCGGCAAGATTAAGTTGTGCAATAGAGAATTGATACAGTATAAGGTACAATGGGATCAATATTCTGAAGAGAATGTTACATGGGAAAATGTTGAGGACATTCAACAATTGTTTCCTCATTTGATATCATGAGTTATATTTCAGTTTTGGTGTGCTAGACATTGAGATGATGTCTCTTCCTAGAGGGGAAGGATATCACATCCCCTTTTTATTTAGACTAAATAACTTGCTTTAAATACTTAAATTTTTGGATGTAATGGTTTAAAACACTATTATGTTGAAAGATATTATGGAAAAAGAAAAATATTATTGATTTTATTTTATGGGTACTAGCAAGGACTAATGTTTTAATGTTGTTTCCGTGAGTGTGACAGACAAATCAACACAACCTCAAGGAGGGCATCATGGGAGAGAGGGAGCCTAGCATTTTGAAAGTGAATGGCCATGATGGAACACACACACAATCACTTAGAAATGTTTAATATCTTGTAAATATTTGTTTATTTGTGTCTTTTAAAAAGATAGAGAGATAAAATAATATTTTCTGATATGGAGTTTGTTTTTAAAAAAATAGATAAAGGAGAATCTTCTTTAAATTATTTTCAGTTACAACTTAGTAGGGTTTAAAAATAGATAAAATGGGAGAGTGCAAAGATATGAAATTTATTTCTTTTCATTATAAATAAGTATGAAAAAAAAAACAGACATAGGTATGTTTTGGGAAAAACAAACAATGGGGGCATCCGAAAAAGCATAATCAAGGAGAAAATCAAGAATTGGGAAAATAACAAAAATCTGGGTATGTTTGTTGCATGAGAAATTTTAAAATATGAAAACTCTTTGGTTATTTTGAATGTGCTTTGCATAATATTACTCCTATAAATTATATTTGATAGAGGGGTTTTAAATCAGTTCATTCCAGAAATTATGATTCGATTTCATTGCTTTTTGTCTGAGAATTTTAAATCATTTGCATTATATCTGCAACTCCTTTATTATTTTTCTTGTATTACAAATCTCATTGAGCTTGGTTTTCAAATAAGGCTCTTTCTGCCGAACTTCTTCTGGACTTGAAAACCTGTGATCCAGTTTACTCTTTTTGAATGTAAAATCAATATAGAGCCCAGATCTTATTTTTATTCATTTTCAGTGAACCCATTTATTTTATTTTATTTTGTATACCCAGCTACACCATGAAATTAAATGTTTGAAGTATTGCGCCATGTTTTTTAAGGCATGCACCCACAACATAGAAGGTTTTCAGATCTTGTGCCTTACTGGTAGATTGTTTGAATATTTTCAAACAAATCTAAAACCCCCTTTATCCCTGTGTCATGTTGAGGGTTTTTAGCTTTAAAGTCTCATCCCTTTGATCAAACCTACGACTAAAACATATTTTAGATCTTTTATTGGCGCCTGTGCATACGTCCATCTCAAAATCTTCCAGAAGGCATTTGCATTGTTTAGACTTAGTTGATTTTTGCAAGTTCCTTGATATTTAAATTGTCCTTTCAACGAGATGTATTCTTTGCAGTATTTTCTCTGTGCATGGGCGTGGTAGTATTATGCTTGGCTATCCATTCAACCCTCTGTAAATCTATTTTCTTTTGTGAATGCTTTATCTTCTTACACCGTATTAGCAATCTATTTGATCATATCTTGCAATCTTTAGTCTTCTTATAGTTCAAGGTGTGAGTGCCTTTGTTTTAGAAACTTTCCTTTAGGAAATCTAAACCATATCACTATCTTCACCCATCTTTTATGCATTGAGTATGGTCTCATAAATTAAGATTCTAAGTCTAAGTTCTATGCCACCTAGCTAGCCAACCAATGTTAGTAAAAATGCCTCAGATCTTGGGGTTTTGAAATGCCTAAAACCATATAATTAATTCTTTACGCTTCTGAATATTATTTCTGATATGTATGTTCTCATGCAGGGCTTAAATTTGACAGTTGTATAGCTATTTTTAATGATTTTAACTGTAAAATACAACAAAAATAAATATTTAATTGTATTAACATACATGCAATTTATTTTAAAAACTGTAAAAAAAACAATCAATATGAAAATATGACTATATATATATATATATATATATATGTATATATGTATATATATGTATGTATATTATGTGTGTGTATATATATATATTCCTTTTATTTTAAATTTTTTAATAGGAATTTCTATTATTTAAAAAAAATCCCAAATTTTTAGATTTGTTTTTTTTTTAATATATTCATTCTAAATTTCTACACAACTTTCTTGGCTTTATACATATATTTCTTTTATTTTAAAAATATTTTATTTGATTTTAGGCTTTTTCAGCACAACTTTCTAGGCTTTTTGCTGCACATCAAAAATAGTGAAATATAAAGAATTGCAAATAGTGATATTAAATTGTTAATATTTCCAATATCCATATGCCTGTTCCTTTTTAAAATATAATATATATGTGATTTTGCCCTTTATTTGGAATAAGTTGAAGTTTCAAACCCAATAAATTCCAACACATTGGAAAGAGAACAAAATCTTACCAGATTTCAACTAACTAGAGGTAAGACTGCATCATACATGTTTTCTTATTCTTTTATTGCTTCTTCATTTTATATTCCCTGACTATTGCTTCCCAATTTTACATCCATAACTATTGTTACTCTAATGTTGTTCAATCTATACATGTTGGGCTTACATGTTAGTCTATTTGGAATCTTTTATTAAGCCTAATACAATATAAAAAAACTCAACAGTAGAATGCTAACAAGGAAAAAGTGATGAGATAAGTGACGGAATAACAAAGGTCAAAATAAATTTGAAATGTCTTAGAAATAAATAGGTAGACCAAATAGAATGAAGGAAGACCAAGGCAAGTAGGAAGAAATTGGTATGTTCATTGTATTCTCTAGAATCATTCCTTTAGTCTAATTTTTAAATATAAGGATATTGAAATCCAAAGGGGAGGAGTGTTGAAGAAAAATGTTAGCAATATAACCATTAAACAGTGTGTTCATGCAATTATGGCTTTATTTCCAGCTTTCCTGCACTATTTACATGTTGTACAAGCTTTATGACACTAGCCTGATATATAAAATTTGACTTGCATTAAAAAAAATTGATTGTCATGTGAAAGGCAATAATGGAGACTAAACTGTAGGAAAAAAAATCCTTGACAGGCAAGGTAGACTGTCAAATTTAAGCCCTGTTATCATGTACCATTCAAGAATTGTATATCTTAAACTTTTCTTGACTTGAGTTTACTCATGTGTTGGGATAAATTTGTCTATTGAAATTAGATAGATATTAGAAATCAAGGGGAAAATAAAAATATATATTTATTTATTTAGCCAGATTGGTTGTTAAAATATAATGAAGTAATGGTTATCCTAATATTCTTGTTACTACAAACATTACCTTTGTGATTTAATTATTCTCATTTTGACTAATGTTAGCATTGGATGAAATAAAATTACCAACTAAGCCTTATGGAAAATTTTTTAATCTAAATTCAATTCACTTGTGTTGTTGTATTTGTTTAGATATGCAAAAGAATTCCTATATTTGGATAGAAATTAGAAATAAGATTAGATATTTAATTGTAGTATAATTGAGGGTGTCAGGAAGTGAAATATACTAGGAAGTGTGTTTTTAAAACAATGTATAAGAGAATGGGTAGATAGGAATTACAAATTTGAAGTTTTGTACAATTTATTAATCATTTTGTAACCATCATTTAAAAGATGATATTTTAAGCTTCCTCAGCTATGTACCGATTTATTTTATTAGTATAATTGCCTTAAATTTTAAACTTAGTTTTTGGACGAGAGCTAAATATGGGAAAATAGAGAAGGATAGGTTTCTATTTGTAATCTATTTGCCGAACACGGCTTCAAAAAGATGCTTTGACCAAATCTTGTATATCATTAGTAATTATTGCTATTTGATTTGTTTATTCTATATGCCATATCATGATATAAGTACATTGGCAATTGTTTGTGCATTGAAATGTTAGATATATCATGTTGCACCAGATTCCATCACGCTTTCTGATTTCAGTTTGCTAGGCCCTTCTCATAGGGTCGGGATTTCTTTAGTTAAAAAAAAATCGAGGAAGCATAAGCTTTGTGGTTGGGTAGAAAAGCTCTCGATGATGCTCTCACTCTTGTGAACTTTTACACGAGGAAGTTTTCTTGATAGGTATAAACAATGTATATTCATTGTCAAGATTTTAAAATGACCTTTTGTTCTTGATGTAAAGGAAATATTTCCTATTGTATATGCAAATATTTTTGTATGATTGTAAAACATTTATGCAATTGAGTATTAAATTTGATTAGTTTTGAATGGACAAGTTGGTTCATTTTATGATTATTTTATTATATAATCTAGATGGGTCTTACAATTAATGTATAACAAGCATTCTAAAGCATTGCAAACTCTTTGTAATGGTCTTGTTTTTTTGCATGCAGGGCATTACTGATATGTAAGGGATAAATAAGTATGTTCATTTACACCACTCTTTGTTCCATTTGTTGATTTGCAGGCATGTTCTCATCCTTTTTGTAAGTTGTAACTATGTTGCTTAATAGAGTAGGCACCGATTTGATTGGTGAAAGGCTAAACATTTTTCATGTTAAGATTTTATCTTATTAGTTGTAGGAGTAGTTTAGGTTCTACCATATTGCAACTTGTGCCCCATCCTCAACAATTCAAAATTGAAATATCTTTATAGGATCATGCTAGTATGGTGTCCCTGTTTCCCATATGTATGGAATGTTAAGTGGATTCATTTGCTAAGGAGTATACATTTGTTATCTTTTGATGTGTGGTAAGAATGAGTTATTGTCTACTTGTTGGAGGTTTTGTAGGTGTATATGTAGTTGATACTAACATGAACTTAGTGACAAATATAAGGGTTCATAGCATTTTGGGTATGACTTCTTAAAGGCCTTGTGCCTTGAATTCTCTTTAGTTGTCACATTGATGAGACCTTAGGGAACACCCCTTTGGTCTAATAAAGACTAAAGCAGAAGAAGGAATTACCTATCCTTATCAATTGGTCCTTTATTGCCCATGTCTAATCATAAACTACAAGCCATTTGTTTTGAGTTTGTTACCCTTGAAACTTAGGAATAACCATAACTTAGGAATTTGGGAACCTACAACTTCAAGCACCAATAAATTCTATAGATATTAATCAGGGAAAATCACATCTAACTAAACCTAGCAAGCATTTTTGTACATATTCTTCCATTTTAAATTTTCAACCACCCAAAGCACTCAACTTTCCAACATAGTGTTTTCTTGGAATCAAACACAATGACCAAATGCACAAGTTACTACCTTTCCTAGCCAACAACTACTATCACCACATGGTTATGATCTATATATGAACCTGACTTTTGTATAGAGTTTATATTATAGAAAAATGTACTATAGTGCATCTTAAGGGTCATATGCCATAAGATATTTAGCTAGCATTGAACCCCTTGTGAGCAGTTTTATTTAGTTGTTGAAGTACTCACCTAGCTTATTTTCTTTTTAACTAGTTCACTTTTAGTTGCATTCTCCCATCTTATTCCAAGATGGAAGCTTTTGAACAATGTTTGCACATCCATTAAAGCATAAATGATAGTGAAATTTCATCAAATATTATAGTTGGCATTGCCATGGTAAACATCAATGTAAAATTTAGGATGCACTAGATGTAAAAGAGCATTAATTGCCAATTTATTAAAAAATTGTGGAATATCTGTTAGATATGAAGATACATGAATTTGGAAGTGTTTATATGAAAAGGGGGATGATAGAATGTGGTTGTTTTGGTTTGAATCCTCCTTTCCACAAAACATTCCAAGGGATTTTCAATCGGGTGCTTCTCCTATCGAGAGGAGAGTCATCTATTAGATTGGGTTGGCACTTGGTTTTCTGCTGGGAAATTCAGAAGTTATCACACAATGTTACTAATTAATTCTTTTATTCTCTTGAAACCCTAATTTAAGAAAAACAGTAATTAAATCTGTGAATTACAAGAAATGCCATTGGAATTAAACAAAGGGCAAAGAACGTTAACTCACTATTTTTCATAGTCCAGAAAATAGAAATGTTGGGGACCATGGTGATGGCATCCTAGTCCAATGTGCTACTTTTTCTGTGGATTCCCAATCTCCTTTCAACACTGATCTCTGCTATATCTTCAGTTTCTGACAACTCAGATACAGAGGACAATGTTGATGGCACCCTTGTCCTAAAATCCCACATAGTGTTCATTTCTTTTTGGATCCCAAATCTTCAATGTTTTCCTATCTTCCTTGCAACTCCACTTTCTCTAGATCTGATACTAGTAACCTGCAATAACAAGGAGTGTGGGAGGGGGTTGTGGTGTTTAAAGGCTTGCCTCAGTCAAGCCCTGGAGAGACATTCAAGTCTTCCAAACACCATTGTTAGAGAGAGTGTGTGTATCCATATGGGATAGAGGCAAAAATCCAAATGATAATGATGATAAAACACAATAAATGTCACCTTGATGATGAAGCTCTCATGAAAGGAAGAGGTTCTTCAATGCCATGAGGAGAAGATGTAATCCAACCCGTAAAAAGAAACACAATAACAATGCTATGCTCTGCAACACAATGATAATCACAAGTATGCCAATAGCTTTCAATCATAAACATCTTCTAGATATCTTCTCTAGTTTCTAAATGATAACCTACATATTCTTATATATACAACTACTAAGATTCCTGCCAAGAATTTCATATTTGAAACTTATGATGTCAGCCTGGGAACCAAATAATGGTCACAAACTTGACATTTGAATTTAAGCCAGACCCAAAATAGGGTTGGACTAGGGTGCTAGCGCCCTTGTCCACCTCCATATCTTTGTTCTCGAATCATTAAATTAGAAGGGTCCCTAGGTCCTCTTTGTTACAAGACCCAAGGGTTTTATCATCGAGATTCCAAATTAACATGCAAGATGCTCTAAATGCAATCTAAAGACCCAGGAGCTAAACCTTAATAGGAAAAAGCCCCTAAGGGTGCATTTTTCTGACATAACATTTAGCCCCCACTTTAATGTATGTATTAAATGCAAGGCCAATACATGCTTTAAAGTAAGGTCAACAAACATAATAAACATGCCAAGCACGAAGAAGACACGCCAAACACATTGAAGACAATAACAGACACGCAAAACACGAAGAAGACAATTATAGTCATGCAAAACATGGAGAATACAACATTGAAGACATGCAGAGCACAGAGAATACAGTGAATGTAGTGATTATTTTCTTTTTGATTTTCCCATATGAAATGCAAGATGCAAGTACAAGGAAAGTAAACAAACAAATCTCAAAAAGTGTAGAGGAGTTGTTCACCAATGGTCTTGCACTTTTTGAGAACAAACACGCCAAACAAAATCCCAAGGTGTAGAGGAGTTGTTCACCACTGGTCTTGCACCTTGAGAACAAACATGCCAAACAAACCCCAAAGTGTAGAGGAGCTCATCGCCACTGCTCTTGTACTTTGAGAACAAACACGCCATACACACACACGCTGAAGACACAGAGAAAACATGACAGACAAGCGATGGAGCGAAACTATTGCTAGGTTCATCACCATCTTAGGCACATTACAGGTACACACTAATGATTGGGCTTCGCCACAACAACCACCAAAAACATGTTTAAGGTTGAGTTAGTCACAGAACCGCTCCCTGCCTTGCGATGAGGACTTTTGAAAATGATAGGATAGTGCAATCTCTCTGAGAAATACACCATCCCCACCTCGCGATGAGGGCTTAAGATAAAAGGATATGCTCGATATACCATCTCCACAGAGGGCTTAAATGATTGTGATTGATTTTTAGATTGTTCAAACATGCTTTAACTATGATCTAAAGCAAACAACTTACCTTATATATGCCCCCACCTTATGGTGGTTGATATCGCGTATCGATATCAACTATGTTAAGGTAGGAAGAAAACACACAAGGGAACATAAGCTCTTGCAAAGCCCATGCCCCTTAGAGGTGACATGTACTTTACGATCACCAAATGTTACCACAAACACATCCCTGCAAGAAAATTGTTAGTGTCCAAATAATCATGATAAATAACAATGCATATGATCAACTACATGAAAGAGCCAAGCAAGGTGATATCCATGATAAACAAAGTGCACAGAGCAGCAATATTGTTAGAGTGTTGCTAGAAAGATAAGATAACATCGACATCAACATCAAGATAGAGAAATCATGGAGTGATTCCACTACCCAAGCATCAGATAATATGTTACAACCCTGTCATCATGTATGGACTAGGCCCATTTTTTGATTACTCGTGAAAGGGACACTAGGTCTGCATCATTATAATATGTTTTTCATCATCCACTAGCTAGATAGAAATACGAGAGGAAGGTAGACAATAAATCAGTGAGGAGAACAAGTGCCTTAGGGACAGTCACATAGGAGGGTGTCCCTAATTCACCAACCGCAATGCTATGTCCAAAAGACACAACACACAATAATGAAATCAAAGGAGAGGAGATATAGAAGAATGATGATACAAATAGAAGAAGGTCACGACAGAGGCAATCTCCTAGTATCCTTGACCTTACAAGAGAATCAAGGGTCATCCTAGGAGTCCTGACAACACATAGCACATCATGGGGAAACACAACATAGAGGTAAAGGGTTAGAGATACTTACCTGTAGAGAGGTTCATGATAGAAGTCATCATCGAGGAGGTCATCATCCTCCCAGTCTCGAATGGTAGATGAAAGAGGTGTGTAAGGCACTAAATCCCAACTGTTATTCTTATTTTACTCATCTTTAAGGTCTTCTTGATTTGTTTCAACATTAGGTTGAATGTTCTCTTGTTCATCTGTGATCCATTGGGCAAAGGCCTATCTCCTCCTCCTCCTTTATTTTACTAGTCTATTTCTTCTTGTCTTATTTCTTATTTTGTCATTGTTGTGTTTTACCATAGTTTGTACACTAGAGGAGGAAGCACCATGTTCAAATCTCATTGATCTTGGTGGAATATTTTGTTGTCGGTGAAAGCCTCCCAATCCCTATAAGGATGACGGGGGAGGGACCTCATCATAAATTCCATCTCTCTGTGGACGAGGTGGGTTATGGAACCTTTCCTTATCCACATTTCTCATGCAAACAATTACATCAAAGCCATAATAAGCTTATTTTATGCTTGCTTCTTGTTCTTCTCTTATTGATTGCAAAGGAGACTTGGCCACTCGAGCTAGTTGTTTTGCTTTGTATTTTCCGTATTCTATGAAAGTTCTATCTGTTTGTGGCTCATGATCTATCTTAGGTTGTGGCCAAAAGTAATAAAGAATAAAGTTCTTGTCCTTAGCCAGAGGTTGATAATCATTATGATGAATAGTATGGATCTCTCCATGCAAAGGAAATTTTATACATCTGTGAATGGTAGAAGGAAGAACATTCATAGCTTTAAGCCAAGGATGTCCAAGTCTTACATGGAAGAGGTCAGATAAGGAGATTATATCAAATGACTGATCCACAGCTTTATCATAGACTGAGACCATTAGAGTTATCTTGCTAATTGGTTTCATTAAAGCTCCATTATGTGTTTTAATTCTCAAATTTGACTGTTCATAAAGATTCTTGTACCATTTCATGTTTAAGGAGGAAATCTTCTGTGACCATGTTTCTCATGCAATTAGGATCTATGAGTATTCCATGCATAGTTTGTTCCATTATCTTTACTATGATATAAAGAGGACCTTCAGTTTCTACCATTTCTTTGTCATGAGGTGTGAATGTTATTTCAAGCTCAGAGGCTCTTCTTTTCAAATGAGGCCTAGGGACAAACCTTGCATTATTATTGTATTAAGAAGCTATTTGTAAGTTTTCAAAGGAGTTTCAAATCACATTTTCAAGATCTTCCAAAACTTATGCAAAAGGCAAATGCAAAAGTGATGTCAAATATGCTCTAAAATACTTGATTTTTTCAACTTTTCTCAATGCTAATGAATGAAAGAAGAGGTGTTGTAAAGATTTTCAAGAGGGAAATCACATGATATGCCTAAAAACATTCAAATAATGCAAAAATACCTTTCACAACATGCTTTTGAAGTAACTCTAGAGAGTTGATAGATCAAAACCTAGTGAAAATAAGCGAAAATATGTGATTTTTCACCAAATCTCAATGCAAAAGCGTAGGGTAGTAGGTGTTATAAGGAAAATGATGATTGAAAGAAACTTATAACAGTAATAACAGCCACCTAATTATAAAAAATCCATTACAGCATGCCTATAGTGCTACTCTAGATCAAACCCTAGTGCAAGAATAGCAAAAATATGCAAATTTTCACAAAATTTTAACGCAAAGGCCCAAAATAAAAGGTGTTGTAAGGAAAATGAGAAGGGGAAGAAGATAATAACAATAATAATAGCCCATTATTGCATCAAAATCCCTTACAACATGCTTGGAGTGCAAATCTAACAAGATGATAAGGCCAAATCTAGTGAAAAATGCAAGTTTTCAAACCCTAGACATGAAATTTCGCAAGGAGGCCACTATAATGAGACACTATAATTAGAAATCAGATATAACAAGTGTTTTAACAGGGTAATAAAATCTGAAACAATATTTTTACTACAACCCTAGTTCATGCAAAACTAGGTTTTCATGAAAAAATGCACAATTTTCAAGCAATTTCCAACAAATGAAGCATGCAAATGCAATGCAAATGAATCGTAAATGATGAATTTCTGTATTTTGGATCAGATCTAATGAAAATAAAAGAAATTAGTTGAAATTAGATGCCAATTAATTCAAATTTTACAAAAATGCAAGCCTAATATGCCAATTTTTGCAAATTTTCCAAATTTTTCATTTTTTTGTAATTTTTCAAATGCAATATTGAAAATAATGAATTGATAATGATTTTCAGATCTGATGTAAAAATTAGAAAATTAATGAAATGAAATTGAATGAATGCAAACTATGTCAAAAATCAAACCCTAGAATGCAATTTTTTCAATTTTTCCAAATATATCACTTTTTTTGTAAATTTTTGAATGCAATGAAATGAATGAATGTAAATCTATGAAACAACACTCAAAAAGGTGCCAAAAAGTTCAAAACATGGGTTCACCAAAATGTTTTATATGAAAAGGGGGATGATAGAATGTGGTTGTTTTAGTTTGAATCCTCCTTTCCACAAAACATTCCAAAGGCTTTTCAACCGAGTGCTTCTCGTATCGAGAGGAGAGTCATCTATCAGATTGGGTTGCCACTTGATTATCTATTGGGAAATTCAGAAGCTATCACACAATGTTGCTAATTAATTCTTTTATGCTCTTGAAACCCTAATTTAAGGAAAATAGTAATTAAAGCTGTGAATTACAACAAATGCCATTGGAATTAAACAAAGGGTAGAGAACCTTAACTCACTTTTTTTCGCAGTCTGGAAAATGAAAATGTCAGGGTTAATGGTGATGGCACCCTAGTCTAATGTGTTGCTTTTTCTATGGATTCCCGATCTCCTTCCAACATTGATCTCTGCTATATCTTCAGTTTCTGGCAACTTAGATGCGAAGGACAATGTGGATGGTGCCCTTGTCCTAAAATCCTGCATAGTGTCTACTTCTTTTCGGATCCTAAATCTTCAATGTTTTCCTATCTTCCCTGCAACTCTGCTTTCTCTAGATTTGATACCTATAACCTACAATCACAAGGAGTGTGGAAGGGGGTTGTGGTGTTTAGAGGCTTTCCTCAGTCAAGCCCAGAGAGACATTCAAGTCTTCCAAACACTGTTGTCAGAGAGAGTGCATATCCTTGTGGGATAGAGGCAAAAAACCAAATGATAATGATGATAAAGCACAATAAATGTCACCTTGATGATGAAGATCTCATAGAAGGAAGAGGCTCTTCAATGCCATGAGGAGAAGATGTAATTCAACCTACAAAAACAAACACAATAATAATGCTATGCTCTGCAACACAATGATAATCACACATATGCCAATAGCTTTCAATCATAAACATCTTCTATATATCTTCTCCTGTTTCTAAATGATAACCTACATATGCTTATATATGCAACTACTAAGATTCCCGCTAAGAATTTTGTATTTGAAACTTATGATGTCAGCTTGGTAACCAAATAATGGTCACAAACCTGACATTTAAATTTCGGGCAAACCCAAAAAAAGGCTAGACTAGGGCACTAGCACCCTTGTTCACCCCCTTGTCTTTGTTCTAGAATCATTAAATTAGCACCCTTAGGTCCTATTTGTCACAAGACGCAAGGGTTTTCTCATCTGGAGTCCAAATTAACACGCAAGATGCTCTAAATGCAATCTAAAGGCTTGAGAGCCAAACCTTAATAGGAAAAAGCCCCCAAGGGTGCATTTTTTTGACATAACAGGGAATAAATAGATATATCAAGGATTTTTGCAATTATTTTGTTGGTTTATACTTGATTTTAGGTTGTAAAAAGTTGCATATTAGGGACTATTAGATGGGGTTATTTTTTCTTTGTAAGGACATATCAAATGGTGTCTGGCAAGGAAAGTCTATTTGGGTATTTACAAGAAAGTTGTGAATGCCAAAATTGATCTAGTAGTAGATGGAGCAATTAAAGAAGATAGAACAATTCCATGCCTATTTTGAGATCGAGATTAATATTCTGACATTCATGAGTGAGCCAAATACACAGAGTCGTAGCTAGAAAGATAACTACCTACAAAGTCAAAACTAGGCAACAAGTTTGATGTAGTAGTAGACTAAGCAATTCCAAAGCCAATCATAGTTCTAGTTTAAACACTTGTAAAGGAAGCATGGATGTATGGAGTAGAACTAGAGTGAGTACAAGCAAGGGTAGTAGCAAAAGATTCAGTAGTTCCAAGTCCATATCCATAGGATCCAAAGCTATTGACAACAATAAAAATAGTTTTAGTTGTTGATTGAGATCGAGACACCAATCATAAAGTAGTAAGTTGTAGGAGTACTGAGGGGGGGAGTGAGAGAAAGTGTTAGACTTAGGGCACACAACTAAGAGGGGGGGTGAATTAGTTGTCTAAAAACTTTCTTCCAATTAAACACTTAACTTCACTTTGCAATTTAGCAGTATAATAATAAATTAATCATAGAAACACAATGCAACAAATCAAGAGCAGAAACACATCAACACATGAGACACCAAGTTTTTGATGTGGAAAATCTAGTTAAGGGAAAAACCACGGGGTGATTAACCCAAGATTGTATTCTCTGATAGAAGAATAGAAAGAATAAAATGGCACATGCCAATTAGGGCTCACTGCCTGAGCACACTGCTCACAAGAGGCTCACTGCCTACAAGAGGCTCACTGCCTACAAGAGAATAAGTATCACATATTGGTAAATAGCATCTTCACCATGCTTGATTTAGTTCCATTTAAGCCCAACACTTCTGCTATACCTTCCGCACTCCTCCTCGCTACCACACACTCATCTACACAAGGACAACTTTGAAATGACTTTGCAATCCCTTATTTATACAAGACATCAACTTAGGAATGATCATCTAAGTCGGCAAACATCAACAAGAACATCCGCAGGATGTGTAACTCATCCGGTCGGCCAGTCTCAAGAAGAACACCTTCATCCTTCAATTATCCTTCAATTACGAGATCTAAATTCAATGCGGATCACCAACATCAACTGGACATAATCCAAGGACCTTCACAAGATTGTCTAAATCACCAAGAACATCTGTACTTCATCTGTATGCTGGAATCCTTCTCTCCTTCATCTAGAACCTCAAGAACATAGTCTATCACCACTGTCACAAAGGAATAGATGCTTCCAGACCTCCAGAACACAAACCAATCAAGTGGATACTTCAAACAGACTTCCTAAACACTCCCTCAAATCCGCAGAACAGGACAAGGCATTTCTAGATCTCACCGGACTTTTCTGTAACACTCTGTCACGTCTGAACACCTGCCAGAACCAGTTTTACTTGAGTGACCACAACTTCCTCAGATCTTCATGTGGACCTCTAAAATCTCTATTGGACAATCTGAAGATACATATCTACAAACCCTTTAATCTGCATCTCCTGATCTTCTTCCTATCTTGGACTATTACCTTATTGTTATCATTGTTCTTCACTGTTCCTGATTGAGACTAATATTCTCAATATCCTTAGCACACAACTCATCCAATCCTTATCATTAATGTAACAAAAGTATGTTAACATCAATGACAACAGCAGTTAGGTCCATACTTGCAACAATCTCCTCCTTTGTCATTGATGGCAACATATGATGTGAAAAACTAGTTTGACCATCAAGACAAGGACTTCTCCTTACTGTCACAACTCCCCCTATCAGCAACAACCATTCACATGTCTTCTCTCCCTTTACTGCTCCCCCTTTGATCAACAACCACTTGTTTTTCACATGTCTTCTCTCCCCCTTTGACATCAATGGCAAAGGGCACATACTTGCAATTCTACCACTTCAAAATCATACATGCTACTCCCCCTGAGAAGCAGCTCCCCATTCATCAATCTGGACCACAAGATGTGACTGTGATATCCACCGGATTGATGCACATCAGTGCACCTTAGTTCATCACCAGAGGGGCAATAACCCCTAACTTCTCCCTGAGATACTCAAAAGAGTCCTTAGGAAGGGGTTTAGTAAAGATGTCTGCAATCTAAACCTTGGAAGGCATAAACTCAAATCTGACTTCATCCTTATTCACTTGCTCTCTCAAATAGTGAAACTTGATGGATATATGTTTAGTCTTGAATGCATCACCGGATTCTTAGATATATTTATTGCACTTGAATTATCATAGAAAATTGTGATAGGCTCCTCATATTCCACTTTGATATCTCTTAGCATCTGCTTCATCCAAAAAACTTGAGTGCAACTACCTACTGCTGCAATATATTTTACTTCAGTTGTAGACAGAGATATTGCCTCTCGTTTCTTACTTAGCGAAGAAACCAATCTCTTTCCCAAAAAGAATGCTCCACCACTAGTACTCTTTTGGTCATCCACATCTCCTGCCCAATCAGCATCTGTATATGCATGAAGAGAGAAGACATGATCTCTAGGATACCATAGACCATACTCAACTATCCCTTTTAGATATCTAAAAATCCTCTTAATTGCCATGAAATGAGATTCTTTAGGATCAGCTTGAAATCTAGCAACAAGACCAATAACCTGCATAATGTCTGGTCTAGTTTGAGTGAGATACAACAGTCCTCCAATCATTGACCTGTACTTTGTCTGATCAGCCTTAGGAGAGTCATCATCTTTGCTCAACTTACATCCGGTTGCCATGGGAGTGTTCATTGGTTTAGAGTCTTCCATCCCAAATTTCTTCAACAATTCTTTCACATATTTGGTCTAAGAAATGAAGATTCCTTTCTTTGTTTGAGTGATTTGCAAACCCAAGAAGAAATTCATTTCACCAAGCATGGACATCTCAAATTCACTTTTCATTTGATTTGTAAAAGTTTTACACATACTATCTCTTCCTCAAAAAATGATATCATCAACAAACACCTCAACAATCAAGATGTTTTCATGATCAATTTTGAAATACAAATTACTGTTGGTAGTACCTTTGTTAAAACCAATCTTCAAAATATGCTTATCCAATCTTTCATACCAGGCTCTTGGGGTTTTCTTTAGTTGATACAGTGCTTTCTTCAACTTGCAGACCATATCATCATGATCAGACAATTGAAATCCATCTGGCTGCTCTATGTACACTTCTTCCAAGTCACCATTCAGGAAGGCAAACTTGACATCCAACTGATATACCTTGAAATCTTTGAAAATAGCAAAAGCAAGAAATAATTTGACTACTTCAATTCTTGCCACCGAAGCAAAAGTTTCTTCAAAATCAACTCCTTCTATTTGAGAACAGCCCTTGCAGACAATTCTGGCTTTATTCCTGATTACTTCACCAACTTCATTCAGTTTGTTCTGGAAGACCCATTTGGTTCCAATCACATTCTTGTTTCTAGGTCTGGGAACAAGATCCCAAGTGTGATTTTTCTCAATTTGCATCAACTCTTCCTCCATTGCTTTAGTCTAGTTTTCATCATTGCAAGCTTCATTCACAGTCTTAGGTTCAATCTTTGAAATCAAGCAATATTCATCTAAATTTTGAGCAATTTTCCTTCTTGTTTGTACACCTTTGCTTTTATCCCCTATGATCTAATCTTCAGAGTGGTTCAGTCTTACATACCTAGGCACTTTGGGAGTTTCTTGCACTTCTGCCCCTTGATCAGGCTCATTGAAACTTATCTCTTCTTCTTGATTTACTGGATCAGTTTGAATCTGACTTTCAGAAGAGGCTTGGGGTTCTTGAATCAGAACACCATTCTGATCATCTTCATCATATTCATAAAACCTTGAGGGTTTCTCAATTCCTTCATCAACCTTTACATTTGTACTTTCTATAATCTTTCGTAGTCTCTTGTTATAACACCAGTATGCTTTGCTTTGAGTGGAGTAACCCAAGAATATTCCTTCATCACTTCTAGCATCAAACTTTCCTAGATCTTCATCTCTTTTAATGTAACATTTGCTACCAAACACTCTGAAATACCTCATAGTAGGAGTGATGCCAAACCAAAGTTCATAAGGAGTCTTACCGGTATTGCTTCTGATTTGAACTCGATTGAGAGTATAGACTACAGTGCTGATAGCTTCTCTCCAATAGATCTGAGGAACATTTTCTTGCATCATCATGGTTCTAGATGCTTCCTAGATGGTCTAGTTCTTTCTTTCAACTACTCCATTCTATTGTGGATTCCTAGGAGCAGACCACTATCTCTTTATTCCATGTTTCTCATAGAAATTTATGAACTCACCGGATGTGAATTCTCCACCTCTATCAGATCTCAAACATTTCAGTTTTAATCTGGTTTCATTCTCTACCATAGCCTTGAATATTTTGAATTTCTCAAAAGCTTCTGATTTCTCTTTCAGAAAGGTTACCCACATCATCCAGGAGTAGTCATAAATTAGTAACATGAAGTATTTATGACCTTGCACACTTTTGATTCTTGTCAGACCACAAAGATCAGTATGAACTAAGTCCAATAATCTGGTAGAAGATAGTTCCTTCCTTTTGAATGTGACTCTGTTCAGCTTACCCAATTGACATTCTTTGTACAAAATATTAGTAGGTTTCACCAATTTTGGAAGGTCTCTTATAGCTTGAGCATTACTTATCTTGATGATATTATCAAAATTCACATGACACATCCTCCTATGCCATAACCAACTTTGATCAACTTGAACAAACAAGGAACTTTTACCAGTACCAACCAAGTGGAAGATGTTACCTTTAGTTTGAGTACCGGATGCAATCTCTATTCTGAAACTTTCAAAGATCTTGCACTTTCCATTCTTGAATTGGAGGTCATATTCCTTGTCCACCAACTGTCCAACACTGAGAAGATTGTGCTTCAATCCTTCAACATATAGGACATTACCAGTTTTGTTCCTTCCATCAAAAGAAATAATTCCTCTACCTCTGATTCTACCAGCAAAATTATTACCAAATTTTACCACTCCTCCTTCATACCTTTCCAAATCTATGAACTTATTTTTGTCACCTGTCATATGGTGAGGGCATTCACTGTCAATGACCCAATCATCCTTTTCTTCAACTTGGGCAGCCAGAGCTCTTTCTACAACTTTATGATTGACAAATTCAAAGGGCATTGGATCTTCTTCCTTGATGGCAATGAACACCCAGTCACTTCCAGATTTGTCTCCTATCTCTGATTCATCATTTGTTTCTCCTTCATCATCTCCTTCATGAGCATAGTAACAATTCTTTTAGAATCTTGATCTATTAGAATTTGGTCTTGAAAACCTTTCCAGACACCTTGAGGCAAAATGACCAATCTTATTGCAGTTAAAACACTTAAAAGGCAATTTCCCTTCATACTTACTAGATCCTCTTGGCAATCTTTTTGCAATAAGAGCTTCAAGGTGAGTAGCTTCAGCTTCTTCTTCTTCCAGGTCTTTTCTTGCTTTTTAATACCATGATAGTTTCCTTGAAGAGTTCTCTCTTGGATCAAACCTTTGTTTACCTTTTACAGAGGCACTGGCTTTGAATGTAGATTCAGTCTTTGGGGGTTCATCTCAAAACTTAGCCATTTCAAATGCAGCTAATTTACCAACCAATTGATCTCTTGTGATGGTTGTGTAAGATCTAAATTCTTCAATTGTAGCAGCCTTGATTTTATAAGTAGGAAGGGATCTAAGAACTTTGCCAACAATCTCATCTTCATTTAAGACTCCACCAGCATTTCTGATTCCACAAACAATCTCATTTACTCTTGGCATAAAAGATGTGATATTTTCATCTTCTCTCATCTTCAGATTTTCAAATTTCCCTTTCAGACTCTGCAACCTTGCACATTTAACATATTTGTCTCCTTCATGCAGAAGTTCCAGTTTTTGCCAAATTTCAAAAGCAGTTGGTAGATCAATAACATTTGAGAGTTTTGAATCAAATAAAGCGCTTAGAAGAGCCTCTATAGTCCATAGATTATTTTTAGCATCTGCGATTTCATTTAGGGTTTTCAGACCACCTTGTGGAGGTACATATTGAGTTGTAGCCATGGTCCAGTATGCCATTCCCATACATTGCAAGTGACATTTCATGCGACCTTTCTAAAGATTAAAATTGGTTCCATCAAACTTTGGACTATCCTTCTTGTAAGACAACATCTTGGATCTCCTCAAGAAGTTAAGCTCTTTTTAGAGGAACTTGGCTTTGATACCAATTGCTAGACTTAGGGCACACAACTGAGAGGGGGTGAATCAGTTGTGCAAAAACTTTCTTCCAATTAAACACTTAACTTCACTTTGTAATTCAGCAGTATAATAATAAATCAATCATGGAAACACAATGTAACAAATCAAGAGCAGAAACACATCAACACATGAGACACCAAGTTTTTGATGTGGAAAAGCCAGTTAAGGGAAAAACCACGGGGTGATTAACCCAAGATTGTATTCTCTATTAGAAGAATAGAAAGAACAAAATGGCACATGCCAATTAGGGCTCACTACTTGGGCACATTGCTCACAAGAGGCTCACTGCCTACAAGAGAATAAGTATCACATACATGAACTGGTAAATAGCATCTTCACCATGCTTGATTCAGTTCCATTTAAGCCCAACACTTCTGCTCTGCCTTCTGCACTCCTCCTCACTACCACACACTCATCTACACAAGGAAAACTTTGAAATGACTTCGCAATCCCTTATTTATACATGACATCAACTTAGGAATGATCATCTAAGTCGGCAAACATCAACAAGAACATCCGCAGGATGTGTAACTCATCCGGTCGGCCAGTCTCAGGAAGAACACCTTCATCCGGAGGTTATCCTTCAATTATGAGCTCCAACTTCAATGCGGATCACCAACATGATTTAGACATGATCCAAGGACCTTCACAAGATTGTCTAAATCACCAAGAACATCTACACTTCATCTGTATGCTGGAATCCTTCTCTCCGTCATCCGGAACCTCAAGAACACAGTCTGTCACCACTGTCACAAAGGAATAGATGCTTTCAAACCTCTAGACCACAAACCAATTAAGTGGATACTTCAAACAGACTTCCTGAACACTCCCTCAAATTTGTAGAATAGGACAAGGCATTTCTGGATCTTACCGGACTTTTCTGTAACACTCTATCACATCTGAACACCTACCGGAACCGGTTTTACTTGAGCGACCACAACTTCTTCAGATCTTCATGCGGACATCTGAAATCTCTACTGGACAATCTCAAGATACATGTCTACAAACCCTTTAGTCCTCATCTCCTGATCTTCTTCCTATCTTGGACTATTACCTTATTGTTATCACTGTTCTTCACTGTTCCTGATTGAGACTAATTTTCTCAATATCCTCAGCACACAGCTCATCCAATCCTTATCATTAATGCAATAGAAGTATGTTGACATCAATGACAACACTAGTTAGGCCCATACTTGCAACAGCAAGTACTTAAGCTGTTGATGGAGTGGAAGTTGAAATGGGTATCTATGGGTAAACTATATAGGTAGTGGCACCTTTCGTCTTTTGATCCAAATAATTCCTTCGAATACTTCTTCCAATCAGTTGGTTGTGTTGTTAATGGGGTAGTTGATTAAGTTGTGGTGGATTAAGTTGTTAGCTAAGCAGTTGCTGATCAAGATAATTAAGTATCTAATTTAGCAATTGATTATGCTAGTTCACCGATTGATCTTGAAGTACAATGATGAGTGTACAGGGCATGATTAACATTAACGAATTTGGACTTTAAAAAAATAAATTTTAGTTTAAATTTTTAAAATCTATATTTAAATGTTAATTTGTTTCTCCTTATTAGGTGTAATGAATTAAGTTAGAGTACATTATCCTCCAATAAGTTGTTGCACAGAGAATTTCAATTGCATAAATCTTTGTTCCATGCAAATGCAATTGGTAGGTGTAAAATCAAACCAAACTTTTGCTAGCATCCTTGTAGCTATGCTTCCACATTGTACTTTGTCCTTGTAACCCTTACCTAGTAAAGACTTCAGCTGCAAGGTAGCTCTTGTTGTATTGTTTGTGGAAGTAAAGTTATACCAAACCACTTTAGTTCAAATGCTTAGGTAGGGGAGAGGACCCAATTCCCATCCAACCTAACTTCATGCACCCTAAGCTCTTAAATGGTATATCAAAGTTTTATGATTTTTTTTGAGTTTCTTCATATGTGACTTAAGAGATTAAAGCTATTGTTTGGGGTTTTGGGTTTCAACGATGTAGCCTAGTCAACTACATCTTTGCCAAGTTGTCCAAAAACATGTAGAAAAAAAGTTAGACTGAAACATGTGCATCAAGGTACCTATTACCTATCGTGATTGCCTTACATGTCACCATATGATTGGTTGTTTCTTTGATGTGACATGTGAAGTGTATTATTATACATGTATATGTGCACATGTATTGGTTCTTTATTAAATTTTTACAAGATAACGTGTACAAATATAACTAATACTTACACCCATAGGAGGTTCAAGGAATACACTGATAGGAACAACCAATGAGTTTAGAAAATTTTTGGCGTGATTTTTTTTACGGCGTGAGACAATTCCAAGCACTAAAAATGCTCACATATAAAAGCCTATCAACTAATAAGGGATGGTAAATTGGAATAAATTGTGGACCCTACATAGCTGGAAAGTAATCAGCTCATGGACTCAATTCAAATGTAACCATGATTAAAATTTTTAACTCCACTCTTCACATTTTTCTTTAGGGTCAAATTTATGCAAATCTAATGCAGGTGAGAGCCTCTCGTCATGTTTTTTTAAAATTTGTTCTCCAAGTAGAATTTGGTCCACACATGTGTCGGTGGAGATGTGAGTGGGTAGAGAGATTCTCTTGGTTGGGCTTCAGGCTTTGTTGGTGTACATAAATTGATGAGAATATTAGTGGAGTGTGAAGTGACATTGAGATTTGTGATCCTTCAAAAAAGCTATAATCTTTCTGATTTTATCCCCAGCCATCTAATGCTTTCATTATGCCCCAACCTTTTTACTTTCTAAAAAACTCTTACCTAAAGTAGGGCGATGTTGGGCCTGATTCTTTCATTATTGACTATGGGATTAAATTTCCAAGAGGATCCCAACTCCTGACCGTTGAGGACTACATGGCCTTGCTAACTCAGCAAGAGGAAAGGAAAAAGGAATTCCTAGAACTAAAAAAGAGAAAGAAGGAACATAATGAAGAGCATAGGATAGAAAGGATTGCAACATTGGAGGTCAAGACTCTAATGAGAATTGAAAAATAAAAGCAACAAGTAGTAGTAGAGGTTGAAAAGGAAAAACGAGTAGTAGTAGAGGTTGAAAAGGAAAAGCAACGAGCAGTAGTAGAGGTTGAAAAAGAGCTACAAAAGAAGGAGAAGGCGAAAAAAAAGGAGCAGTAGAGGTTAGTAAAGGAAGCTAAAAAAAGGGAAAAAGAATTGGAGAAGGCATGAAAAGAGGCTGCAAAGGAAAGTGACTCAGCAACCCTCTAAATCCCTTGCCTAACTGTCATAGGATATTCACAGATTTTGTATCTATTCAATGTCCCCAATATTGTCCATCACCTACCCAAAGCATCAGCCAACCATTACAGAGTTAGAGTCCTTCTAATTCATAGTCCTATCCACCCTCACCTACCCCACGCATAACCCAACTAGACCCTTCTTCAGATTTTAGTTTTCCTACCTTTTTTTATTGACTCTTCATGTTATGTGTGAACTATTTTGTCCTAAAGGTTTTGCAGGTTTTGTCGTGAAGGTTTTAAAGGTTTTGTCGTGAAGGTTTTGAAGGTTTTGAACTTTTTTTCTTGAATGTTTGTAAATTGAAACAACAGTATGATTTGAATACAAATAACATATTCCACCATGTTATAGTCACTAACTGTTTGAGTTACTTTAATTGAAGAGCCAGCAAGACATACATCTAATAATGTTATATTAGAAAGAGTCAACCATTATCACAGTTAGCAGTAAGGGAGAGGGGCCAATAATTACACTCACTATAATTGAAGAACAAAAAAACATACATCTAATTAAGTTGAATGTAATATATATCTGTATCTATCTATCTTTGCAATATATATATATATATATATATATATATGTATGTATGTATGTATGTATGTATGTATGTATGTATGTATATCCATATGTATATACATATGCATATGCATATGGATATGCTTATGCATATATGCCCTATGTAGATGTATATAATATGTTTATGCATATAATATGCATATGCATTATATATTTTCATGAAAACGAGTGATATACATTGATATACAGTGAAAGGAGTCTTAACTTAATAGGAAAGAGCCCTTCTTTGGTAATAAAAGTGAGAGTAATTGAAGAACAAACTAACCATGCATCTAATTGAGTTGATTGCAAATGATCAAGGGTGTGTGTGCAATGAAACAAAAAATGCATGGTATACTATCACATCCCCAATTCTAACTCTTACAATTAAAAGAATGATACAAACTGAAACAGACAATTCATACATGTAAGAGTGATTGTAATTGAAGAACAAACTAATCATGCATCTTATTGAGTTGTTTACAAATGATCAAGGGTGTGTGTACAATGAAAAAAGAAATGCATGTTATACTACCACATCCCCAATTCTAACTCTTACAAAACAAAAATATTGATACAAACTGAAACAACAAATTCATACATGTAAGAGTGAGTGTAATTGAAGAACATACTAACCATGCATTTAATTGAGTTGATTGCAAATGATCAAGGGTGTGTGTGCAATGAAACAAAAAATGCATGTTATACTATCATGTCCCCAATTCTAACTCTTACCAAAAAAATATTGATACAAATTGAAACAACAAATTCATAAATGTAAGAGTGAGAGTAATTGAAGAAAAAACTAACCATGCATGTAATTGAGTTGACTGCAAATGATCAAGGGTGTAGTGCCCCCCACTTTTTCTTATGTAAGATTGATGGTTTCTTAGTAGGATTCGACATTACGACATTATCTTAGATTGTTTGATGATGGATTCCTTGTTATTTTGTTGATTAATTATGGACCTAATCGTTATGATAACAGTTGATGATGTTGAATTTCGTTGTTTTATGCTTTACAACTTGATAAATATATTAGATGTATGGATACTTTAATGTTAATTGTTATATTTGTTTGTGAGATAATTGATTGTTTTATGTTGTTGATAAATAACCAGAAATTATGTTTAATATAGTATTTGTTTATATGTGTACGTGAATGGAACAGTGTCGCATTACTCGTATTCAAGTACCCTGCCACACTGCGATTTCCATTCACTATATGATTGCATGTGGATATATATTGTTATGTTTGACCGTGTGGTTACTACAGGATGCAGGTACTAGGCACCGACTCCACCTGATTTACCAGGTCTGAGCGTGCCTTCGCCAATGGAATGGTTGAATGGAGTTAACATGGGGTCCCTTGTCATTGTTGTCTGGTTGTCAGTTTACCTTTGTGGTCATTGTCTGTCATCTAATCAAGACTTGCAGATAGGTAATGTTACACCTTGAGGTCTAACTAGGTTGGAAAGTGTTTATGCGTGTGAAGTAGAACTGTTGCATTAAATAGAATTAATAGATGAAGAATATAATGTTGATAATTGAATATAATTGTTGTAAATAAATTATAGTTATTTGGGAAGTAAAATTGTTAAATAATAGTTGCAAGAAACTTTGTATTGTTGAATATAATAATTATTTGCAATGAATATTTAAATAAGTAAAATTAGTTGTAAGTAAATTGTAATTCGTAATTTACGATTTAATTAATAAAATAAATTATAATAGAGTTGTAAAGTTTTAGGTAGTTGCAATGTTACAATTTAATTAATTAATAAAACTATAAATTTTGAATAACTAATGGATCTGAGAGGAGGAGGCGCTGAGTTCCTTCGAGGGTAAAAAAGAGGGAGGGGGGAGGAGGATTGCAGGTAGGAGAGTGGGGAAGAAGACTAGGAAGAAGCTTGGACTGCAGCGATTGAAATAGAATTTGTCGAGTCAACGTCGTAGCCAGGTTCCATTGAATGCTTAATCTCTTTCCTCTAATTCTGAATCTGCAAATGTTGGTGTTGATTGTTCCTTTAATTCCAAATGGATTGTTTTGGTTGAATTTTCACTTTAAGATTTACTCCAATTTGCAAACAATCTGTATTCTGAGTCTCCTCTGCTGATGCATAAACCGGGTGCTCATTTCTATAGTTTGTCTCCTATGTGTTTAGGCACCACAATCTTAGGTCTCTAAATCAAATTCTGCTCAATGAAGTTTGTTGCTTAATTGTCTTCCTCCCACTCCATTTGCCAGAATATTCTGTCACTTCTGCAATTGTTCATTTTCAATGGATGGATTTATATGTGGATCGTTGGGTCTATAGTAGACTTCAACATGGCATCAGGTGTGTTTTTTTTACATTTCCCTTGAGGTCATATTCATAAAACCAGCATAGATCTTAATAGATATTTAATGATATAGTTTTAAGGCACCTCAATAGGGTTACCTCAGATCTCCATTGTGTCATTTCCCTGTCGCTTGAATAATAATGTATTTTTCTACAATTTTTATCTTCCCTCAGCCACTAAACATACATACAGCAAACAGCAGACTCCAACTCCACACTGCAACCTTATAACAGTTTCTGTACAAGTGACTTGATATCTAATTTCATTATTCTTCAGGGCAATAGGGTCTGTAGGTGAAGATGTTTGGCTTATAAAGGGCTTGTGAGGGTTGTATATAAGAGCCAAATGTTTCATGATGGGTGCAAGTCCTTATGCAAGTTTGGTGGTCTTCTGAGTTAATCTTATGGTTTTGCTGCATATATTTACTTATGATTAAATGTTTTAGAGTCTTGGAATGCCATCTTTCAAGTAGGTTACCCATTGACCATAGCAGCTTACCCAAAAGAATTGTGTGGTTTGAAAGGAAGCCATGGATTGTTTTTACCCTTTAACAGAAAGGAAAATGATTTGGACACCCATGAATATGTGCTTACTTATATATAAGATTGCAGATGAATGTTTATGGTGTAGGGCACCTAGGAGCACCTTGGTTCCTAAAGTCACTTTGTTTGCATTTTTTTTTAAAGTTGGGTTTGATTGTAATAAGGCTTTAGCCATGAGTATATGGTCCTTTTTGTGTGGTCAAGATGATTGAGGTGACCATATAAACCTCAATCATGCTTAGTTCACTTGGAACCTTGTTATGCCACTTAGGCCTAGAAGGTCTAAGGATTGGTTTTTGAGTTTTTTTTTATTGTTAGTGTGTTTTAGCATGTTTTGGGAGTATGGAGGATGTTTTGATTCCATTGGACAAGAAAAACAAATCGCCATCCTTTGGAAAATGAAAAAACTCCATAGTGTCAAGTGTTGTCAATGGTGTCAATGACACATTGACTGGTTGCAACTTCATTTTGGTTATTAAAACTATTTGGAGAAGTTGTAAACTGACTTGGATAGGTTGATATGGAGAACATCTTGCTCCAGTATGGAGGAGAAAGTTTTTGTATGGAAATTGGCCACAAAAATCAAGAAAACTGACTATTTTTAGCTATTTTTCTTGCTGTGTATGGACTGTACGGATTTTCCAGGGGTGTAAATGTACTTTTTCTGAAACTAGATAGAGTCTAGGTTCAAATGCAACTAGTTTGAGGTCTTGAAATGGTCGGAGTCAAAAGTTATTGAATTTTCTTTCAAAACTGGTCTAGAAACCCTATTTTCTAGGGCAGCCATAGAAATCCGGCCCTAGAATGTATTCCCACAGTTGAAAATTTGCAAAAACTGGTGAAATGTAGGCTAGGGGTGTATACTACTTGATTCCAAAAGCATTTTCTAAGAAAACATAGTTTACTATTTTTAATGTGATGCCCTAGGTCAAATATCTCTATGTATTTGACTGAAATTATGCAATTTGGTGATGTAAATGACAAAAGTCTGAGAGAGTGAGCAAATGAATGGTGGTTTTGTGTTGTAGGGACCTAGTAGAGACATTCTAAATTCCTGCCCCTAACTTATGAACCCAATTTGAACCATTTGCTTTGTAACCCAGGCCTAAGTTGATCAATTAGGCCTAGAGACCTAGTAGGCATTCTAGATTGCTGGAGTAGAGTTGGAGCAGGAGATTTGGAGGTTTGTTAGGGTCCCTTAAAGGGTGTTCAATTCCATCATTTGTTTAGTATTGAATGTTGGAAGAACTTGAATTTTATGAATTGTAGTCATTGCTAGTTCTTATTACCCTTCAGCAAATGCATGTAGTACAATTCCTACAAATGCTTAAAGCCTATACTCATATGTGATCTTTGTCCACCAGAAAACACATCCATTCAGCCACCATAGGATTTACTAGGATCTTAATGACAAATTGGAATGATTTCTAGATCACTTGGGCCATTGTGTTTCCATGGAGAAAGGTGCAATGCTATAAGGATACAAATGTGATCAAAGTATATACAGCTCTAATTTCTTTTTCCCTGCTTAGCCGTACACTCAGACTAGCCAGATGCTGGCATAAAGCTGTAGGAATTGGTGTCAACCTGTCAATTGCAATTCTTTGAAATTTTCTTTTAGTTTTGCTACATATCCTACAATCATTCCATCCCAAGAGGTAGAGGTTTAGCTGGGCGCACATCTTGAAAGGTTTCATCATGCAGATCGCACTTTTATTTCAGTTCAATAGGTTTTTTTAAAAAAGCAATCCACACAACTAGCACAAGATTAAAAGGTACCTCAATGTTGATTTTAGCGCTGCCTTTGAAGGCCAGTGTAGCCAAGGAGATCAACTATGTGCACACAACGATCAACTGTATATATACTGTGAAAATAGTTACAAAAAGGAGAATAATACTGTGTAAATTTCTGTCAGAAATAAACATGAATTAGATGCAGTCCCACCATCATTTAACTCCGTAGTCACCTTTCATAGTTGGAAATCTACACAACTGTAAGGAGTAGCAATTAGACGTTGGAGACCATCTATGGAAATTGCTTATAGTTTATTCAATAAATACAAATTTGCTGTTATCATTGCCTTCTGTGAGATATATCAATTGAGAGAGAAAAAAATTGTTTAAAGTTTGATGCCACCAATTTTATCAAACTTGCAAGTTTGAGGGATGCTGTCGGAAGTCTTTAATCAAAATAAATATCATTCATTTCAATGGTAAAACAGTCAATAACAATTTTATACCTCATCTGCAATATATACCAAGCTGTTCACATTCCGTTCAATTGGGCACATTTATGATCTTCTCCTTAGACAAATTTAAATCACCTTTGATAAAATCATTTCCAGAAACATCTTTACCTCAAAAAATTCAAAAAAAAAACATATTAAATGGTTTCATCTAGTCAAGGTCAATAGAATATCTGAAAGACCATATTAAGGCAAAACCTTGAGGAAAACAAAACAATAATGTTCATCATTGATGTCGGACCTTTTCCTTGTTGTATTGTCATATAATTATAAGGTATTCATCTTAGCATTATTATCCATTTCACCATTTTTTTTTTTAAAAGTAAAATTAATCTGTCAAATTTGAAAGAAAGATGATATAGATTGTATTGATAGGATAATGAGAGTGTCGTAAGGGTAAGTAGGAATTAAATAGTATAATTGAATTGAGTGATTCTTTTAAGAATGAATTGTTGTAGTTATTTAATTAATCATGTAATTTATCTTTAGAAACAATATGAAGAGTATTTAGATAATTAGTTGTAATGTATTAATATAATTGTTGCATTTAATTTAAGATCAATTGGTTTGGTTAAAGAGTTAATGTAATCCGATATTGTTTTTATTACGAAAGTTGTTTACATTGAACTGAGAAGGAATTTTAGTGTTAACTCTAGAACTTGAATTGAATTGTATGAATTAAGTATTCTTGTTGTCGTAAGGAGGCGGATTGTGAGTGGTCAAACTCTAATTCCAGAGGCTTAGTATGTCGTAGTTTGAGTACATGTGACATGTGGATAGGTGTTCTAGTATTGTGATGTTATAATGAACATGTGGTTCTAGTTTAGTGTGAAGTATAATGAAGTATTGTCTAAGTTGATAATGTGTTTCGTGAAGGTAATACTCTTGGAGGAGATACTTAATTACTTGTGATTAGCTTGCATCTGTTTTGTTGTAATTGTCTTATGGAGAGACTTGGAATCTGTAAAAGAGTAAAGTATTGTAATGCTATAGGCGATGGTTAACAAATGGTGTTATCCTAATTCTGTTTAATATGCAAGAGGGTCTATGCCTTGCAGTGAACATGAATGTTTAATGTTATAATGCCTTGTATGATGGTTAAGGTTTACTAGGTGCTAGCAAGGAGAGTGGCTTTCAATGTGGGGCCGGTGCCCAAAGTGGCAGTCAGGATAACCCATTGAAAGTAGTTAATTAAGTGATAACCTAAAAAGAACTAGGGGATTAAGGGTAGATTTCACATTAAACAAGATAAATGGATTTCCTCTCCCAAACCTATAGTGCTCATTTAGACTAAGGATGGGTTGAGAAGGCCTGGTCAGCATAATTGATTTCCTTGTCAAGGTCGATTCCGCATGTGTCACCCTATGGGGCCGATGCCTAGTGAGAGGCTATCAGGATAACCCATGCTAGGACCATGTGATGACACTCTCCCTACTACAACCTAGCATTCCTTGTATGGTCTCTCTCCATATGTTATGTGTTGCCTCTGGAAGTGGTGTTGTGTTGTTTATGTTATTGTCATGTGTTGTATTGGAGTTTGGTTATTCTTTGTCTTTTGTCTACCTGACTGTTGTTGTTTGGGACCTCATGTTAACTCCTAGCTCGGGGGGTGGACCTTAGGGTTCCACATGGTCAGGTGGAAGAGCTTTCTTATCCATTGGTTATTCCTTGTCGAAGTTCATGTGCAGAAAAGATTTATCTCAGTTTTCAGACAATTGATCTTGTACCAGTTAAGAAGATGATTGTGTATAATCTTGTACTAGACTGGTGTATCAGTTCATTCATAATGTATGTAATTTTGATGTAGTCAGAAGATGGCAATATAATAACGTAATGATATACTTATTACGATTGAGTATTTGATCATGTAAATTATTTTATTTGATGACATGCAATGAATATGAATATGTTAATCAAATTGTACATTAGATTTAGATTGAGTTACTGATGTTAGTAGTGTATGTTAAATTATGTTGGTTGATTTGTAAAGTAATGCAACCTTGAAACCTTAGAGAACAAGTCATAAGTTTGAATGGTGTAATTGGATATGTTAACATTACTTTGTTATCTTATTCACTTTTAAAACAAAAAAAAAATTGTTTCATATAGCATAAATGTGAATTTCTCTACGGTGTTCATGGTGGGGCATTACAAAGGGTGTGTGTGAGATGAAACAAAAAATGCATGTTATACTGTCATATCCCCAATTCTAACTATTAGAAAAAAAAAGAATGATACAAACTGAAACAACAAATTCATACATGTAAGAGTGAGAGTATTGTAACATTATCATACACTCCATAGTTGAGGGTGCCATGCACCTATCTTTTGGCCAAGTGTGTATGAATGTATGATTGGTTTCCATACTACATCATAATAAAATTATGTATGTATGTTACATATGAATGCCATATGTATGGGTTCCTATATGACCTATATACATATGAACTACCATATGCATGTATGTATGTATGTATAATATAGACACATACATACATATTATGGTTCATATGTATGTATGTACCCATAATATGTATGTATGTGTGTTTTCTATACATACATACATACATACATATGGCAGTTCATATGAATGAATGTATGTGTATATGAACTGCGATATGTATGTATGTATGTATAGTAGAGACACATGCATACATACATATAAACATAATAAATTACGTATGTATGTATGTAGGTGTGCGTGAATACGATACATACATAATATTGTAATGTTTATTAATATACTAATTTGTTAAATATTATATTAATATGTTATTAATAAGATAAAAATGTTATGTCAATTAAAGGATCCCTATGATTATGAAATTGATGAAATTTATAGAAATAATTTGTTAAATATCCTGTTTAAAATGATTACGAAATTGACCCTAAAAATCCTATATATGCATATGAACTATTCACAAGAATTCGACCATTATGACTGAGATGATTCTTCTATGGATAGGGCTAAGAGGATGATGGGGGGTGGGAATAGTTGAGTAAGGGGTTCATGGCAGTAGTGGAAACAGTCAGCAAAACTATAGGTGCATGATACCCTTAACAATCGCGCTATTGAAACCCTTAAATGACATGTATATGTATACACACAGTCAGCCAAATGATAGGTGCATGAAACCCTTAACAGATAATGCAATATGTAAATGGTATGTATATGTATACACAAACAATAGCTTCAAATACTGCCACTATACATAGACAACTCGCAGAGGTACAAAAATGAAAAGAAAGGGCTATATTATGGCCGATTATGTGTATATGTGTGTATATACAAATACATTTGCATATATATATACATATATATGCATATATATTTATGTATACACACATATACACACAATCAACCATATATATGGATATATATATCTGTATACTCACATATACACATAGTCGGCCAAAATATAGGTGCAATATTGGTACAAAATAACATTCTGTAGACATGATATTTCCACAGTCCATGATATAATAGTAGAGCTTTTGGTTCACTATGTTTTGCTTTATTTTGTATCAACGTTTCGGATCACACTCCATGATCCATCATTAGGATGAGAAGAAGAGAATGTGAAATAAACTGCAGAAGTGGTCTAATAAAAAGGGGAAGAGAAGCGTGGGTAAAGGCCTCTCCTTGACCAAAATCAAGTTCATAGAAAATAAAATGCAAAAAGTAACTAGTTATAAATAAGGGAAATTAGATAAAAGAAGAAAAAATGAATAAAAATAGAGGCTAAAAAATATAAACAGAGGAAATAAAATAACTAGTGAAAATATAAATTGGGATTAAATAATTATAAAGAAAGAGAAAAGAAGGGACAAAGAATAAAAGAGAAAAATAATAAATTAAAGAAAGATAGAGTAGCACAAAATTATGGAAGACTAAAAATGTAAAAAAGAAGAAAAAATTAAGAGGAAATAAACAATAAATTAGACCTTTTTATTTTTATTTTTATTTTCAACCTTTTCACATTTTTTACTTTGTCTTCCTCAATTTTTCCCTCACCCCCCCTTCTTAGTATCTTACTTCCATTTATTTGTTTTCTTCTTTTTGTTTTTATGCCTTTTCTGGTATTTTCTTACCCTAGTATTTCTACTAGGTTCCCTACATTTTTATTTTTATTTTATTTTTTATCAATTTTTATTTACTATATTCTGGTACTTCGCTTTACTTTGTCTAATTTCTCTCTCTAATTTATTGTTTATTTCCTCTTAATTTTTTCTTCTTTTTTACATTTTTAGTCTTCCATATGCTACTCTATCTTTCTTTAATTTATTATTTTTCTCTTTTATTCTTTGTCCCTTCTTTTCTCTTTCTTTATAATTCTTTAATCCCAATTTATATTTTCAATAGTTATTTTATTTCCTCCGTTTATATTTTTTAGCCTCTATTTTTATTCATTTTTTCTTCTTTTATCTAATTTCCTTTATTTATAACTAGTTACTTTTTGCATTTTATTTTCTATCAACTTGACTTTGGTCAAGGAGAGGCCTTTACCCACCCTTCTCTTCCCCTTTTTATTAGACCACTTTTGCAGTTTATTTCACATTCTCTTCTTCTCATCCTGATGATGGATCACGGAGTGTAATCCGAAATGTTGATGCAAAATAAAGCAAAACACAGTGAACCAGAAGCTCTACTAAAATAACATTTGTTTGCCATTTTTGTGAGTGTATATATACACACAGAAGTGGCCATGATAAAGCTGCAATAAAGCTTCATAAAATGAGCATATCATTACTTGTACAATGAAGCTATTTACACAAAAAAAGATTGCATGAAATTATGAAAAAAATCTTGCAATGCATAGTTTCTGCTTGTGTGAGGTTGGAACACAACCTCACCTGTGTAACCAGAAGCTAAATGGTTTCCTTATGGCAAATGTGGTGTTGATAAACACTGAAAGATCGAGAAATGTATCACTAGTATTTGCCCATGTCCTCATCACCATCGGCATCCATCCAAACTAGGACTGGTCCTGAATGCAACCACTCCAAATGCAAATTGTTCTAATGAATGGAGTAAATGAGAAGCTAAAGCAAGACTAAGCAAACGGTGTGCATGTTGAGGTGGTAGGCATTAAGACTGTCGGTGGTAGGATGTTGGGTAGTTAATGCACATTAAATGGTAGTATGTTGAGCTAGTACTGGCATGGTGCCAACCCACGAAGGGACCCTACACATGTCCAATATCGGTCGATGAAAGATTTTAGCAATTTTTGGATGGTTTTTGAAAATGCACCATAAATATTGATAAACGTGCTTAAAAAATGCCAAGAAAAAAAGGGGGGAATGCCAGCTCGACTGTCAAGGGACGTGGTAAAAAAAAATAATCTGACTTAGATGCTACTAACATGGACCCCTCACTCAACATCACTCTACCCACCATCGGTCCCTCTCCCTTTACTTTCTGGAAAACAATCGTGGGCATAGGACCTATTGTGGGTATAGTAAGTGACAGCCTGGGGCCCACTTTTGGGCAATAAAAATGCCAGCAAAAGTTTCAAATGTGCTTTTTAATATGATAGGATAGGTTCATATAAAATTCAAAATATGTCCTATCATAGGTAGACTATTTTTTTACCACCTTCTCAATAGTAGGTGAATGCAACTTGACATTTATTTGCCACCATCCCAATATTAAGTGAATGTAAGTGGACAAACTTATTTCCACAATATAAATAATCTTTACCACCTTCCCAATAAAAGGTTATTGAAAATGGTTTATTTTTTATCCAAAATATATGTCTTATTGCATTAAAAGTGAGTTGACATGCATTCAAAGTGAGTTGAAATGCATTCAAAGTGAGTGGACATGTACAGAAGCCATTGTCAACTAAACAAGATGTAAATATATTTTAACAAAATACATTAAAACATGTTCCATTTCTCATCTTTTTTTACAAACTACTGTTTCTGCCATGTCCATAATCACCAATATTTTTGTGAATTTACCTGCAAAAATGAAAAAAAACAAACTCTCAGGCTCACTATGCATTGAAATTTATCAATAAAACATGTAATTATTATAGTATTATTTCTAAATAACCATAAAATTTAAAAAAATATTAAAACTAGTTAGAAATACAATTTTTTTAATATCATTTCAGATCACCAACCAGAATTCCTATGTACCCATTTCCTATCACTTCTACCATTAATTCCTTGAATGTTAGATCAAATTCCCTCCCACAATTCAAAATTCAAATTCTATCAACCTATTTATTTATACAAGAAATGCTCAATTGTGCGATGCAAGCTACCTATTCACAAATTCAAATTTCTGACTTTGTCCTAGATACACCTGATTGACAATGACCTCCTCCAATGAGATGCAATCTCCTCCTTCAACTTCTATGGTAAATCTCAAACCTGCCTTCAGTATTTCTTATGCATTCATGTATGAATTTGTTACTTTCAAATGCCTTGTCCATACATTTAAATGAATCAAATTTCTTGTTTCATAGTCCATGTTTAAGCTATCACATTCTATACCTTTGAAACAACCCCTACCCCATATCAGCCACTCTCCCTTAACGCTATGAGAATCATGTTTATATACCTTCAAATTGTAGTATATATATATATATATATATATATATATATATATATATATATATATATTGCAGAGATAAATAGATACATATGTTTCATATAGCCTTGTTCATTTTCATTAAACTTACACATCTAGCCAAAACACTATGACTATTAGATCAGATGAGCTTGACAAGGAAATCACCAAGGTCTTCATAGCTTAGCGAAATTGTAGATAGATATAGTTGAGTTAGATATATATCTACTGAAAGGCAAAATGTAAAAGCTCAGAAAATATAGATAGATATAGCTGAGTTAGATATATAGATAGAAAGATAATTTGATATATAGATATAGTCAGATATATAGATAGATATAGCTGAGAGGTTTTCATATAGCTGAGTCAAATATATATATATAAATGGGGGGTGTCAGCTCAATTGTCAAGGGATGTGGCAAAAATGTTTTTGACTCAGACACTTCTGACGTGGACCCCTTGCTCAACATCGCCCTACCCACAACCGGTCCCTCTCCCTTACATAGGTTTCCTATACATAAGTTTTCTATCTAAATATAGTTTCCTATACCAGGCTCTCACATACTATACCCACCATATGTCATATGTCACATAGTAAAGAGCCCTAGACCTGGTATAGAATTTGCATTCAACTTAATTAGATGTATGCTTTGTTTGTTCTTTAATTAAAGTGACTATAAATATTGGCCCCTCTCCCTTACAGTGCCTATGATAGTCCTAGTTGAGAGGTTCCTTCATGCATTTAGATATGGTTTTTGAAGCCATCTATTTCACAAATTATTCATGCTATATTATAGTTTTCTTTGACCATATATTATAGTTTAGACTAGTTCATATGGGGAGACTTGATAAAGCTAAAGCATTTTTAGTGTTAATCTATGTTGTAATTATCCACAAATCAGTTCGATATGTAGACTATAACATAACTTAACAAAAAATACCTCTAGATAACCAAGTCTCCCAAATGCTACTACCTCATACTATCTTAGGTTTCTTCATGTTTAACTTTAGGTATTTGAATGGTTTCTTCATGTAGTCAAGTTCCCTAGTGGAATGTAGTCCTATTTGATAGGTTCCTTCATTCATTTAGATATGGTTTTTGAAGCCATTTATTTCAAAACTTATTCATGGGTATAGGAGTTGACCAAAGTAAGGCTAGGTGTACTATGCTTAATTAGATGTATGATTTGTTTGTTCTTCAATTCTTGTAACATGTATGGTAACCATTTCTGAAACAACATTATGAAACATTTACATAACTTGAAACAATAGTATGATAGAAATATTTCAAACCCTTTCTTGTATCATACTGCTCTTTCAAGTTATTTCATATTGTTGTTTTAAGATTTATCTGTATCATACTATTCTTTCAAGATATACATATTTGTATCATACTGTTGTTTCAAGTTTATATATATTTGTATCATTATATTGTTTGAGGAAGGGTTTAACACAATCACCCAAGTGCTTATAAGAGGTAGAATTAGAGATATGAAAGTATACCATGCATTGCTTGTTTCATTGCACACATACCCCTGATCATTTGCAATCAAATCAATTAGATGCATGGTTAGTTTGTTCTTCAATTACATTCACTCTTACATGTATGAATTTGTTATTTTATTTTGTATCATTCTTTTAATTGTAAGAGTTAGAATTGTATGTTGGTTACTAATCACTGAGTTGGTTCAATGTAGAGGAAGAATAAAGTGACAGCAAATTCCACACGACATGTAACAAAGTGACCTCTAACAAAGAGAAGGTGGATAAATCTACCTGCACACAAGAGAGGTGTGTATCTGCCACATATTGATGAGGAGGACATAGTGATTCCTCTTCAGCAATCAACTGAACCTATACACTAAGTTAACCAAGCTGCAACAACTAAAAATCTTGTAGTGCGGCAGGAATGGACCATGGCTGACATGGAACATGCCCTTGAAGATGTCAAAAATAATGACAAGTCAACAAGAGGGGCAACCAAAAAGTGGGGTCTTCCAACTACAACATTATCAAATTGGGTGGGTCATGTGAGAGGAACCTCTTGTAACAATATAATGAAAAATGCATGAAATAATAGAAATAGTAGAAACATAGAAGGAATTTATTGATCGCAGGCCACTTCGAGGGGGCAACCTCCTTTGAGAAAGCTCAATACAATAAATTCATGGATGCCTTCATTGGCCTCAACGTGTACTTATATATTAAGTCTAATCTAAACAACTATTACTCCCCATGAATGTGGGATAATACAATATACTCATGGGACGACTTACAAAGCACATGCGTCCAACATCAATATACTAACAAAGTAAAGAGAAGGGTTAAACACAGGTTCCTAACATCCCCCCTCTTAGAAAATCTTTGTCCTCAAAGCTTAAGATGTGGAAATTGTTGCTAAATCTAAAGGAGTGGTTCCCATGTAGCATCCTCTAGTTGCATTCCGTGCCACTGAATTAATACCTCTATGATGGATCGAGAGCAAAGCTTATGAGTGCGCTTGTCAAGGATTGCCTTCAGTTACAAAATGATGGATCCTTCATTATCTAGTTCTGGTAAAATAGTTTGTGGTCTGATGTCGATGCCAAGAAATTTCTTTAGACAAGAGACATGAAATACTGGATGAACGTGGGAAGGAGGAAGCTCCAATTTATAAGCAACTGACCTAATCTTCTGAAGAACCTTATATGGCCCATAGAACTTTGGAGCTAGTTTATGACGCCCTTTGAGTTTCAGGGATGACTGCTTGTATGGCTGTAGACAAAGAGAAACCATATCACCTACTTGAAAAGTGTACTTAGAACGGTGCTAATCGGCTTGTTGTTTCATTCGATTTCTTGCCATGTGAAGATTGTCCTACAAAATGCAAAGAATCTGATCTCAGGTTCAGAGAACCATGTCGACTACCTGAACTGGTGAACTACTGGGGGTGTATGGAAGGAGCACTGGTGGTGCCTAACCATAGATTGCTTCATATGGAGTCATTTTAGATGCAGTGTGGTAGGAGGTATTGTACCACCATTCAGCGAGAGGGAGCCACTTTGCCCACTGATGTTCTTGTTCGGAGGTGAAGCAACAAAGATAAGTTTCTAAACATTTGTTGATAATTTCAGTCTGACCATCTATTTGTGGGTGATACCCTAAACTCATCTTTAGTTTGGTGCCAGTGTGTCGAAATAGTTCTATCCAAAAATGATTGGTGAAAGTTGCATCACGATCTGAGACAACGGAAAAAGGGATGCCATGAAGAGGAAAGATCTGGTCAATGAAAATTTGTCTGACTGAGGAGACAGCATAGGGATGGCTGAGGGCACAAAAATGACTATATTTGGAGAGGCGATCAACCACAACCAAGATCATTGTCTTCCCTCCAGATTTAGGGAGCCCCTCAATGAAATCCATAGAAATATCTATCCAAATCCATGTAGGGATGGGCAAGGGTTTGAGCAATCTAGGAAGGAGTGTCGTTTCACCCTTGTTGTGTTGGCAGGTATCACATTCAATCACCATCTATTGAATTACACTTTTCATTTGCTTCCAAAAGAAGTTACGTCATGCCCACTCATAAGTTTTGAGGAACCCAGAGTGCCCTATCGATGGAGAAGCATGGAGTTCATAGAGGACAACTTGTTAAAGATTTGTGCTTTAGGGAAGGACCAGACAACCCTTGTATCTTAGAGAAGCACCATCCCAAGAGTAATGCGATATAGTAGAAGGGTTATTGGCCAACTGCTAGATGATTTGAGATAATGAAGAGTCATTGATATAGCCCTGTTGGACAGATTCCAACCAATTTAGAACAAGCATAGAAATAGCTGAAAGAGAAGCTTGGTCATCAAATGTGCAAGAAAGAGCATCTGTCACAATATTGTCCTTACCCTTCTTGTAAGTGATCTCATAGTCATAACCCATGAGTTTTCTAACCCATTTTTGTTGTGTTGGGGAGGAGACCCATTGTTCTAGGAAATATTTTAGACTCTGGTGATTAGTCTTGATGCAAAAATGATTCCCTAGTAGGTATGGCGTCCACTTCTGTACTACATGCAAAATAGCCATCATTTCCTTCTCATATGTAGAGAGTACTAAATTCTTACCAGAAAGAGCTTTGTTGGTGAACACAATGGGATGATCATCTTGAAGGAGAACAACACCAAGTTCGTTCTCACAAGCATCACTCTCAATAGTGAAGGTCTTGGAAAAATCTAGCATAGCTAGAACAGGTGTAGTACACATAACTTGTTTCAATTTTTCAAATGCACACTCAGCATCATGTGTCCATGTAAAAGCATCCTTTTTCAACATAGTTGTTAATGGAGCTACAATCTTCCCATAATCCTTGACAAACTTGTGATAGTAGCCAGTCAGTCCCAAAAACCATGAAGGCTCTTGAGTGTCTGAGGATGCGGCTAATTTTTCATGGCATCTATTTTGGCAGGATCCACTCGAACCCCTTGGCATGAAACAATATGCCCGAGATACTCCACTTCCTCCTAGCCAAAAACACATTTAGACTATTTTGCATAGAGATGATGATCAAAGAGAAGTTGTAGTACAAGATCCAGATGTTGGAGATGCTCAGCCCATGTTTTACTATAGATGAGGATATCATCAAAGAAGACTAGAATGAATTTATGCAAGTAGGGCCAGAATATTTTATTCATCAATGCCTGGAATGTTGAAGGAGCATTAGTGAGGCCAAAAGGCATGACCAAAAACTCATAGTGGCCATCATGCATGCAAAAAGCTGTTTTAGGGATATCATCCTCATGAATCCGAATTTGGTGATACCCAGAACAAAGATCCAACTTGGAGAAAAAATGAGCGCCATGAAGCTCATCAACAATAGGAATTAGAAACTTATCCTTGATTGTGATGTGATTAAGTGCTCGAAAGTCAATGTAGAGGCACCATGACCCATCTTTTTTCCAGACAAGAATTGGTGAAGAAAAGGAACTGGTACTAGGGCGAATAATACCTTGCTTCAGTAAGTCCCAAACGAGCATCTCAATCTCTATCTTTTGGTGAAATTGGTGGTGGTAGGACCTGATGTTGGGAGGAATGCTTCTAGGAAGGAGTTGAATATGGTGGTCCTCTGGTTGTGAAGGTGGCAATCCCACTGGTTCGGCAAAGACACATGCATATCTATCTAAAATTTGTTGTAGATATGAAGGAGTAGTGGAGACCGCTAATGGTTGCATCTAAATGGAATGGAGATGAGCGATGACACCATGTGAATTCTTCTTAAGGAGCTTTTCCATGCGATGTGAACTGATGATACTAAGAGACCCTAGTTGTAAGCCCTTCAATGTGTGTTTTTGCCTATTGTCTAAAAACTGCATCCAAAGTTCAACAAAATCCCATAAGATGGGTCCAAGTGTGTGTAACCATTGAGCGACCAAAACCACATCACATCCACCTAAGGGCAAGGCAAACATGTTAGAGTGTAGGTTATAATCTCCAATAGAGATACGCACATTGTAACACTTCCCTTTGTAAGGTAATGTGCCCACATTGGCAATCATGACTTCAAAGCTAGAGCAAGGATGGACAAAACAATCAGCCTGTTTGGCGATCTGAGGGTCAATGAAGTTATGAGTACTACCCGAATCAATGAGTGTTGTAAGAGGGAGCTTCTTGAAGTAACCCTTGACCCGCATGGTTTGTGGGGTGGTGACTCCTGCTAAAGCATGGAGAGAGATCTTTGGGTGGTCTTCTTGAGAAGTAGGGTCAACTGGCGGCTGTTGAGTTTCAACTTGATCATTTATTGTATCTTGAGCATCTTTATAAACTTTAGTTGCATGTGGAGAATCCACATCCAAGAGGTAGAGCTTTTGCTCAACACATCTATGTCCCCAAGTGAATTTCTCATCACAATTATAACAAAGCCCTTTTCTCTACATTCTCGCATCTCTGCTTCAGTCAAATGCTTGATAGGATTTGTTATAGGAGCTAGCGTGATTAGAGGTCTTTGGGAAACCATGTTTCTAAATGGAACAAAATTTGATTTGGAGCACTGTTGATCTGTGATCTTATCCTCCACCAACTTAGCCAACCCTAGGGCTTCCATCATTGTGCTGGAATGAAACATTTTAACCTCAGATCAAATTGCATCCTTCAGACCACTAACAAAACAACTCCTAAAGAATTCATCAAACAAGCCCTCTGTGTGATTGGCTAGTCTCTCAAATTCTATTTGATATTCTCTCACAGTACCAGTTTGGTGAAGTTTAGTGAGTGCTCCTATGAAGTCATCAAAAGCACTAGGGCCAAATTCTTGCAAAATGAGTTTGCAAAAATCTATCCATTTTGGCTCTTCATGAGCCTTGATGTACCAACAGAACCATTGAAGGGCTTCATGTTCCAAATGAAAGGATGCAAGTGGGACTTTGTTGACATGAAAAGTATTATGCAGATTGACATATTGTTCTACCCAGTATATCCATCCAGTCGGATCATCACCATTGAAGCGAGGAAAATTAGTCTTTAGCCCACGGAAATTGCTAGAAGAAGAGAACCTAGTATCTACAGAAGACTCTAGCTTCCGTCTATTGTTCATGGCCGAATGCTGAAGATTGAGGGTGAGAATTTTTTCATCCAAATCTTGGAGTTTGGTCTTGAGGCCTGCAAGTTTATCCTCCATGTTTTTTGCTCCTACATGGGTGACAACCATAACCAGGATTTTTTTTGGGGGGGAATGGGTAGAAAAACAAAAACAGAAACTTTTTTAGTAAAGGAAAATTTGGATTTGGGAAAAACTCTGATGGGTAATTGGGGTTTGACTAAGTTTTGGACAATTTCTAAGGGATAGGGAAGAAGAAAATGGGGATTTTAGAAGCGGGGTGAAAGAATGGGAAAATGTGTCCAAGAGGGACAAAGGAGTAGAAATAGGAAATGAACACTATGGTAAAATTTGAAGGCTATTGGGGGAGAATCAAAAAAGTTATGGAAACCCCTAAAAATAGACAAATGTGGGATTTATGGTTTCGATAAGTGGATTTTGGGATAGCGTCCTCAAGGAAGGAAATATGCAAAATGGAATTTCATGGGTTCCGGTGAATTTTGAGAGGAAACGGGGCTAAAGAAAGGAAGAGAGGAAACTATTTGCCAACTGGTCTGGACATTCAATCTGTGATTTGCGAATTGTTAATAGATATGGGCCCTAGGTATGTTCGGCTTCTTGAAGATTCAAGAGATTCACTCAGCTACCAATGCTGTCTAAGGGCTTGCGTATTGGGACAGTACCCCTCACTCCATAGCTCAGGTAAAACTGATAACTGCTTTGCCATAAATGATAGCTCTTGGTTTACCTCATGGATGGGAACTAGTCAATCAAGTAGGGGTCGTTGCCCTTTTCGCTAGCAGGTCCTCTCAATGGGCTAGCTACTTTGGGGTTCCTGTGGTACTCCTCACATAGTTAAGAAGATAGGGATTATTCCCTAATTCAAACCTGTAATTGAAATGAACAAGATAGATGCAAAAAAAGAACTACAATAATCACAGTGTCTAGAGGCCACCGTGGAAAAAAAAATTGTCAGAAATTCCACCCAGCGAGCCCAAGAAAGTGCTCTGATACCAGATGAGAAGAACCTCTTGCAACAATATAATGAAAAATGCACGAAATAATAGAAATAACAGAAACATAGAAGGAATTTATTGATTGCAGGCCACTTTGAGGGGGCAACCTCCTTTGAGCAAGCTTAATACCATAAATTCGTGGATGCCTTCATTGGCCTCAACACGTACTTATATACTAAGTCTAATTTAAACAACTATTACTCTCCATAAATGTGGGATAATACAATATACTCATGGGATGACTTACAAAGCATATGCATCCAACAACAATATACTAACAAAGTAAAGAGAATGGTTAAACATGGGTTCCTAACATGGTGTCACCACTACAAAAAGGAAAGGGCCCCCAACAATCCTAAATTATGAGGAAGAGGCATTGGTTGTCCAATGGTGCAAGGAGATGGCTCTAGTTGGCCACGGTTTTGAGATTGTCAATCTCAAAGAAGTAGCCCAAATATGCCAAATGAGGCCTAAACCCTTCAAATATGGGCTTCCTGGCAAGTCTTGGTGGATGGGGTTCAAAAGAAGGCATCCTGATTTGTGTTTGAGAATAGCTCAAGGGCAAGATAGAGACCATTATGTGAATCTAAGGCCTATAGTTGTAAGTGTATTCTACAAAACATTGGAGAAGACATACGCAGCAGGGAATTATGGACCCCAAAGGATTTAGAATTATGACGAAACAGGGCTACAAGTTGGGTGGAATGGTAATATGAATGTGCTTGTAGAAAAGGGAAGTAGAAGTGTTGCATATATTATCCCTAAGAGTCGGGAGTGGATGACAATTTTGGCATGTGTAAAGGCTGCAGGTTAGAAAATTCTAGGCTTCTACTTTTCAAAAGCAAAAATCACGTGCACAACTACATAGCCAACTATGAGCTAGGAGCATTAATGGCTATTCAGCCTCATGCATGGATGACCAAAGAAATTTTTGTGAAATGGTTGAGATTTTTTTCTATGCAAGTACCTGGGGGTCGCTTGCCCAGCCATAGACACCTCCTCATATTTGATGGCCATAGCAGCCATGTAGCCTTTTTTACCATTTCTGAAGCAAGGGAACTTGGTATTGACTTGCTCACCCTACCAGCCCACACATCACACAGGTTGCAGCCTCTTGATGTGAGTATTTTCTCCTCTTTCAAATCTCATTTCAAAAAGGAAAGAACATAATGGACTAGTAGATGTCCAAATTTGGAGATAAGAAGAGCAGAATTGGCTACACTTGGCAGTGTAGCTTTTCAAAAGGCTTTGATAGTTTCAAACATAACAGCTGGCTTCAAGAGGATAGGTATTTGGCCTCTTGATCCAAATGCATTGGACAACAACATGAGAGTTAGCGAGACTTTTCAGTTTGCTACCCCTGAGGAAGCATCAGTTGCTGAAAATATTCTAAGCCTATCTAGCAATGGTTTGGCAGTGAATGAGGGTGACTGTACCGATATAACAAGAGTAATTGGAGATCACCAAATCCCACTTGAAGAAACAGAATCTGCAAGCCCCCAAAGTCCTCCACAAACTTCAAGTTTGTCAGACCAACAATCACCACCAACAACAGTTTTGGGAGAGCCAAATAGTATTGCAAACATTTCTCTTTCCCTACCAACTCCACCTAAGGTGCCCTCTTGGTTGTTAGAGGATGCTGCTAATCTTGGTTGTGATCTACATGTGGACACAGAGAAAAGTCTTACAATGCCATCTCCACTACACAGCATGGATCCAAATACTATAGTTCATTTCTATGTTGATTGGGGAGACAATGAAGCTGATTAATTAGGAGATTAATTGGATGATGCTACTATTGAGGAGTAGGAAACAAATAATGAGTATTCGATGGATCCTTTTGGAGGCCAAACAACTTCACACATCTCAAAATTCTTGAAGCTACCAATGCATGTAGTCAAATACAAGTCTAATAAGGTAGCTAACCATGGGATTAAACTGCCAAGAGGATCCCAACTCCTGACTGCTGATGACTACATGGCCTTGCTAACTCAACAAGAGGATAGGAAGAAGGAACTCCTAGAACTAAAAAAGAGGAAGAAGGAATAGAATGAAGACTGTGGGATAGAAAAGATTGCAACATTGTAGATCAAGACTCTAATGAGAATTGAAAAGGAAAAGCAATGAGCAGCAGTAGAGGTTGAAAAGGAATTTAAGCAACGAGCAATAGTAAAGGTTGAAAAGGAAAAGCAAAAAGCAGTAGCAGAGGTTGAAAAAGAGATGCAAAAGAAGGAGAAGGAGAAAAAAAAGGACCAGCAAAGGATAGTAAAGGAAACTGCAAAAAGGAAAAAATAATTGGAGAAGGCACGAAAAGAGGCTGCAAAGGAAAGGCTACTTAGCAACCCTCTAAATCCCTTGCCTGACCATCATAGGATATTCATAGATTTTGTATCTATTCAATGTCCCCAATATTGTCCATCACCTACCCAAAGCATCAGCCAACCATTACAGAGTTGGAGTCCTTCTAATTCATAGTCATATCCACCCTCACCTACCCCAAGCATAACCCAACTAGACCCTTCTTCAGATTTTAGTTTTCCTAACTTTTTCAATTGATTCTTCATGTTATGTGTGACCTTTTTTGTCTTGTAGGTCCTGAAGGTTTTGAAGGTTTTGTCATTAAGGTTTTGAAGGTTTTTTCGTGAAGGTTTTGAACTTTTTTTCTCAGATGTTTGTAACTTGAAACAATAGTATGATTTGAAAATAAACAACATATTGCAACATGTTATAGGCACTGACTATTTGAGTTACTTCAATTGAAGAGATAGCAAGACATACATCTAATAATGATATATCACAAAGAGTCAGCCATTATCATAGTTAGCAGTAAGGGAGAGGGGCCAATAATTACAGTCACTATAATTGAAGAACAAAAAAAAACATACATCTAATTAAGTTGAATGTAATATATATATTTGTATCTATCTATCTCTACAATATATATATATATATATATATATATATATATATATATGTATGTATGTATATATATGTATGTATGTATATATATGTATGTATATGTATGTATGTATCTATGTATGTATACACACGCACATATATATCCATATGTATATACATATGCATTGCATATATATATATACACACACACATATACATATCCATATGTATATACATATGCATATACATATGCATATGCATATGCATATATGCAATCTCCTTATGTATATACATATGCATATACATATACATATATGCAATGCTTATGCATATATGCAATATGCATATGCATAATATATTTGGATGAAAACTAGTGATATACATTGATATACAGTGAAAGGAGTCTTAAGTTAATAGGAAAGAGCCCTTCTTTGGTAATAAGGGTGAGAGTAATTGAAGAACAAACTAACCATGCATCTAATTGAGTTGATTGCAAATGATCAAGGGTGTGTGTGCAATGAAACAAAAATGCATGGTATACTATCACATCCCCAATTCTAACTCTTATAATTAAAAGAATGATACAAAATGAAACAGATAATACATATATGTAAGAGTGATTGTAATTGAAGAGAAAATTAACCATGCATCTTATTTAGTTGTTTGCAAATGATGAAGGGTGTGTGTGCAATGAAAAAGAAATGCATGTTATACTACCACATCACCAATTCTAACTCTTACAAAACAAAAATATTGATACAAACTGAAACAACAAATTCATACATGTAAGAGTGAGTGTAATTGAAGAACATACTAACCATGCATGTAATTGAGTTGATTGCAAATAATCAAGGGTGTGTGTACAATGAAATAAAAAAATGCATGTTATACTATCACGTCCCCAATTCTAACTCTTACCAAAAAATATTGATACAAACTGAAACAACAAATTTATAAATGTAAGAGTGAGAGTAATTGAAGAATAAACTAACCATGCATGTAATTGAGTTGATTACAAATGATCAAGAGTGTGTGTGCAATGAAACAAAAAATGCATGTTATACTATCATGTCCCCAATTCTAACTCCTACCAAAAAAATATTGTGATGCAGGAGCATCCCTAGTTCAAGAGCAATCTTGCATCAACCAAAAACATTTGCATTTCAATTTGTTTCATTTTCCTGTTTAGTCAGAAGCAGTTTCAACTTTTGGTCTGGTATTGGCATTTCACATCTTGTGGATCTGGACTTAGCATCTACATTCATTCATCTACATCATATCAAGAATTCAAAGCATTTGGATTAGTTGCCAAAAAGAAATTGCTATCAGAAGATCAACTATTTTCTCAGAGTAGAGCATCCTGACAGTCTCATGCGGATCATTCCTTAACTTGCGGATCCTAATGACACATCATTCAATGATCTTTGGTTCATGGCCAACCTTTCCTGGAGTTCCACACATTATTCCATTCATTTGAGGAAGTGTTCTATGCATTTAGGTCTGACCTATCTGTGAACACGTTACAACTCTTCATCGGAGTTTGTGACCTTTCTTAGTCGACACGAAAGAATCTATTGGTTCGGAAAGGATATATAATGATGTAATAGATCCTTAGGAGAGTAGTTAGAAAGTTCTCATGATTTAGAAGATCAATAATTTATATTTGTGTGAAGGAGCTTCAAAGCTTTATCTTGTGCATGTATGTAATCAGGCCTTTGAGTTGAGTTGTAAGCCTGCATGTTGCCGGCCAGATTGTATTTGAGTTCTTTGATATATTGAATGACTAAATCTGCATTTGCTTCATTTATTTGAGTTGTTTCTATTGTGTTTAATCTTACTGCATGGTTTGGATAGTTCATTCTATGAACCCTCCTATCATGACTACACCAAGTGGTATTAGAGAAAAAGTTTGAATCTTTGGAAGTGAATTGAGCAAAGTTGGCGAGGGAATTCTGTAAGATCTTGCTATGAATAGATCACCAAATTGAGGTAGGTTACTTGTGTCACAATAGATCATCAATTGTGAGGCAATTATCACCTTGTAACTTGATTGTTGAACCTGAGGTAGTTTGCACTTGATCCTAGGAAGAATGCCACGGAGAAGAGTTGCTGCTATTGGAACAATCGCTGGTAGAATGGATGAGATGATGGAGATGATGAAAACAATACGAATTTGTTTAGATGTTATTGAAGAAGATAGGTGAAGAGGATTGATACTGAGACCTAATATTGAAAGTGATGATGAAGGAGAATTTCAATCTGCTGAACAAACTGGTGAAACCTAGGAGTTTATGAAGAAGAAGAATCAGATCAAGTAAAGATGTTGTGAGCTATCTCGAAGATTAGAAAGAGACCTAGAGTTGATGTGTCAAACTATACTGGTAATTTGAACCCTAAAGAATTGATTGACTAGATAAATGACTTGGAAGAGTACTTTGAGTATGAAGAGATGGAAGATCCAGAGAAGGTGAAATTTGCAAAGACAAAACTGAAAGGACATGCTGCTATATGGTGGAAAGAGGTTTAGTTAGAAAGAAACAGAAGAGGAAAAGAAAAGATTACAAAGTGGGACTAGATGGTGACAAAGTTGAAGAATCAGTTTATACCTACTGACTATGAGTTGGAACTGTTGAAAAGATCGCAAAACTTGAGACAAAAGGAGAAATCTGTGAAGGAGTACACTATAGAATTTCATAAGATGATCATAAGAATAGGACATAGTGAAGCAAACAAGGAGAAAGTGGCTAGATACATCAATGAATTGAGATTGAACATTCAAGAGGAACTAAGCTTGGTAAGGATGACATCTTTGGAAGAAGCATATCAGTTTGCCCTAACAGTTGAAGAGAAGCTGAATAAGAGACATGATCAGAGACAAAGAGGCAGAGGAGGTAGATTTTAGAGAGGTAGAACATTTTCTAGAGGAGATAGATCATATCCAGAGCAAAACAAGTTTGACAACACATTCAAGAAGGAGGACAAAGATAATAATACCTACCAGAATAGTGATAAAAATTTTCATCACAGAGGTATTATAATGTATACTGGAATGAAGGATATAGGAGAGAAGGAAGAGGATTTGATAAGAGAGCATTTAGAGGTACTTTTTTCAAGTGTGGAGGTGAAGGACATAGAGCATTTGAATGTAATCAAGGTAGTACAAACCAAAGGACAGAAAATAGTGGAAGAGTAGCCTATGTTGAAGAAGAACCTATTGGATCACCTAGATCAGTTGGCAAACCTGAGAAAGGAGAATCATTGGTGATGAGGAGAGCACTGTTTCAAGAAAAAACAAATGAAGAACCACTGCAGAGGAAGAGTCTGTTCAGAACAAAATGCAAATCAGGAGGTAAGTGTTGTAAAGTTGTGATTGATAGTGGTAGTTCAGATAACCTAGTTTCAAAGGAGATAGTGACTAAGCTGAAGTTGGAAAGATTGAAACACCCTAAGCCCTATCAGATAGCATGGATTTAGGATGATCATAAGGTATTGGTGAGTGAACAATGTTTGGTGAAATTTCATATTGGATCTTATCATGATGAAGTCTTGTGTGATATTATGCCTATGGATGTTTGTCATATCTTGTTGGGTAGACCTTGGCAGTATGATAGGAAAGCTATACATGATGGGAGAAAGAATACATATACTATAACAGCAAATGGAAAGAGAATTACTTTGATCCCTTTTTAGGATGATCCTAAGAGTGAAGTATGTGGGAATGCTAGGATCTATTTGGTAGATGGAAGAAAATTTTTGGATGGTCTGAGACATGAGAATATGTGTTATGCCTTGATTCCTAAGAAACCTAAAGCATTGAAGGAGACTGAAGAATCACAGTCGGAGGAGATAAAAGAATTGCTAATAGAGTATGAAGACATCATATCAGATAATGTACCTGAAGGATTACCACCTATAAGGAGTATCAGTCATCACATGGATCTTATACTAGGAGCAAGTTTACCTAACAAAGCAACACATAGAATGATATCGACAGAGAATGAAGAGTTAAATAGATAGATACAAGAGTTGTTGAGGAAAGGTTTGATCAGAGAAAGTTTTCGCCTTTGTGCAGTACCTGTAGTGTTAGCATAGAAGAAAGATGGATAATGGAGAATGTGTACTGATTCCAAAGAAATAAAATAGATCACAGTTAAGTATAGATTTCCATTACCTAGGATGGATGATATCATGGATTGTTTGAATGGAGCAAGATATTTCACAAAGATAGATTTGAAGAGTGGATACCATCAGATTAGAATCAAAGAAGGAGATGAATGGAAGATTGCTTTTAAGACAAATGAGGGGTTGTATGAGTGGTTAGTGATGCCTTTTGGATTGACAAATGCACTGAGTACTTTCATGAGATTGATGATTGAAGTTATGAAGAAATTCTTGGGTAAGTTTGTGATTGTGTACTTGGATGATATTCTAATTTTTAGTAAGACAAAAGGGTAACATTTGTGGCATATTAGAAAAGTTTTGCAGAGGTTGAGAGACAAGAAATTGTTGATAAACATCAAGAAGTGTAGTTTCATCAAGGAAGAGTTGGCTTATTTGGGATTTGTGATTTATATGGAAGGATTGAATATGGACCCTGAGAAAGGAAGAGTAATTGTTGAATGGCCTACACTAGAGAGCATTGGAGAAGTTAGATCATTTCATGGATTGGCTAGTTTCTACTGGAAGTTCATAAAAAATTTTAGTTCAGTTTGTAATCCTATGACAGAGACAATGAGAAGTGACAGAAAAGATTTCATTTGGACATCTGGAGTAGATAAAAGTTTTGAGTTGTTGAAGCAGAAAGTGATAGAGCAACCTATTTTGGGATTATTGGATTTCAATAAATTATTTCAAGTTGATTGTGATGCAAGTGGAAATGCAATTGGAGCAGTGTTAAGTCAAGAAGGTAGACCTGTAGCAGATTTCAGTGAGAAGTTGAATAATGTAAGGAGAAGATATTCAGTTTATGATCAAGAGTTCTATGCCATAATTCAAGCCTTGAAGAAGTGGAGACATTACTTGTTTCCTAAGGAGCTTGTGTTGTATACAGATCATCAAGCTTTACAATATTTGAACAATCAAGGTATGTTGAATCAAAGACATATGAGATGGGTAGAGTTCATGTAGAGCTATACTTTTGTGTTGAAGCATAGGAGTGGAAAATCAAACAAAGTTGTTGATGCCTTGAGTAGGAGAAGAAACTTGTTGACAAAGATGAGAGTTGAAGTGTTGGGTTCTGATGAATTTAAGAACATGTATGAGGGAGACACTGATCTTGCAGAACCTTGGAAAGCATGTAAGGAACCTATTGTGATAGATAGGAGTAAGTGGTTGGACTATTTCATTCAAGAAGATATGTTGTTCAGAGGAAGTCAGTTGTGCATACCTAGAAGTTCAATGAGGGATAATCTGATCAAGGAGAAGCATAGTGGTGGATTAGCAGGACATTATGGAATTGATAAGATAGTGGCTTTGGTGAGTGAAAACTACTTTTGGCCTCAGATACATAAGGATGCTTAAAGATTTGTGCAGAGATATAGAGTTTGTCAAGCTGCAAAAGGGAATAGTCAGAATACTAGATTGTATAAACCTTTGATAGTATCAGAGAGACCTTGGGAAGACATAAGCATGGATTTTGTAATGGGATTGCCGAAGACACAGAGAGGACATGATTCAATATTTGTAGTGGTTGACAAATTTTCAAAGATGGCTCATTTCATACCTTGTAAGAAGATAACTGATGCAGTGCATGTAGTTGACCTATTTTTCAAGGAGATTGTGAGATTGCATGGATTACCTAAGAGTATGTTTTCAGATAGAGATACAAAGTTTGTTGGATACTTTTGGAGGACACTTTGGAAGAAGATGAAGATGGATTTGAAGTTTAGTTCAACTTTTCACCCACAAACAGATGGACAGACAGAGGTAGTGAATAGGAGTTTGGGAAACTTGTTGAGATGTTTGGTTGGAGAGAAGACATGAAGTTGGGATTTGATTCTTTCACAAGCAGAGTTTGCATACAATAATTCAATAAATAGGAGTACTGAAAGAACACCTTTTGAGATTGTTACTGGAGGGAATCATAGAGGAGTTGCAGAATTGAGAGATATCAGTACTGAGGAAAAGAAGAGTGCAAAAGTAGATGAATTTGTAGATCACATGAAGACAGTGCATGATTAGGTGAAGAAGCACTTGGAGAGTATGAACAATAAGTACAAAGAGAAGGCAAATGAGAAAAGAAGACATAAGGAATTTGAAGTTGGAGATGAAGTGATGGTGTACTTGAGAAAAGAAAGATTTCTAGTTGGGACATATAACAAGTTGAAGATGAAGAAGTTTGGACCTTGTAAGATACTCAGAAAATCTAATTCAGGAAATGCATATGAAGTGGAATTACCAGAGACCTTGGGTATATCACCTATATTCAACATTGTAGACCTTTATCAGTATCATGAAGCAGAGTTTAGTGACAACAAGGAAGAAAACTTGAATAAGTAGTTACCACAACAAGCACCAGAGCAGATAGAAGACATCTTGGATAGTAGAGTTGGACGCAACACTAGAGGAAGACAATATAGAGAATATCTTTTGAAGTGGAAAGGCAGTCTAGAAGAAGATTCATCATGGATTTCCTAGGCTGAGGTGGATAGTCTTGGTTCTCCCCTAGCCCCAGTAAAGTGAGGGACTCACTTTTTCAATAACCCTGGATGTCTGATGCAGGAGTATCCCTGGTTCAAGACCAATCTTGCATCAACCAAAAACATTTGCATTTTAGATTGTTTCATTTTCCTGTCTAGTCAGAAGCAATTTTAGCTTTTAGTTCGGTATTGGCATTTCACATCTTATAGATCTAGACTTAGCATCTATATTCATCAATCTACATCATATCAAGAATTCAAAGCATTTGGATCAGTTATCGAAAAGAAATCACTATCAGAAGATCAATTGTTTTCTTAGAGCAAAACATCCTGACAATCTCATGTGGATCATTCCTTGACTTGCGGATCCTAATGACATATCATTCAATGATCTTTTGTTCATGGCCGACCTTCCTTGGAGGTCCACATGTTATTCCATTCATTTGAGGAAGTGTTCTATGCATTTAGGTCTGACCTATCTGTGAACACGTTACAGTTCTTCATCAGAGTTTGTGACCTTCCTTGGCCGACGCGGAGGAATCTATTGGTCTGAAAAGGATATATAATGATGTAATAGATCCTTAGGAGAGTAGTTAGCAAGTTCGCATGATTTAGAAGATTGATAATTTAGATTTGTGTGAAGGAGCTTCAAAGCTTTATCTTGTGCATGTATGTAATTAGGCCTTTGAGCCCAATTGTAAGCCTACATGTTGCTGGCCAGATTATATTTGATTTCTTTGATACATTGAATGACTGAATCTACATTTGCTTCATTTCATTGAGTTGTTTTCATTATGTTTACTCTTTCTGCATGGTTCAGACAGTTCATTCTGTGAACCCTCCTACAGTGACTGCACCATATTGATACAAATTGAAACAACAAATTCATAAATGTAAGAGAGAGTAATTGAAGAACACACTAACCATGCATGTAATTGAGTTGATTGCAAATGATCAAGGGTGTGTGTGAGATGAAACAAAAAATGCATGTTATACTGTCATATCCCCAATTCTAACTGTTAGAAAAAAAAGAATGATACAAACTGAAACAACAAATTCATACATGTAAGAGTGAGAGTATTGTAACATTATCATACACTCCATAGTTGAGGGTGCCATGCACCTATCTTTTAGCCGAGTATGTATGTATGTATGATTGGTTTCCATACATACATACATACATCATAGTAAAATTATGTATGTATGTTACATATGAATGACATATGTATGGGTGCCTGCATGACCTACATACATACATACATATGAACTGCCATATGCATGCATGTATGTATGTACCCATAATATGTATGTATGTGTGTATGCTATACATACATACATACATACATACATATGGTAGTTCATATGAATGTATGTATGTGTAAATGAATTGCCATATGCATGTATGTACGTATGTGTGTGTGTATACTATACATACATAATATTGTAATGTTTATTATTATATTAATTTGTTACGTGTTATATTAATATGTTATTAATAAGATTAAAATGTTATGTCAATTAAAGGATCCCTATGATTACAAAATTGATGAAATTTATAGAAATAATTTGTTAAATATCCTATTTAAAATGATTACCAAAAATCCTATATATGCATATCAACTGTTCACAAGAATTTGACTATTCCGGTTGAAATGATTCTTCTATGGACAGGGCTACTTGAGGATGATGGGGGGCAAGAATTGTTGAGCGAGGGGTTCATGGCAGTGGTGGAAATAGTCAGCAAAACTATAGGTACATGAAACCCTTAAATGGTATGTATATGTATACACATAGACAATAGCTTCGAATACTACCACTATACATATACAACATGTAGAGGTACAAAAATGAAAAGAAAGGGCTATATTATGGCTGACTATGTGTATATATGTGTATACATAAATACATTTGCATATATATACATATATGCATTTATATTTGTATATACACACATATACACAAAGTCGGCCATATATATGCACATATATATATCTGTATACTCACATATACACACAATCAGCTAAAATATAGGTGCAATATTGGTACAAAATAACATTTGTTCACTATTTCTATGAGTATATATATGAATATAGATATAAATATGTATATATACATATATAAGTGGCCATGATAAAGATGCAATAAAGCTTCATAAAATGAGCATATCATTACTTATACAGTGAAGCTATTTACACAAAAAAAGATTACATGAAAATATGAAAAACATCGTGCAATGCATAGTTTCTACCTATGTGAGGTTGGAACACAACCTCACCTGCGTAACCAGAGGCTAAATGGTTTCCTTATGCTAAATGTGGTGTTGATAAACATTGAAAGCTTGAGAAATGTATCACTAGTATTCACCCATGTCCTCACCACCGTCGGCATCCATCTATACCAAGACTAGTCTTGAATGCAACCACTCCAAATGCAAATTGTTCTCATGAATGGAGTATTCGAGAAGCTAAAGCAAGACTAAGCAAATGGTGTGCATGCTAATGTGGTAGGAATTAAGACCGTTGGTGGTAGGATGTTGGGTAGTTAATGTACATTAATTGGTAGTATGTTGAGCCAGTACTAGCATGGCGCCAACCCATGAAGGGACCCTACACATGTCCAATATTGGTCGATTACATATTTTAGCAATTTTTGGGTGGTTTTTGAAAAATGCACCGTAAACATTGATAAACATGCTTTAAAAATGACAGGAAAAAATGGTGGGGTGCTAGTTCAACTGTCAAGGTACGTGGCCAAAAAGAATAATCAGACTCAGACGCTGCTGACGTGGACCCCTTGATCAACATTGCCCTACCCACCATCGGTCCCTCTCTCTGTACTTTCTGGAAAACTCTTAATTGTTTTTGGAAATTCAAGTGCTTAGAAAGTGGGGTAAAGCTTTAATTGATTTGGCATGTCGTGTCATAATTTCTCTTTGCTCCTATTTACGCTATGATATCTAGATGGCATAGGGCATGTCCTCATGGGACTGCATAGCTTATTTTGGCTAGAACCACTGCTCAATTCTTTTAGGAGATATTTGTGGAGCTAGTGAACATCTTAAACAGTAGCACCACTGCCCAATTTAAATTTGTGATTCCTAAACAGTAACACCACTGCTGAATTTCCTTTAGTGACATCTAGGGGCATGTCCCCATGCTACTACTTAGCTTATTTTGTCCAGCAGCCACTCCTCAATTTTTTTTAAGAGATATTTGTGGAGCTAATGATGTCACGAATATTTTATTTTTCTGCTTATCTTAAGCAGTTATATTGATTTGTATTTTTTACTATAAAAAATAAAAATTGTTAGAGTAGGCTTATGTTTACTTAGGCTACCTGGTAGTTACATTATTAGATTAATAATATTTTTATTTCTTTTTCCATTGAGGTAGTTGGGGTTGGTTGTTCCCACACCTCATCACATCCAGACTATTTATATATGGGTTTGTAACTTATATTATATATCATCTCAATGTATGTTTTTCATTGTCTTGGTGAAATAGCTTCTCATGTTGCTTCTCAGTGTTAGGTGAAGGTTTTTTTGGCTTACAATACAGGCTCATGGGTGTGTCAACATGCTATCAAAGTAACTATGACTTCAGCCCCTTCTTGCTCATTGAGTTTTCACCGGGATTAAGATTGATTTGTTTGCTTTGTAAGTGCCATTTCATTAGCACACAAAGCATCAATATCTCTAGCATTGGGTTTTTTATTACTACCTAGATTGGTTCTCTTTTGGCGGATATGATTCTTCCTTTTATTTCTAGCACTGGCATTACTCTTCTTTGCTAGCTAGATTTGGGGGAGAGACAAATTGGAGATAGTTTTTTGTAGCGATAGTACTGGGCATTGCTAAGACATTCTATTTGGAGTGGCATTTGAAAAAGGCTAATTTTCTTAGCATCCAAGTGTAGGATTAATTCTTCCTTTTGATAGTACGAGCATTATTGTTGGCTAGCAAATCATACTTTATAGATTCATCAGAGATCTGCAACGATAACTCATAGGGGAGAAAACGTGAGCAGCAATAGATTTATATTGATCAGATCTGGCGATCTTTTCATCTTCTGTACAACATTTTTATTGGAAAAAATATTTGAAGACCACACATTAGCATTTGTATAGTTTCAATAAAATATTTGTTAGGGTTTTGATCTTTGCGTTGAGGAGAACGACCCTATCTATGGCTTCTTTCAGGAACGAGCAAGGGTAGTCCCATATTGTTGATGTAGAGTTGTCTTTCGCTATTAATATAGCTTGCCCTCCCACTCATCTACTATGAGTAAGGCTCATCTGGCTTTGGGCACTCTCTCACATAGGGAGCAGTACACAGTATACTTTCTTTGTGATTTGTCTGATTGGTGCTTGTTGACTTGTGTAGATCTATAAGCACAAAAATCACTCACAACCTCCACGAGGACCCCTGTGATGATATATAATCCTTGTCACATACATGTAAGCATGAAATAACATCCTCTCAGTAGCAATCCTCTTGGTGATGTGTCATTTCTTTCATCTTGTGTTGTTTTCCCTCTCTCTCTCTCTCTTTGTTGTCGACACTTTTCAACACTTGTCGATTTACATTTTCTAAGCTTGCAACCCTGTTTCTAAGTCTTGTATGCATCTTGTAGGTAAGTTTTCACCTTTCCCTAATGGTTTTTATCTTCTCCACCCCCTAGGAGCCTTCTACAGGCCCTCCTAGCCATCTCCCACTTTTAATTTTTCACTCAACCAATCTAAATCTCCCCATATTATTTCCAGATCTCTCGCTGGGAGATCCTACTTTGCAAGTGGAGATTTGGATTCTTACACATGACTAACCTCTTTCCAGAGGCAAAACCCCTTCTTTCTCCTCCTCTTTCATCTCCCATCTAGAACTTCAACCTAGGTGCTCTCCTTAGTGGATTGCCCATGGGTCACCCCCTGGTTGATCAGACTGGTGAAAGGGGTGACCCATGGGTGACCCTATTGTGTTTCCAACTGTAGAAAGACTCAAGTTTCTAACTCAAAAAAGCTCCATTTTTGCCCATTTTTCTTTTTGCTTGCCTGGATTTTCAAGCCTAATATGGGGTTAACTATTTCATGCACCCACATATGCATAATTAGCTCCATTTCATCTAAAAATAACAACTCATGCATTCTCATGCATTCCTGTGCACCCTTTCTTCTTCACTTCTTCTTGAGTGATAAGCTTTTACTGGGTAGATCACTCCAATTTTAGCCCAGATCACTCTTGAATCCTCTGTGTTAACTCTCCAATATAATTGAGTTAACTCTCCTTCTTCCTTGTCTCTCATCCCTTCTTCTAACCTATAAATACCCCTTCCCTCAAGCACAAAGCAAGGTAATTTCATTTGTGCACACAACCCTTGCAAGTTATTTCTCTGCACATTCAACATTCTCATGCTCATACAAGAGATAGGAGCCTTTTGTGTTTGTTCATTGCTCATTAAGATTTCACATAAAGCTCATCACGTGTCCATATGCTGCTCAAATCAAGCCATCATGCTCATCAATACCTCTCATTGAGCTCTCTTTGCAAAGCTTCTAAAGCTTCTTTCGCTTCTTTTTGTCATCTTGTCACTAAGAGGATTCCCCGCTGCTACAAGAGGATACGAGGTTTCCATCACAAGGAAATCTGAGGGTGGTAGAGGCTCACAAGTCTTCTTTATTTTAGGTTCCTCAATGCTTTCTGTTAATTGGTAGTAATTATATATAACTAAACTTACTCTTGGGATCAGTAATCTTATTGTTTTTTTCTTGATAGGATAGTTAGATCTTGCATTCTTAGAGTAATTTTCTTTCATAGTTTAATTCATTTACATGCAATTTCCTTTCTTAAATTAAATCATTCCAAATATTCAAAAAAAACCCCAAAAGCATAGTTAAAATTGCATTAGGTAGATGTTAGATTTAGGGAAGACAACTGAGAGGGGGGGTGAATTAGTTGTGCAAAACTTTCTTCCAATTAAACACTTAAATCCACTTTGTAATTCAGCAACATAATGATAAATCAATGATGGAAACATAATGCATTAAATCAAGAGTAGAAACACATTAACACATAGGACACCAAGATTTTGACGTGGAAAACCTAGTTAAGGGAAAAACCACGGGGTGATTAACCCAAGATTGTATTCTCTGTTAGAAGAATAGAAGGAACAAAATGGCACATGTCAATTAGGGCTCACTACTTGAGCACACTACTCACAAGAGGCCCACTACCTACAAGAGACACACTGTCTACAAAATAATAAGTATCGCATACATGAACTGGAGAATAGCATCTTCACCATGCTTGAATCAATTCCATTTAAGCCCAATACTTTTGCTCTACCTTTCGCTCTCCTCCTTGCTACCACACACTCATCTCCACCAGATCCACTTTAGAATGAATTTACAATTCCTTATTTATACAAGACATCAACTTAGGAATGATCATCTAAGTCGGCAAACATTACAGAGCAAATACAAATACAACATGACTAATTACAAAAATACTTCACTCAGATCAGCACACTTTTGGCCACACAGATCTGAGACTTCAATCTTCATTTGGGAACATGCCAATCTTCACATAACATCTTCAAGATCATCCAATGGGCCTGACTTGAGAGGAACACCATCATCCGAAAGTAATTCTTCAATTGCGAGCTCAAAATCCAATGCGGACCACCAACACGAACTAGACATGACCCAAAGACCTCCACAAGCTTGCCTAAATGACCAAGAACATCCAAACGACATCTGCTTACTCAAATCCTTATCTCCTTCATATGGAACCTCAAGAACATAGTCTGTCATCACTGTCACAATGGACTAGATGCTTGCGAACCTCCATACCATGAACAAATTGAGTTGTCACTTCACATGGACTTCCTTAACACTCCACCAAATCCGCAGAATAGGATATTGCATTTTCAGATCTCACCGGACCTATTTGTGTCACTCTCTCACCTCTGAACACCTGCTGGAACCAGTTTTTCTTGAGCGGGCACAACTTCTTTAGATCTTCATGCAGACCTCTAAAATATTTACTAGATCACCTTAAGACACATATATACAAGCCCTTTGAACCACATCCTCTGATCTTCATCTTAGCTAGGATCTTTACCTCACTGACTTCACTATTCTTCTCTGTGCCTTATCATTAATGCAGCAGGAGTATGTTGACATCAATGACAACACCGATTAGGCCCATACTTGCAACAATCTCCCCCTTTGTCATTGATGGCAACATATTATGTGAAAAACTATTTTAACCATAAAGATAAGAACTTCTTCTCACTGACACAACTCCCCCTATCAATAACAACCATTCACATGTCTTCTCTTCCTTTACTGCTCCCCCTTTGATTAGCAACCACTTGTTTTTCACATGTCTTCTCTCCCCCTTTGACATCAATGGCAAAGGGCACATACTTGCACCAACTTAGAATCATACTAGCTGCTCCCCTTGAGTGGCAGCTTCCCAAACATCAATCTGGATCACAATATGTGACTATGAGATCCACCAGACTGATGCACATTAGTGCATCTTAATGTAGAACTAGAGGGTAAATAACTCCTAACTTCTCCCTGAGATACTCAAAAGAGTCCTTAGGTAGAGGTTTAGTGAAGATATCTACAATCTGATCTTTGGAAGGCACAAACTCCAATCTGACTTCATTCTTGTTCACTTGCTCTCTCAAAAAGTGAAACTTGATGGCTATATGTTTAGTCTTTGAATGCAACACCAGATTCTTAGATATATTTATTGCACTTGAATTATCACAGAAGATTGTGATAGGCTCCTCATACTCCACTGTTATGTCTCTTAGCATTTGCTTCATCCACAAAACTTGAGTGCAACTACCTGTTGCTGCAATATATTCTGCTTCTGTAGTGGACAAAGATATTGCCTCTTGTTTCTTGCTCATCCAAGAAACCAATCTCTTCCCCAAAAAGAATGCTCCACCACTCATACTCTTCTTGTCATCCACATCTCCTATCCAATCTACATCTGTATATGCATGAAGAGAGAAATCATGATCTTTGGGATACCACAATCCATACTCAACTGTCCCTTTTAAATATCTAAAAATCCTCTTGATTGCCATGACATGAGATTCTCTAGGATCAACTTGAAATCTAGCAACAAGACCAACATCATTCATAATGTCAGCTCTAGTTTGAGTGAGATACAACAATCCTCCAATCATTGACCTATACATTTTCTGATCATCCTTAGGAGAGTCATCATCTTTGCTCAATTTGCATCTGATTGCCATGGGAGTATTCATTGGTTTTGAGTCTTCCATCCCAAATTTTTTCAACAATTCTTTCACATATTTGGTCTAAGAAATGAAGATTCCCTTATTTGTTTGAGTGATTTGTAGACCCAAGAAGAAATTCATTTCCCCAAGCATGGACATCTCAAATTCACTTTTCATTTGATTTGCAAAAGTTTAACACATGCTATCTTTTCCTCCAAAAATGATATCATCAACAAACACTTCAACAATTAAAATATTTTCATGATCAATTTTGAAATACAAATTACTGTCAGCAGTACCTTTGTTGAAACCAATCTTCAAAAGATGCTTATCCAATCTTTCATACCAGGCTCTTGGGGCTTGCTTCAGTCCATACAGTGCTTTCTTCAACTTGTAGACCATATCACCATGATCAGACAATTGAAATCCATCTGGTTGCTTAATGTACACTTCTTCTTTCAAGTCACCGTTCAGGAAGGCAGACTTGACATCCATCTACTTTGAAATCCTTGAAAGTAGCAAAAGCAAGAAATAATCTAACTGCTTCAATTCTTGCCATTGGAGCAAAAGTTTCTTCAAAATCAACTCCTTCTATTTCAGAGTAACCCTTGCAAACCAATTTGGGTTTATTTCTGATTGCTTCACCAACTTCATTCAATTTGTTTCGGAAGACCCATTTGGTTCCAATCACATTCTTGTTTCTAGGTTTGGGAACAAGATCCCAAGTGTGATTTTTCTCAATTTGCATCAGCTCTTCCTCCATTGCTTTAGTCCAATTTTCATCATTGCAAGCTCCATTCACTGTCTTAGGTTCAATCTTTGAAATCAGACAATACTCTTCTGAATCTTGAGCAATCCTCCTTCTTGTTTATACACCTTTGCTTTTATCACCTATGATCTAATCTTTAGAGTGGTTCAGTCTTACATACCTGGGAACTTTGGGAGTTTCTTGCACTTCTGATTCTTGATTAGGCTCATTAAAACTCATCTCTTCTTCCTGGTTTACCAAATCAGTTTGAATCTAAATTCCAGAAGGAACTTGGGCTCCTTGAATCAGAACACCATTCTGATCATCTTCATCATATTCATAAAACGTTGAGGGTTTTTCAATTCCTTCATTAACCTTGACATTTGTACTTTCTATAATCTTTCTTAGTCTCTTGTTATAACATCAGTATGCTTTGCTTTGTGTAGAGTAACCCAAGAATATTCGTTCATCACTTCTAGCATCAAACTTGCCTAGATCTTCATCTCTCTTAATGTAACATTTGCTACCAAAGACTTTGAAATACCTCACATTAGGAGTGCTACCAAACTAAAGTTCATAAGGAGTCTTACCAGTATTGCTTATGATTTGTACTCGATTGAGAGTATAGATTACAGTGTTGACAGCTTCTCTCCAATAGATCTTAGGAACATTTTCTTCCATCATCATTATCTTAGATACTTCCTGGATGGTCTCGTTCTTTCTCTCCACTACTCCATTCTACCATGGAGTCCTAGGAGCAGACAATTGTCTCTTTATTCCATGTTTCTCACAAAATTCTATGAACTCACTAGATGTGAATTCTCCACCTCTATCAGACCTCAGACATTTTAATTTTAATCCAGTTTCATTCTCTACCATAGCCTTGAATATTTTGAATTTCTCAAGAGCTTCTGATTTCTCTTTCAGAAAAGTTACCCACATCATCCGGGAGTAGTCATCAATTAATAACATGAAGTATCTATCACCTCGCATACTTCTGATTCTTGTTGGACCACATAAATTAGTAGAAGATTGTTCCTTCCTTTTGAATGAGACTCTGCTTTGTTTACCCAACTAACATTCTTTGCATAAACTATTTGTAGGTTTCACCAATTTTGGAAGATCTCTTACAGCCTGAGTATTGCTTATCTTGATGATATTATCAAAATTCACATGACACATCCTCCTATGCAATAACCAACTCTGATCAATTTGTACAAATAGCCAACTTTTACTAGTACCAACTAAATGGAAGATATTACCTTTTGTTTGAGTACCGGATGCAATTTCTATTCTGGAACTTTCAGAGATCTTGCATTTTCCATTCTTGAATCGGAGATCATAGCCTTTGTCCACCAATTGTCCAACACTGAGAAGATTGTGCTTCAATCCTTCAACATATAGTACATTACCAGTTTTGTTCCTTCCATCAAAAGAAATAGTTCCTCTACCTCTGATTCTACCAAAAAAATTATCACCAAACTTTACCACTCCTCCTTCATACCTTTCCAAATCTATGAACTTATTTTTCTCACCTATCATATGGTGAGAGCATCCACTGTCAATGACCCAATCATCCTTTTCTTCAACTTAGGTAGCTAGATCTCTTTCTACAACTTTATGATTGACAGATTCAGAGGACATTGGATCTTCTTCCTTGATGGTAATGAACACCCAATCACTTCCAGATTTGTTTCCTATTTCTAATTCATCATCTGTTACTCCTTCATTATCATCATCTTCATGAACATAGTAACAATTCTTTTGGAACCTTGATCTGTTAGGATTTGGTCTTGAAAATCTTTCCAGACACCTTGAGGCAAACTGACCAATCTTATTGTAGTTAAAACACTTAAAAGGCAATTTCCCTTCATACTTACCAGATCCTCTTGGCAGTCTTTTTGCAATAAGGGCTTCAAGTTGAGAAGTTTCTGCTTCTTCTTCTTCTAGGTCTTTTCTTGCTTTTTCATACCATGATAGTTTCCTTGAAGAGTTCTCTCTCAGATCAAACCTTTGTTTACCTTTTTACAGAGGCACTAGCTTTGAATGTAGATTCAGTCTTGGGGGGGCATCTCCAAACTCGGTCAATTCAAATGCAGCCAATTTACCAACCAATTGATCTCTTGTGATAGCTGTATGGGCTCTGAATTCTTCAATGGCAGCAACCTTGATTTTATAAGAAGTAGGAAGGGATCTGAGAACTTTGCTAACAATCTCATCTTCATCCAAGACTCCACCAGCATATCTTATGCGACAAACAAGCTCATTTACTCTTGGCATAAAAGTAGCGACATTTTCATCTTCTCTCATCTTCAAATTTTCAAATTTTCCTTTCAGACTTTGTAGCCTTGCACATTTAACATACTTGCCTCCTTCATATAGAGTTTCTAGTTTTTCCCAAATCTCAAAAGTAGTTTGTAGGTCAACAACATTTGTTAGCTTTGAATCAGATAATGCACTTAGAAGAGCTTCTATAGTCTGTAGATTGTTTTCAGCATTTGTGATTTCATTTGGGGATTTCAGGCCACCCTGTGGAGGAGTATACTTCGTTGAAGCCATGGTCCAGTACTGCATTCCCATACATTGCAAGTGACATTTCATGTGACTTTTCCAAAGATTAAAATTAGTTCCATCAAACTTCAGACTATCCTTCTTGTAGGACGACATCCTAGATCTCCTCAAGCGGTTAAGCTCTTTTGGAGGAACTTGGCTCTGATACCAATTGTTAGATTTAGGGCAGATAACTGAGAGGTGGGGTGAATTAGTTGTGCAAAACTTTCTTCCAATTAAACACTTAAATCCACTTTGTAATTCAGCAGCATAATGATAAATCAATCATGGAAACATAATGCATTAAATCAAGAGTAGAAACACATTAACACATAGGACACCGAGATTTTGATGTGGAAAACCTGGTTAAGGGAAAAAACATGGGGTGATTAACCCAATATTATATTCTCTATTGGAAGAATAGAAGGAACAAAATGGCACATGCCAATTAGGGCTCACTGCCCAAGCACACTGCTCACAAGAGGCCTACTACCTACAAGAGACACACTATCTACAAAATAATAAGTATCACATACATAAATTGGAGAATAGCATCTTCAACATGCTTGAATCAGTTCCATTTAAGCCCAATACTTTTGCTCTACCTTTCGCTCTCCTCCTTGCTACCACACACTCATCTCCACCAGATCCACTTTGGAATGACTTTATAATTCCTTATTTATACAAGACATCAACTTAGGAATGATCATCTAAGTCGGCAAACATTACAAAGCAAATACAAATACAACATGACTAATTACAAAAAGACTTCATGCAGATCAGTACACTATCAACCACACAGATCTGAGACTTCAATCTTCATTTGGGAACATGCCAATCTTCACATAACATCTTCAAGATCATCCGCAGGATGTGTAACTCATCTGGTCGGCCTGACTTAAGAAGAACACTATCATCCGGAAGTAATTCTTCAATTGCAAGCTCAAACTCCAATGCAGACCACCAACACAAACTGGACACAATCCAAAGACCTCCACAAGCTTGCCTGAATCACCAAGAACATCCAAACTACATCTGCTCACTCAAATCCTTATCTCCTTCATCTCGAATGTCAAGAACACAGTCTGTCATCACTGTCACAATGGAATAGATGCTTGTGGACCTCTAGACCATGAACAAATCAAATTGTCACTTCACATGGACTTCTTTAACACTCCACCAAATCTGCAGAATAGGATATTACATTTCTAGATCTCACCGGACCTATTTGTATCACTATGTCACCTCTGAACACCTGTCAGAACCGGTTTTATTTGAGTGGATACAACTTCTTTAGATCTTCATGCGGACCTCTGAAATATTTATTGGATCACCTTAAGACACATATATACAAACCCTTTGAAATGCATCCTCTGATCTTCATCTTAGCTAGGATCTTTACCTCACTGACTTCACTGTTCTTCTCTATTCCTTATCATTAATGCAATAGGAGTATGTTGACATCAATGACAACACTAGTTAGGCCAATACTTGCAATAGTAAATTCATTATAATTTGTAGTCATTCTTTGATTCCAAGATTAAAAAAAATCTTTTATTTCTAAAAATATCAAAAAAATCGCAAAAACAAGTTTTGCATTTCATATAGTATTGCATTCATAAAAACCCAAAAAAGAACAAAAACATTAGGCACTTAGAAAAAATTGTAAACCCTTGATTCCATCACATGGTCAGCCATAGTCAACCATTTGGTCAAAACCCTTGATTCCATCACAAGGTCAAACGAGGTCAACACACAATCAAACCTTGGGTTAATCAAACCCTAGATCTAGCCAAGGTTAGTTCGCATACACTTATCTCTTGTCTCAAATCATGAATGTGCCCAAGATTAAAAGGTGAGTGGGTGAGGGCAATCCTCGACGAGATAGAGGAAATCCATCTGAGACCATAACATGATCCACTTGTCTTACAACAACAAGAAGAACACAAATAATTCTTAGTACAACAAGCCATCAATGAAGACAACAACTTACCCACACAAAGGTGGAATATTAGAAACCCTAATAGGAGAAGAGTGACTACAACAACAATCATTAAATGACACATCTACACTAGCGCACAACTAGATAGGCCTCAGGATGTGCCCAACCCTCTCCACGAACTCCAGCTCTCCAACGAGCTAGATCACCCCCGTGTCTCACCTCCTCTCGACCAGCTACTTCCACGAGAGAGAGAGAGAGAGTGACATGGCAATTTTCCCCATGGAAAAGAGGGAAGGGTCCACGTGCACGTCAAAATCTGACTCAACAACCCCAGGCAATTGAGGTCACAATTTTGAGTGTACATATTTGGTGAACCTGACATGAAGATCAAAAAAATTTGTTTATGCTTTTTGTGTTCCAAACGCGTAGATCACATCAAAAACCTAAACATTCAACACTTTGAAATGACAATCATTAAGTATTTTCACTTTATTCTTCATAGCCACTTCCACTGCTTCAGCCTCTGTCGCCTTTGCCATCATTTGTTCCATTTATTTTGTGGTGTCTATGACACCCAGGAATATGACAAAACCCGATCTAAGTTTAGGGAATGTTCCCTCAAGAGAACCAAAAACTCCTTCTTTCAATAGGTATGTGTCACCTCATCCAGATGCACCAATCACAAACTTCTATGATTATGAAGACTCCGATTATGAATAAGAGGGTGCTGCCACAATAATGAGTTACACTTTCTGGGTCATCCTAATTTTTGCTGAAATCACATATTTTTAGAAAATATAATGATTTAAGCCTTGAAAAGTTCTATTTAAAGGATTTTAATTAAAGAGGGTTTGATCAAACCCCCTTAGATTCAAACCTCCTTGGATAGAACCCCACTAGTTTTAAACCATACCTATAATGGAGTCTCCTCTACACCTATCAAAATACTGATAAAAAACCACTTTTGATTTATCTTTTGCGGGATCAAATGAATTCATTTTTTTTTGTAAGTATGTAGTCCTTATTATAAGCTTCCCAAAAAGTATAATTTTAAATATATTTAATTTCATTATTATATTTATTTTTTATTTCTTGTGAATGTAGGTTTTTCAATGAACATCAAGGTCTTTTTTTCACACATACGAAAAATTAAGAAAATAGAGAAAAAAATTCTAAAAAATGCATGTCCTCTAGGTATTGATGTCCTTATTCCAACAAAAAAAAATGAATTTTGATACATACAAAAAAGTTATATTGGACAGAATATGCCTATGTCTAAATTATAATTGGTTTGACTTCAAACCTTAACTAAAAAAAATATTCAACAAAACATTATGAAACCAAATGCATCCTCTAGATATTGGTGTTACCAATCTAAATTCAAAGGAATCAGAATTTTATCCTTTGTAGAGAAAAAGTTATGTGCGACAAAATACACATCACTTTAAAAAATATTGTTTACTATTAAAAACTAGTTATCAAAGGAGACACAAAATTTTTTACAATTTAACTCCATTTTTTTAATATATATTTAGAATCTACAGAAAAAATCTCACAAATCACTAGTTTGCATCATCTTCAAATTCCTAATGGTTTAGCGGCTATAGGTGTCAGAAAGTGAAGATTGAGTTCAAAATGTTGATTTCAATGTCAAGTTTGGCCAAAAAGTGTAACCCATTATTGTGGGATGACCTAAGACCAAAGAGAACCCAGGTGTTCTCTATCATTTAACAACCCAACTTGGGAACACAATCCGGCCATACCCAATGTGCCAGACAAAGGTACACGAGTAAGGTAAGAAATACATCGACCTGATCAACCTTCTACAAGCACTTCAAGAACTCATCTTGATGAGGAAGTAAAATGGTTAGAAGGACACTCGCAAGAAGCAAGAGATGCTCAAGAAGCATTAAGAGTCACCTTGCGAGAAGAACAAAGAGATAACACTGCACAAGAAGAAGCATACCCTCATAACAACACTCGAAGAGAAAACCCTAGAAATGAGGAAACACCTAGAGCTGCCACTCCTGCAAACTTAATCGCATATCTAGTGCAAAGGATTAGAACCTTGGAAGCATAACAAGTTGTTCTTGAAAGAAGGTAGGAATCCCATGACAACATTCAAAATGAACAAGACCAGGGGGCATCTCAGAATCCCCCTATCTCAACTATTATTCAAGAAATGCAAGTAATGACACATGTTTGAATGGGAACCCTCCTATTTAGAACAATCCAATAGTGTTGGGAAATCAAACAAATCAGACAATGGGTTATCAAAAACCTCTTATGGGGTTGTTGCTATCAACCCCTCAATTGCAAAGCACCTTCCTTGGAACATATCTCGAGTACTTGAAAGAACCTCTAGATCTAAACATAAGGAACATACAGTTAACTTGACCATTGCCTGATCTCCCAAAATTTAAAGGGGAAGGATATCCAAATTCACATATCAAAGCTTATGCCACTGCTATAAGAGAACTGCTCCCTTGGGATATGGTTGTCACTATGATCTTTCCAAAGACCCTTGAAGGAATACCTCTGGATTGGTACTATCATTTGCTAGAGGCTTCAATCCACTCATTCAGATAACTAATCAGAGAGTTTGTCATGGCATTTGACATGAACAAGCTTGTCAAAACAGGGATCAAGGAATTCCTAACCATGAAACAAGAGCTAGATGAATCTGTAGCTCACTTTGTTACCATATGGAGGCAATTCCTCTATTCCTCAACCATTACCCCAAACATGGACCATCGTGAGTTATGCAATCTTTCCTTAAACACCTTGAATAAGGACATGAGAGAAGATGTTCAAAAGTTACCATACAAATCCTATGAAGAAGAATTGGAAAGTTCTTTGAGGATAGATCAAGATGCCATTAATAGTGGCAGAAAGGTTTACGGGTCAAACAAAAAGTTAACAAGGGAAGACATAGGGAACAATGCTCCTGTCGTCAAGATTCTTAAGAATAATAGAAATGCAACAATAGATGGGGTGACAGATCAACCCCCAGTCAAGAAGGTAAGATAATATTACAATAGGAGGGACTATTATCCTCCTAATCTTAATGTGATTGATTGGCCCACAAATAATGGATACTACCCCAGGGTCAATTATTAGAGCTGGAACTGTAATGGAAATGGAAATGATGGAACGTACGAAAGGCCTCCATATGAGTACAACCAGTTTTGCTCTTTCCATAGAATAAGGGGTCATAGCATAGAATCTTGTAGAGAGTATAATAGATTCATAATGAGATTACCAGAAGATCAACAATGGTTATTCATAGAAATGTTCTTGAACCCGTAGGAAGTCACACCTGAAAATAAGGGCGCAAGACAAACCCACACCCCAATAGCTCCACAGAATGCCAATGTGAGAATCTATCAAGATCCATTACCCGTGAATAAGGAGACATAAGCATCAAACCAAAATGAAGTAGCCCAAGGTAGAAACACTGGCATCCCACCACAACTAGGGCAGGAAGGAGAAGCTAGGATGATGGGATTGGTCAAAATAATCCATAATGAAGAAGAAGAGGAAGACCTTGAGAATGAACCAAGGGAAGTATATGAGGGTGTCATTTTGGTAGTAGAACCAATACCAACTCTAGTTGGACCTTATGAACTTATCAAAGACTTTAAAAAGACATATGCTCACATATCATTCATTAACTTACTTAGGAACTCCCCTTCACATCGTTCAGCGCTATTCAAATCAATAGGGCTGAAGTATCTCAATCAAATTACTCCTCCACCTAGCGAGTAGATCAACCATGTGGACTATGACATCAGCCCACCAAATTCAAAACTCAAGGATCCAGGGTTCTTCTTTGACTTAAAGCAATGCCTTCCAAGGCCAAGCTAACAAAGAAATGAGACCCTATGTTGTACTTACAAGTTTGGATCTATGACACTTGCATTAAACAAACCTTAATGTATGATGTAGCAGCAGTGAACATAGTTCTATTCTCTCTCCTAGAGAGAATGGGTTATGGGCACACTAATATCACGACTTCATGAGACACTTTAAGTAGGTACAATAATCTAAAGGTCACTACAATAGGAGAGATCACACTTCTCATGACTCTAAGGCCCAAGACTGTCCCAACCACATTTTATGTCATCGACAAGGACACAAGATATAATTTTCTCCTTAGAAGACCATGGATCCATAGTATGAAATTCGTGTCATCAACATTATTTCAAGAGGTTCAATTCCTACATCTGGGGAAGGTATATGTTGCGAAAGGGGATCTTGAACCTTTCAACATGTTGAAATCAAACACATCAAACAAGCATATAGACATCCCCATAGATTATGAACTTCCTACTGACAAATTGAATGTCCCTAGTCGTACAGTTGAATCTTGATATGCATCAAATGAATGGCAACTTGAGAGAAGACCATAAACATCGCGGAGATAAAAACTTTAGAAAATGAGGCATCGTCAAAGAAAAAAGAAATTATCTCCAAGGAAAAGATAGTTAAGATCATGGAATGGATAGAGTAGGATGGACCTTTCTAATTCCCTCTAGAAGTACTCATGATCAATATTCAACCTACCTACAATCTCTTCCATTGCATAGGGGAGAAATCTCATAGAACTGAAGGTCTAGTGTTTGAAACCACTACATTAGATTTGAGGTATGCAGACCCTCACACTTTCTTAGATCCTGAGGAAGACATGACAGAGAGTTACACTCCTTTGTCACCCTTAAGTGAATCACGTGTCCCTAAGACACTAGAGGAAAGGAAGTCATATGAGCCTATCACACCAATAGAGGATTCATATAGACCATTGACACCCATGGAGGAGGTGCATTCTATTGACAATGAATCAACCAACGCAATAGGAATGCTCCTTAGGATGTTCATGGTGTCTCAACCATAAGAGCGGCCGACCACCTCTGCCTCATTACAATCAAATGAACTTGGTGAGTGGGAAACACCTTTAGTACAAATTGAAATGGTTTAAAGAATCCCAGATGAAGATAAAGAAAGTGAGGGTACGTTTCACAAGGAATAGAAAATGAGAGTATCAGTTGGTGCTAAAGATCCTGTCATTTTTGAGTTACTAAGAAGTTACATCAAGCATTCCATGGATTTAAGGCTAGAACCCAATGGGAGGACAAGTATAATCTTTGTCCCTCCTAATGAGCAAAGGGAGCCACAAACTCCCTTTGAATTGTTCTAGTTTTTTCAAGGCATTCAAGATAGATAAGACTTGAAAGTTTACATGCAGGAACAATTCAATATGCTGATGGAATTGCTAAGGTGTGATAGAGTCTTGTATTGGAGCCCTTCCCATCAACAAGCCTTTCAAGACTTACTATGTCTCATATTGCCAAGGGAAACCACTGAGTTGGAAACAATAGAATCAGACAACAAACCCTACAGAATAGGAGAACTACCCCTAAGAAGAGGTAGCACGAAAGACAAAAAGAGAAGACAGAAAAGAACATTCATGGAGGACTGGAAAGGTCCTTACATGGTTAAAGAAGATGTCAGAAATGATACCTATCTCTTGTACACAATGGAGGGAGAGGAATTTGGCAAAACAATCAATGCCTTTCACCTCAAGAAATACTATGTCTAAAATACCAAAAAAATCATAAAACATAAAAATACAAAAAAATTATAAAAATAAAAAATACCAAAAAGAATTTGTTTCTTGCATTTTAGTATCATTCTATTCATCTTGCATTACAGTGAATGACTTTCTCTTATATTATTTTCATTTCAGTAAGGAATCTAAGGTTACCTAGGTATACATGATCCTTTTAGGACCTAGAGATTCCCCATTTTCACAATCACCATATCCCTTTTCATTTCTAGTGATTCTAATCAAAGCCTAGCTCTTAGGTTTACACTGATCCTAGTCTTAATGAGCCAAAATGTTAGGTCTAAACAAAGTGAGTATTCAAACCTACAGTGTTCAAAGGAAGCTTGCAAGTAGACCTTCCTAAGTATTCCCTAGAAGTCTGACTAGATTACAAAAACTTTAGGTCACACTCATCCCCTTATCTTTCCTAGCCAAAAATGTTAGGAGGATCAAAACTCTGAAGGAAGTAATCTAAAATCTGAGTGAATAAAAAAATGAGTAATCAAAATAAGAGTATTGAATTGAGAGATCAAATTATTGCATATCAAAAGTTCCAAAAGCATTCATTTTCATAAAAAGTCAAAATCCAAAAAAATGAGAAAATCAAGTGAGGCAATACAAAAAAGAGAAATAGCAAAAGAAAGAGATACAAAAAAAAGAGTTAAAGAGAGAAAATTGTTGAATGTCCATACTATTGGGTGGAGATCAATTTAAGATCGAAGCCTCAAGGGTGACATTCTAACAAAGAAAATAAAGGAGAAAGGTACAAAGCACACACACACACTAGCTGAGCAAAGCCAAGAGTCTAGTAGTCTTTAGGATCATCTTCTATCTAGGGACCCTAGTTCTTTCCCATTTATCCTTTACCCCAGGTCTATCTTGCTTGCCATCTATGATCTAAGTCTAGCGAACATCAACAAAATTTGTTACTTGTCTAAGTTGAAAGCTTGTCAGATTGTCTTATCTAGATAAGGATCAGTGTTTAGCCTCTAGCAAAGCCTAAATTCAAAAACACTCCATTTCACTCCTACTCCCCACCTGAGTTCTAAAACCCTATCTCATATAGGTCTCTTCTATGAGGACAACTTGCAATCCCCTTAATTGAAAATCATATTAAAGAGTAGTCATATTTTTTGTTCCACATTGCATTCATATCAAAATCAGAAAAGAGAGTATCAGAGCAATAAAATCAATGTCATATCTCATGACATTCAGTAGAAGTAAAAGTTTATTTTCAAGCATCCCTTGTGTTCTTGCATCTCCATATCATAAACTGCATCTCATATATATGCCAAAAAATGATTAAAAAAACATGTCATCATTATCATACTTGCATGGTTAGAGTTGAAGGTCAAAAACATAATTAAAAAGTTCTTAAACTTCCATAATGTACAAGAGATGAGTACCCATTCGATAGCCAAAACCATAAAAGGAGAAACTTTCATTGATATATCCAAAGTTTACATGTATAAGAGTACCAAGAGCTAAGACAAAATGCTCTCGAGGAAAGTAAGCACTCCTCATGCAAGGGAACATGATTTCAAGGGAAAAGCAAAGTAAAATCAAGGATAGTTCCCTCTAACAGATCCCTCTAGACTCTTGCTCCTCTGCCTATGTGTGCCACTAGTCGCTCCATGAGACCTATGGGAGCAAGGCATCCTGCTATGAGCATGTGATTGTAAAGGCCCCGCAGCACTAGCATCTCGCCGTCCAAATCCAAGATTGGCCATCTCATGAAGCACCTGATTCTCACTCTTAAGGATGAGATTCTTAGCCTTCAAATCCACACTCGTATGACATCTATGATAGGTAGGAGAAAAAATGTCAATGTGTCTCCCAGCAGTAGGGGGCACACCAGGATTAGTAAAATGTGTCTCCTAAGTCATCCTGGTAAAGGGGGCAACCAAGCTAATATTGACCTCACAAACAAAAGCCCTCCACTCCTCAAAATTACTTGTGAAGTGAACCAAAAGTGAAAAAATGAGTTAGTTCTCCACGAAGAGAAAGGAAAGAAGGACAAAATGTGAAAATAGGAAAGCAAACGTAAACTTACGTTGTCACCAGGCTGCCAGGCAGGGTCAAATTATTGCATCACATCATTAGAGTGAGGAGGTCTAGGAACCACAGGTGGACCCTCTAGAATAGATCATGAGCATCATCAGAACCATCGTCTTGTGCATCCTCTGGTAGGCCCTTGTCTATCCAATCATCCCCATCTAGAATATAGTCCTCATCAGTAGAATCTAAGTCCTCAACCACAATAAGTGCTCAGGTAGGAGTCCCTCTTCCTCCCCTCTATCCTCCTTTCAAAGACCTAGGAACTCTAGTAATGAAGACTCTGGGAGTCAAGGCAGTTCAAGTAACCATCTTCTAACTAACCTCGGCCATCTCCTAGATAGATCTATAGTAGGTAGGCACTGGGGCAAATCCTTAGGAAAATCCCAACCAAACTACTGCAAGACATGCTCAATGCAGTGAGACTCGACCAACCATCATAGTCTAAAATCTCTAATACTCCAAGGTAGTGCTCCATGATCTTGCCATCATGTGACTATGATCTCTCCAAATCCACATAAGGATCAAAAATCATGTCCTCATCTTTAAGAGTAGCCAGAGCCCACAGAGAAGTATCAAATTGACCCACCTAAACCCATCTAGATGCTCTTGGTAGTCACCTATCAAGAATTGGAACTAGCTTCTAACAACGTCTAATGTGCTCAAAGATCCAGGTCATAATCAAAGAAGAATGGCTAAAAGCTAGAGCTTCTCATCATGAGATGCGATATAAATCTCTATATACCATGGCTAAAATGTTTGGCCCCCAAGCATAGACTCTGCCCTGCTCAAGACCCTATATAATTGGTGCTCAGTACCATTTCAAGCGAGCTGAGGCCTTGTCTGGTCCAGATAACCTTGATACAATCAAACCAATAAGAAACTTCCTCAAATGAGGAATGCAAAGTTGTGGCACAAAGGTAAGATAAACTCCTGTCTGATCCTTAGGGTGACTCATCCCCATGAACTATGCCCAAGAAACCTTGTTCTCGAAGGACTCGCTAGTAGGTAGGACAAGAGGATGCCTTCTCATAGGAACTCCAAGTATACGGTAAACATCGAAAAGAGTGATAGTCCACTCTCCTAAAACATGTGGGAACCTAAAGGTGTTGCTATCCACATCCTAGTATGCTAGGATATCACAATAGATGCATGCCACAAGATGAACAACTGGCACATGACAAACTCTGGCTATGCTTGCTCTCCTAAAGATGACATGATCATCATTACTCTATGAAGTAAACATATCTGAGAGCCACAACTGCTCTCTACATGCATTCCATCGAATGTGCATGTCCTGTAAATCAGAGAATAACTTTAGATTAGATCTTGTCAACTTGTAAAAATCCTAAAAATCATAAAACTTATAGAAAATACTACAAAAAAATGTATAAACCATTAAAATTGCAATAAATAGGTGAATACAATAGTCAAATTAGATCGAAACAGAGTGAAGTAAAAGTTAGAAAGCATCAAATTTTGAATAGAAATGATCAGTCAGGGTCACCCCTTTCATCAGACTGGATCTCCCCCTGGGCGACCCTCATGTCAACACGATCTCCCCTCGGGTGACCCTATTGTCAGTAGGATCTCCTCCCGGGTGACCCTGTAGTAAGCTAGATCTCCCCCTGGGCAACTTTCCTAGAAAAAAGGGTGACCCTATATGGAGATCCCCCAAACAAAAAGTTCTCTAAAATCTCTATTTCTCAGTCGATTTCAGTAAACAAAAGACCAATCCTAATCTAAATGATGAAACAAAGATAGTGCAATAGAAAAAATCACCAAAAATAGACAATTTTAAGAGATTTTTCACAAAATTCAACCTAGGGTTTAGAGAAAGTTCTTTCACTATTTGCGTACTTGATTCTCAGTGGTAGAAGAAGTCACAGTCATCTTCACGATCTCCTCGATGATATCTACCCAATGACTATTCACATGATCAATTCTGTCATCGATTCACTCAAATATTACTAATTTGCTTGCTTTGCTTGCCCTTGGCTTGGTTTCTTTTATGCATTCTTAGATTAGTTTTTTCTTTTATGCATCTCTCTTACGTTGTTTTGCATGCATTCATTCCTACATGTCTCATCGATAAGGCAAACAACTAGTCGAACTCTCACGATCTATGGTAAATTCATCATTTTAGTTTTCATTATTCATTTTGATATATTCAGATGCCGAACTAACACTTGTTATTGTAGGTACAATTGCAAAAAAATTGACAACAGGTAAGGCTTGGTTCGGGAATGGTACCTACCCTTCATGTAGACTACAGTCCCTGAGGGGGCAAATATGTAAGCACAAAAATCACACACAGCCTCCACAAGGACCCCTATGATGATATACAATCCTTGTCACATACATGTGAGCATGAAATAACATCCTCTTAGTAGCAATCCTCTTGGTGACGTGTCATTTATTTCATCGTGTGTTGTTTTCCCTTTGTCATTCTCTCTCTCTCTCTCTCTCTCTCTCTCTCTCTCTCTCTCTCTCTCTCTTTGTTGTCAACGCTTTTCGACACTTTTTAGACACTTGTGGATTTGTGTTTTCTGAGCTTGTGACCCTATTCCTAAGCCTTGTATGCATCTTGTAGGTGATTTTTCACCTTTCCCTAATTTTTTGCACCTTCTCCACCCCCTAGGAGCCTTCTAGAGTTCCCCCTAGCCATCTCACACTTTCGGTTTTCAATTTCACTCAACCAATCCAAATCTCCCCCTATTATTTCTAGATCTCCAGCTAGGAGATCCTACTTTACAAGTGGAGATTTGGATTCTTGCACATAACTAACTTCTTTCTAAAGGTAGAACCCCTTCTTTTCTCCTCCTCTTTCATCTCCCATCTAGAAATTCAACCCAGGTGCTCTCCTTAGTGGGTCACCACCTGAGCAACCAGACTAGTGAAAGGGGTGACCCATGGATGACCTTGTCATGTTTCCAGTCATGGAAAAACTTGAGTTTCTAAATTGAAAAAGATCCATTTTCACTGATTTTTCTTTCTATTTGCATGGATTTTCAAGCCTAATATGGAGTTAACTATTTCATGCACCCACACATGCATAATTAGCTTCATTTCATCTAAAAATAACAACTAATGCATTCTCATGCATTCCCATGCACTCTTTCTTCTTCACTTCTTCTTGAGTGATAAGCTTTTACTATGTAGATCACTTCAATTTTATCCTAGATCACTCTTGAATCCTCTATGTTAACTCTCCTTCTTCCTCACCTCTTATCACTTCTTCTAACCTATAAATATCCCCCTCCCTCAAGCAAAAAGTGAGGCAATTTCATTTGTGCACACAACTCTTGCAAGTTATTGCTCTCCACATTCAACATTCTCATGCTCATATAGGATATACGAGCCTTTTGTTTTGTTCATTCCTTATCAAGCTTTCACATTAAGCTCATCACACATCCATACACTGCTCAAATCAAGCCATCGTGCTCATCAATAGCTCTCATTGAGGTCTCTTTGTAAAGCTTCTAAAGCTTCTTTCACTTCTTTTTGTCATCCTGTCGCCGAGAGGATTCCCCGCTCCTATAAGAGGATACGAGGTTGGCATCACAAGAAAATCTAAGGGTAGTGGAGGCTCACAAGTCTTCTTTAATTTAGGTTCCTCAATGCTTTCTATCAATTAGTAGTAATTAAATAAACTAAATTGTTCTTGGGATCAGTAATCTTATTATTTTTTTCTTGATAGGATAGTTAAATATTGCATACTTAGAGTAATTTGCTTTCATAGTTTAATTCATTTACTTGCAATTTCCTTTCTTAGATTAAATCATTCCAAATATTCAAAAAAAACCCCAAAAACATAGTTAAAATTGCATTAGGTAAATTCATTATAGCTTGTAAATGTTCATTCTTTGATTCCTAGATTAAAAAGCATCTTTTATTTCTAAAAATATAAAAAAATCACAATAACAAGTTTTGCATTTCATATAATATTGCATTCATAAAAAACCCAAAAAGGAACAAAAATATTAGGCACTTAGAAAAATTCATAAACCCTTGATTCCATCACAAAGTCAGCCATTGTCAACCATTTGGTCAAAACCCTTGATTCCATCACAAGGTCAAATAAGGTCAATGCACAATCAAACCTTGAGTCAAACCCTAGGTCTAGTCAAGGTTAGTTCACATATGCCTATTTCTTGTCTTGGCTCACAAATGTGCGCAAGATTAAGAGGTGAGTGGGCGAGGGTAATCCTTGATGAGATAGAGGAAATCCATCCAAGACCACAACAAGATCCACTTGTCTTACAACAATAAGAACATAGATAATTTTTAGTACACCAAGCATTCATCCAATACTTTGAAAGACAACAAGCCATCAACGAAGACAATAGCTTACCCACACAAAGGTGGAATATCAGAAACCCTAATAGGAGAAGAATGACTAGTGACCCTTCGGGTCATACAGTTATCTCTACAACAACAATCATTGAACAACACATCTACACCAGTACACAACAACATAGGCCTCAGGATGTGCCAACCCCTCTCTGCAAACTCCAGCTCTCCAACAACCCAGACCACCCCTATGTCTCACCTCCTATCGACTACCCACTTCCATGAGAGCTAGAGTGATGTGGTAGTTCACCCCATGGAAAGGAGGGAAGGGTCCATGTGCATGCTGAAATCTGACTCGACAGCCCTAGGCAACTAAGGTCATGATTTTGAGCGTACAGGATTAGACCTTAGTGATTGGCCGCTTGATGGCCTATGACTTACGGTGATGTGGTGGCTTGTGACTTGGCAACAAATTCTTGGCCCAAGAGGCCCATTTTTGTTTCTTCATATTTTGTGGCCGTATGATGTGACCGAGAGGTCCAGAAGATTCTGGAAGAGCATAAAATAGGCCTTTTCTCAAACTTGCACAACTTTTGCAAACAACGTCTATTTTTGACAAAAATTATATTGTTGGAAAGCTTCTTTGATGAACTTCACTATGAATGAGGTATTTTCTAAAAATTTTTCCATTTTTTTGACATTTTATGTAGCTTGAAGTTGCAAGTTGTTTCAATTACTTCCATTAGTGTTACTTGGCAAATTTGGTGTTGGAAGTTGAAAATTTAGTTTTCATTCATTATGGGGGGTACATATTGTATTTTGGTCACTTTATGTTCCTTTGTTTATCATGTCAAACCCAAGGATTGAATTGCTCACTCCACACAACTATCACACATGGAAGCTCAAAATATCAAAGTTGTTTCAATCTAGGGGTCTTTGACAAATGTTAGATGCTAATCAACCTGAGTTCACTAAACCATTTGAGCAATTTTTTCATAGGAAAAAAATAGATGAGGCTAGAGGACTCATAGGTCTCCATGTGTCTTATAATTTGTCACAATTGAAAGGATGTGGTCATGACAAAAATGATAAGGAGTGTATTTTCTTGATCTTGTCCAAGTTAAGAGGTCCTTTTCAAGTGTTTGCCTCTACCTTCTATTTTACTATGGATTCTATGGGATAAGATCATAAGATTCCTTCATTTGAGGAATTTTGTGATTGATTGACTAGTGAGTAGGCCAAGTTGATTCAGATGGATTCTCTTCCTAAGAGTCATGCTTTGATGGCTCAATCTTCCAAGGGCAAGGGTAAGGACAAGAAGAAGCCCAAGACATATGCGTCTATAGGATGTGAGCCTCCCTCCAAGCCTAAGGTGAAGAATGATTAGAAGACTAATCCTCCACCTCCTCCTCCTTCTAACTCTGGGGAGTCATCCTCTAAGTCTAAGAAGAAGAAGGAAAATTGTTCCTTTCGTGGAAAATCAAGGCATAATGATGCACATTGTTTTGACAGGTTAGCAAGATTGGAGGAAGCTATGAAGAAGCACAACATTTCCATGCCTAAGTCTTCTTCCTTGGGAAAAGGGTAAGCTCTCAAAGAAAGGGCTTCATCCTCTACCATTAACAATTAGATTCTTGATTTTGGTGCTTCACATCATATGACTCATGCTGAGTATCTTCTTGATTCTATTTCCTCTTGTAGTTCTTCTCATATTGTGGTTGGGAACTCTTCACAGATTCTGGTTCTAGGAACAGGCTTAGTTAAGATGTGGGATCATTGCATTGATGACGTTCTTTTTGTTTTTGATATTTCATAGAATCTGCTTTCTATCTATTAACTTTTTCATCATGGTGATGGGAAGGTAGTTGAGTTTTCTCCCACTGATGTGACTATTTTAGTGTTGCAGGATATTGAAAAGGTTGTTGCTATAGGGACAGTTGATGATGTGGCCCATTTGTATATGTTTGATGGACTTGAGTCTTCATCAGGATCATCCCTTATTGCTCATGCTGATTCTCTGAGCAAGCTTTGGTACGAATGGTTTGGACACCTAAATTATAAATATCTTAAATAGATGAGCACATACAATTTGGTGATTGGTCTACCTAAGTTCTCTTGTTCTGATGGAGTTTGTCAAGGTTGTGTTCTTGGCAAATATCATAGGGACCCTTTTCTGAAGGGTATGGCCACACATGCTTTGGCACTTCTTGAGTTGGTGTATAGTGACATTATGTCATTCCCAACTCCTTCATTTTCAGGTGCTAAGTATGTGCTCACTTTTATTGATGACTTCTCTTGGCACACATGGGTGTACTTTTTTAAGTACAAGGATGAGATTCTTCAATTTTTCATGACATTCCTTGCATTTGTGGAGAAGCAGTCAGGGCATTCCCTTCAGAAGATTTGTACAGATAATGGGAGAGAATATGTCAATCAGGCATTTTAGGATTTTTTTATGCTCGCAGTATTATTCATTAGCACACATTGCCATACAATCCTCAGTAGAATGGTGTGGCCGAGCGGAAGAATAGCACCTTACAAGAGATGGCCAATTGTATGCTTCAATCTCAGTCCATGGCTCCAACATTTTGGACAGAGGCTATCAATTGTGCCAAATACATTCAGAACCATATGCCTCACAAGGCAATGTAGAATATGACTCTCAAGGAGACTTGGTCTCATGTTAAGGCGAAGGTGTCCTTCTTTAAAGTATTTGGTAGTAATGCATGGACATTCATTCTAGATGGGAGGTGCAAATCAATGGAGAAGAAAAGTCAGCAGTTCATTTTTTATTGGCTATTGTGAGGATGTGAAGGGTTATTGTTTGTTTGATCCTATCACTCGAGGGGTACATTTTCATTGTGATCATTTTGATGAGTCTTTCACTCCTAAAGATTCTCCATCATAGGCCTCTTCCTCTCTTCTTCCCAATTCTTCTTTAGATGATGTTTTTCTTCATGTAGATGATGATGATGTTCCTGATGATAGTATTGATCTTGTTGTTGACATTTCTCTATCTCCTCCTCCACTTGTACCCACAAGACTGTTATGGGCTCATACACTTCTTGAGGATGCTAGTTCTCCTGCAAGTGATCCCATAGCTACATGTTGCACTTGTTCCTGAACTTCAGGTATCAATCTTTTGAGGCATGTAGTTTCTACTGATCCTCAAAAGTTTTCATATGATTCAGGTGTTCTAGAATGGGAAAGTGCTCTGATCAAGGAGTATTCTTCTTTAATGAAGAATCATAATTAGGATTTAGTTCCTCTTCCTAAGGGAAGAAACTTTGTTTGATGCAAGTGGGTGTATCGTACCAAGTTTGCAGCTGATGGTTCTATTGATAAGTATAAGGCTCATCTAGTGGCTAAGGGATTTTCTCAAGTTGAAGGTATTGACTATTCTAAGACTTTTACTCCTATAGCCAAGATGGATTTTGTTCATCTTGTACTTTCTATTGATGCATCTCAAGGTTGGTAAGTGTATCAAATGGATGTGAAGAGTACTTTCCTACACGATGATCTTCAGGAGAAGATCTACATGGAGCAGCCAACAAGCTTTGTCTAGAACCCTTCACTTATTTGTAGGTTGTGATGTTCATTGTATGGTCTCAAACAAGCTCCTCAAGCTTGGTCTTGTCTCGGACCACTTCTCTCAAGATCCTCATGAGATTCATTGGAAGACAACCAAATGTATCTTGTGATACATTCAAGGAACTACATAGTTTGGCATTCACTATACATCAGGAGCTACTGAGATTGTGGGCTTCACTGACTCAGATTGGGTTGGTGATGTTAATGATCGAAAGTCCACTTCAAGCTTTGTTTTTTGTCTTGGTTCTAGTCTGGTTGCTTGGTCTTACAAGAAGAAAACTACTATTGCATTATCGTTAACTAAGGTTGAGTATCGAGTAGTCTTGGCTAGTCGAGAGGTTCTTTGGCTTTGACAGTTGATGGTTGAGTTTGGCTTTCCTGTTGATGATCCCACTACTCTTTGGTGTGACAATTAGAGTGCCACTCATATTTCTCACAACCCAGTGGAGCATCAGTGCACTAAGCATATTGAGATCCACATGCACTTCATTAGGCAACTCATTCAGGAGGGTGTTCTCAGTTTGGAGTATTTACCTATGGACCAGCAGGTTGGAGACATCTTCACTAAGCCTTTAGCATCTCCTCACTATCTTTTTTTACAATTGATGTTAGGGGTTAAGGAAGTTTTCCTTGGGGGGTCTTGAGGAGTCCTCCTTCCTTTCACTTTTGCTTTTCAACATTTTGTGTTTTCCTCTCTTTTGGAGAGGAGTTTTCTCCCATAGGTTTTTTCTCCTTTTCTCTGGTTGTGTGAGATTGCATTTAATTGCATTGTAGTTGTACATGGGTGCCTAATATGGCCTTATTGTCAGGACCCATTTTACATCTCATATTGCATAATAATCTCCCTAAGTTGCACTTAAGGGGGGTGTTAGGGTAGGCTTAAGTTTACTTAGGCTAACCGACAGTTACATTATTAGATTAATAATGTTTTTATTTCTTTTGCCATTGATGTAGTTGGGATTGGTTGTTCCCGCACCTCATTACACCTAGACTATTTATATCTAGGTTTTTACATTGTATTATATCTCATCTCAATGTATATTTTTCATTGTCTTGGTGAAATAGCTTCTTGTGTTGCTTCTCAGTGTTTGGTGAAGGTTTTTTTGGCTTGTAGTACAAGCTCCTGGGTGCATCAACAAAAACAAATTATCTTAGTTATGAAGAAAATAGAAAAAAAGGAGGGAAGGAAATATATGCAGCCACATGGACTATTTTTCATTATGTAGTGGCTTCTTATTTCTGGCCCCCCTTTTTTTCCACAGCTTATTTACAATTCCTAAACAATAGTTGCTCCACAAAAATTGGGAAAGATTCGTATATTATCCTTTCCCCATAATTGTAAATTTCCATGGGGTAAGAGAACGGTTAGTCTATGGGACTCAAGAGTAAAATTAATCGATATGATACAAAAGTTCAAACCAACGACTTTCAACTATTATTTCTGATTGTCCTCTATTTCTTTGCTGATCTTGGATCTTCTACTATGAATTTTGATCAGGTAATCTACTATTTTTGCTATCTTCTCTTGATCCTATTCAAACAAGGATGTTAAAGATTCAACTTTTAGAATATCTATGTATTTGATTCAGATGTCTTCATATGTCATACATTCCATGATGTAATGACATTTTGTTTCCACTAATCCTGATGAGCAAAAGTGACAAACCCTATCTACCCATCCATTTTACATCTAAGATGGTGCGTGAGCTAGTTCTTAGCTAGGCTATTAGCATTTTAGCTTTCCATTTTATTTTTACTCCTACATAATGCTCTTTCTCATGGAGTTGTGGTCACATATGGAGTTGAATTATTTGACATAATATTCTCTTTCTCACCTTACCTATGTTATATTAGCATGAGTAAACACATTCATAAAAAACACCATAGAATTACATGTCTATTGAAAGCAAGTAGAAAGAAAGGATTATAGGGCATAAGTCAAGTGTTCGTTGGCCCACTTATTGGTTTACAAGGAGTCTTTTTTAAACTACTTTTAAAAAGGCCTATAATTTGGTTGTCTATGGAAGATTTTTAAATGTAGATGGTTTTTTTATAATTTTAAAATTTATTATACTATAAAGTTTGGCTTACTATATTTTTATACAATTGTATATATGATAGTAGAGGGTATTGGGCACATCTCTCGAAGAAAAGAAATTGAGAGTAGAGTGGGAGCTTACAACAGAAGAGTGATAGAGTAGGGGAGAGGAGTTAGTAGTCAAGTGGGGTCCAATTGTTGATATAGTACTTATGGGTATAAGATTTAGTCTTGCAAGATATTTATACTATATATTATCAATAATTATTTCACATGTAAATAAAAATGACCAAATGTTTGTCAATATTTTTTAATATTGGAAAAAGAAAAATTATAGAGAAAACAATGGAAATAAAGGAAATAAATTAGTAAGATGATAGTTAGTCAGATAATCGATATCAATTGAGATAGAAAATAAGATTCTAAAATTTTCATTTTGAAAACATTGCACATCACTTAAAATATCAATTTTTCTCTCCCTGTACAACTATTTAATCATTATTAATATGTCTAAAATAGGTGATTAAGAAAGGGAATGTGACAAAAAAAATTGAAAGTGAGATGTGCTTCTCATTGTCACAATAGTGTGTCCCACTTATGGGACATCTTGATTTTTGTCTAAAATCACATATTTTTTAGGAAAATCAATGATTTAAGTCTTGAGGGGTTCCATCTAAAGGGGTTTAATTTAAGGGTTCGATAAAACCCCATTAGATCAAATCCCCTTGGAAAGAACCCCCTAGTCTTAAATCAAACCCTCGATGGAGTCTCTTCCGCACCTATCAAAATACTGACAAAAACAAATTTTGCTTCACCTTTTGGGGGATCAAATGAAGACATTTAGAAATTCTGTTTTGTAAATATGTAGCCCTTAGTATAAGCTTACCAAAAAGTATGATTTTGAATATGTTTCATTTGATTTTATATTTTTTTCCTATTTTCTAGTGAATGTATGTTTTTCACTAAACATCAATGTCTCTATTTCACACACAGAAAAATTAAAAAATAGATTAAAAAATTCTGAAAAATATTTGTGCACTAGGTATTGATGTCCTTGTTTCACAAAAAAAAATTGATATATACACAAGTTATGCTTGATGACATACACCTATGTCCAAATTATAGTTACCCTGACTTCAAAAATTAATTAAAACAATGTAACAAAAAATTATGAAAAAATACCATGCACTAGATATTGATGTTAAAAATCTATATTTTAAAAATTAGAATTTATCCTTTCTAGAAAAAAAAATTATTCTGGATGACATAAACGTCAATTTTTGAAGATGTTGTTTACTATTAAAAACTAGTTATTAAAGGAGACGTTGAAAGAATCATGATTTATTTCAAAAATTAAATAAAAATATATTTAGAACCTACACACAAATCACTAGTTTGCATCATCTCCAAATTCTTAATGGTTTAGCTGCTATAGGTCTTAAAAAGTGAAGATTTAGTTAAAATTGTTGATATCAATGTCCATCTTGCCAAAGGGTGGGACTCATTATTGTGGGATTACCTCATGATGTCAACATTGATGTTGATGTCGATATTGAGAATTCACCATGCTTGATGTAGTCCCTAGAGCACTTTGTAGTTTCTAGTTCTAGTTCTAGTTCTACTTAGAGAAGTAGAAGTAGAAGAAGACTTAGCAAATGGAGATCTAGACTGTTGTCTTGTATTAGGAAGTGGAGAGAAAGATGTTGGCAGTATGTGTTGTCATTGTGTTGTCATTAATTTCAACACTTAGAGTAAGGTTAGCACTTAGTTTGTGATGATGATATTCTAGTGAAATACATAGATACAATGGTGTTGCTGATGTTTAGGGTTGTTGATATCCAATGATGTTCCTAAGGTTCATAGTGGGTTACTGATGTTCATGGTTGGATGTCATGCCTAGATTAATGTCAAGACAAGGTATATTAGGCATGTTTGTGGTTAGAAAAGTGGTGAGATGTAGTAATGTTCCCAATGTTCATGGTTGTATGTCATGTCATGTCAAGTTGTTAGTCAGCAATGTTGTTTTCATGATGAAATATTAAGATGGGAATTAGAAGTACACAGATGTTTCAATAATAAGATGCACAAAGATGAATCATGAAATGTTAAGATGGGAAATTAGAAGCACTAAGATGAATGATGATACATTAAGCTATGCTGAGGATGAGAAGATGTTGTTGAGGGCTTGTGGCATGTTTTATGATCCTTCCCATTGTTCCCAAGGATGTATGTGCTGTTATATGAAGATTTTGGCTTTCAGAAGTTGGTGAAGGTTTCTGCCACAAAGAGGTGCCTAAAAGACTATTTGGTAAATTACTCTGCATTCCTTCACATTTGAAGATATGGTCATGTAGTTCATAACTTAAGTTAAGTATGATGTAAAGGTGGTAAATTTAAAGTTTCAAATCATTTTTCCCTCCGCAGTGAAAGTTATGAAAGACAAAGTTTTGGTTTGTGCTCTGGCAGAATCAAGCAATGATGAAGATTGTTTAAAAGGCTCCTGTAAGCACCAAAATCATGTACAACCGCCACGAGGACTTCTATGATGAGCCATAATCCTTGTCACATATATGTAAGCATGAAATAACATCCTCTTAGCAGCAATTCTCTTAGAGATGTGTCTTTTGTTCCTCCTTGTGTTGTTTCCCCTTTGTCATTTTCTCTCTCTGCTTTCGACACTTTTCGACACTTGTTGACCTTTCATGTACTTACGACCCTGTTCTTGAGCCTTGTATGCATCTTGTAGGTGAGTTTTCACCTTTCCCCAGTGCTTTTGATCCATTCCCACCCCTAGAGGCCTTCTAAAGGTCCTCCCAAATCATCTCCCACTTTTGATTTTTAGTTTCACTCAACCAATCCAAATCTCCCCCTGTTATTTCCAAATCTCCCCTTAGAGATCCTACTTTTGCAAGTGGAGATTTGGATTTTCACACATGACTGACTAATTCCAGAGGTAGATCCCCTCCTTTTCATTTCCTCTACCATCTCCCATCATGCACTTCTACCCAGGATCCTCCTCTGAGGATCGCCCATGGGTCGCCCTCTGGCAACCCTGACTAGTGAAAGGGGTGACCCATGGGTGATCCTGTCATGTTTTCAGCCACAGAAAAACTCAAGTTTCTAACTCAAAAAAGCTCCATTTTCACATGTTTTCTTCTTGTTTACATGGATTTTTGTGCCAAATATAGAGTTAACTATTTCATGTACCTACACATTCATAATTAGCTCTATTTCATCCTTAGTTAACAACTCATGTATTCCCTTGCATTCCCATGCACTCCTCCTTCTTCACTTCTTTATGAGTGATAAGATTTTACTGGGTAGTGTAACATCAGAAATTGTCCTTTTGTATGGAATGGTACAATTTCCCTCGGTTTAGCTCCTCGCCTTTGGTGACCTCTCAACCTTTTTTGTTTTGACCTTCCTGAAACTCTAATTAACTAGGTATAGTTGCAAATTGTTCACCTTTTGAGATAACCTTTTGATAGAACCTGGAAAGAGAAACTAAAATACAGACCCCTGGGACCCCCTTGATATAGATTTGATTGGAAAATGGGGGCTTGGACTTGGGTGCCTCTGCCCTAGTCCTCCCCTATTTTTCAGGATTTTTGAATCTCGACGGGGTGTCAGCTCCCACCATGCTCCTCAGGATTCCATTTTCAAATTCTTAGTTTTAGCACAATATCGAGACATTATTTCAAAATTTGAATTTCCCTAAAGCTAGATATAAAAGACATTTGAAAATAATTTTAACACACAATTCTTATGCAAGCTTGATGCCAAAACTTTGCCAAAATTGCCATTGAAGATCAACTACTTGTTGAAGTTCTTGAAAGTTATTTGAATTTGCTATCATGGAGATAATGGATGGAGATTAGGGATCAAGATCTTGAGACTATCTTTCTCTTGCTAGGGTTTGTATACCTTTTGCATGATCGGGAGAAGGGTTGAAGCCTCCAACATCAAGCTTGGAGATCCTCCGCGAACATTGTTGATTCACCTTCTTGTTCATGCAAGTCTTCATTTGTTTTCATCTCCTTGAGGTGAAGTTGTATGTGTTTATTGATTTGAAGCAAGTTGTTGATCTTCCCTTGATTGAGACATTAAAGATAGGGTTTGATATTTCTGCATACACATTGTTAGGTTTGCACACGCTTCTGTAAATCTCTATCTTTGGTTATTGTTGAGGCAGAAATACCAAAAAATGGGGCTTGATTGAGGCAAGCTCCTATATAGCTGCAACATCTTTCTCCTTCTTTTGTAGGTGCAAATTGTGTTTTACAGGTTATGGTAGAAAGAAGCTATAGAAAGAAGGGTATTGTAGGTACAGTCATCACAGACTTTTAGATTTCTAGATCTTGACACTTATGGGACTAATGAGCGGGCACCCTAGTCCAACTGGGGAATATTTTCTAAGATTTGGGAGGCATTTGGGGTTGTCAGTCAGCCTGTGCAGAAGATTTTTTGTGATGGGGATTTGTAGGACTAAAGAGTGGGTGCCCTAGTCTAGTTGGCCCTTAGATTCTAGGTGCACAGTCTCTGAAACTCATTTTCTGTATTTTTGTGGTTTGTTTTGCCTATTTCATGATCTAATTTTAGAATCTCTGTTATAAAACATAATTAGGGTTTATTTGATTAATGAGTAAAGACACTTAATAAAAACCTTAATTAGGCTCTTGAACTAGACCTACCGAGCATAAGGGGTAGACAAGTAATCAATAGATTGACCTTAAACTCAATCCTTGTCCTCCTTATGTTTAGCATGGTGAAAAAGTAGTACTTAATCTTATTAAGATAAATCTACAATTTTACCCTAAACATTTTAGTGAACTTGAGCTTTAAAGAAATTTGCATCCTCTTAAACTTCTAATATGAACTAATTTGCTATCCTAAAGCATAATTAGATTGAAAAACTCTTTTTTGTGAAATTGTATGTATGGAATTACGAATCATATTCTTTATCTTTTCACTAAAAAGAGTTGGAAATTATAATTTATTGCTATTGTGCATAGCATTTCATTTTTGTAGGCCATCATTTTACATTTAAATCTTGGGTTAAATAGAGCATGTTAAAATGTCAGATTATTTTTTGCAATATTTTCATGTATATGATGAGCCATTTAGTCATGATCACTTCGATATGTTAGATGAAGCCCTTGAGGACTTTATCTCGATTGAATAATCCACTATGACTTCTAATCAATCATTATTTCAAATATTTGTAGATGCCATCTATGTTCCTAAACCTAAGGAAGAACCTGAAAAACCAAAAATTGTGGTCACTTTATGTTCAAATGTGGTTAAACCATCTTCTAAACTAGTGCTCACTGTTAGAGATCTTCTTTCCTCTTCCTGACCTCCTAATCACATTTATGATTATGCTAAACAAATAGTGCAACAAAATTTACAACAAACAAATCATAATGTGGTTGCTCATGCATATAACACTTGGAATAATAAACAAAGCACACAACAATCGAGCATTCTGATATCTTGACCAGCTTCTCAACCTATGGTTCCTCAAGCACCTCATTTAACATATAAAGGTGGTAAAGACTATGATCTCGTAGAGCAGCTTCATGTTACTCTTGCAAAGATATCCCTTTTGGAGCTTATACAAACTTTGCCTACTTACCATGGAATGCTTCAAGAAGCTTTACAAAAGGTGATTGTCCCACCTACTGTTAAACCAAATGATGTAGTAGCTCTATTAGATTGTATGCATGCAACAAAAATAGACATTTTGTTTCAACAACACAAATTGCCATCTCTTGAAGTTTAGAATCAGTATGACCCTTTGATTATCTTTAATACAATAAACAAAACATTTGTTAAGAGAGTTATGATTGATAATGGATCAACTCTTAATGTTTGTGGCATTAACTTATTACATAAGATTAAAGTTGATACATCTGCCATCAAACTGGAAATGTTAAGTATCTGTGGTTTTAACAATGTTGGATGACAATCCGTGGACACTATAACTTTACCTATACAAGTGGGACCTATGATTGTGCCTACCCTAATTCATGTCATTCCTTGTTCTCTATCTTACAACATGATTCTTAGTAGACCTTGGATACATGCATTAGGAGTAGTTCCTTCTACTTTACATCATTCAATTAAGTTTATATTCAAAAATAAGCTACACACTATCCATGTTGATCATGAACTTGATAATTGTCTGTAAATTGAAGCTCATAAGCATGTTGTTTGTCCTAAAATTCTAAATAATTTGAAATTTGATATGTCAACTCCTCTTACTTAAGAAAATGTTATGCAAGAGTCTAAACAATCGAATGCATTTGTTGGTGATGATTGGGGTTTGTTAGATTTTACATCTTCTTCCATGGGAGAATACAAGCCTAAAAGCCCCATCCCTGAAACATCAAATATTGTATCGATAACATCGCATACTTCAAATGATAAACATAAAGCTTCTTTGTTAACAAACTCAGATAATACCTTTACTTATACTACTGATTATGAAACTTATGAAGCTCCACCTTCTTCCAAGGAAATGGTTTTTCTTTATGGTCGAGGATTCCAAATCCTTTATCAAGATTGTGATTATGTAGGTAATGGTTGTGGTATAAATCAACAAGGAATCAAAGTCCCTATAGATTCTACATTGTGACATTGCTCAAATGACATTGGATATAATCCTTTCAAGGAATCGAAAGCCTGTAAGCACCCTACTCATAATGTGAATATAATATCAACACTTAGTTTGATATTCCCTGAGATGATCGACTCTAATTGTCCTCTAGGACCACTCCCAGTGGATGTATTCTCAACAAATGAAGCGATAATAGAATTCTTGGGTGCTTATGACAATATTCCTCATTATCATCATAAACGTGGCTTACCTTATTATTTAAACAACAATGCATATTTTAGAAAAACTACTAGCATAATAAATGCCACTCTAGAGTTCAATGGAGAATTTGAAGAACAACCAAAATCATACAATCCCTTAGACCATAGTACTCTCCTTAATGGAAAGACTGTTGATGTTTTTATGGATAAGGATAACATTGAAAAAGTTATCCCTATTGGTGATTGTTTAAGTGCGGAAGAAAAAGAAGAAATGACTAAGTTATTGCATGAATTTTTAGAACTATTTACTTGGAACTATTCCAACATGCTTGGTATCAATCCTCAGATTGGAACACACAATATCATCTTGAAGCCAGATGTTAAGCCGTTTAAACAAAAGATTCGTAAGATGAATTCTAAAATGGCACTGCTTGTCAAAACTAAGATAGAAAAGCTTCTACAAGTGGGTTTTATCCGCCTTATTGATTATTCACCTTAGATTCCAAATATTGTCATCGTCACTAAATCTGATGGTCATATAAGAATGTGCATAGATTTCTGAGATTTGAATCTAGCATCATTGAAAGATGATTTTCCACTTCCTAATATAGATATGATTGTTGACTCTATAGCAGCCCATGAATTACTCTCTTTCATGGATGGTTTCTCAAGATGTAATCAAATTCTAATAAATCCTCAAGACCAGTATAAAACAAATTTTATAACACCTTGGGGTACATTTTGCTGGGTAGTCATGTTGTTTGGACTTAAGAATGCAAGAGCTACTTACCAACATGCAATGACTTATATTTCATGACTATATGCACAATATTCTAGAAGATTATGTCGATGACATCTTGGCAAAGTCTATTCAGCATCAAGATCACGCTACAAATCTTTGACAAATATTTGAGTGCATAAGGAAATATAACATGCAATTAAATCCTCATAAGTGTGTTTTTAGTGTAGATAGTGGAAAGCTATTAGGATTTATTGTTTCAAATCATGGTATTGAAGTAGATACGAAAAAGATTAGATGCAATCATTAATATGCCAACACCTAAGAACATATCTCAATTGTGTAGTTTATAGGGGAAGATACAAGCCATCCGCCGATTTGTTTCACATCTCGCAAATAGGACTCACCCTTTTACACAACTATTGAAGAAGGATTCAAAATTTTAACGGAATTCTAAATGTCAAAAAGCTTTCGAAGGCTTAAAGGATTACTTAGCTAATCCTCCTGTTCTACAACCCACTGTCCCTGATAAACCATTTCTATTATACATTTCAGCATCTAACAATGCTCTTGCAACTTTGTTAGCACAACATAATGCTGAAGGCAAGGAATGTGTTGTCTATTATATCAGTCAAACTTTTCTTGATTACGACTTGTGTGATACACTGTTATTGAGAAGCATTACTTAGATTTAGTGTTTGCAATTCAAAAGCTTAGACATTACCTCTTAAATGTTGAAATACATGTGATGGTAAAATTTAACCCTCTGAAACATCTCTTTGCAAAAATAGATTTATCAGGTCATCTTGCTAAGTGGGTTATGTTATTAACAGAATTTGATCTTAAGTTCATCTCTCAAAAAGCAATTAAAGGACAAGCTTTAGATGATCAATTAGCTCAAGCTCCTTCGCCTTTTTCTACACAACATCAGGATGTATTTCCTGACGACCAAATTTTAATAATTTCTAAAGATGATAAATGGGAACTATACTTTGACAGATGAAGATGTTGAACCAGCTCTAGGGCTGGTGTTATATTGATACCCCCTGCAGGCAAGCTGATTCCTCTCTCTTACTGCTTAGACTTCTCATGCACAAACAATATAGCTGAATACAAAGCTCTCATTGGAGGACTTCGTGCTAGCACCCTTGGTCTTAACATCAAACACATTACAATATATGGTGATTCTTAGCTAATTGTAAAATAAATAATTAAATCGTATCAAACTAAGCATGATAAGCTATCTCAATACCGTGAGTTTGCATTATCTCTCTTAAAACAATTAACATCATATTCAATAAACACTATTCCTAGGAAAGACAATCGACATGCGGATGCAATGGCAAGTGCAGCTTCCCTTATATCCCCTGATGGTTCCCCTGATGAATTTACTTTCATTGTTTATAATCTTAAAACACCAATAATTGAAGATCCTATAGTTACGAATTCAAAACTCTGTGGTAATACATACACTGATAAATGGTTCTCCCATATATTCAAATATTTCTGTGATGAAACTATTCCTAATTCAACATCTAAGAATGCTCGAATCCACTCAACACGATACATCATATAATCGAATGTCTTATACAGATGAAGTTACAATGGTGTTTTACTTTGATGTTTAAGTAATTCAAAGATTCTGATAGATTTCGAAGAAGCTCACTCTAGTGCTGTGGAGGGTATTTTCGGGGAAAATAATTCGTACAAAAATTGTTACGAATGGGCTACTATTGGTAGCACATGGAACAAGATTCCTTTGCTTATGGCAAGAGATGCCAGTAATGTCAACAACACAAACACCTAATCTGTGCTCCCGCTCAAGAGCTTCATGCCCAGGTGTCACCATGGCCATTCTCTATTTAGGGCTTGGATCTAATTGCTAAAAATTTTCCACCCTCATCTCAAGGGCATACGTTCATCATTACTGCTCCTAACTATTTTACAAAGTGGGTCGAAGCAATTCCCTTGTGATCCATGACTACCAATGTAATTTGTCGATTTATACAAGATAACATTATTTCTCAATTTGGAATACCTTCCTCCCTCGTTTTAGACAATGGTACACCATTTAAGAACAAGGATGTGAAAAAGTTCCTTGAAAAATATCATATACAACATCGCTTCTCTATGCCTTATTACCCTAAATCAAACGACCAAACATAAGCTTCAAACAAAGTTATTGGATAGATTTTATGAAAGACTATTAATAAACACCAAAAAGATTGGAATACTCAATTATCCTACACGTTATGGGCTTATAGAACAAGCATTCATACTCCTACTAGTAATACACTGTATAATCTTGTTTATGGCACAAACATGATAATGCCCTTGGAGTTAGAAATTCCTTCACTAAGAATTTCCCTAAGAGACATCATGGATGACAACATAGAATGCGAGAAAATATTACAAGAACTTGAGATGCTTGATGAAAGATGAATTAATGCTCTTGAGTAGCTCATAGCTTATCAAAAAAGTATACAATGATCCTACAATGAACATGTCATACAATGTTCATTTGACATTGGAGACTTGGTACTCTATGAAAATCAACGTAACATAAATGTACCTCCTAGAGAAAAAGGTAAGTTCAACCCTAACTAGCTTGGACTGTATATAGTTACTGAAGCCTTTGGATTTGGAGCGTATAGACTAGCTGATGAGCAAGGTACACCACTCAAGGAACCTATTAATGCAGCGCACCCCAAAAGATTTCATGCTTAAATATTTGATGTTAAACGTTCCCAAGCAAATTTATTACTTAGATTAGCTCCAATTTTGACAAGATATTATTGTTTTGTCTTAATTCATTTAACATTACATCTTTGCTCAATTAATCATTGTTGTATCTTGCTTATGTATTCTTTGCTTAGATCACTTTGGTATTAACTGAATATAGCATAGAATTTTGGGTTATGTGTGAAATTCTTGATCATTGTGCTTATTGCTATGTCTTCTCTTAAGAATTGCTACTATATCACATTAGCATTAATTACATTTCCATATTAGCCTTCAAATATTACTAGTTGCATTGTACAAAATCACATGTGATAGAGTAAAAACCATTGCACATAGATAGAAACAAAAAAGTAAGCATAATATATATATACATACATATATATATATATATATCTTCAGTTTCAAATTTACATTTGAGTTGACTATCCCTTAGGACAAAATGGGATATCGTAGTGCATAGAATCTATACATCACATCACTGAACCTCGGTCACCCGTACCCTCAGGCCCTAGTGGTGTGCGAGTGATAGAGGCCTAAGCATGTGTGGCTACGAATCATGAATGAATAGTAGAGATGCTTCACGATTGTAACCCCTTGATCTCACCTCTCATCTCTATCATCTGCTCGTGTACCTCCTGGTACATCCTCTAGTACTGGTCTCTCTCAGCCTGAACCCTATCTCTATCAGCTCTCGCTTGATGAACCTCACGTAGTAAGAACTCACTAACAACTGGCTCTCCGCCTGGTGAAGGTACTACTACCATTTGCTCTTGCTACGCCTTAAGCTTAGCTTCAGTGCACTCAACCCTCTGATGTAACTCCTCTCTCTCCTGTGTAGACTAAACTAACATAGCCTCTATAGCCATCCTGTAATTGACGAAACGCATGAATATTTGTACATGTCACCCAGTGGTTGATCGTAGTGAATACCTTACTCGCATGCACTACTCTGATACATCCAAAGGTACTATGTCCACTATGACATGACTCACAAAGTCTCACCAAGCATCCATCCCAACTACAAAATAGAGGATAGGATAGATATTAGAATCTGATATAAATATCACAACTAAGAAACATACAAAGCATCAAAAGTAATAAATCAAAGCTAACCTAGATCTCCATCTTGCTAGGATGGATCTCGAATCGTTGAAGGTGTGACAAGCTCTGTATTTTGATGTGTAGTTAGGGGCACAGATCTACTACATTCCACCCTCTCTCTCTAACTAGGTCTCGCATCACTTGTAGGAATAGGACCACGAGCCTTAGACCGTGGTCTCGACTCAGTCTCCTCGTTAGTGTCTACCTCCTGTTGGTCCTATCGTAGTCTCGCTCTAAAAATATATTGCAATGGGACATCCTCCACATCCTCCTTGAGATCATAGTATCCCACAAAATCACTCACATTATCCTCTACCCCTGTGTCACTAGCGTGACTGGCCTAAGGTCAACATCACCTGTAGGGTGACCGGGAGGAAAGATAGGAGTAGGTCGTGCTGTATGCCACCAAGTCTGATATGCTTAGGTACAACTAACATCATCTACATCTGATGCCAGTGCTACATCCTTAGGACCCTCATCATCACTAAGTGGTACATCTACTACTATCATTCGTCAGACATTGTTTACCCTAACTGCATTACGTACAGTACGCATGTAGCTCGGATGCACTGCAGGAACATCCTGTTCTATCCAAACTATCATGCCACCTTATCAAAATAGAACCAAGCCGCGACATGATCAAGGTGACTGGCTATTAGTTGATCCCTCTACATCCTCATTAATTGTCTCCACTAACTAGGCCATACAATATAGCCGCAATATGGTCTCTAGATAATGTTGCTAGGCTGTAAGTTGTCAAAGATAACTCTCTAGTATAGCAAATCTCCATGTCTCCAACACCTGACTAGTGGATAGGTGTGAACACATGAATGGGTGTATGCTTCCTCTATAGGATAAGCCATTGGTCATGTGCACCTGATGTGCTCAAAGGCCCAAACCTGTAGCAGCGTGTAGATTATCAAACTATGCATGTTGTAATGGACATACCATCCCAAGTTGTGGTACAAGTGTGCAAGCATACTGCACCCCTATGCATATATATTTTGATGCTCCTCCATTGCCCTAATGGTGTGAAAAAGACCCCCATGTAGGTGAGTGCCTCATCCATCTAGCAAAATCTCTAGTGCGAGAGTGACTATCATAATCCTCTGCAACAAGGGAATGTCACCGCATCCTTGCTCTAGAAGTCAAAGTTGAATGTGTCCTCTCTTTGCCTAAGAAACAATGTGACCCAAATAGTATACTAACTCTCATGTGTATACCCCACTAAGTTATGTCCCACTATCGTCACTGTCTCTCCTCGGATAGGTAGTTGAAGGATCCTGTATACATCCTCCAGTGTGATGGTCATCTCGCCTGTAGGTAAGTGGAACATGGATGTATCCACATTCCACCTCTTCATCAATACCATCAACATAGTGCAGTGGAATATGATTGTGGGCATATCAAATACCTACCATAAGCCCACCACCTGCAAGTGCTCTCTCTCTTTCTCTCTACAACAGACAAGGAGCTAGTACACTCTCATAGTAGCACCATCAGGTGACCGCTTGTGTGCTCTCATGTCTCACAGACATCCTGTAGGTCAAAAAGCAAACAAGGCTATGAATATCTCCTCATGAAACTGAAAGCTACTATCAAAAATAGAAAAGAGTACCTATACATAAGGCCCATGTCCTTTGTGGACCTGGGCACCCCATGAAGACTAGGGTACCCCAGAGGGACACTGGCACCCCTATGGGACTAGGGTACCCTAGAGAGACTTTGGAGCCCTAGGTGGACCCGGGCACCCCTCTCAAGGACCCCAGTCCATTCTCTCTCTCTCTTGGCATAGTAAATGATGAAGTCAAACCAAAGTAAACTAAAAGATGACAGAAGCACAAGATTAGGACCCTACCTTAGCCTCGAAGTGCCTCTCCACTACTCGGGCTCAGAGTATCTCTAGTCATGGGGGCTGATATGGGTGTTGGCTTGGCATGGCTATCCTCTTCTCCTTCTCTCTCTCCTCTCCCTTTTCTACAAAGACAAGAAATAAGAATGCATAATCAATAAGTGAAAAATCCCTTCACATAAAGTAAGTGGATGAGAATTCCTATCCCTAACTAGGTGTAATTCTGACCCCTTTTACTCTTGAGCCCTTGTCTTGAGCTGTCAAACTCTGATTTCTGTGTCGTTTGTTGTGTTGGAATCATGGTTTTTCTCTCTTTCTTACCCAATGTGTTGTTGAGCGTTGTTTCTTCAAATGGCCCTCATAACTCATTTCTCATCAAGTTTCCCTTGAAATTGACACATGTTGGTATCTCCTCATTTCTCCTTTTCAGACTAAGCAATCAAAAACAAGGAGGGGCATATATCTCCCTTGATTTCCTCCCTCATCATGTTTCATCACTCAATCCCCTTAGTGTTTTTGTACTGACTCATTGGTGGTGGTTGTAGGTTGACTTGATTTTTGATTTTCTAAAAAAGTGTTCCTCTACAGGTTCCAGTTCCTAACTTTGTGGTCTTACAAGATTGCAAACTTGGGGGATTTTTCCTTCTTGGTGATAGCACTTTAGCTTCCTCTACAATATCCTTTTGGGTATCTTTTTCATCATTGATGCATTTTCTTTCCTTTAGTTGCATATGCACATAGTGTCATATGGCCACTAAAGTGGGGGCTAAATGTAATGTCAGAAATTGTTCTCCTATATGGAATGGTACAATTTCCCTTGATTTAGCTCCTTGGCTTGGGTGACCTCTCAACCTTTTTCTTTCTGACCTTTTGAAACACTGATTGACTAGGTCTAGTTGCAAAATTTTCACCTTTTGAGATAACCTTTTGATAGAACCCAGAAAGAGAATCTAAAATAGGGACCCCTAGGACCCCTTTGATGCATATCTGATCAGAAAATGGGGGCTTGGACTCGGGTACCTGCACCCTAGTCCTCCCCTATTTTCTGGGATTTTGAATCTTGGCAGGGTGTTGGCTCCTGCCATGCTCCTTGGGATTTTGTTTTCAAATTCTCAATTTTCACATGATATCGAGATGTTATTTCAAAATTTGAATTTCCCTAAAGCTAGATATAAAAAGACATTTGAAAATCATTTTAACACACACAATTCTTATGCAAGCTTGATGCCAAAACTCTACCAAAATTGCCATTGAAGATCAGCTACTTGTTGAAGCTCTTGAAATTTATTTTAATTTTCTATCATAGAGACAATGGATGGAGATTAGGGATCAAGATCATGAGACTATCTTGCTCTTCCTAGGGTTTGTATACCTTTTACATGATCGGGAGAAGGGTTGAAGCCTCCAACATCAAGCTTGGAGATCTTCTACGGGCATTGCTAATTCACCTTCTTGTTCATGCAAGTCTTCATTTGTTTTCATCTCCTTGAGGTGAAGTTGTATGTGTTTATTGATTTGAAGCAAGTTGTTGATCTTCCCTTGATTGAGACATCTAGAGTTTGATATTTCTGCATACACATTGTTAGGTTTGTACACACTTCTATAAATCTTTATCTCTCACTATTGTTGAGGTAGAAATACCAAAAATGGGGCTTGACTAAGGCAAGATCCTATATATAGCAACATCTTTCTCCTTTTGTAGGTGTAGATTGTGTTTTACAGGTTACAGTAGAAAGAAGCTACCGAGAGAAGGATATTGCAGGTACAGTCAAAACAGACTTTCAGATTTTTGGATCCTGATACTTACAGGACTAATGAGCAGGTGCCCTAGTCCAACTAGGGAATATTTTCTGAGATCCGAGAGGCATTTGGGTTTGTCAGTCATCTTGTGCAGAAGATTTTCCATAACAGGAATTTGTAAGACTAAAGAGTGGGTGCCCTAGTCTGATTGGCCCATAGATTTCAGGTGCACAGTCTCTGAAACTCATTTTCTACATTTCTGTGATCTATTGTGTGTGTTTCATCATCTGATTTTGGAAATCTCTGTTATAAAGCATAATTAGGTTTTATTTGATTAATACGTAAAGGCACTTGATAAAAACATTAATTAGGATCTTGAATCAGACCTAACAAGCATAACGGGAGAACAAATAATCAGTACATTGACCTCAAACTCAATCCTTGTCCTCCCAATGTTTAGCATGGTGAAAAAGTAGTACTTAATCTTATTAAGACAAATCTACAATTTTACCCTAAACAAGTAGATCATTCCAATTTTAGCCCATATCACTCTTGAGTCTTCTAAGTTAACTCTCCAATCAAATTGAGTTAACTCTCCTTAGTCTTCACCTCTCATCCCTTCTTCTAACCTATAAATACCCCCCTTTCTCAAGCACAAAGGGAGGTAATTTCATTTGTGCACACAGCTCTTGCATGTTATTGCTCTCCAAATCAAGTATTCTCATGCTTATACAAGACATAAGAGCCTTTTGTTTTTATTTGTTGTCTCATCTAACTTTCATACAAGCTCGTTATGCGTCCATACACTGCTCATATCGCAAGCCACAATGCTCTTCAAGCTCACATAGAGCTCTTTTCAAAGCTCCTATTTTCTCCTTGTTGCCAAGAGGATCACCCCATTGCTACAAGAGGATTTGAGGTTGCCATTACAAGGATTTCTGAGGGTAGTGGAGGCTCACGCATCTCCAGGTTCCTTCATGCTTTTTTCATTCCATAGTAATTAGATAATCAAAAATTTGCTCTTGGGATAAGTAAAATACATGTTTGCCTTTTCCTTGATAGGCTAAGTAGATTTGCATTGTTAAATAGTTTCCCTTTCCAAAGTTCATAGATTAAAAGCAATTTCCTTTCTAGATTAGATTGATCCACATATTCAAAAAAAAAAACATAGGATACATTGCATTAGGTAACTTCATCATAGCTTTGCATACATTTTCTAATTCCTAGATTAAGAAAAAGAACTTTGATTTCCAAAAACATAGAAAAGCACAAAAAGAAGTCTTGCATTCATCTAGGCTTGCATTCATATAAAATCCAAAAGAAACATAAACATTATAACATAGAAGGTTTGCAAACCCTTGGTCCCAATGCAAGGTCAAATAAAGTCAACATTGGTCAAAACCCTTGATTTCATCACAAGGTCAAACAAAGTCAACGTAAAGTCAAACCTTAGGTCACACAAACCCTAAGTCAAAACCTTAGGTCAAGTCAAGGTTAGCTCAAACTGCCTTCTCTTGTCTCATCTCATGAATGTGCCCTTGACTTAGAGGTGAGTGGGTGAGGGCAATCCTCAACAAGATAGAGGAGATCCACCCAAGACCACAATAGGACTAACTAGTCATTCAATAACAAGAGAGATTTAAACAACTCCTGATACAACAAGCATTCATATAGCAACACGAACGACAACAAAACATCAACAAGAACAATAGCCTACCCACACAATGGTGGAACATTAGGAATCCAAACAAGAGAATGGTGGCTAGTGGCCCTTTGAGTCATATAGTTATCTTTACAACTATAGTCACAGAACACTACATCCACACAAGCGCACTACAACATAGGCCCTAGGACTAGCTAACCCCTCTCTATGAAGTCCAGCTCTCCAATGAGCCAGATCACCCCTGTGTCTCACCTCCTCTCAATTGGCTAATCCCATGAGAGTGAGAATCACGTGGCAGTTCACCCCATGGCAAGGAGAGAGGGTCTGTGTGTGTACCAAAACTGACTCAACCGCCCCTTAGGTCACTGAGTCGTGATTTTGAGCATACAAATCTACATTTCTCCGCATTTGAAGATAAGATCTTGCAGTTTGGAAGTTAAATTTAGTGTCTAATGGAGGTGCTATTTCCAAAGGTTCAGATCTCTACATCCTCGGCAGTGAAAGTTATAAGTGGAGTTCTAGTCTATATTTTGTCTAAGAAAAGTAATGTTGAAGGCTTGTTAAAATGTTTTGCATTTATCTAGAAGAGAAGAATTGCCTATGTGGTTTGGTGGACATGTTCAGGGATGTGTATTACATGCATCCTTGCAGTTTCAAGTGTTTTGGTGCTTCGTAATGTCAATTTCTCAATGACAATATGTTATAGTGTGTTCTAGATGGATGTTTGATCTCAGTATGCATGTTTTAAGGTGTGTGGCACAATGTGTTTGTTGTACAGGGTTAGATGTGTATTTGAAGGTGTTGTATGAGTCATGAAGATTCATCTGTTCAAAAATATTTCATGAAGGTCTTTCATGTTTCCAATACTACATAACGTTTTCAAGTGCTTATGTCCATCATACTTCAAATTTCATGTCTTCCTACTTAAGGTCATCCTATTTCAAATAAGCAATGTGTACGGAGGAGATTCTTTGAAGAACGGTGTTGTGAAGTATGTTTAGGACTGGACTAAGCATGAATTGGGATCCACAAAGTGTGTGGTTTCTTCTGGAGTAGCATGTAGTTCATGATAGGGCTTGCTCTATGCATGTTTCATGTTGTGATCTTAAGTCAACTTGTAAAATGTAATATTCTTGTTGTATTGGCTGACCTGTAATGAAATCAATGTAATATCATGTATATATTGTAAACCTAGTTGGTCTAGGTGAGGTATGATTGTGAAAATAAAAATATGAAAGTGTGAAGAGCAGAATATGAAAATCATATGCATTGTGATGTCTAACTAAGGGAGAAAGAGCATATATGTTAGAAGCTATCCTGATTCATCTTGAAGACATTTTTTGTGATAGGAGGAAAGTGAAGAGTATGCCTAATTGATCCAATTATAAGAAGAAGCAAAATTGCAATCATCAAAGGTGTGAGATTCAATGCCAGTATTTTGGCAGTAGGACTATCATATTATAATCATTTCTAAGTTTGTTCTTAGTTCAGGGAGTAGTTGCTTCCTTGGGTGTGACCCTAAAACAAAGTCTTCAGGGAGTTGTAGCTTCCTTGGGAGTGACCCTAAATCAAAAATTTCAATGAGCAATAGTTTCCTTAGGTTGTAGCCCTAAAATAAAGTTGTAATTTTGAGCTTCATATATTGTGAGTTAATCCTGACTGTGGTTTTTCCCTTCTCAGGTTTTCCATGTATATTTAGTGTTATTTGTTATAGTGCATTATGTTAATATTTCATGTTTATGTTGATGTTGTAATGCTTAAGTTTTAATCTACTCTATAGGACTTGAAGTTTGATTAGATACTAATTCACCCCCTTTCTAAGTACCCTGGTGTGTTCAACAACTGATATCAAAACCAAGTTACTTAGAAGATGCTTAACCACTTGAGGAAGGTCTGGGATGGCTCCAAATGGTTCTCTCAAGGTACCCATGTTTGATGGGACAAATTTTTCCTTTTGGAAACTAAGAATGGAAAACTATCTGACCTCTCTAGGGTATGGCATTTGGAAATCAATCAAGAAGGGCTACACAGATAAGATAAAGTTGTATGAGAACAATGCCATAGAAAAGAGTGCTATCATGAGTGGACTAGCTGATTCAAAACTTGTGAAGATAATGGGCTATAAATCTGCTAAGGATGTTTGGGTAAAACTTGAAAGCATTTATGAAGCAGATAGTAAGGTGAAACTATTGGCAAGAGACATTGTGTGGCTTCATAATTGTTGTCATTGATGGCAACAAAGTCTATACCACACATCTACAGAGCATAGTATGACTATACCGGAAGTAAGATTGAAGAATGTTTTGGTCTGGTGAACAAGAACAGAGCATGCAACAAGGTCTGACAATCAGGTCCGGATCTCTCAGATGGTGTAACTTAGCAAGTTGTGGACTTGGGCAAGACAAGAGGAGTACCATGACTACTGCATTCTAGAGATTGAGCCTCCAATGATGAATGAGTGAAAAGATATGAGCATCTAAGTGTTGGGTTCCTGACAGGCAGAGTAGACTAAGGAATAATTGACCGACAAAGCATCATACTTTAATCCAGATGAGAAATTGGTCGTGATCAAGCTATTTGAGGGATCATACATGGTTGGCTGACATGATTGATGACTTCTATGTCTATGTTTTAGATACGCATCACATTTTAAGTATAGATTTAACTGACAGACCAGTGTTTAGTAAATATCTTGAGTATTCCAGTTGCTGACTAGAAAGATGTTGAAATCCTTGGTGCGGATATATATACTAGATGGATTTTGGTATGAAGGTGTGTGTATAATGTGATAGTGTGCGAGGAAAGGCAAAGAGAAGAGTGGAAGAAGTAATACATGTCTGGTATGTGATAGAACAATAGCACCAAAGCAGAGGAAGAATGAAGTGTAGTAGATTAGTATATTGAGCCTAACCGGAATTGAACCTCAGCATATGTGGATGCCTCTCTTCAGATCAAACATCTGGTTACCTTCTATAAACTTTGTAGACAGTGAGTCTCTTGTAGGCAGTGTGCCTCTTGTGAGCAGTGTGCTCAGGTAGTGAGCCATAATTGGTAAGTGTCATTTTGTACTTCCTATTCTTTTAACAGAGAATACAATCTTGGGTTAGTCACCCCATGGTTTTTCCCTTAACAGGGTTTTCCACGTAAAAATCCTTGTGTTATGTGTGTTAATTTATTTTTTGCTCTCATGATTATGTATGCTTATATGTTTTTATGTTGAACTAATTGTTAAAGAAGAAAAGAAAGCCAAATATTTAAGATAACTAATTCACCCTCCCTCTCTGTTATCTACCTTGTTTCCAACAATTGGTATCAGAGCTAAGTTCCTCCAAACAAAGCCTAACAGCTTGAGGAAGATCTATGAATCTCAATGGATATGTATGGTATTAGGGAACAACTTTAGTCTACCCTAGATGATCTTGAACAATCTCACTCTGAAGTCAATAACTTGAGGGAAAGACTCAAACAAGTTGATGATTTCATAAATGAACTAAAAGAAAAACTAAGTATCTCTGTGAAAAAGAGAAAGGAACTACTTCAACAATTAGCAAGTCAAGGTGAGGCCAATGATACTAATGAAGATCTGAATGAGAAAAACAATCTATGTGAGAAGCTATCAAAGGAGGTCATTACAGTAAGACATGAAATGGAATTAGGGGTTATGAGATTCACCCAAGAAATTGAAGAGAAAAGAAAAATTGAAGATAATCTAAAATAATCTCTAAAGGAGAAGTCAGAAGACTGCCACAAAATAGATAGAATAATTAGGCATCTGGAATCTGATCTTGAAGAAGCTAGAGATAATGAAGAACAACTTGAGAATCAGATAGACACGCTTAAAAGGGATCTTTAAACAACAAATGAATACAAAGAAAAATTCAAGATAAGCTCTGCTCAACTTGAAGTTCTTCTTGAAAGCCAAAAGAGGGTAGATGACAAGCATGGCTTGGGATATGAGAAAGGTGAAAGCTCCAAATCTGGTCAGAAGAACTCTGGATCAGGAAATCCAAGGAACATGCCTAGAAGACCTCCGATAAGGCAAACAAATGCTCAAAGATATCCATCCTTCAATGGATATTGGTACAATTGCAACAACTTTAGTCATAAAGCAACTTAGTGTAGAAGAAGAATGAATCAGACTAATTCATCCTTCTTTGGATAGTGTTTCAACTGCAAAAGGTATGGTCACAAATCTCATGAATGTAGAAATATGCAAACAAACAATTCATTCAATGGTAGATGCTTTGCATGAAATAGAATGGGACATATTGCTAATCAATGCAGATCAAGAGGATATCAATCAAATGTGCAAAGAAATGTTGTTTGCTACAATTGCAATAGATCCGATTATATTGCCAAATTTTGCAGAAGTAAGAATTAGGATAAAAGAGGTCTGGTGCATCATAATCAAAATCAAGACAAAGGAAAAGGAAAAGTAAATGTGGATGAAGTTCAAAGGGAGATGAACAAAATTTGGGTGAAGAGAAACACAAAAAATGTTGGGGATGGATCCGTACCAGAATCTGGTGCTGATATTACTTTTGAAAACTAAATAGATGAGATCTGGCTCAGGGGGAGTCACAAAGGAAAATAAATTCCCCCAGCCAGTCAATTGGTGCCTAAATTTGGCACATGGAATGTTGCGAATTAAAGGGTTCTCAAGGAAACATCTAAATAATCCTTGGTAAAAATATGAAAGATCCACAAGAAGTTTTGAAGAGTTTAATCATCAAAGATTGACCCAGTTTGATAGTCATCCAACAAAAGTAGGATTTTCACACTTAGATACAGTATGATTCAAAATTGAAATATCTTGATCTGCGGATAAAAGGTATGATTGGAGGAAAGGAGATACATTGTCAATTATCACTAAAAATAATTCTAAGTGCATCTCAGTAATTCAAAAAGATCTCTCTCAGAACAAAGTCAGAACAAGGCAACTAGAATGACTTAAGTTGTGCATTTATTGCAAAAGGAAATTAGCGTTTGTGTGAAATAAAAGGGTTCTTTTACTCATCATTTGCACACTTGCATTCAAGAAGAAGAAAAGAAGAGCTCTGCATCAAGATTATTACAAACTTCTCAAAGATCAACCATAGAATCCGATTCATCCAGTGATCTTTCTCGGCTCATATTGTGAACCCTAGAAGCATAAAAGGTATTTCCATTTTTGAATATCTCTCTCTAAATCTTTTACAAAGATGGCTACTCCAATGGTTGTTAAGATCACTGATAGGCCGCGCCCAAAGTTTAAGAAACATCCCTACAAATCCTTGGAAGTTGATCCCTTAGGCACCTTTTCTAGCATTCCACATGGGGTTCTGTACGTAGAATATGTTAGGGTATACATCCATGGCAATATTGAGGAATTTGGAGAATCAAAGCTGATAGATATCTACCATAAACAACTAATAGATGAAACCTTTTGAAATCAAACCTCAATACAAGGCCATCTGGGATAAGCATTTTAGACATTACATCCACTTTCCTTGTTTTGCAGAAGATGAATGGGTCTGGTATGTTCTTAGCAGAATACATGACAACTTCATGTGGTTGTTGAAGCCCTTCAAGATAACAAAAGATGCAATTACGGCAGTAACTGGATTGCACTCATCCAGTGGGTTGCCTACACTCAAATATGTCAAGAACCAAATAGTAAGTGAGGCTACCAGATCTAAGTTTGACAAAAGAGCCATGATAATAGAAGATATCATAGATCCAGATATCAAATTTGTCTCTATGATAATTAGCTATAAAATCTATCACTCCAGTAGGGAGAATTCTGTGTCTGAAACTGCAATTTATATTGCATATCAGATGCTAAGGGAAAATGCAGATTATGATCTATGTGAGCTTCTCTTGAACCAACTGTTAGAAAACTTGCAAAAGATCAAGAAGGACAAGAAGAACTCATTCGAGTATGGTGGTTTAATACTGTGTTTATTCTTTTACTATATGAATGAGCTACCCGGATACCCGGATCAAGTGGTTGGGTATGGCAAAATGACAAACCGGTTTCCATACAAATTAGAGATTATATGTATAGGCTTGGTGATGCCAAGGCTCAAAGTACAGCACTCTGGGGATACTTCAAGAACTTTTGAAGTATGATGCAAGCCAGAGAAAGAATCCCCCAATCTATAGTTGAAAAATACAAGGATACAGTGTGTTTCATGGTAGACACTGATCAATGCCTAATGGAGGCAGTGGAGCCCAAAATAGTCTAGATTATGCCAATGGGCTATGAGGTAGATGAGAAAATCTTGGAGCTACATGTCCAACACTTGCTAAGTCAGCCTAAGGACCCTAAGATAGAAAGGTTTGGAACCTTTGAAGAATTAAGTGTGAAAATACATGTTGAATTGAGACAACCAGAGATGAAAAGAAAGGTGAGAAGGGAAGTAGAGGAAGTTGCCAAAAGATATGGGAGGCAGTTGATACAAATAGAGAGAAAATAGAAAGAGCAGAGAAAGAAAAACAAGAAGCAGAAAAGGAAAGTGTTCCAGTACAAGCCTCCGCCTGGACTAGATCCTCCAAGAGCTGTACACCTGCCAACTCTAAGAGATCAAAAGCCTCAAAACTAGAAGCCAAGACATCTGGAAAGGGAGAGAAGAGAACAAAGAAAAAGGCCACAAGATCATACACAAGATAAAAGGATGATGAAGAAACAAAGTCTGATGAGGAAGTTAGGAAAATGAGGAAGAAGAAGAAAACATCTGGGGAATCCTCTATTGGTACAAACAAAGAAGAAGAGACAGAAGAATTTGTTGAAAGGCCTGCTCTCTTTATTGATGATATCATCAAGGAAGTCATAGAGGACAGAAACCTGCAACCAGTCACTGAATTTTATGATGATTACAGTGATACTGACAAAAGAATTTTGGAGGAAGCTATAGTTAAGTACCTAAACATTTATAATAAAGCATTCATTCATTTCTCTAATTCCCAAAGGTCTAGAGAAAGTACTTGAACTTAGAAAAGAGAATACCAAGGAAAAGGATTTAGAAATCTGGGAACAGATTACAATTTAGCTCTATCCTTCCATTACTCGAAAACAAATGACCATGATCTTCAAGGACTACAAGGATGAGTTCTGGAGCAAAGCAAGAATGAACAAACTTATAATTGGACAGATTGGTCAGGTGGCAAAAGAGACGGAAGACATCCTCCGGAATGCCTTCAAGAGATTCAATCTTCCTATTATAGAGGAAATAGATGAAGAACCTTCTAACATGGATGTCGAAGGATTAAGTACATCGAAAGAAGAATCTACTGAGAAAAATGTAGAAGAGTCCAAAGAGATGGATGAGGAAAAGACTAAGGACTTGGATTCCTCTATTTCAGAAGAGGAAATTCATGAAGAAGTTAACATCTCTCCTCTGGATGCCACTGTAGATTCAGGAACTAAAGGAGAAGGAAGAAAAGAGGAGAAAGTAAGTCAAGAAGAGGAGAAAAAGGGAAGAGAAGAAAAACAAATAGAGAAGATCTCTAATGATAGTTCTAAGGATGCAAAAGGAAAGAAGTCTCTGGCAAGAGACATTGCATAATCAGTGAAGAATTTCTTGACCAAGGAAATGATGGAGATAGATGAACCGGAACTATTCCAAGTACCACTCAATTTTGATTCCCTCTCTCCGGTTCAGACAATGGAGATAGCATCCTTTTCCCAAGCTAAGGCAAAAGAAAAACTTCTGAAGTCTCACATGGAAGATTGTGAGCTGATAAAGATTGCATCAGGAATGTTGGAGAAGATCATACCATCCTTCCAAAAGGATCCTTCAACCTCTCCATCCAGTAACCTTAAATCCTTGATAAACTCTATCAACACTCATTTTGATTCCTTCGAGAAATCGGCAGAAGAAAAGGTCTAGAAAGAATTTTTGGGAAAGAGATTCTCTGAAGTACAGGGACTCATAACTAATGATAGGAGAACCATGGATATTGGGATAAAGAGCCTAGAAAATACTCTTAAATATGGTAGAGAAATGTACAAGTTTTATCTATCTTGGTCCACAGTGATAGAAAACATTACAAAGAAGGTGGAAGAACAAGAGGGTAAACTGTCAAGTTTATCTCATAATTTTGATCCTCTCACCTCATCCATAATGAATCAAGAGTGCCAAGCTATTGCCACCATAAATGAAATAAAGAGGCTTGAAAAGGAGAAGAAGAATAGAATAAGCAGGATGAGTGAACTAAGAGGGATAATTATCCCTAAGTTAGAGGCAATGCACGAGGCCTTAACTGATGCTCAGACCACAACCTGGACCAGTGATCCAGCAGACTTAAGAAGGGTAGAAGCTTTTGCATTTTTGTTGAGTGGTCACATCTCAATTTTGGATAGGATGAAGCAAAGATGGGCAATAGAATTTGTCCAGTTGAAGACCACTTTTGCGGATATACTTAAGTATATGTAAGTATAACATGTATATATACTTATGCAGCTATATATAGGTTGATTATTTTTGCAAATTTTGGTATGTGGATTTCACCCTTTACCATTGATGTCAAAGGAGGAGTGAGGAGTAGTGAAAAATGTGGAATCTAGCTAAGGGGGAGCTCCGGTAAAAGTGTACATAAGATAGAGCATTAGCCAAGGGGAAGTCTGCTACGACACTTAGTCATTTTTCACTAATTGTTTCCATCAATGCCAAAGGGGGAGATTTTTGGCAAGAGACACTGTGTGGCTTCATTATTGTTGTCATTGATGGCAACGAAGTCTATCCCACACATCCACAGAGCATAGTATGACTATACCGAAAGTAAGATTAAAGAATGTTTTGGTCTGGTGAACAAGAATAGAGCATGCAGTAAGGTTCGGATCTCTCAGATGGTGTAACTCAGCAAGTTGCAAACTTGGGCAAGTCAAGAGGAGTACCATGACTACCGCATTCCAGAGATTGAGCCTCTAGTGATGAATGAGTGAAACGATATGAGCATCTAAGTGTTGGGTTCCTGACAGGTAGAGTAAACTGAGGAAGAACTGACCGACAGAGCATCAGACTTTAATCTGGATGAGAAATTGGTGGTGATCAAGCTATTTGAGGGATCATACATGGTTGGCTAACATGATTGATGACTTATATGTCTATGCTTTTGATATGCATCACATTTTCAGTATGGATTCAAACGACAAACCAGTGTTTAGTAAATATCTTGAGTATTTTGGTTGCCGACTAGAAAGATGTTGAAATCCTTGGTGCGGATATATATACCAGATCGATTTCGGTATGAAGGTGTGTGTCTAATGTGATAGTGTGTGAGGAAAGGAAGATAGAAGAGTGGAAGCAGTAATACATGTCCAATATGTGACAGAACAATAGCACCAAAGTAGAGGAAGAATGAAGTGCAGTAGATCAGTATATTAAGCCTAACCAGAATTGAACCTCAGCATATGTGGATGCCTCTCTTCAGTTCAAACATCTGGTTACCTTCTATAAACTTTGTAGACAGTGAGTCTCTTGTAGGCAGTATGCCTCTTGTGAGCAGTGTGCTCAGGCAGTGATCCCTAATTGGCAAGTGCCATTTTGTACTTCCTATTCTTTTAATAGAGAATACAATCTTGGGTTAGTCACCCCGTGGTTTTTCTCTTAATAGGGTTTTCCATATAAAAATCCTTGTGTTATGTGTGTTAATTTCTTTTTTGCTCTCAGGATTATGTATGCTTATATGTTTTGATGCTGCACTAATTGTTAAAGAAGAAAAGAAAGCTAAATATTTAAGATAACTGATTCATCCCCTCTCTTAGTTATCTACCTTGTTTCCAATAGAAACAAGCCAAGATGCAAATCTTCAAGAGAAAATTTGAGACACTAAGGATGTCAGAAGAAGAAGACATTGCTAGTTACATGCTCTGGGTCGATGAGATAGTTAATGGCATTAGAGGTCTTGGTGGAGAAGTGGAAGAAGATGAGGTTGTGAAGAAGATTTTAATGACTTTAGACAAGTGTCATGAGCTTATAATGAGACATTTAATGTTTGCATGTTGGAGATTCTTAGGAGAGAGAAAGAAGATGCCTACATTGGAGGGAAAACACTTCTATAAGTCCATTGCCATGTAAGTGTTGTAGTATGACAAATTTTTCTATGTAGGTTCTGTCAGAGTGAAGGTTGGAGAGAAGAAGAAAGTGCATGTATTATGTTATTTAGTTTTCAAAGATAATACAACTTGATCCTCTTTCCTTGGTGGAGTTTTTACTCGAAAGGGTTTTCTCCACATTATATCTTGTATCATTCTTCTATTTTCTTTGTTCCTGTGTTTTGATTTAATTTCTGAATGCAATCTCCATTGATATTATACTTTTTGAGATCATTTACATATTGTAATCAGATTTCTATTTAATTAGTTGTTGCCTTCATTTTCTAACATTTGGTATCAGAGCCTGGAGAACTTTGACTCTTGGGTGTGTTGATAATTGAGAGGGGGGGGTGAATCAGTTATCTTAATTACTTCAACTTTTTGTCCTTCTTTAACAATTAGTGGAGCATCAACTCATATAAGCAAACATAACCATGAAAATAGAAATAACATTAATACACATAACACAATGATTTTATCGTGGAAAACCCTATTAAGGGAAAAACCATGGGGTGACTAACCCAATATTGTATTCTTTGTTAAAAGAATAAGATAGTACAAAATGGCAGTTGCCAATTAGGGCTCACTGCTCGAGCACAGTGCTCACAAGAGGCTCATTGCCTACAAGAGACTCACTATCTACAAGGTACAAGGAAGGTCACAAGATACCTGAACTAAAGAGAAGCATCCACATATGTTGAGGTTCAGCTCTGATTAGGCTCCATACACTGATCTACTGCACTTCATTTTTCCTCTTCTTTGGTGCTATTGTCCTGTCACATACCAGACCTGTATCACTGCTTCTACACAGCTCTCTGCTTTTCTTCACACTTTACAACACACCACACATACCTTCATATCAAAATCAATCTGGTATATATATCTGCATTAATGATTTCAATCATCTTTCTAGTCGGCATCCAGAATACTCAATATTTTCCTAAACTCTGGTTTGTCAGCTGAATCCTTGCTTACCAAGTGATGTGTATCAAAGAGATGCTTATAGAAGTCATCAGTCATGTTGGCCAATCAAGAATGATCCCTTAATAAACTTGATTAACATCAATATCTCATCCGGATTAAGGTCTGAAGCTCGACTGGTCTGTTCTTCCTCAATCTATTCTACCAAACAGGAACCCAACACTTAGGTGTTCATATCTTTTCACTCTTACATCACCGAAGGCTCAAACTCTAGAATATATTAGTCAAGGTACTCCTCTTGATTTCCCCAAATTTTGCACTTTACTGAGATACTTCCTCTGAGAGATCCAAACCTGATTGTCAGACCTTGCTACATGCTCTATTCTTGGTCACCGGACTAAAATACTCTTCAATCTAATTTCCAGTATAGACACACCATGTCTTGCGGATGTGTTGGATGGACTTAGTTGCCATCAATGACAATACTCATGAAGCCACATAGTGTCTCTTGCCAACAATCTCCCCCTTTTGCATTGATGGCAACACTTAGTGAAAAATGACTAAGTGTCACACTATACTCCCCCTTGGCTGATGCTCTGTTCTAATGTACACTTTTCCAGAGCTCCCCCTTAGCTAGATTCCACATTTTTTACTACTACTCACTCCCCCTTTGACATCAATGGAAAAGGGTACAATCTGCACACACAAAATCCCCAAAAATCCAACTATACTTAGCCACATAAGTATATATACATGTTATACTTACATATATTGAAGTATGTCTGCAAAAGTTGTCTTTAACTGGACAAATTTTGTTGCCCAACTCTGCTTCATCCTCTCCAAAATTGAGATGTGGCCACTCAACATGAATGCAAAAGCTTCTGCCCTCTTTAGATATGTCAGATCACTGGTCCGGGCTATAGTCTGAGCATCAGTTAGGGCCTCATGTATGGCCTCTAATTTAGGGATAATCATCCCTCTAAGTTCACCCATCCTACTTATTATGTTCTTCCTTTCCTTCTCAAGCTTCTTTATCTCATTTATGACTGCAATAGTCTGACATTCCTGGTTTATTATGGATGTGGTGAGAGAATCAAAATTCTGAGAGAGGCTTGACAATTTATCCTCTTGTTCTTTCACTTTCTTCTCAATATCCTTTGTCACTTTAGACCAGGATAAACAAAATTTATATACTTCTCCGCCATATTTAAGAGCATTTTCTAAGCTCTTTATCCCAATATCCATATTTCTCTTGTCATTGGTTATAAATCCTTGTATCTTAGAGAATCGTTTTCCCAAAAACTCCTTCCAGACCTTTTCTTTAGCTGACTTCTCTAAGGAATCAAAATATGTATTAACAGAGTTTACAAGAGACTTTAGATTACCGGATGTGGAGGTTGAAGAATCCTTTTGGAAGGATGGCATATTTTTTCTAGCACACTGGATGCAATCTCTATTAGCTCACAGTCTTCTATGTGAGACTTTAGAAGCTTTTCTTTTTCTTTGGCTTGAGCAAAAAATGCCACCTTCATTGTCTGGACTGGAGAGAGGGAATCAAAATTGAACAGTCCTTGAAGTAGCTCTGGTTCATCTAATTCCATCATTTATCTTGTCAAGAAGTCTTTGACTACTTCTGCTGTGTCTCTTGCCAGAGATAGAGTTTTCTTCCCTTCTACAGCCTTAGCACTATCATCTATGGTCTTCTCTATTTGATCTTCTTCTCTTCCCTTCACTTCTTCTTGATTGATGCTCTCTTCTTTTCTTTCTTTTCCTTCAATTCTAGAGTCTGCAGGGGGATTCAGAAGAGAGGTGTCTACTTCTTCATGAACTTCCTCTTTTAGAATAGAGGAGTCTAAGTCCTTATCTTTCTCTTCACTTGTCTCCTTTGCCTCTTCTACCACTATCTTAGTAGATTATCCTTTGTCATCCATGGTAGAGGGTTCATCACCTAAGTCCTCTATAATAGGAATATTGAATCTTTTAAAAGCATTCTGGAGGATATCTTTTGTTTCTTTTGCCACTTTGTCAGTTTCTCCAAGCATAAGCTAATTCATTCTAGCTTTGCTCCAGAACTCGTTCTTGCAATCTTTGAAGATCATGTTTATTTTCTTTGGAGTGATGGAGGGATAAAGTTGGATAGCAATCTGCTCCTGAATTTCTAGGTCTTTTTCCATGGCATTGTTCTTTCTTATTTCATGTTCCTTTTCTAGACTTTTAGGAATCAGAGATGTAATTTCAATGAATGCTTTGTTGTAGATATTTAAATACCTGACTGTAGCTTCTTGTAGGATCTTCTGATCAGTTTCACTATAATCATCATAAAACTCAATCATTGGTTTCAAGTTCCCATCCACAGTGACTAATTCAATGATATCATCAATGCAGAGAGTAGGCTTTTCAACAAATTCCTCTACCTTCTCTTCTTTGCCTTGACTGGTAGAGGGTTCACCAGATGTTTTCTTCTACTTCTTCATTTTCTTGACTTCCACGTCAGTTTTAGTTTCTTCATCATCCTTCTGACTTGTATAGGGTCTTGTTGCCTTTTTCTTTGTTCTTTTCTCTCCCTTTCCAGATGTCTGGGATTCTAGTTTTGATGTCTTTTGGCTCTTAGAGGGGGCAGGTGTAGAGCTCTTGGAGGATCTGGTCTGGGAAGGGGCTTGCACTAGATCACTTTCCTTTTATGCATCTTTTTTCTCTTTCTCTTTCCTTTCCATCTTCTCTCTGTTGGCATCAACTACGGCAAATTCTTCCACTTCTCTTCTCACTTTTCTCTTGATTTCAGGCTGTCTTAGTTCAACATGAACTTTTACACTGAGCTCTTGGTAGGTTCCAAACCTTTCTGCCTTAGGATCCTTGGGTTGACTCAGCATGTGTTGAAGATGTTTTCTCATCTACTTCATACCCCATTGGCATGATCCACACTATTCTTGGCTCCACTGCCTCCATTAGGCATTGATCAATTTCTACCATAAAGCATATTGTATCCTTATACTTTTCAACTAGAGATTGGGGAATTCTCTCTCTGGCTTGCATCATACTCTGAAAGTTCTTGAAGTAGCCCTAGAGTGTTGTATTATGTGCCTTGGCATCACCAATTCCATGCAAATAATCTCTAATTTGTATGGTTGTTGGTCTGTCATTTTGCCACATCCAACCACTGGATCCGAAAAGCTCATTCATAAAGTAAAAGAACAAACATAGTATTAGCCCACTATACTTGAATGACTTTTTCTTGTCCCTCTTGATCTTTTGTAGGTTTTCCAATAGTTGGCTTAGAAGAAGCTCACAAAGATCATAATCTACATTTTCCCTTAACATCTGATAAGCAGTATAAATTGTAGTTATGGGTAGTGAATTTTCTCTACTGGAGTGATATATCTTGTAACCAATTATCATGGAGGCAAAATTGATATCTAGATCAGTGATATCTTCTATTGTTATTGCTCTCTTGTCAAATTTTGATCTGGTAGCCTCACTCATAGTTTGGTTTTTGACCGATTTGAGAACAGGTAACCCTTCAGATGAGTGCAAACCGGTTACCACCCTAATAGCATCTTTTGTGATCTTAAATGGTCTATTCAACCATATGAAGTTGTCATGCACTCTGCTCAAAATATACCAGACCCACTCATCTTCTGCAAAATAGGGGAAATGGATGCACTATCTGAAATGCTTCTCCTAGATAGCCTTGTACTGAGGTTTGAGTTCAAAAGAATCATCTATTAACTGATTGTGATAGATATCCATTAGCTTGGATTCCCCAAATTCCTCAATGTTTGCATGAATATATGCCCTAACATCTTCTACATGTACAACCCCATACGGAATGCTAGAAAAAGCACCTAGGGGATCAACTTCTAGAGATTTATAGGGATGTTTCTTGAATTTAGGTCGTGGCCTATCAGTGATCTTCACAACATTCAGAGTATCCATCTTTCAAAGGATTCAGAGAGAGATTAAAGAGTGGAAAATACCTTTTATGTTTTTAGGGTTCACAAAATGAGCTGAAAAGATCACATGTTGACTTGAATTCTGCGATTGATCCTTGAGAGAGATGAAGCAAACTTGTTTGCAGAGCTCTTCTTATCTTTTTCACTAATGCAAATGTGCAAATAACAAGCAAATGAACCCTTTTATCTCTAAGCAAACCCTAATTTCATTTTGTAATAAATGCACAACTTAAATTATTCCAGTTGCCTTATCATGAGAGAGAGATTTTTCCAGATCACTAAGATGTACTTAGAGCTTTTTTTAGTGAATAATTTCAATTTATCTTCTTTCTTCGAATCATCCCCTTTATCTACAGATCAAGATGTTTTAGTTTAGAATTACACCGGATCAAACTGTGAGAATCCAACTTTTACCAAAAAATTGTCAAACCAGATCAATCTTGGAAGATTAGACTCTTCAAATCTTTTTGCGGATCTTCCATATCTTTACCAAGGCTTCTTTAGATGTTTCTCTGAGAACCCTTTAATCCACAACTTTCCTTGTGCCAATTTTAGGCACCAATTATCTAGCTGGGGAAATTTGTTTTCCTTCTTGACTCCCCCTGAGCTAGAGCTCATCTTATTTAGTTTCCAGAAGGAATATCAGCCCCAGATTCTAGTGCAGATCCATCTCCAACATTTTCTGTACTTCTCTTTACCCAAATCTTGTTCATCTCCCTTTGAATTTCATCTGCATTCACTTTTCCTTTTCCTTTGTCTTGATTTTGATTATGATGCACCAGACCCCTTTTATCCTGATTCTTACTTCTGTAGAATTTGGCAATATGACCGAATCTATTGCAATTGTAGCAAACAACATTTCTTTGCAGGTTTGACTAATATCCTCTTGATCTGCATTGATTAGCCATATGTCCCATTCTATTGCATGCAAAGAATCTACCATTGAATGAATTGTTCATTTGCAAATTTCTACATTCTTGAGATTTGTGACCATACCTTTTGCAGTTAAAACACTATCTGAAGAAGGATGAATTAGTCTGATTCATTCTTCTTCTGCACTGATTTGCTTTATGACCAAAATTATTTCAATTGTGGTAGTAACCATTGAAGGATGAATATCTTTGAGCATTTGGTTGCCTTACCAGAGGTCTTCTAAGCCTGTTCCTTGGATTTCCTGATCCAGAGTTCTTCTGACCTGATCTGGAGCTTTCACCTTTCTTATACCCCAAGCCTTGCTTGTCATTGGTGCATGAGCACCTACCTGACAGCTGGCCTTCATGAGGCAGTTAGTAGTTTAGGTCTTGTTTGTGTTTCCAAGAAGGTCTATTAGACCAATTGCATGTAATAAGGTCAAGCTGATCATGATAAGATCATGCTGACCAGGCTTTTGCTATTTTTAGCTAGTTAGTTATAACAGCTGTCATGATGTATGTTCGGTGGGATCTCCCAGCCGCCTGGAGAGTTCCCAGCCGCTTGGAGTCGGGTCAGTAGTACTCGAAAGCAAGTCTATTTAAGCATGAGATCGGTTGATTGTAGAGATCATCGATCGGCAGTCTAGTGTTGCATCAAGCAGAGGAATTGAGTGTCCTGTGTGGGGAACATCATATTTGTATTGCATCTTTGAATCAATAAAGATCCTGTTTCATTTTCTGTTTGGTCTCCTTTGTGTAATTGATCTGCTGGTTTGAGTGGTTTCATGGATTCACTGATCCATTCCACCGGTTGACTCATCTGATCGGTGGAATGGTAATGTACAGTAGGGTAGGCTGTAGATTGTTTTCTGTTTGCATGCAGGTGTGCAGGATCGCGGTCGACAGATGTTGAGAAGCCTAGCATCTTCATGTGCTAGGTCGAGCTGAGTGAGTTGGAAGATCACCCTAAGTTGGATCGGGTCATCCCTGGAGGATCGGCGAAGGGAAAGTTCACTAAGTGAAGAAGTTCGCCAAAACGGCATCATCAGGATATTTCTGCAAATATCCTGCAGACAGCTCGGACATCGTCATCCGGATAAATGGAGGAGATCGGCATGATGATGTCGATTGCATGAAGTGCAAGTTCGTCGGGTGGTCATCATCATCTGGAGGAGCCGAGGAGGACTGCATCGGTATCAGGTAGAAGATCGGGTCCTGAAACTGTTGGAGTTTTCATGTTGCGTGTGCATCAGGATGTTCTAAGTCGGACATAGACTAAGTGCATGTATCGGCATCAGGATCATCATATTGGGAGTGCCAAACATCCGCATATCGCGAGTAGATGTGGGAGAGAAAGTTCATGGTTTTCGACTAAGTGTTGAGAAGGTCATCAGGATATTGGGTGACGTCATCGTCATCAGGATATGACGTCATCGTCATCAGGATATTAAGATATCCCCTTAGGCGAGTTTATCCTGCCGTCGTTAAGTGCTAAGGTATCGGCGGAAGTCTGTGGCAGAAAGTGTGAAGCATCATCAGGAGGTTTCAAGGAGAACCGGATAAATTATATCATGATGCTGTTGCTCGTATCGTCGGGTAGCGGAGCATCGAAGGTAAGCTGCTGAAGTGGACGTCATCAGGATACTTGAACAACCGGATATTTGGGATATCCTGCTGACGAAGGAGTTGTCGCATGTTATGATGATGATGGAGTCCGGCGCCCGATGAACAGTGCAACCGGAGGATGTGTGCGCCCGCTGAACATCATGATGATGATGTTAGAAGGAAAGCGGAGGTGAACAGTAGTCGGCAGGCGGATGCTGGTGATCGTCCGAAATATGATGATGTTGACTGTGTAACGAGAAGCATGATGATGCTGTTGGTGGTTTTAGGGAATATGATGATGATGGCGAAGATGATGATGATGAGGTTGGTCTGCAGACATTCATGCTATAGGCAAATGTTATAGTGTGGGTGACTCTGCATCATAGTGGTATCAGAGCTCAGCAAAAGGTCTGGGCTGTTGTGTGTTGATTCTGTCACTGAAAGGGCAGAGGCAGAGATAGAGTTGAGTTGTGTGTTGATTGAGAGGTTGACAAAATGCCTCCTAAAGGTAGTGGTACTGCAAGGGAATTGCAGGAACTGAAGGAGAAACATGCTAGAGAGATGAGGAAGATGAAGGAGCTTGCTAAAGCACTTCAAGCCAGGCTGACAGCCCTGGAAAAGAACAAAAAGAGGGAAGTGGCAGACAGTGAGTCTGAAGAAGATGCAGATACTGTTGAGGAGTATGAAGAGGTAGCTGAAGATCTGGATGTTGAAGACCAGAGATTGGCAAAACTGTTAAAGGCAGTGCAGAGTGAAAAACCTAAGGTGAAGGTTGATGTTACCAAGTATACTGGAAGCTTGAATGAAGATGAGTTGTTGGATTGGATTGCTGCACTGGATAATCACTTTGAATGTGAAGATGTTGCTGAGGATCAGAAGGTAAAGATTGCAAAGACCAAGTTAGGAGGTCATGCTTTGGTTTGGTGGGATTATGTACAATCTGAGAGAAGGAAACAAGGGAAGTCTAAGATCACTTCTTGGGATAAGATGGTAGCAAGGATAAAGGGTAAATTCTTGCCAAGGGATTATGAAATCCAGATGTTTAAGAAGCTGCAATTTTTAAAATAGAAAGACAGGGATGTGAAAGCATATACTGAGGAATTTTATCTATTGAGTATGAGATCTGGTCATCATGAGAATGAGGTAGAAAAGGTGGCTAGGTACTTGGCTGGTTTGAGGTTTAACATACAGGATGAGTTAGTTTTAGCTAACCCTAAGAATGTGGAGGATTGTTATCAAATGGCAATCAGGATTGAAGAAAAGCTGAATAGAGGACATGGTAAGTCCATGAGAGGAAGAGGAAACAATAGGGGAAGAGGAGCAGCCCCTGCACAAAAGCAAAACAATGAGGGTCAAGAAGACACTGGTAAAGGACAGGGACAGTCTGATTTCAGAGGTGGATGGAAAGGTAATAGAGGAAGATTTGGAGGTGGTAGAGGTTCTACTACATTTTCAGGAAAATGTTACACCTATGGAGAGTTTGGTCATCCATCTTTCAAATGTCCCGAAAACAAAGGTTCATCATCCAGAAATGATAGAACTAGTGACAAGAGAGTACAACTGGTGCAAGAAGAGAAAGAAGAAGAAAGTGCACAGAGTGCAAACAGAGGTCCTGAGAATGTTGGATATCCAGAGAGTGGAGAATCATTGATGTTAAGGAGAATTAGTTTGCAGGCATCAAAGGATATGATGCAAAGAAGAGCTCTTTTCAAGACCACATGCAAGAGTAAAGGTAAGGTATGTAAGGTTGTCATTGACACTGGTTCAACAGACAACATGGTATCTCAGGAAATGGTGGATAAACTGAAGCTGGAAAGGATTCCACATCCACACCCTTACAAAGCATCTTGGGTGAGTGATAGGCAATCACTTTTTGTCTCTGAACAGGCATATGTGGATTTCCAGATTGGACCATATCAGGATAGAATCTTGTGTGATATTTTGCCTATGGAATGTTGTCACCTACTGTTGGGTAGACCATGGAAATTTGACAGAAGAGTACTGTATGATGGGTATGCTAATACCTACACCATCAAGAAGGATGGGAAGACTATTAAGTTGATGCCATTGCAGGCAAAAGCTGCAGTACAGAAGGCAGCCCAAATCATTTTAATGGGAAAGAAGGAGTATGTGCAGATGCCTAGAGGAACAGGCATGAAGGCAGATAAGGATACTGCAGAGAAAGAAGTTGTTACAGACAACAAGCTGAAGGAAGTTTCAGTTGTGACTGACAGGGGTCAGCAGCAGGTTCAGAAACAGGGGTGTAAACAGCAACCAGTTGAAAAGACTGACAAGGATGTTGTCATGATTGGGACTATTGCTTGTCCTCTAAAGGTTGACAGGAAAATAGAGTTAAACATTTCAGCAGTTCAAGAGGTAGTTCAGACAGAGGATTTGGTCAGGCAACCTGACGAACACAAGGTATGTGAGAGAAAGGCCTACATCAACAGGCATGAGGATTTACTTGCCAGAAAGCAAGTTACAGTTCAGATGACTTGGAGCAGCCAAGAGACAGCAGCAGATAAAGCTGGAGCAGGTCAGCAGATTGACAAGGCAAGGTGTACAGGTGGAAGACTTCCACATACTAAACTCATGGGACATGAGTTCTTTTCTGTTGGGGAGTATGGTGCAGGAGCACCTACCTGACAGCTGGCCTTCATGAGGCAGTTAGTAGTTTAGGTCTTGTTTGTGTTTCCAAGAAGGTCTGTTAGACCAATTGCATGTAATAAGGTCAAGCTGATCATGATAAGATCATGCTAACCAGGCTTTTGCTATTTTTAGCTAGTTAGTTATAACAGCTGTCATGATGTATGTTCGGTGGGATCTCCCAGCCGCCTGGAGAGTTCCCAGCCGCTTGGAGTCGGGTCAGTAGTACTCGAAAGCAAGTCTATTTAAGCATGAGATCGGTTGATTGTAGAGATCATCGATCGGCAGTCTAGTGTTGCATCAAGCAGAGGAATTGAGTGTCCTGTGTGGGGAACATCATATTTGTATTGCATCTTTGAATCAATAAAGATCCTGTTTCATTTTCTGTTTGGTCTCCTTTGTGCAATTGATCTGCTGGTTTGAGTGGTTTCATGGATTCACTGATCCATTCCACCGGTTGACTCATCTGATCGGTGGAATGGTAATGTACAGTAGGGTAGGCTGTAGATTGTTTTCCGTTTGCATGCAGGTGTGCAGGATCGCGGTCGACAGATGTTGAGAAGCCTAGCATCTTCATGTGCTAGGTCGAGCTGAGTGAGTTGGAAGATCACCCTGAGTTGGATCGGGTCATCCCTGGAGGATCGGCGAAGGGAAAGTTCACTAAGTGAAGAAGTTCGCCAAAACGGCATCATCAGGATATTTCTGCAAATATCCTGCAGACAGCTCGGACATCGTCATCTGGATAAATGGAGGAGATCGGCATGATGATGTCGATTGCATGAAGTGCAAGTTCGTCGGGTGGTCATCATCATCTGGAGGAGCCGAGGAGGACTGCATCGGTATCAGGTAGAAGATCGGGTCCTGAAACTGTTGGAGTTTTCATGTTGCGTGTGCATCAGGATGTTCTAAGTCAGACATAGACTAAGTGCATGTATCGGCATCAGGATCATCATATTGGGAGTGCCAAACATCCGCATATAGCGAGTAGATGCGGGAGAGAAAGTTCGTGGTTTTCGACTAAGTGTTGAGAAGGTCATCAGGATATTGGGTGACGTCATCGTCATCAGGATATGACGTCATCGTCATCAGGATATTAAGATATCCCCTTAGGCGAGTTTATCCTGCCGTCGTTAAGTGCTAAGGTATCGGCGGAAGTCTGTGGCAGAAAGTGTGAAGCATCATCAGGAGGTTTCAAGGAGAACCGGATAAATTATATCATGATGCTGTTGCTCGTATCGTCGGGTAGCGGAGCATCGAAGGTAAGCTGCTGAAGTGGACGTCATCAGGATACTTGAACAACCGAATATTTGGGATATCCTGCTGACGAAGGAGTTGTCGCATGTTATGATGATGATGGAGTCCGGCGCCCGATGAACAGTGCAACCAGAGGATGTGTGCGCCCGCTGAACATCATGATGATGATGTTAGAAGGAAAGCGGAGGTGAATAGTAGTCGGCAGGCGGATGCTGGTGATCGTCTGAAATATGATGATGCTGACTGTGTAACGAGAAGCATGATGATGCTGTTGGTGGTTTTAGGGAATATGATGATGATGGCGAAGATGATGATGATGAGGTTGGTCTGTAGACATTCATGCTATAGGCAAATGTTATAGTGTGGGTGACTCTGCATCAGTCATCTACTCTCTTTTGGTTTTCAAGAAGAACTTCAAGCTAAGTAGAGCTTATCTTGAATTTCTCTTTGTATTCATTTGCTGTTTGGAGATCCCTTTTTAGAGTGACAATCTGATTCTCAAGTTGTTCTTCATTATCTCTAGCTTCTTCGAGATCAGATTCTAAATGCCTAATTATTCTATCCATTTTGTGGTAGTCTTCTGACTTCTCCTTGAGAGATTGTTTTAGATTATCTTTAGTCTTTCTTTTCTCTTTAATTTCTTGAGTGAATTTCATAACTCTTGATTCCATTTCATGTCTTACCATAATGACCTATTTTGATAGCTTCTCACATAATTTGTTCTTCTCATTCAAATCTTCATTAGTATCATTGGCTTCACTTTGACTTGCTAATTGCTGAAGAAGTTCCTTTCTCTTTTTCATAGAGATACTCAGTTTCTCCTTTAGTTCATTTATGAAATCATCAGCTTGTTTGATTCTTTCTCTCAAGTTATTGACTTCAGAGTGAGATTGCTCAAGATCATCAAGGGCAAAATGAAGTTGTTCCCTCATACCATACATATCCATTTGAATTCCTAGATCTTCCTCAAGCTATTAGGCTTTGTTTGGAGGAACTAAGCTTTGATACCAATTATTGATAACTGAGAGGGGGGGTGAATCAATTATCTTAATTACTTCAAATTTTTGTTCTTCTTTAACAATTAGTGGAGCATCAACTCATATAAGAAAACATAACCATGAAAATAGAAATAACATTAATACACATAACACAATGATTTTGTCATGGAAAACCCTATTAAGGGAAAAACCACGAGGTGACTAACCCAAGATTGTATTCGCTATTAAAAGAATAAGATAGTACAAAATGACACTTGCCAATTAGGGCTCACTACTCGAGCACACTGCTCACAAGAGGCTCACTACCTACAAGAGACTCACTGTCTACAAGGTACAAGGAAGGTCACAAGATACTTGAACTAAAGAGAAGCATCCACATATGTTGAGGTTCAACTCTGATTAGGCTCCATACACTGATCTACTGCACTTCATTTTTCCTCTTCTTTGGTGTTGTTGTCCTATCACATACCAGACCTGTATCACTGCTTCCACATAGCTCTCTGCTTTTCATCACACTTTACAACACACCACACATACCTTCATATCAAAATCAATCTGGTATATATATCCGCATTAATGATTTCAATCATCTTTCTAGTCGGCATCCAGAATACTCAATATTTTCCTAAACTCTGTTCTATCAGCTGAATCCTTGCTTACCAAGTGATGCGTATCAAAGAGATGCTTATAGAAGTCATCAATCATGTTGGCCAATCAAGAATAATCCCTTAAGAAACTTGATTACCACCAATATCTCATCCAGATTAAGGTCTGAAGCTCTACTAGTTTGTTCTTCCTCAGTCTATTCTACCGAACAGGAACCCAACACTTAGGTGTTCATATCTTTTCACTCTTACATCACCGAAGGCTCAAACTCTAGAATATATTAGTCAAGGTACTCCTCTTGATTTCCCCAATTCTGTACTTTATTGAGATACTTCCTCTGAGAGATCTGGACCTGATTGTCGAACCTTGCTGCATGCTCTGTTCTTGGTCAATGGACCAAAATACTCTTCAATCTGACTTCCAGTATAGACACACCATGTCCTGGGGATGTGTGGGATGGACTTAGTTGCCATCAATGACGACACTCATGAAGCCACACAATGTCTCTTGCCAACAGGGTGGTAGTGTGAAGGTTGTGTAGTTGTAGTGGGAGATTTGTTAGTTTTTGTTTGTATATCTTGAGTTGATATTATGGATGCATCCACCACTGCTTCAACATCTTGATTGTACATTGAGAAGTTCAACAGTACAGGGTATGAGTTGTAGAAGCTAAAAGTGGAGGATTTGCTGGAAGAAAGAAAATAGGGGTTGGTTGTCCAAAAAGAGAAGAAGACTGATGATGTGAGTCTAGACGAATGGGAAAGGTTGGATAAGAAGGCACGGGGAACTATTCGACTATGCCTTACAAATTTTGTCATGTTGAATGTCATGAAGGAAGAGATTGCACACAAACTCTGGACATGATTGGGTGAGATTTATTGAGCCAAGAGCATGGTAAACAAGCTTTATTTAAAGAAGAAATTATTTTCTATTAAAATGAAAGAGGGTGATTCTATTTTAGAGTATTTGAACAATTTTAATTTACTTTTGAGTCATCTTGATTCTGTAGATGCTACAGTTGCAGAGGAAGATAAATGTATACTTTTACTTTGTTCTTTACCTAAATCTTGGGAGAATGTTTGATGTAGGAGCATCACACTAGTTGATGTTTTAAAGGCTCACTTTCATGTTAAGAGTCCTAGTTGAGTGTCTATAGGTCAATTAGGGTCCATTGGGATCATTTCCAATGGTTTAGGATTCTTGGACAAGCCTAGAAATTCAAATTTGGATTTTCCAACCAAAAATGCAAATTTGAATTTTCTAGTGGATTTTGGCTTGTTGGAGAGTTGGGGTTTGTTCCTTAACCATAGAATTAGGTTTTTTTATGTAGATAAGGTCTTAGAAGACCATGTAATACCATGTAGAGTCTTTTTGCAATGTTTTTAAATATTAGGTAGTGATATAGGGTAAGAATTTAAGGCTTTGTGAACAATGTAGTTAAGTTTGAAGGAGAAAACATATCTAAATGGTCTTGTAACTATTTTTCATTCAGTGTGCACAAGAAGAAATGGAAATGAACCCTCTAAGAAGACATTGAGATGGTTTTTCCTTCCATAAACTCTATTTTCTTCATATTCATGATTGTTTTTCTATTAAATAAGTAGAAATCAATCCTGTATGGATAAGTACGGACAGTACTAAACCTAGGAGAGCTTGAGAAGTGAGGGAATTGTTTTGTAGTATTAATGCATTGATTATTTTATGATTTCAAGGTGTTTTGTGCAAGAAAACAAGTTCAAACTCCTCATTGCCCTATCATAGGACTAGGGTTTCCATTAGCATAAAAGAATTCATAACTTTTGTCTCCACCATTAAAAAACCACAAAATGGGTGAGAATCTTTATTAGGTTGTTTTTCACGTATCTACTGAAGGAGAGTTCAAGAATAATTCATATGTGTGAGATATTCAGGTTTGTATGTGTCCACTATCAAATAGGGCTGTCAAAACCCTAGTATATTGAGGGTTTGGTGAAAGTTAGTCTTGTTGAGTTCATTATAGGAAAGTGAGGGTTTGATGACCCTACCAAATGTGTTGAGGGTAAAGGAAGCCCAAAAAGACTCAAACAAGAGAGAGAGAGAGCTGTCATATTGAGTAGCCCAATAGGTCTTTTGAAGGGTTTAGGCCTAGTGAAGTAAGCTTGTAAAGAAGAAATCTGCAGGTATAGTTTGAGGCATATAGAAGGGTTTGTACAACTTGAAGAACATTGTTCTTGTTCTTGTTTATCCTATGCATCATTATTACTCCCAAGGGAAAAGAATGAAACTTAGGTTCCACCTAAGAGGAGGTCTGAAACAGTGCTCCCATGCTTTATGATGTATGCTTCTGTCATCCATGTAGCATCCTCACATGGCAGCTGTTTCCATTTGACCAAATACTAAAAATATTGCTTGCCTCTAGTCTTCTTGCTCTCTTTGGTGTCAAGAATGCACTCTAACTCTATTGGTTTGGTGAGTGGAAACTCCTCTGCCCAATCAACATCTGATATGTTTTGTATACTTGCTCCTTTGACATTGGCAATGGAATCCCCTTTGTAAGGGTATAAGTCCGCAACATTAAAAATTGGTGATATGCCTACTCCACTAGGCAATTCTATTTCATAGACATTGTTGGCAAACTTCTTAACAACCTTACAAGGAATAATTTTCTTCATCTTCAACTTGGTATATTAACCTTTGGGAAACCTTTTCTTCCTGATATGTGCTAAAACAAGATCACTAACCTTAAAACTGACTTCTCTCCTCTTCAAATCTACCTTTTGTTTTTACTTCTCCACACTAGCTTGTAGTTGTTGTTTTACTTGTTGATGTATCTCTTGCATGGAAACTACAAATTGTTCACCCTCTGCACTCATCTTCTCCATACCACTGATGTCTCTCAGTTCAAACACTCCTCTTGGTTGCATGCCATAGACCACTTGAAATGGACTCTTGCCAATGCTTCTATTCACAAAGTCATTTTAGGAAACTCTGCTTGGGGTAACACAAGATCCCACTATTTAGGATGATCCTTTCAAAGGCATCTTAGTAGGTTACCTAAGCTCCTATTGAGCACCTCAGTTTGGCCATATGTCTAAGGGTGGTAAGTTGAGATAAAACTGAGATTTGTACCAATCTTTTTCCATAATGTCCACCAAAAGTGTCATAGAAACTTGCTATCTCTATTAGAAACTATGCTCAAAGGTAATCCATGAAGTCTAACAACCTCTTTGAAGAGAAGACCTTCAACATATGAAGCATCACTTGTACTTTTGGAAGGAATGAAGTGACCCATCTTGGAAAAGATATCAACAACTACATAAATTGAATCAAAACTCCTTTGCGTCTTTGGTAAACCCATAACAAAGTGGACATACTAATGGATTCCCAAGGCCTATTGGGAATGGGTAAAGTCTAGTATAGTGCTGCATCAGTGCTACTCCCTTTTGTTGTTTGACATAGAGTACACTTCTCTACAAATTTTCTTACATTTTTTTGCATCCTAGGCCAAAAGTAGTTCCTTCTTAGTTGCTCTAGTGTCTTGTCAAGCCCAAAATGACCTGCCATATTCCCATCGTGCTTCTCCTTGATGAGGTTTTTGCTCATGGAACATATGGCACACACATTTGTGCTTCCTTAAACAAAAAATCATCTTGTATAAGATAATCCAACCACTTCTCCCCATTGGTACTAGGAGGCTTCTTGCAAACCTCATAGACTTCTTTGAAATCTTCATCATCCTCATACATCTCCTTGAGTGCTTCAATCCCAACACTCTTTAACTAACTTTCTTGCACCATTAATTCTCTTCTTCTCAAGGCATAAACCACCTTGTTACTCTGCCCCTTCTTGTGTTTGATTGTGAAAGTGAAGTTTTGTAGATATTCAACCCACTTAATTTGCCTTTGATTGAGTTTTTCTTGGTTGTTTATGAATTGCAGGGCATAATTATCTGTATATACCAAAAACTCTTTGGGTAGAAGGTAGTGTCTCCATTTTTTCAGTGATTGAACCATTTCATACATCTCCAAGTCATATGAAGAGTACTTCTTCTTTGCATCATTCATTTTTTCACTAAAGTATGTAATTGGTTTGTTGTCTTGGCTTAAGACTACCCCTATTGCATGTCCACTAGCATCACATTCTATTTGAAAGACCTTATTGAAGTCAGGTAAGGCCAAGATAGTTTGTTCAGTCTCTCTTTTTTAGGTATTGGAAACTCTTATCATCTTGTTCATTCCACACAAACTTCTTTTTCTTATCCCCTTAAATAGTGTCTATGAGAGGTGCACATATATGACTAAAACTTTCAATAAAATTCCTATAAAAACTTCCAAGACCATGGAAGATTCTTACCTTTGTAACTATTCTAGGTGTAGGCCACTCCAATATTACCTTCACTTTTCTTGGATGAGACCACACAACCAAGGTACATTAGTTCTATCTTCATGAATTCACACTTTTTGAGGTTGATCAACAGTTTTTCCTCTTGTAGCTTTCTCAACACCAAATTCAAGTGATACAAGTTTTCTTCTTTGTTAGAACTGAAAACCAATATATTATCATGGTAAACAACAACAAACTTACCAATGTATGTCTTGAGAACCTCATTCATGAGCCTCATGAATGTACTAGGTGCATTAGAAAGACCAAATGGCATTACAATCCACTCATATAGGCCCTCATTTATTTTGAACATTATTTTCCATTCATCTCCTTGTCTAATCTTTATTTGATGGTATCCATTTTTGAGGTCTATCTTTGAGAAGTAGATTGCTCCACTTAAACAATCCATTAAGTCCTCTATTCTTGGAAGTGGAAACCTATAGCTAATTGTTATCTTGTTTATTTCCTTGGAGTCAATGCATATTCTCCATTCACCTCCTTTCTTAGGTGCCAAAACAGTTGTAATTGTACAAGGACTAAGGCTCTTCCTGATTAACCCTTTGTCAAGCAACTCTTGTACCTATTTTTTGACTTTTGCATTTTGTTGGAGTGTCATCTTGTAGGCTTCCTTGTTTCGTAGACTAGCCCCTAGTATAAAGTCTATATGATGATTGATATCGCTTATTGGAGGAAAGGAGTTTAGAAGTTCATCCACAACTATGTTTGCATAACCCTTCAACATGTCTTGAATCTCCCATAGCAACCCATCTATTCTTTCTGCTATTATGAAAGTCCTTGGTTTGACAATCACTGCAAAACCTATCTCTTCCTCTTCTACTATTTTATAAACTCTTTTCCATCCACTAACATCACACTTGAGCCAACCTTTTGTTCTTTATCTTCCTCCTTCAAAGGTGCTAAGGTATAGGTAACTCCATCTTTCTCCAAAACATAGACATTCTTCCTGTCATCATGTGTTGTTTTCCTATCATACTGCCAAGGCCTACCAAATAATACATTACACACATCCATAGGGATGATATCACATAACACCTTGTCTTTGTACCTTCCTATTTGAAACTCTACACAACACTGTTCATTGACTAGTACTTGTTGTCCCTTATTCAACAATGAGACCTTGTATGGATTAGGATGTGGTAATATCTTCAAGTTTAGTTTCTCTACCATCTCAACAAGAACTAAATTATTAGTACTATTGGAATCTATAACAACTTGACAACACTTACCTTGGCACTTGCAAATAGTCTTTACTAATGACTTCCTTTGAGGTGGCTCCTTCTCCATTGGAACCTTGATCAATGTCCTTCTCATCAGCAAGGCTTCTCCTTTCTCTAGTTCTTTTGGTTGTGGTGAGGAGTTAACACTTTCTTCATCTCCTCCTTGAGCAACTAGAGTTTTTCTTTCACTTCTAAAGGTGGTAGTTGACTCCTCTTATGGACATTCCGAAGCTTGATGACCTACAAATTTGTTTCACTTGTAGCATTTACCTGTGAAACCACTTGTTCCTCCTCTTTGTCCAAATCTACCCCTAAAATTAGGCATTTTTCCTCTAAAACCTCCTCTTGAACTTGATGCTTATTCTTGGGAGGTGCTTGACTCACCTTGATTTCTTTGTGATTGTCCTCTACCTGCATATGGACCTCTACCTCTGAAAGTTCTTCCTCTACCTCTATTATACTTTTCTTGCTTCCTATTTAGCTTCTCCTCAGTCTTTAAGGCTAGTCAATAACACTCTTCAAGTGTCCTAGGGCTTGTAATGCTCAACTCATCTTGCAAGATGTACTTCAATCCATTAAGGTACTTGCAACCTTGTTAATGTCATCCTCCATGTGTCTTGATCTGATACTTAGCTTGTAGAACTCTTTAGTGTACTCTTTCACTCCCATATCCTTTTGTTTCAAGTTCTACAACTTCCTATAAAATTGAGTCATGTAGTCATTAGGCATGAATTTTCCCTTCAACTTGGTAATCATCCTATCCCAAGAAGTAGTCTTGGATTTTTTTTTCTTTCTCCTTTCTTCCTAGACATAATCCCACCATAGGGATGCATGACCTTTCAACTTGGTCCTATCCAACTTTACTTGTTGCTCTATAGGTACCTCCTCAAACTCAAAGTACTTGTCCAACTCCCCTATCCAATCAAGGAGTCCTTCACCATTCAAACTACCTACATATACTGGAAGTTCCATCTTCAACATGGTCCCTTCACCTTTGACTGCCCTCAGTAATCTTTCCATCCTCTCTTCATCAGCATCCATTTCTTCTTGTTGTGCTTCTTAAGGTGCTTTATCCACTACTTCATCTTGGTCAGTCATATCCCCTGTAACCACTCCTCTTCTTTGGTTAACTTCCACTACAGTGAGTCTTGCATCCAAACTGACTCTCATTTCCCTCAATTCTCTAGCAAGGGCTTCTTCCAGCTGTGTTGCTATTCTATATGCCACCCTTTCAGCAACATTGATTCTTGGAGGCATTTTTCTCCTTTTTTGATTGTTAACTCTTTTATTAGCTTTCTTGGCTTTATTGGATCTAATACCAATAATTATGTAGAGGATAAACAAGAACAAGAACAATGTTCTTCAGGTTCTACAAACCCTTCTATGATGCCTCAAACTATACCCTACAGATTTCTTCTTTACAAGCTTACTTCACTAGGCCTAAGCCCTTCAAAAGACCTATTGGGGTACTCAATATGACAACTCTCTCTCTTGTTTAAGCCTTTTTGGGCTTCCTTTACCCTAAACACATTTTGTAGGGTCTCATAAAAGCCTCACTTTCCTATAATGAACTCAACAAGACCAACTTTCACCAAACCCTCAATATGCTAGGGTTTTGATAGTCATGTTTGATAGTGGACACACACAAACATAAACATCTCACACATATGAATGATTCTTGAACATTACTTTGGTAGATAATTGAGAAACAACCTAACAAAGATTCTCACCCATTTTTGTGGTTTTTCAATGGTGGAGACAAAAGTTATTAATTCTTTTATGCTACTAGAAACCCTAGTCCTATGAAAGGGCAATGAGGAGTTTGAACTTGTTTTCCTACACAAAACACCTTGAAATCACAAAATAATCAACGCATTAATAATGCAAAACAATACCCTCACTTCTCATGCACTCCTAGGTCTGGTACTGTCTGTACTTGTCCATACAGGAGTGATTTCTACCTATTTAACAAACAAATAGTCAAAAATATGAAGAAAATAGGGTTTATAGAAGGAAAAATTGTCTCAACATCTTCTTGAAGCATTCATTCCCATTTATTATCGTGCACACTAAATGAATAATAGTTACAAGACCCTATACATACATTTTCTCCTTCAAACTTAACTACATTATTCACAAAGCCTTAATTTTTTCCCTATATCACTACCTTGTATTGAAAAACATTGCAAAAAGACCCTACATGGTCTTACATGGTCTTCTAAGACCTTATTTACATAAAAAAACCTAATTCTATGGTTGAGGAATAAACCCCAACTCTCCAACAAGCCAAAATCCACTAGAAAAATCAAATTTGCATTTTTGGCAGGAAAATCCAAATTTGAATTTCTAGGCCTGTCCAAGAATCCTAAACCATTGGAAATAATCCCAATGGACCCTAATTGACCTATAAACACTCAAATAGGACTATTAACATCAAAATGAGCCTTAAAATGTCAACTAGAATGGTGCTCCTACATCAATGTTATCCTTGCTATTACTGTTAACCTTGAAGATCTGAATTTGGCATGTCTTGTTGCAACTTTATTGGCATAGGAGATGAGGAAGAAGAATTTTGAGCTTAAATTGAGGCTCTCAATGTCAAGAGAAAGTCCAAGGAAAGAGGACCGAAAGAAGATCAAAAAGGGGCTAAAGACAAGTCTAAGGGTTGATCTAAGACTCATGGAAAGAAGAACAAAGTTAAGTGTTGGAACTGTAGAAAGAGGGGACATGTGAAGGAGTGCAGAAACCCAAAGAAATGGTGGGAGACCGCTTCTAATAAGTCCTTGAGTGCATGTGAAGATGTTTTACTTTTTGCATGCAACATTATTTCTAATGATAATTGGTTGGTTGACTCTAAAGTCAGGGAAAAACATTAAAACACCTGCAAACAATAGCATGCGTGCCCTAACTACTTAATGGAGTACTAATAGCCTAAGAATAAGAAAATTCAAACAAAAGACATGAAGCCCTAGACTACAAGTTTCAATCCTCCATTGTTTCTCCAAGATTTTGCAGTACTTTGCTCTGAGATTTGCAGACCTGCAAATATGTTGAGAAGCTCAAGAGTGTATGAATGGAAAAATCAGAGAGATGGTGCTCAAATTATGCAAGTGGGAAGTGAGAAATGAGATTGAGAGAGTGATTTTATAGAGTAGGGTTTGAATGGAGGGTTGTGATTGCATGTTTGACTTTTGATGAAATGAAGGGTATAGATTGATTAGGGTTTCCCGGTCACTAAAAGACAAAGGACAATTTTTAATTTGAAGAAATGATGAGGTGTATGGTGTTTTTAAATTAAATAAATTGTGTTCATTTATTTAATTTATTTGAGAAGGGAAATAATGTGATAGGATTTAATTAAATAGGTGGAACCTATTTAATTAGGTCAATACCTATAATTTAAATAAATAAATATTTATTTAAATTAATAGGGAAAATGGGACATTGGAATAGTGAATAATTAAATAATTAATAAATTATTTAATTATAGAAGAAATTCAAAAGAAAATAGCTAAGTAATTAAATAAATAAAATTTATTTAATTAAAAGCACAAGAGGAGAAATGAATTAATTAAATAATTATTTAATTATTTAATTAATAGTAGAATGTGAAGTTGGGATGAATCAGGTGTAAAAATGGTGTTCACAGGTTCAAGACATTTTTAAGTGTCTACATTTTGCCCCTCTTCAATACAATGTCGATTCCAACATTGTGTTGAAGAAAAACTCAAGAAATATGCTCTAGACATGCCTCGATGTGTCCTGGATAAGGTGGGCTGACCTTATGCTCCCTCAAGAAATTTTTCAAATTTTCTAAAACTTTTTCAAATTTTCTAAAAAAATTTCAAAAAATTTGGAATTTTTTTTGAAAAGGTGTATGAGATGCTAAAAAGTGATCTAGGAGTGAAAAATAAGTCTCAAAAGATGTCTAGTGCAAAAATGGGCTTCAAGTTGTTCAAATTTGCAAAAAGAGGCCCACCTAGGTTAAAAAGTTCTATAAATAGCCTTTAGAGGGGCCCATAGAGCTCATTTGTGCAGTTGGCTTTTAGAAATTTTAGAGAGGTGAGAGCAGCCAGTTTTGAGTTTTCTACGGAGAACTTGCTAGAATGTCACCCATTCCGTCTCACCTACATCATGGATCAAGGGTCAGGACATATGGTCAGCTTCCTAGGATAGGCATGGTAGTATGTATCCAAATCCTGCTTTTCAATTTTGTTGTTTTTTGCTAGATTTTAGGGCCTGCAAATAGGGTACACATGCGGTGTAGTTTTCTGCACCGCATGTGTGATCCTGAGTAACACATGTGCAAGGAATTGTGATGCATGTGTTTTCGTGTGACGCATCTACTTTTTTGTAATGCATGTGTAGGTCAGTGTGACACATGTGCATTAGGCATCATGCATCCACGGGATGCGACACATATGCATGATAGTGCGATGCATGCGAGAAATTGTGACACATTCATGAGGTAGTGTGATCCATCTATGTTAGCCATGAAGCATCATCATGATAGTGTGATGCATGTGCTTGATTGGTAGTTTCTTGATGAAATTTTGACCTGATTTGCCCCTTTTTTTGCCACGAATGATTTGCTTAGGGTTTTTAGATTAACAAAGTGTGTTGTATTTGTGGGTACAGGTGAGATTGTCGCCAATCTACACACGCGAGAGTCATCTTGCCAGTTATCTATTGCGAGTTACCGTACATGTCCTAGGGTTATATGGTGTTTCCTTCATGCCCATGATTAGGGCTAACCGAGGTTTACTTACTGCACTGGCCAAGCGGTGGCACTCGGAGACTAGTTCGTTCCACCTTCCCATAGGGGAGGCCACTATTACTTTAGAGGATGTCGGGTGGATTTTATGGCTTTTGATTCATGGGGAGAGGGTCATTTACAACTTAGATCAAGGATTTTTTACACTCTGATGGTTGTTTGAGACCAATGATGATGCCATCTTAGGAGTGGAGGATTATGAGATCCGTTGGGATACATTAGTGGATCGGTATGACCGACTGATCGTGGTACTATGTATTTACATTGGTGGCATTGCAATTTCCTGATCGGCATGGTCATGGCTTTCCAGTTAGCTGGGGTGAGATGTTCAAGGGTATGATGGTTGACACGACTGTATATGCCTAGGGACCATGCCTTCTGGTGATGCTTTATTTTCAGTTGCATGGAGTTGCATACTATGGCGAGCAGTCCATTAGCTATGGTGTCACTCTACTGATGATCTGGGCCTGGGAGCATATCCCAGTGTTTAGACCATTAGTGGAGAGTGAGATTCTAGATGAGCTCCCCTATGTTCTCTATTATACCAGAGGAGTTACCCAGGTGCATATGGGAGATGTCGGGTATTGGAGGCAAGACATAGATCACATAGATACATTTGTTTGGAGGCCTTACAGACCTTGCCCCAGATGGACAGATGATGGGGAGCACTTACCATTTTGCAGAAACACATGATATTTGATAAGGTGGATAGTGTAGAGTCAGTACATTATAGAGCGCCACTTACCAAAGCTCATTCTGAGGTAGTTTGGTGAGCGATAGGGATTACGGAGTTTGCCCAAGCTACTTGGGAGATTTTAGATTGGGGGCTAATGATTGTAGTGCACACAATGATTGACGAGATTGTGGGCCTACAACCTATTCAGTGGGAAGGAGCCGATGTGGCAGACACAGGTACCACCCCTGAGTATGATACTTGGTGGGCCACTCATAGGCCAGTTCCATACTTACATCCTGATGAGCCAGCTCCAATGGAGAGGTTGGGGAGGGGATTGAGAGGCAGATTTAGGGGACGAGGCTGGGGGAGAGGTAGACACTAAGGTGGTGGTGGCAGAGGGGGTGATAATGGAGGAGGTGATGATGGTGGAGCTGGTGGAGGTAGAGGAGATAGGGGAGAAGGAGACAGAGGGAGGGGAGACAGAGGGAGAGGACAAGATGGGCAAGGTAGAGGTCATTGAATTGCTCTGATTCAGGAGGAGGGAGAGGGAGCTGTTGGACAGGTGGCAGTAGCAATGGGGGATATTTAGATGGAGGAGAGGGATGAGAGGGAGGAGGATGTGTCTATGGATGATGTTGGTAGAGAGGACATTGGTGGAAAGGAGATGGGGGAGGATGAGGATGAGGAAGATGCTGAGGAGGAGCACATTAGAGAGGAGTCACTCCAAGATGTGCCTATCACAGAGATGGATGATGAGGAGGAGGAGGGGGATCAAGGAGAGAAGGTAGATGAGATGTAGTGGATGTGATTGCACTTCTAGGAGCTAGAGGGCCAATTAGCTCAGAGGACAAGTGAGAGGGATATAATCGTCATCAGAGCCTAGAGGGCCAAGCAGTAGAGTATAGATTTCATGTCTACTATAAGTGGGCTAGCTATGAAGTTTGTACAGGTTTTATACTGAGGAGCACAGGAGGTGCAATATTACAGAGGCCTATAGGAGGGGTTGGTGCCATTAGATCATAGGGCACCGAGCTTTTAGAGTAGGAGTGCTAGCAGGTCTCACTCTCAGAGATCACATAACAGTGTGGGGGTTTCTCACTCTCAGAGGAGGGCTTCACCATACAAGAGGCCATCTGGTTCCAGGACAGGGTCAGAGCACAAGGGTCCTACTTCAGGGCTAGCAGCATCTGGAGGTCATGATAGCGTTGGCTAGACCCTTTTACCAGACATGATGTACACTTTTGATCAAGCTTGCATGCTCTAGTTTTGTATTGAGCCTGCGAGCTACATTTTTGACACATGGATTCAGATTTTGTACCGTGACACCTTTTTGATGATGATGATATATATATATATATATAAGATGGACTACTATTGTGATGATCTCTTATTTTCTATATGCATATGACATGGTGGATGTGTGTGATATGCTCTTTTATGTTATGGTTCCATGTTTATGCTTTATGATATATGATTTATGATGGAATGATGTATTCTTATTATCATGTGTTTTATGTGATGATGTTTATGATGTGATGTACTATATGGTTCATGGATGCATGTGTTGAGATAATACTATATGGTTATGAGATGGTATTTTTTTATTTCTATGTGATGCCTATATGCATACTATGTGCAGATATGTTTGTGTTAGATGTTTTTATGATAGATATTAATGATCTAACATGATGATGATATTTTTGATGTTTGTGGTACTATGCTTATGATGGGATTTATATGATGTACTAATGTATATGAGATCTAATGCACTTTTGGTGAGTCGCAGTAGGATGAAAGATGATCAGAAGAAATGGAGATGAGGAATGCCGGAAGGATGAAGATTTGGATAGAATGATGGATCCAGATTTTGCCTTGATAGATTTTTGAGCTTCTTGCTTGTAGTTGCTACTTATCATCATAGAGCTTACTATGTCAAAGGACAACAAACACCATGGCATATCAAAGGCCAAGGCATAAAGTGTGGTCCCTTGTGGAACAGGCACAAGATAGACAAGGAGTGCCTGACTTAGACTAAGTAATCATGGTACCTTGTTGGAACATGTGATGAGAGGACCTTGAGGTATGTAAGTCCTAATGCAAGGAAAATTTATTCTTTCCCATGCATAGGATGTCTCTGATTCACACCCAATGGAATCCCAATCACATGCAAGGAACCTAGTTGCCCTAGTCATTTTTCCAAGACTAACTGCAAATAGAAATTAAAGAAAAAGTTCCCGCTCTATCTTCGCTTCTCGTCATCACTTAGGGATTTCCTTGAGAAGCATAAGAACGAGACTGTAAAAAAATAAGACAGACAAGACCTAGAGTCAACATCCATGTAGAGAATTTGTTTAGTGTACATGTGTTTGTCTGATTGGTTATGATAGGTTGAATGATGCCTGGTTTCAAGATAGGGAGCATGTTGTATAAGACGTTAAGTCAGGTTTTGGCAATGCAACCCCCTGTATAAGGCAAGTGATAAGATTGTGACATCTCGTATAAGACATGTGGTTTGGTTTCAAGAATGCCACAAGTTGTAGGATGATTGGCATGTGATGATTGATGATGTATGTAAAATGAAACACGTCGCCTAAGGCGTAAAGCCTGGTTTCGACTATGCCCCATTTTGTTCTAAGACATATGGTAGTTGATAAAGATTATCCATAGTGATGTTCAATCATCACTATGTGAGTGATTAGTGATAATTGGTTGGTTGTTTTGATAAGATGTCTTGTTGATGTTTGGAGTTATTTTTCTTGTGAAAGACCAATTGTTTTGGTTTAATCAAAGTGACCATCTCACCAAAGGATGACTTATTATGATAGTTGACTCAATGGGCCCTAAGGGAGTGACCTAATGTCTTGGGGGCTAATTGTAGATGGCCTTGCCTACATGACAATGTAAAGACAACATAGTTCGATTGGGTGGACTCTGTGTGACCTAAGACCTAAGTGTGGGATGCCTTGGGGGTTCATCAAAGATGGCCTTGCCTACATGAAAGCTCAGAGGCGACATAGTTTAACAAGGTGGTTTTGACATGGTTTATTGCTTTGGGTTTTTGGTTGGTTATTTGATTTTTATGATTTTTGATGATATTTGATGTTTTTGGATTTTTGAAAAATATTTGATGTTTTTAGATTTTTGGAATATTTGGATGTTTTTGGATTTTTGAGAATTTTTTAATCTTTTTGGTTTTTTTGAGATTTTATGAATGTTTTTGGTTTTTTGAAAATTTTTGAATGTTTTTTGGTGTTTTTTAGAATTTTTGAATGTTTTTGGTTTTTTAAAATTTTTTGAATCTTTTTGGTTTTTTGAAAATACAAGAAAGGTTTCCTCCAATAGCAATTTTTAGGATCAGGAATTGCCCCTAGTCAGGTATAGGACAAAGTTATGACCAAGATGTGATGGGATGGGATGATGATGAAGTGCTTTAGGAAAGGTAGGAAGACATTGAATGTCAACTTATTTCCAAGCCATGAAAAGGACAATATGGTTTATTATGGATTATGGTGTGGGTTATGTAGGATTTATTGCGGAAAGTGAAAGACAAGGTAGAGTGATGGTCGACAAGGGAGCCAAGATCAATTACACATGGCACTTGTTTGCCAATTTTTCACCATGGTACTTATCCAAAGCGCCACTGAAGTGGTTTTCACTTTTGGACATATTATTTCTCTTTACTTTTTTATTGCTTTTTTGATTTTTTGTATTTTTTGTATTTTTTGTATTTTTTTAATATTTTTTTGTACTTTTTTTATTTTTTTGATTTTCAGATTTAGGTATAATATCTACGAAGGTGCATTCTGTTGATCAACTCTGGTAGTGGTTCACCTTCTAGGGTAGCAAGTTGATATGTTCCCGATCCATATGCAGTCATGATGATATAGGAACCCAACCAGTTTGGTTCAAACTTTCCTAGCTTCTCCCATTCCATTTGATTCTTAGGGTTCTCTTTCAGGACCAAGTCTCTAATATTGAACTGTCAAACTCTAACCCTTTTGTTATAGCTACGTCAGAGACGGTTCTGATATGCTTGCAAGTGTACAGGGCATTTTCCTTCTTTCATTTAGTAGCTCAAGCTCATGTAGTCTGGATACCCTGTAGTCTTTGTCATCCACAAATTGCTTCAATGATACTCTCAAGAAAGGTAACTCAACCTTGATGGGTAGGATGGTTTTGGAACCTTAGACAAGTGAATATGGTGTGGCTCTGGTGGGAGTGTAGATGCTGATGTAGTAGGCCCACAAGGTAGGATTGATTTGTATGTGCCAGTCACAACCAGCATCATTGAGAGTCTTCTTGAGGATTTTTATAATGGTTTTATTTGACACCTCAGCTTGACCGTTACCTTGGGGATAATATGGAGTGGTGAAATGGTGTTGGATGTGGAATCTTTCACATAGTTCACTTACATCCTAATTTTTGAAAGGGTGACCATTATCTATGACAATAGATTGAGGCACACCATATCGGTATATGATGTTGAGGATGAATTTGGCGATCTATTTCTTGGTAATGTATGCCATGGGGATTGCCTCAATCCACTTTGTGAAATACTCAATGGTGGTGATGATGAACTTGTGGTCGCTGGAGGAGGTGGGATGGATTTTTCCCATGAGGTCGAGTCCCCATTGAGAAAATGGTCATGGAGATGTAACTAGTTGCAAGTCTTGAGTAGGTGCATGCACAATATCTTCATGTATTTGACATTGTTTGTATTTTTTGGCAAAGTGATAGGCATCATCCATAGTGGGCCAATAACATCCAACTCTTATGATCTTATTGGCTAGAGTAGGACCACTAGAGTAAGCCCCACATATACCTTCATGTACTTCACATAGGGTCATTTGTGCTTCCTCGGTGTCAAAACATTGTAGGAGGGTATTGTCGAATCCGTGGCAGTAGAGGGTGTCACCAATGATGACATATTTGGTAGATTGGCATATGAAGGATTTATGTTCATTGGAGGATAGGTCGGGTGGGAGGATTTGGTCATGTAGGTATGTATAGATGTCATGATACCAAGGAGATGTGGGACCAACAATTTCATGTACACTAGCTCAGATTCAGGGACATTGAAGGCAAGGACCAGTAGTTGTTCCACCAAGAACTCAAATTGAGGCACATTTTTTAGGATGTCCAAGAGAGATCCTATTGTAGCCATTGCATCAATTGCTCTGTTCTGAATCCTAGGAATCTGATCGAAGACCACTATGTCAAAATATAGTCCGAAATTATCGACCATTCTCTTATATGGCATGAGTTTTTTATCTTTTGTGTCATATTCATTGTTGACCTTCTTGATGACAAGCTGTGAATCACCAAAGACTTATAATTTCTTTATTTTCTAGTTGACAATAATGTGCATTCCTATGAGCAATGCTTCATATTAAACAATATTATTTGTACAAGAAAAAGCTATCTAAAATGCTTTATGGATGGCATCTCCTTAGGGAGTAATAAATAGAATGCCTGCGTTGAGCCATGATTTTTGCAGGAACAATCAAAGAATAATGTCTATGTTCTGGGAACCTCTATGACAAAGATTGATTCATCTAGAAATTCTGTGACCAATGGATGATCCACTATTGTAGGTGCCTCTGCCAATTAGTCTGCGATCACTTGTTCCTTTATTGCTTTGTGGTCAACATACTCTATATCAAATTCACTCAATATCTAACCCATTTAGCCAATTGCCCCATCAAGGCTGCCTTGTTGAGTAAGTACTTCAGGGAGTCAATCTTTGTAATTAGTTTTTTCTGATGATTCAACATATAATGTTGCAACTTTTGAGTGTTAAAAACAACGGCAAGACAAGTGCGCTTAATAGGACTGTAATTTAGCTCATAGCCCACTAATGTCCTACTAATATAATAGATTGCACATTCTTTTCCTTCATCATTTTATGCTAAACATGCCCCCAGTGTTGAAGACATTGTTGATATGTATAATAAGAGGGGCTTTCTTGGTATTGGAGGCATGAGCACTGGTGGTGATTGTTATGTTGTTTGTCATTGATGTCAAAATGTGTTTGGTTTGGTGCTTCTGCTATGCTTCAAGATGTGGATATGCTTCATGGGGAGTTGCTTGTTATCAAAGGAGTTTCTTGTCATCATGCTTTAGATGTTGGTCTTTCTGTAATTAATGTCAAAGGTATCATTGAATGACAATAGTACAATTGTTATTGATATAAGCTAGATCAAATGTTGGTTGTAATGCATGTTTCATTGGATGCTTCATGTTCATTATGCCATGCTTCATGTTGTGTTGGTTTAGAATCATCATACTTCAAGTGTAGAATTGTGAACATACTTCAAGTGAGTTTGACTTAAGATGCAAGGTAGGAGGTCAATATTGCCATAATTCTATGCATGCCATGATTTCATGCTTAAGGATTAAGACTTTTCCTATCTTGTTGTTTTTCATGTTGAAAGAAAGACCTTGAAGGCTTTGTTTAATGATCATTGTGTTTATGCATATTCACTTGGCTTCATCATATTAGAGATCCTACCTATACTCATGCAGAGTCCTTGCAACTTCCCTAGGTTGAGTTTTGACTATTAAATCCATTCCATCTCTTGTCTAGGGTTTGCAAGTTTTGGTGTTTAGTTCTAAAAGTCCTTTAGTTTGTTTAAGTCTTAAAACCCTATGTTAACCATTTGCACTTTATGTCTATTTGTTTATTGACTTGTAATCACAGGTTGTAGTTCACTTAAGTGAACACTTTATGGGGTCTTCACCATGTTCTCACCAGCCCCATCGGTTAGGGGTAATTAGAGCCAATGGTAACTCCAAGGAGTTTATGCAATAAATCAAGATCAACAGGTTTTATAAGAGACATCAACGGTCATTATTTAAATGAGTTTGAATTTGCAACGGGCCATTGCTTATGGTTTAAATTGAAAAGAAAGGTTTGTCACTATAACCCTAACTACCTCTTTTTAGTTATGAAGTGACTTACAAGGCCAAGGAAATTAATTTAAGGGTCTATATGAGGGTTGGAGACTAGTTCTTTGGTGATTTGAACCTGTGGCAGAAGTACCTATGTGAAAATGGTCATAATGTGTAGTTTTTGAGTATGTTTATTACAGGATTAAAGGTCTTTATAGAAGTATCTTTCGTATCTAAGTATGCATGTTGATGCCATAGAGTTTTTTTAGTTGAAGAAACTCTGTGTGAAATTCATTGGTGAGCACAAGAGTTTTGTATTTTGTCAAAAGAAGAAGATTGTAAGGTGTTAGAATGATGATGTATTAAGTTTCTCATGTTTTGATTGTAGTGATGATTGGTTATGTACTTGAGAAAATGTTGAGTTGAAGAGAGTGACAAGGATAGTGCTATGTATGGAAACAGAGTATTCCTATGGATTTATTTTCTTCATTCAAATCAGTGATGCAATCAATTTTGTCAGTGAGACAATCCTTTTTCAGTGATACATTTTGTTTGCTAGTGAGGCATATATTGTCAGTGAGACATCCTGATTGCTAGTGAGGCTATTTTTCCAATGAGGCACACAAATTGTATCCCAGTGAGGGTTGGCTAGTGAAGCCTAATAAAATCTATCTTCATAGTGGTTTTTTACCCTTTTAAGGTTTTCCACTCAAATCACTTGTGTCATCTCTCTTCTTGATGTTGTGTCTTATGTTTCATCATCTTTGCTCATAGTCTTATGTTCAAATGTACTTGTTATGGTGATGCATTCAATATCCAACTTCTAATTCATTGAAGTGTCTTAGTTCTCTCTGCATTATTAGTTGAGCATTTTAATAGGTGAAAAAGTTTGATTATTCAGTAGACCACTGATTCAGCCCCCCTCTCAATAGTCGTGTACTCCAACAAGTGGTATCAGAGCCTTGGGTTCCTTGTTCAAAGTTTAATCAACTTAGGAGATCTTGTTAGTGGAGTACCTATCATGGCCAATCAAGAAGGTTATTCTACTTTCAAAGCACCATTATTTAATGGGTCTAGTTTTGCTTTCTGGAAATTTAGAATGGAGTCCTACTTGTCTTCCCTAGGTTATGATGTTTGGGTAGCAATAGAAAATGAGTATACTAAAACAAAACCTCCTTCCACTACTGATGAAAAGAAGGCCTATGATAGCAATGCAAAGGCCAAAAATGCTATTTTTTGTGGATTGACTAATGAGATCCTTGTCAAAATTATGGATTGTAAGTCTGCTAAGTCTAAATGGGATACATTGTCTAGTATCTATTAGGGTGATGCTAAAGTCAAGGAAGCCAAATTACAAACCTTTAGAGACAAGAGCTTCTAGTAAATGATTTGGCTAGTAAGTTGTCAACATAATCTTCCATGCATGTGTGCATATAGTCGTGAAAGATTGTTGTCATTGCTCTCTGGTACATAGCTCCAACATTTTTGAGGCCAAAAGGCATGACATTCCAGTAGTATGTGCCCCTTGGAAATGTGAAATCAATTTTGTGTTGATCTTTTAGAGCTATCCTTATTTGATTATATCTTGAGAAACCATCCATTAGTGAGAGCATTTCAAATCCAGTGGTAAGGTCGACTATAATGTCTATGTTTGGCAATAGAAAATCATCTTTTAGACATGCCTTGTTCAGGTCTTGGAAGTCTTCACAGATTCTGATCTGGTCATTAGGTTTTGTGATTGGTATGAGGTTAGATACCCACTCTGGATAGTCTATTGGTCTAATGAAACCCACGTCAAGTAGCTTTTTCAATTCTGCCTTTACCAAAAGTGCGATCTGTGGATGCATTTTTCTTAATTTCTGCTTCATCAGCTTGTCATTTGGTAGAAATAGTAAGTGATGTAAAACAAATTATGGATCAATCTTAGGCATATCAGGATATGACTAGGTAAATTGACTTGCCTTGCCAAGAGGAAATCTTTGAATTCAAGCTTCTCTTGTTTTGTTAATGACTCAACAAAATGAATGATCCTAGGATTTTCTTGTGTACCGAGGTTAGTCTCAAGAAATTTTTCCACCATCAGTGGTGATCTCTCTTGTGTGATAGGAAACACTTCTGACCCTCCATCCTTGGGCAGCTCAAAAAGGTTTTCACCCTTGGATATATTCTTTATTTTTACTTTTTCATGGTCAATAGGTGCCTTTTGGTTTTTACCTAGAAATTTTTTTTCTTTTTCTTTTTCACTTTTACGACTAGAGGGTGGAGTGGATTCTTTGAAGTATGTAGTGTCGTCAAGATCCATGATGTATCCAACTTTATGATCCTTGTGAGGTATACCTTCATGAAGTCCCATGAAATTGGCAAAAGCTTCGTCATTGTCAAACAAATCCAAGCTAGGTGGTGTCTATTGATCCCAGTCTCTGAGTTTAGGGTGGACTAATGGTAAGCCATCATCAGTGTTCATGTAACTTATGGTTATGGGAGTCAGGGTGCAAATGGAAGCATTGTTGGGATCCCAAAAGATGTTGATCCACACTTCACCATCAGGTAGGTGTAAAAAGTTGAGGGGCCAGAAAGTGGCCAACTTTTTTTAAAAAAATTTAAGCCATAATGTGCTCATGTTATAACATGAGTGCATTATGCTCTGCTATTTAGAAAAAAAATTGCATTTCATTTCATTGTTTCATTACATTTCACAGCAAACCCACAACTTGGAGATGAAGGAGAGCATACTCTTATTATCGAAGGGCATATCGTCAGCAATTTGTCACCGATTCATTGTCAAAATGCTGCCACGACATCGGGGAGGATGAAGAAGTAAGTTCTATTTGCTTTCTTGTGTGAATTTGTTGCTAAATAGGTAGGTTTAAGTAGTTTTTTGATGTAAATTTCTTTAATTTATAGGAATTGATAATGCACCTCTTCCTCTTAAAAATCCACAAAATCCTCCATCACCTAAACATCAAATACCTACTGAAGAATAACCCCAAAAACAAACACCTCCATTCATTCCTCAATATGCCCCTGGAACACAAGAAAATATAATGGGGCAAATTGAAAACAATAAAAAACAAATTGAGGACATAATTGGAAGGTCAAAAGAACCTGCAACTTCAACCTCGCATAGATCCACTCTTGCTCAATCTCTTGAATCTATTATCAAATGTAGATTCAATTAGCAAGCAAATCTCTAGTTGGTTAGAAAAGAGGAGAGAATTTAGAGAGTTCTATACAGACAAGTTGTCCTATGAATAAGTTGAAAATGAACAAAAAACAAAATTGGACTTGTGTTCTATTTTCACAGACCCATGAAAAAATCAACCTCCACCCCTTACATGCAAGAGGTTCCCTATCCATTAGTAGTACAACCAAGCAATAAGGGACAATTTTGGGAAGAGGTGGTGGATGGTTTTTGACCATCCTCCATGCAACAATAATGAGGTCCAACAATACTTTTTGAGGAAACTCTACTGTGAGTTTGTCAAAAATAAAGTGCCAAACTATTTTGATATGCGGGAGTTCTAGGGTAGAGGTGGCGAATCAACACATGATAAACTAGGGGCACATGTTGACCCACAATGGCAAGTGAGATGAGCACTTTCCAGACCAACCCATGAGCACATGTCTACCCCTTCTATTGTGAAGGAGAGTGTTGAGGTCGAGACACTTCAGTCCATTAGTGTCTTCACACAGACCATCATAGAGCATGCAAGTCCAGCAGCACAACATGGGTCAGGGGAGAGTTCAAGGAGTAGCGTTCTACCCCATACTTGTCAGGCTTGCGGGTCAGCCTGTGGTTATGACCCCACAGATAGTCAGGACACAGGTGCGCATGATACATCTATAGTTGAGCAGATGGTGATGATAGATGCCCTCCTGAGTGAGACTTTTGACCTTGATACTCAGGTAAATGTTAGCAAGTTCATTGAAATTAATTTATTAAATTCAATTTTTGAAATGCAATATTAACTAATTTAGTTTGATGATTTTAATGAAATTTCAGGGTCATAGCATTCATGTAGTTTTCAACGATTCTCCACCTGCATATTACACTACGACATCAACTTCTAGGGTATGTAACTAGTAAAAAATTATAAATATTACATGTGAATAGCATTATTATATGAATGGTATTCTAATATATGATTTTGGATGTTGAATAGGTTAATCTTGGAGATTTAATGGCAACACCTGCCAGTGGTGGTGGAGTTCAAAGCTTCACTCAAGTAATAAAATAAATAGTTTAACTAATGAATTATACTTACTAGATTTTTGTATTTTATATTCATATCGTTGATTATATTGCATTGTACATCTTTCAAAATCAAAGCATTACTAGACACTGCATAACTAATAACTAGATGTTAATAGATGACAAATTTTCAATTACAATATAGTCATTTCAAAAAATGCCACAAAGAAATGTAGTCTCATGGAATGCCATGACAAGCAGATGCATAGATAAGGACATCACCAGGAGACCACATTTCTTTGAGGCATCTTTTCGAACAACTCATTGCCTTGTTTATGCTACCACATTTTCCATACATGTCTACCAAAGCTTGTTGATCCCCTCCACACTATTCTTCAACAAATTCTCTCTAATAAACTCATCCAATTATCACCAATTCGACCCCAAGAGATGACACTAGAGAGGGGCACGAGCCTATGACATCTTATATAGCATATGATTGACTCCAACATCATCTAGGTTTTAGGTATTAATTATGGGGGCAACAAATCACCCCTAACCAAAATCTTCAAATCTACACTAACCCATTCCCCTACAAACTATGTTAATCCTAGTGGCTCAATTTCTTCCATCCCTACTTCTGATCCTACATCTAACCCACCTAAGTCTAATGAGGACCCTTCATTTAATACTACTATATTATTTGAGATGAAAGAGAGCACAAATTCCTCCAAGAACTCACATAAACATATACTAAAAGAGCACAACAAAAATGGAGACTTGAGGAAGCATAAGAAAGAGCTATAGTATATCACTAAGAGAGCCAAATCTTCACAAGAGTTCACAACTAGTTGAAGAGATAAGAGAGTTCACCATAGAATGCATGAGAATCAAAAGTGAAATTCAAAAATCCACCACATGAGATGGAAAACCTAGAGATAGAGTCAAAACAGAGACATTCTAAGCTACAAAGAGGTGTTACTAGAATCTTGAATCATGAGCCTAATATATTCTAATAATGGACCATGACCATTTCCATTCCTACAACTTGATAATGTTTCATTAGTTTGATATGTTTATAAATGAATCTTGACTATTTTGACACAAATATCTTCATCAATGAAACACCATTGTTTTGAGCCTATAATTTAATAATTGCTTAATAGGTTGATAACTTCACCAATGAACCGTGATTATTACAAACTTGCACTCTAAAAAAGGTCTATGTAATTTATGTCTAAACATCAATAAACCATGACTATTTCAACACCCAAACTAAATAATTTTTCATGAACCAATATATTTTTCAATAAGATAGAACCATTTCAATGTCTACAACCTAGTATTTTCTTTTGCTTATTTCTAACTTCTTAAGGGAACCATGAACTTTTCTTAAAATTATCAAACTCCTCACTTCAAAATTTTAAAAACTTTCAACCCACTAAGGCTTAAAATTTAATATTTTTTTATCAATAACACTATGTTTAAACCAATCAACCTAACCAACATTAATATCTACAACTTAATAATCAATATCAATAGACTAAAAAGCACAAGACTCTATAAAACCTTAGGGTTAAAGTAGCACAACCCCTTACCCTAACTAAACATACCACCATATTTCCAGGGTGTTGATATCATACAAATTCTCACGGTTCCTTTATTCTTCTTAAGGGAAAAGTAAAACACCTCTTTAAATAGACAACTTCCTTGTCTACAGACCCCTTAACCTTTGAAATGATCAAAGTTCCCTCATATAATATACTTTACATACTTGGAGCCTAGTAGGGTTCTAATTTCTATCCATAAGGGAGTCGATCCTATATTCCCTATCCAAAAGAAGCAAGAACTTATTTACAATTTCAATGATTGTTACCTCCAACATTCATAGTTCTCAACCCAAGAAGCTAGATCAATAGATTAAACTCTTGGTTGTGATATTTTTGATGCCCATACAAAAGACTTTACTATGGGAATTGATGGTGAAGAATGTGTATTATGTGTCTAGTTGTATCATAGTGATACATTGGTGACAATGAATATCTTTTTTGGTACAATACAAAGCTTCATTACAATATCTAGACAAAGTACATTCTGCATAGTTGTTGAATACCTTTAACATGTTATGTATTTAGATGGAGCCATTTTACATTTATCTGCTTGGTTGGAGTCCTTTTCGCATAGTCATAGTTTTTATCACTTTAAGTAATAGGTGGAATATTTCATCCTACTATTTTTTATTTTTTTTTCAACAATTTAGTAAGTCATGGTTATGCTATCCCACAACCCTACCCCACCCTGCCACCAACCTAAACCTAAACTAACACCTTCACTCCCTCTCTGACTTCTTAAACCTAAAATTTGATGCTACTATGGTCCCTCCTTTGTTGACCCTTATACCACACAATAGTCATGAATCTTCATCTAATTTGTGTATATGCATACATGACTTGTGTGCTTTATTATGTATACTTCCATGTTTAGGTGAACGTGTGTGTATGTTAGGAGCCATGACTTGCATCACTATTTTAGTTTTCGTAATTGAATAATGTTTTATTTTTAGATGATGTAGGCTGCGGAGACACCTCCCGAAGTTCATAGGGCAATGGAGCATAGTGTGTCCTCTGTGATTCATAGTTCCATGTCTTTGATGGGGGTATGAAGCAAATTAGTAAATTTCAAATTACATTCATTGTTATAGATGTTTATTTTTGAAAAATCAAATGATTATGATTTGAAGTTTAATTTCTAACTGGATGGTTTCTATAGGACATGACATCGCCATAGACTAATCCTGGTACTAAGGAAAATGAGGAGACGTATTTTATAGTAGAAGTAAGTAATTATTTTGTTAAATGTTTCATTTTTTATAATGTAATTTCTATATATTAATGTCTATACTTTTTATTGTAACAGCTACAGATCCATGAACAACTAAATAGGAGGAGCAGCCCTTGGGTTCATAGTAGACCACCCTCACATCCATCTCCATCTCCTTGAAGATCAAAGGCTACTCATGATATATTCTCTTCACCAGACAGAGGGGAATGAATTTTTATTGGGTTCCTTTGTTGTATGCCTATATGGCATTTGTGGACATATATTTTGTATTGCATATAGTTGACATTGTATGCCTATATGGCATTCTTGTAAGCCTATATGGCTATTTTATATATATGTTATACTTATATACAGAGATATTGATGTATGCCTATATTGATATTTGGTTAATACAAATCATTTTTGTTGATGGTGTCCATATTTGCATTATAAATTAACGCTTCAATAGATATTTGTAGATGGTTTACTTCAAATATTTAAAGTCCAATTGTATTACATAGTAGGATTTTTTTAAATTTAATCCTCTATATGGCTCTCATAATTCACTTAGCACACAAAGTTAATCCTTTGAAGACACCCAACAAAAGATTCCTTTAAAATAAAAATAAATCACCATGTTGAATATCAACATGAGAGTGTATATTAAAGTCATAAAAACTTGCGTTGTGTGTGGTGAATTTAATATAGTGGAAGTGGCATCAAACAAGTATGGTAATTTCTCCCCATATAATAGACAACTAGTGAGATGGAAGCTTATTCCTACATGCACAATAGATTGGGGCTTTCTTATCTCAATATTGTATGATGTCACAATCACTCTCCATGGTATATGTGGAATAATCTCTACTTAGAATATGTAAGGGTTTTCAAAGGGCTTGAATGACCATTTATGACATGTTTACTAGAATTTAGAGCCACGTCATCTTCATTAGACTAGCTAGATTAAATGGTGAAATAATACTACCAAGCATACATGCCACTTTATTCACATTTATGGGTGCTAGTTGGTATATGTTCACTATTGTTCATACAAGGTCACCACCATAAAGCTCTATCATGTCACTTCTGAGTTGAAATAGCAACTATTGAAATAGAAACAAATGAAATAATGCTTTCTTGATAAGTTGAAATAGCTTGACCCTTAAGAGAGCTAATGTCTTTTACTAGTATGTGAAGTGCTACATGAATGGTTGATGCATTGATGTTGAAAGCAACCCAATTATTGGGGTGAGAAATAAAAATGATAATAATGCATGGAGAACATTCATAGAAAGTGTTATCTTGATGTTCTCACAAATATTGATGACATTTCAAATGTGAAAAGTTGTGACCCTTCAAATAGGAAAGACTATGACCCTTTTATAATGAAGGGTAGTGACCATACGTAGCATATATGTGCCCAACTAGACATGTTGATGCTAACAATTTGGCCCCATGAAGAACAAAACAAAAAGGAACCCACCTTGCAACTTTACACTACATGCTTTTGACAATTTTTGGAGTAGCAGAAAATCTTTCACCACAGGAAAATTCCTTAGAGATATCAAAAAATGAGAGAGGTTATTATAGAGGGGTTTTATGTGATTGTATAGCCTCAAACAAAATGTTTCTAAGTGACATAGTTTCTGAGTAACAACTCGTCAAAGATTTCTACCTTTTTGCATTTTGGTGTCTTAAGGGATATCACCGGTACAATGTAGCTTAGACTATTTCAGCATGTTTGAGTATGAAACAAGACTATGCCTAGCCTAAACATACCCATCTAGATGCATTGGAACTGTCATTTTGGCTGTACAAGGAGTAGAACGAAAGTTACACTTCTTTGCAACTTTACACTGCATGCATCTGACCATTTTTGGAACAAAAGAAAAACTTTCACCATGTGAAAACACCTTAGAGATATAAAAAACTAAGAGAGGTTATTTGAGAGAGACTCTACATAATCTCGTAGCCTTAGCTAGAATGTTTCTAAGTGACACAATTTCTGAGTAACAGCTCGTCAAAGATTGCTGCCTTTTTGCACTTTGGTCTCTTAAGGGATATCACCAGTACAATGTAGCTTGGATTGTTTTGGCATGTTTGGGTGCAAAAAAGGACCATGCTGATCCTAAACAAACCCATACAGACATGTTGGAACTATCAATTTTACTGTACGAGGAGCAGAATGAAAGTTACACCCTTTGCAACTTTACACTACATGCATCTGACAATTTTTAGAGCAGCATAAAAACTTTCACCATGAGAAAACACCTCTGAGATATAAAAACCAAGAGAAGTTATTGTAGAGGAACCCTACTGTTGATGATTACAATATATAGCCTTCTAGCCCTCCTTCTAGCGCCAGAAAACTGTTGATGACTGTTTTGATGCAATCATAACAATAAGTTAAAATTCACATATAATGAACTGAAACTATACTTGAAAGATAAGAAGGAATCATTTGAGATTCAACTAATCCCAAGTCTACAATGGTTCGGTTGGTCAAGTTCAGTTGGTCAATGTGAAGCTGTAATGTTCAAGGGGCCTTACGTAGTTTAGGTTTGTTTGATGGCTTACTAGACTAAGAATATGCAAAAAGGTCATGAGATATGTCAATACTTTTCATTCCTTTGCATAAAAGTGTTACTGTGCTGCAAGTTTTAGATGGTTTTCTTGAATTTTGCAGCTTTCTTCTTTATCTATTTATGAAAACTGTCTACTTATAGCTCTGTTATACATGCTTCTTCAAATTTGAGACAATTTCCTTTAGATTTCTACGTTTTCAGCTAAATATTTTAGATGGGTTGGGAAAAGTTAGAAAGATCTAATCTATACCTCATTTAATCTACCAAAGGATCTAATTGTTTCTGTTATGCACTATGTAAATATCACAGTAATTTGATCAAATCCACAGTAAAAACCCTAAATGTAAGTTCTGAGCATTTTCACAAACATACATTTAAAATTGCAAGCTCTCAAAGAAAATATTTCAAAATACAAAGAAGGACAGGAGAACACTCAGAAGATAGATGCAGAACTCCAGATTCTATTGTATTAGAAACGAATAGTCATACATGATTTACAATGTAGGAATGACTCTTAGTTTCATTGATCATACTACAGAGAACTTACAAGCTTTACAGATACAGTAAGGCAGCCAGACATTCCACGCACACCTTACTGCAGATAAACAGGCGACCTCCTTCTTCTACTTCTAAACTATGCCCAGAAAGGCTCTACAATTCTGGCAAAATCCTAAAATCCCTGTGTGTTATCCTAGAATCCCTGTTGTCCAGTATTACAGTGTAGAGAGGCACAATATAAAGACATTCTGATTGTCCTCACTACAGCAAAAAACCTAACTGAACCCCTGGTTCAAACCCCTGGTTACAGCAATAAATACAGGTGAACCAGTTCTCAAAAATATCTCTGAGCAGTGTCAAATCTGGGCGAAATATTGCCCCTTCTGAGAAGTTCCGACAGCTGGGTAATAACTTCTGTTTGTCTGTTGCAGTATACCTCCAGCTGCAACCTTGTTCTTTACTTGAATGGCCTTGACTTTTCGCATTTTATCCTTATCTTCTTGCTCCTGAGATCAGATCTTCTGCCTCCATGAGGTCACTGTGTTGACTTTCCAGCTGCTTCCTCAACTGTAAGCCTACAAGACAAGACAAGCAATAAGTATTTCATTTATCACATAAACAGCAGGAAATTAAAATAAGCGTTTAAATCCAGGTGACTGCGCAAGATTGTGGAAATCGGATCCAGAATACTCCCCAAACGCGTCCAAAATGCGCTCAGACTGCTCAAAATTCATCGGGTCAACCATCGCTGACGGGGAAAATGCCACAGGCGCCAAAAAAAACACTTTAAAATTCCACCGCTTCATTTCCCACCCATCGGCATGACCATCGCTAACAGCGTGTCAAAAAAAACGTGTTGGTCGATATACTTCATCATCATGATATTCTGGAAATATGATACTCTCCCTCCTGAAGGTCCAGATGACGTCATCATGATATTTCGCTTCTGCATATTGGGAAAAAAGAACAACATCATCATCATCATCATGTTGAAGAAGAATAGGAGGATATGAATATGATCATGCCGCCGAGGAAAGGAAGATGATGGTGACGTCATCATGATATTCGGGCTTCATTGAAATGCTAAGGATGACGTCATCATCATGTTCATTAAGACCAGGGGATAAATGCAATATCGGGTCACCTAAGGAGCATGATCAGGATGATGAATGTAATATGACCCTTTTGCGGCCAAGGCAACCCTCTCGAAAGATTAGGATGATGATCATGATCATATTTACTTCTGTCGAACATAGAATAAGACATCATCATCATATTTCGCGAACCAGATCGTGCTTTGGAAAATATCCTGTCGAAGGGAAAATGTGATGATGATGATCATCAGGATATTTACTTTTTCGTTTATCAGATCGGGATGACGTCATCATGATATTTCGCCAACCGGATCATGTTTTGGAAAATATCCTGTTGAAAGAAAATATGATGCTGATGATCATCAGGATATTAGCTTCTTCATTTATTAGATCGGGATGACGTCATCATGATATCCGGGGCCTTCGTTAAACTTAGAACATGACGTCATCATGATATTTCGCTAACCGGATCATGTTTTGGAAAATATCCTGCCGAAGGGAAAATGTGATGATGATGATCATCAGGATACTTGCAAAAGGTCATTCTTCATCAGCAGGAGGACTTTACGAAATGTTAGGTGAACAAACAAGATCATGATGATCTTGTCAATAGGATAGGATAAAAATATGATGATCCTCCTGCGAATATCAGGTTTGACCAAAACTTTGACTGTGCATAACTTTCACATATGGACAAATTTTCAAGTGAAGTAAAAGGCAAACCTGCATGGAATTTCAAGTTCTTTCTAAATATGAGGTCACAGAAACAAAATATGAACTTTGACAAACTGACCTCATGATAATGACCAACCTTATCCAATATCATGATGATGATGCACCTGACCTTCATTTTTACCAAACCGCCAGAAAGCAGAAAAACACAAGCAGAAGCAAAAAGCAAACATCAGCAGGGGTCCCCATTTTGCTAAGGAGCATAATGGGGCGTGTTGTGAACATCACAACACCTACATGATCCCATAACCTTAGATCGAATGTTTCTAAGTGACACAATTTTTGAGTAACAGCTCGTCAAAGATTGCTGCCTTTTTACACTTTGGTCTCTTAAGGGATATAGTCAGTATAATGTAGCTCAAACTGTTTTAGCATGTTTGGGTACAAAACAAGGCCATACCTAGCCTAAACGTACCCATTTGGATGCGTTGGAACTATCAGTTTGGCTACACGAGGACCAAAATGAAAGTTACACCCCTTTGCAACTTTACATTGCATGCATTTGACCATTTTTGGAGTAGAAGAAAATCTTTCACCATAGGCAAATGCCTCAAAGATATAAAAAAATGAGAGTTTATTGTAGAGAGACACTACTTGATCCTATAGTTTTAGACAAAATGTTTCTATGTGACATGGTTTTTGAGTAACAACTCGTCAAAGATTGCTGCCTTTTTGCACTTTGGTCTCTTAAAGGATATCGCTAGTACAATGTAGTTCGGATTGTTTCGGCATGTTTGGGTGCAAAACAAGACTATGCCTAGCCTAAATGTACCCATCCAAATGCATTGGAACTATTAGTTTGGCCGCACAAGGAGGAGAATGAAAGTTACACCCCTTTGCAACTTTACACTACATGCATCTGACAATTTTTGGAGCTCCAGAAAAACTTTCACCACGAGCAAATGCCTCAGAGATATGAAAAACCAAGAGAGGTTATTGTAGAGGGACCCTACATGATCTCATAATTTTAGACACAATGTTTCTAAGTGACACAATTTCTGAGTAACAGCTCGTCAAATATTGGTGCCTTTTTGTACTTTGGTCTCTTAAGGGATATCACTGGTACAATGTAGCTCAGACTGTTTTGGCATGTTTAGGTGCAAAACAAGACCATGCCTAGCCTAAATGTACCCATACAGATGTGTCAGAACTATTAGTTTGATTACACGAGGAGCAAAACAAAAGTTACACCCCTTTGCAACTTTACACTGCATGCATCTGACCATTTTTGGAGTAGCAAAAAAAGTTGTACCACGGAAAAATGCCTTAGAGATATAAAAACTTGAGAGAGGTTATTATAGAGGAACCTTACATGATCCTGTAGCCTCAAATGGAATATTTCTAAGTGACACGGTTTTTGACTAATAACTCATCAAAAATTGCTACCTTTTTGCACTTTGGTCTCTTAAGGGATATCACTGGTACAATGTGTTGAAAGTTGTTTGTCATTGATGTGAAAAGGTTAGGAGGTGTTCATCATATCCATGTTAGTGTTGTTTTCAAAGGATCAGGATGCTCATTTATGGTGTTCATGTTTCATGGTATGGTCTTCACAAGATGCCTTCATTCACAAAGCTTACATGTCTTTCATGCTTCAGAATGGTGTGTTCATGTTTCACAAGAAGCTTGTAAGACATGTATGCAAAGTGTGGAATCATATACAAAAAATGTGAACTGTGTGATATGATGCCTCAAAGAAATGTTGTCTCATTAAATGCAATGATTGCAAGATATGCATGAAATGGATTTTTCATAAGGCTTTAATAACTCTCAAGTAAATGCACAAAAGTAAATTTCAACCAAACACAAATTTTGGCATGTCTAAAAACAAATTGTACAACCTTATCCAACTTCCTCCTTGCCTATGCTAGAATGGGATTTGGGGAACATGGTGTGGAAAACCATCAAAGCATAAATGATATAGGAATTTTGTCACATGTATTGTATTTGTAACTGCCCTTGTAGACATGTATGGAAAGTGTGGAAGCATAGACAAGGTGCGTGAACTGTTTGAAATGATGCCTCAAAGAAATGCATAGTCCCATAGAATGCAATGATTGCAAGATATACACAAAATGGATTATTTGAAAATGATTTATAAACTTTCAAACAAATGTAATTGGCACGTGTAAAACCAAATTCATGTAATGATAATTGATCATCATATTAAATATTTAATATAAACTGTCATATACATAATGTAATAAACATAACATCTAGTTTGTATACAATGCCATATAGGCATGTCCAAACAAATCTATATAGGCATATATACAAAAATATACATCGGTAACATACAAAAGTATGTATACAAAGCCATCTAGGCATACAAAAATGTCCCAAAAACTAGTTTCCTATGGACTTTTATGAAGTAATCGGTGGCCCTTGCTTGACCGTGAAGATGGAGAGACAATATGTGACTCATACTCTCTATCATTGAGTAGACCTCTTCGATAGAAGTTCATCTAGCTCCACCTGTTAATACAACCAAACAATATGCACATTAATATAGAAAATGTAGGAAATATATAACATCACATATGTAATTGATCACTTACCACCACCCGATGATCACTCTCCATCATCTTGTCTCTCTCTTTATCCATAGTTGGATGGACTGGAGTTGTGACCTCCTATTAGAAGCATCAAGAAGCATAATTGACTAAACATAAATATCATTTATGTACATCAAATGCCATGAGATAAAACAAGAAATACAAAATTATGACATTCTCGTGTTACTGGATCATACCTCGGTCAAAGGATAGGAATCCTTAGTAGAATGGAGTGGTTAAAGAAAGAATAGGATTGTTCAAGAAGCTGTAAGGACAATGGTAAGAGAAGAAAACCTACTGGATGCATACTGGAGGGAAGCAATTCATACTACTATTTATATACAAAACAAAGTACAAGTAACCATCTAGGAAAGTTTTATGCATACTTACAAATTAATCCAATGAACCATCTAGGTCTGCTCTACTCTTTATTGTGTCAATCATTGCCTCATGGTTAGACTTGCACACCTTCCACAACGTCTTGTTCAAAGGTATACCCCGATATTGTATCAAATGAACATTGGATGCCACGACAAAGTTTGAGTAATGAAGAATCTTCTGATGCATGTCAAAGTCCTGAAATAGCTAAACATTAACACTCTTATGTGGGTACCTTCTAATCCATGTTCCAATAACAACCACTGAGCCTATAGGGTATTCTATGGTTTCTCCATCTGTAACTAGGCCCTCCAATTTATTTTTGGCCTCAACACAATGACACAAGTAATAATTCATTCCCTCTTCATTGTTTTCATCTGCAATAATTGCATAAACATGCCTTACATTGATATGTGCAGCAAATTAGATAAAATTAGTCAACATTACAAAAACACTACAAAGTAAGATAACATTAGGAATTTCAAAAACTATGTAACTAGATATACTACCTGGTTGAACTAGATCTGATATGTGGTCAAAGTCAACTAGTGATTCCATCCAGGTGTCAGTTCCAGTGTCATCGAGGGTTGATACGTGTCAAGTGGGCTAAGATAACTTAACTACCATTCATCAACCCACTCCTTTGACTCGCACTCATTCCAAGCTTAAATTGTACATGAAGAACAAAATCATGCCATCTTCTATGTATGGATACTCCATGAACTTGAAATTGAGCTTCTAAAAGAGTGTAGCTCACTTGATCCTATCAGTGTATAATAGTCCTCATATGGTGCAATGTTAGTATCATCTATCAACCAAAAATATCTATGAACTAAAGACTTACCTTCATTACCTGGACCCATCGAAGCATTACACCACTTGACGATTGATTTTGCATGTGTCAACTTTGCATTGTCTTTATACTTTAACTCTTCTCATGCTATGACTCTTTGGATACATGCTCATGCACCATCATGCTCCCCCTTTCCATGCCCAACCTCACAAAAATTCCACATATATTGAATACCTATAATATTATGCCTCCTGCTCAACCAATAGAAATTTGGCGAGTTCTTGAATTATGATGCATAGTTATCTGACCATATGATATGCCGACTAAATAATATGCCCCTTCTAGTCAAATTATGTAGAATACCTAAAAGCAACCTTGTACAAACTCTGTAGAATGTATACGATTATCACTAATATAAAAATGATACTCCCTTATGATATTTCTGTCAACCTCTATACTATCATTTGCATGAATGAATGCGATGTGAACAAATATAGAAATCTATGTGGAGTTGTAATAGTGTGATTGTACCTCACATTGTGGTTATAGACTATAGTTCTTTGCAAAGTCGATGACTAAAACATTGCTACCAAGTGGAAATGTGTCCTTGCATAACTTGAATTGCAAGTCCAACCATCGAGCTCTATGGGTATGCCTTGCATACTCATGCACTATACTATCACGAAATGCAGACATAAACTAATACACTGAAATCTTTTGAATAAACAAATCACACCTATTTTCTTCTTTACCATATTTTGTATTGTAGGCCACTATTTTATACTTGCCAAACTCTACTAGTTCATTTCCAACTGCATGTGTGCTTTCCATATGTTCACATATTGGCATACGCTGCAAGCCACCGCAATGCTGACATGTGTCATCTAAGCACAAATTCTTGCAAAATATTTGAACTTCCTCTCTTTCACATAAAATTGTTGATATGAAGTCTCTTGAAGAGGTTGGTGGGGCATGTATGCCACAATCCTGCAAAACATTGTTAGTATGCAAATCTAAACATATAGACCGATAAACATCAAAATGGTTAGAAAATTAAATATGTAATCTACAACAACAAGTAGTGTGTGTGTAATTTGTTTTGACATAGAAAGGTTTTAGCATTTCAAAATATCTTTGAGAAATTTTAATCTGAGGATACATCTCTATAAATTTACCAAAAAATTGTGTTTGAGTCATATCCAAAAAATGCTTTGGATGTGACTCATAGTTTCAACTACTGATTCTCCTTCTTACCACATCCCTTTGATTTAGAGATACCCTTGTGTAATTCTTCCAAAAGTCTTCAATTAGTGATCTAAATGCTTCAAAAATTGGTTTATCTTTTCATGGTAGTCTCCCTGAGAAAGCCCATAATTCATTGGCATCGGTGTCCTCGATTCTTTGGGGCCTTCCAATGGCTCTTGATAAAGTTTTTCTATTAATTCTCAATCCTTTACTCATCTTTCTAATGTGATGATCTTTCCTCATTTGATTACTTACTATTGTTGATGTAATGACACGTCATGTGACATTACTATCTTTTGTGCGTGAGGTGTTACCCACACTCTCATATGCACTCATTAGATTCTTGACAATAGATTTTTCACTTGAAGCCTCTGATGTTCTCAACCCAAGAATCTTCATGATGGACCTATACTTTATATTTCATAGATCATTTCAACAAATAGTTGACATCTTGTAGTCTTATTTAACTTTTCAAAGAACACTCTCCAAATCTTATGAGCATATCTTCTACAAGTACATTTTGGAATCTTACCTTCCATTGGCTAAAAAATATTCCCATCAATATCAATCAAATACTTTGGCTTTCTATGCAAAATTCTAGGTGTTGTTAAGAAAGGTAAATTCATCTCAACATTAGGAATTTTATCAATATTTAAATGAGATGGGCTAGATAGCTAGATTCGAATAGAGAGAGTACCCAATTATGTAGTATGTTTTCTTCTTCCATCAAACTCCTCAACAATTTGAGTTTTTCACCACTTGCTTCCTTTTCAACATTCAATTAAATAACACTCAAATAGAATTACTAACAAAAATACAATTAACCAATGTATAATGTTAAATTCATACAATTTAATCACAATTAACATTGCAACACTACAAAAATTGAAACTTGAATTGATATATATCAAATTCGATGTGAAAACTATGTTATTTACTCCTTAAGTTGGAAAACAAGAAAAAGGTGGTGGAAAGTTCATGCAAAGGTGGTAGAATGTGAAAAATGCACATGTACACTTCCCAATAGCATGAAATTTTTTTTTTTGTCAAAACACACACATAACTAGAAGAAAATAGAGCATGTGGGCCTAGATCATGGGTATCCTGGCCTTTTTACCATTTCAATAGTAAGAAAAAATGTGCTCGCATTATGGCTTGCTATACAAAACTCTATATTATTCACTCTCTCATGTATTTCTTCTATCTCACCCTTAACCCTAAACCCTAATCCCTTATCCCTAAACCCTAAACCCTATCCCTTAACCCTAATCCCTCAACCCTAAACCTCAATCCCTCAACCCTAAACCCTCAACCCTTAAACCTCAAATCCTAAACCCTATCCCTAAACCCTCAACCCTCAACACTATACCTCAAACCCTAATCCCTCAACACTATACCTCAAATCCTAATCCCTCAATCCTAAACCCTAATCCATTATCTTTAAACCCTAAACCTTATCCCTAAAGCCTCAAACCTATCCCAAAACCCTCAACCCTCAACACTATACCCTAAACACTAATCCATCAACCCTAAGCCCTAATCCCTCAACCCTAAACTCTAATCCCTTATCCATAAACCCTAAACCCTATCCCTAAAGCCTCAAGCCTCAACCCTTAAACCCTAAATCCTAAACCCTATTCCTAAAGCCTCAACCCTCGACACTATACCTTAAACCCTAATCCCTTATCCCTAAACCCTAAACCCTTATCACTAAAGCCTCAACCCTCAACCCTTAAACCTTAAATCCTAAACCCTATCCCTAAACCCTCAACCCTTGAAACTATACCTTAAATTGTAATCCCTTATCCCTAAACCCTAAACCCTATCCCTAAAGCCTCAATCCTCAACCCTCAACCCTTAGACTTTAAATCCCAAATCCTATTTCTAAACCCTCAACCCTAGACACTATACCTTAAACCCTAATCCCTTATCCCTAAACCCTATCCCTAAAACCTCAACCCTCAACCCTCAACCCTTAAACCTTATATCCTAAATCGTATCCCTAAACCCTCAACCCTGAACACTATACCTTAAACCCTAATCCCTCAACCCAAAAGCTTTAAACCATCAACCATTATCCACCCCTCTCCTCCCCTGTCTACCTCACCCCATATCTCACATATCTCTCAACCCTTAGCTATCTAGGTATCTCACTTACCCCTAAAGCCTCAACCCTCAACCCTTAAACCTTAAATCCTAAACCCTATCCCTAAATCCTCAACCCTAAACACTATACATTAAACCCCAATCCCTTCACCCTTAACCCTAAACCCTATCCCTAAAGCCTAAACCCTAAACCCTTAAACCCTAAACCCTAAACCCTAATCCATCAACCCTAAACCCTATCCCTAAAGCCTCAACCCTCAACACTTAAACCTTAAATCCTAAACCCTATCCCTCAACCCTCAACACTATACCTCAAACCCTAATCCCTTATCCCTAAACCCTAAACCCTATCCATAAAGCCTCAACCCTCAACCCTTAAACCTTAAATCCTAAACCCTCAACCCTCCACACTATACCTTAAACCATGATCCATCAACCCTAAACCCTAATCCCTCAACCCTAAACCCTAAACCCTATCCCTAAATCCTCAAGCCTCAAGCCTCAACCCTTAAACCTTAAATCATAAACCCTATATCTAAACCCTCAACCCTTAAACCTTAAATTCTAAACCCTCAACCCTCCAAACTATACCTCAAACACTAATCCCTCAACCCTAAACCCCAAACCCTATCCCTAAACCCTCAACCCTCAACCTTTAAACCTTAATTCCTAAACCCTATTCCTAAACCCTCAACACTATAACTCAAACCCTAATCCATCAACCCTAAACCCTATCCCTAAATCCTCAACCTTTAACACTATATCTCAAACCCTAATCTCTCAACCCTAAACCATAATCCCTCAACCCTAAACCCTAAACCATGTCCCTAAACCCTCAACTCTTAAACCTCAAATCCTAAACTCTATTCCTAAACCCTCAACCCTCAACACTATACCTCAAATCCTAATCCCTCAACCCTAAACCCTATCACTAAATCCTCAACCCTCAACACTATACATCAAACCCTAATCCCTGAACCCTAAACCCTAATCCCTCAACCCTAAACCCTAATCCCTTATTCCTAAACCCTAAACCCTAATCCATCAACCCTAAACCCTAATCCCTTATCCCTAAACCTTAAACCCTATCCCTAAAGCCTTAACTCTCAACCCTTAAATTTTAAATCCTAAACCCTCAACCCTCAACACTATACCTCAAACCCTAGTCCCTCAACCCTAAACCCTATCCCTAAAGCCTCAACCCTCAATGTCCTTAAACCTCAAATCCTAAACCCTATACCTAAACCCTCAACCCTCAACACTATACCTCAAACCCCAATCCCTCAACCATAAACCCTAATCCCTCAACCTTAAACCCTAATCCCTTATCCATAAATCCTAAACCCTATCCCTAAAGCCTCAACCCTCAACCCTTAAACCTTAAATCCTAAACCCTATTCCTAAACCCTCAACCCTTAACACTATACCCTAAACCCTAATCCCTCAACCCTAAACCCTAATCCCTTATCCCTAAACCCTTAACTCTATCCTTAAAGCCTCAACCCTCAACCCTCAATAGTATACCTTAAACCCTAATCCCTTATCCCTAAACCCTAAACCCTTATCTCTAAAGCCTCAACCCTCAACCCTTAAACCGTAATCCCTTATCCCTCCCTATCCCTAAAGCCTCAACCCTCAACCCTTAGACCTTAAATCCTAAATCCTATTCCTAAACCCTCAACCCTAGACACTATACCTTAAACCCTAATCCCTTATCCCTAAACCCTAAACCCTATCCCTAAAGACTCAAACCTCAACACTATACCTTAAACTCTAATCCCTCAACCCTAAAGCTTTAAACCATCAACCCTTATCCACCCCTCTCCTCCCCTATCTACCTCACCCCATCTCTCCCTATCTCTCAACCCTTAGCCATCTAGGTTTCTCACTTATCCCTAAATCCTCAACCCTCAACCCTTAAACCTTAAATCCTAAACCCTATCGCTAAACCCTCAACCCTCAAAACTATACCTTAATCCCTAATCCCTTCACCCTTAACTCTAAACCATATCCCTAAAACCTCAACGCTCAACCCTTAAACCTTAAACCCTAAACCCTATCCCTAAACCCTAAACACTTGACACTATACCTTAAACCCTAATCCCTTAACCCTCATCCTTAAAGCCTCAAACCTCAATCCTTAAACCTTCAACCCTAAACCCTATCCCTAATCCCTCTACCCTGCACACTATGCCTTAAACCCTAATCCTTAAACCCTTACACCCTTAATCCCTCAAACCTTAAACCCTTAAACCCTAAACTCTCAACCCCTAGATACCCTTAAACCTTAAACCATTAAACCCTATACCCTATACACTTAACCTTGGACACTCAACCTTGAACATTATCCCTCAACCTTCAAAATGCTACCCTATACCCTATACCCTCAAACCTCATCTATATGCCTTATACCCTCAACCTTAAGCCCTAAACCCTATATCTTAGACACTCAACCTTGAACATTATCCTTCAACTATAAACTCTCAACCCTTTACCCTATACCTTCAGCCATATACTTAAGCCCTAATCCCTCAATCCTCAACCCTAAAGCCTACACCTACAAACCCTCATCCCTATACCCTATAACCTTAGCCTTATACTCTAAACCCTGAATATTATGCCTCAACCCTATACTTAAAACCTAAACCATAAACTCTCAACCCATGTCACCCTATGGCTTAATACCCTCAATCCATACGTAAACCCTAAACCTAATATCCTAAACCCTAATCCCCATGCGTTACACACTTAATCTTATACACTCAACAAGATGAATATTATCCCTCAACTGTAACCCTCAACCCTATACCTTAAACCCTAAACCCAAGAAACTCAATCCTCAACCCTAAAAACTATACAAGCTCGGGTCCTTATATACTCTAAACCAAAAACCCTTACATGCATACAGGCATACATACATACATGTACATACATACAGCCATACATACATGTGTACATACATACTTACAAACATGCATACATATATACATACATACAAGCATCCATACATGTACATATATACATACAACCATACATACACACATATAAGCATACATATATACATACATCAAACATACTTAAGAAACTTGAACAAAATCATTCAAAGGGAGACATAGTGTGAGCATGTTATAATGCGCTCGTGTTATGTCAAACTGGGCAAACATCGGGCAAACTTGCAAAAAAGAAAAAAATACAAAACATAACATGAATGCATTATAATGTGCTCACATTATATTTTGATTTGGGAATCCCAAGCCTTAGGCTTGGAGTGCCTTCCCAATGTCCAAAGATGTGTTTTTACATATTATACAGGATTTCACATAATTGTATTCATGCTAACCCTCAGATTTGTACGTGTTTCAAGGTCAAACAAATCAAACACTTGGGTAATGTTAGGCTTTCTCTTAGCTATTTAATGATGTAATTTTTTTCACATTTTGACAATGCTAAGCCTTTCATCTTTAATTTCTTTTGTTTGTGTGTCCATTTTTGGGCAAAACTAGTGTTTGGTCTTTTTTTCATTATAAATTAACCATTCATTCAAATTTCAAATAAATTACATTTTTATAAACTCGACTTCATTCTACACATATTAAAAAAATTAATTTTCAATGTTTTCAAAATTTATAGGGGTAGCACAGCCAAAATTTTGTTTTTTAGGATGTGTCCACTTTGAAAATTAGTAAAAAATCAAATATTCATTAAAAAATTATCAGAAAAACTAGGCAGAAATTACATGCCATTAGCTAATTTCTCATTCAAGCGATGTTAAAAATACCCAAAAAAATTTTAACCTTTTGAGGGAGCCACAAAACACACTATGTTATGTTTTTTTGACAAAAACAACACAAATTTTTATGGCTCCTTCTTTTGAACCCCTTAATCTATACCATTTTTTAAAAAAATAATAGTTTAGAAAGTAGACGAGCGGAGCACTACGAACATTGTTTTTGTTGCATCTTAAAATTTGTAGTGTAACTATGCTCAATTTCTCATCCAAAATCAGTATTTCCTTATTTCAAAAAAAATGTGGCCACTTAAGACCCCTTTTTGGCCCCCCATCTTCTTGCACTTACCCCGTTGGGTAGGTGAGGTTGGGAAGATGTGTGCTCGAGTTCGGGAGGGTCCCATGATGTCTCGACGTCCTTGGAAGTACTTGCGTGCCTACTCTAAAGTAACTTAGTACCAGGAGTACTTTCTCTTCATGATGTATACCCTAGACCCTTGTTGTGAGGTTGCATGGTTGGTTGAATGTGTTTTATTCTCCCATTTTTATTAGGCCCAAGTCCACTATGCCCATTGTATCCTTGGTGTTTTACAAATTAGTAGCCTTTTCCATATTGTTTCATAGGTAGTTGTACATGCTTGAGCTCTTCTTCCTCTTTATAAAGCCACTTAGAGACATCATCATCTACATCCTCTTTGCTAATTTCTCCCCATTTTGTGAAAGTGGTGGGGATGGAAGAAATAGTCTCCTTAGGTTTGATTGGGCCAGGTTTGCCATGAGACCTAGGTGATGTTGGGAGCTTGTCGATGTAGTATGAGCCTTCTATCTTATATTCTCTACATCTTTTATCTTGGATCTAAACTTTAGGGTTAGGTGGCGGAATGAAGGTGGTGGTGGATTTTGATAATGTGGATGGGTTGACATAACGCGATGAGGTGGAAGCTGAGATTCCCCTATTTACGGGTACTTGATGCTGTGGGACTTCACTTAGGTGGCTACAATATTGAAAGGCATCGGGATCACCAAGACTGCTTTTCATGCCATTGTAAGGGAATTTAATGCATTGGTGGTAAGTGGATGGAAAGACCTTCATGGCATGGATCCATGGTCAACCAAGGATGAGATTGTAGGGAAGTTCAACATCCAAGATGGGAAATGCAATATTGAGAGTGGCAGGCCCAACTCTTATGGGAAGTGAGATCACTCCCTTGGAGGAATATTTAGCATCATCATACTTGCCCTGATGACAATTCTTTTGGTGGGGTCCACACATGCTTCCGAGTATCCCAATATCATCACTAACTTTAAAGGACATATATTTAACCCAGCTCCACCATCTACCAAGACCCACCTAATCTTGTGCTTATTAATGAAGACCTCAAGGTGTAATGGGTCGGTGTGATTGGGCCGATGTGAGGGTACATTACGTTTAGTGAAAGTGACATGGTTGGAGGTAGCTAAATGTCCCACCATGGCTTGGAATTGATTGACATTTAGGTCCATGGGGATGAAAGATTCCAACAAGGCTTTGTCCAGAATGGCTTTATACTCTGGGGATAGGTGATGTAGTTCAAAAATGGATATTTGTGCCAGAGTCTTTTTCAAGTGGTCCAGGAGATTATATTGGGTCTTTGGTTGTGAATTAGGTGGATTGGATGAATTAGATGGTGCACCTTGTAGTGTAACCTTGGCGCTACGAGTGGTCACAACACACTCAAGATGGGACTTGATGGTGATTATGAAGATGTTATCATCAAATGCACAGATATTGTTAACAGTGTATTCATAGGCGATGTTGTAATTGACATGGTCATGCAACTTGATTCTTGAGGTGGAGGATTTTCCTAATCCATGATTCTGTAAAGGGTCTTGAAAGATAGTGTGATCAGTATTAGAGGAACCTTGTGGATTATCTACATCAACATCTCCTTGGTCAATAAAGTCTTGTATGATGTTCTTTAGCTTGTAAAAATGGATGTTTTGTGACCCTTGATTTGGTGATATTCACAAAAGTCGTTGTCATTCCATGAAGGAGGTTTAAAAGGTGGGTCATATGGTTTGACCTCTGGTAGTTGGATGAGGTTGGACTGTAAGAACTTCTTCAAGATTGTTTCAATAGGCTCCATTAGGGGAGTAAATTTTTGGCAAGGGGTATTATTCTTTGGAGGTGGTCTTCTTTGATTGTTTTGAATTGCATTAGCCATTTGTTGTTGTGGTTGTGGTTGTTGAACAGACGGCTGATTATTTTTCACTGGGGGTGCTTTGAGTGTGAGAATGGGGCCATCCCTATCGATTGCCTTTGCGTTTATGACCCCATCATTGGTGATATTCGTATTTGGAAACCAAAACTTGTTCTTGTCGTAGGGCAGGTTTTGAGTGTTTTTGTTCTTGTTGAAAATTTTGATTGTACCCTTAGCTATGGGGGCTTTCTCAATGGTCGTTCCCTTTTCAACAACTTCTCCAAAGGAGGTGCAACAATGGATTTGTAGCTGGTGCATGAGTTCCTTGTTAAGGTTCTCCACAAAAATTGGTACCAATTGATTCTTAGGAATATGACATGGACATTTGCTAGCTAGGCTCCTCCACCTTTGGAAGAAGGAGATGAATGTTTCCCAATCTTCTTATCTTCTATGGCATAAGGTGGTGACATTAACATCTATCTTGATGTTATAAGAGAAATGAGATATGAACTTGTCTATGAGTTCGGTCCATGTCCTTATTCCCATGGGAAGTTGTGTGAACCACTCAAGTGCTTGACCTGTGAGGCTCCTTGGGAATAATCTCATCAGATAAGTGTGCTCATATGTAATCTCAAGACATGCTATGCGAAATTATCGCACATGCTCTATGGGACTCCCTTTTCCCCTATACTTGTTGAAGTTAGGCACATTGTAGTGTGGTGGAAAAGGTGGCATGTAAATGCTTTTGTCGAAAGGATAAGGACATAAATCTTCCATGGAATATGCCTTCTTTGTGGTGGAGACTTGCATGTTTGAGAAACATTGTTCTAGTGTCTGCATCTTGTGTGCCAAGGCTTCAAAGGAATTCAATGATGTGTCTGTGGCATTTGTGAGTGCGTTTTGATATGGGTTACATATGTTTAATGCCGACATGTTTTGGGATCCAAAATTTGTAACAAGTGGGTTGATATGTGTGTTGAAGGGGATGTGCGATGAAGACACATTTAGGTTTTGGTTGTTGGGTATGTACGTGGTATTTGGATTAATGTATTGGAAGTGGGATGAAGCGCTTGTAGCATTTTGGTTTTGGATGTAGTTGGGATTTTCTTTGAAGAGGATGTTTTGCGCCACTTGTTGTAAGCAATTTGAATGGGTATTTTGATGTGATGCACTAGTATTTTGATTAACGTTTAGGTGAGACACATGATGATTTTGGGCAATATTTTGATGACTCTAGGTGTGATGTTGAGAGGCACCAATGTTTGTGTAAGTGTTGGGTATGGTATTATTATTTTGATAATTTGGGTCTACATATTGATGACTCAAAACATTACCTTGTGTAGTCCCAAAATTCATGTTCACATTTGGTATGGTGTTATTGCTTTGAACAAGGGGGTCCATGTTTTGATTGCCTAAGTTGGTATTTATTTGAGGCCCAAGGTTCATGTTTGCATTTTTGCCTGTGAAGTCACTATGTGTATTCTTCACGTTCTTTTGTTTTGACCTTCATTTGTCATTGTGACGAAGGGATTTACGAAATTCAGCAGTTGTGACATGGCGTTTGCATTGTTAGTGTCAAATGGAGGAAGTGTATGGGAGATTGTGGAATCTTGTGATGTTTATCCCATAGGAATTGAGGCATGTTCTTGTGTTGGGTTCATGTAGCTAGTGGATGGTGTTGTTTGACCTTGGCCTTGTGCAACATTGTTTGGAGATGATCCCATAATTGCATTGACATCTACCCCTATGGGAAGTTTAGTGCTCGTTTGTAAGAGATGCATGAGGTAGGTTTGAACATTAGTAGCTACCATCTTGGGAGGCTTCCTCAATTTCTTGTTGAGTAATCCCTTGATTGTTTTCTTGTAAAAGGAGATTCTCAAAGGGATTTGGTATGTTGGAGTGAGGTTCATGTTGCTCATTAGATGAGGTTCCAAATCTCATTGTGTTTGTGAGATGTTCTAAGTATTCTCCCTTTCTCTTCTTTTTCAATTATTTCTCGATCATATAAGACTCACTAGTTGGTGGAAATGGGTTCATCCTAAGGATGGAAATGCAAAGTGTTTATGCTATATTTTTTGGTATTTTTCTTGGAAGATATAGAGATGTAACTAAGGTTGGAAACGTACCTATGTAAATGGGGATGACTTAATGGGGGTATTTTATGTCAATTTTTTGAGATGCCACTAAGAAAACGAGACCAAGACTATGCTAGAGGCTAATGGGTACTAGTCTTCGAGAGGTTTAGCTCCATGGGGGTACCAATGTCTACTAATGACCTTATCAAAGTACTAGTCAGATTTATTGAGACCTTGAAGTGTTGATGTAGAAGAAATGATTGATTAAGGTGAGCTCATGAGTTGAGACTCCCTTGTTAATTTGAAAGATGGACTTAAACTAGACTTGTGAGTATTAAGCCCGAATTGTGATTGATTTTGAAAAGATATCAAGGTCTCTTGATCCAAGTTTGTACTTATGATGTAGTCAAGGTTCGACAATTTATCCTTATGTTTCAACCTTAGGAAGACTAATTTTTTAGGGACCTCTTTAGATGTTAAGGGCTGAATTCTAATGTTCTAAGGTTGGCTAAATAATTTGGATAGTATTGGAATGCAATCTAATCCTAAAGGAATGAAGTTGAGTATGCAATGGATGAACAGAACTAGTAGGTCTACAATGTTTTGACATAGTTGCAGTCATATTTGATAGGGAGACAAAATTTTAAAGGATCCTCTAAGTCTCCCACTATACGCAGATGTGTCACACAGGGGCTCAATTGCGGTTTACAGGTCTATAGATGCATTCTACTATTTATCACATGAGTTTCAGAGGTTGTAATTGCAATCTATTTCTTAGTAGATACATTTCAATACCCTATGGATACGTTTCACAATTTATTGGGAGCCTAAAATTAGTTTTCTACCATTTTTTGATAGTTTGTTTGGAAAAATTAGAAAACACTTCACATATAGAAGACACTCAACATTTAGTTTGGCTATGACTCTTGACTTGGTAACTATATGTGTATGTTCAAGGATTATCCAACCCCAAATTTCCATAGGCCTTAATCACAATTTGAAAACAATTCACACACATAAGACAATTCCTATCCCTAAGGTCATTGGGCAATGGTACGACACTTGGGCCCACAACTTGGTAACTCAAACACAAGGTAGGGACACCCTAGAGTGGGGTGTGTAACTTTTTGTCTTTGTGCGAGAGTATGAATAGGGGCTTCCTAGCTTGGAAGGATGACCCAATCACACTTTACTTAGAAATCTATGTATTTAGCTTATGCTAAGATGAGGATTTCCATCTCATCCCAAGGAAGTCCATATGATGAGTAACTTTAGGGCATGGAACCCTTGTACCGAGAGTGACACCAATAAATCTCAATCATAGAGGGTGGATTCTAACTAATTTGTCTTCTAGTAACAACTCGGTGACTTACCACCTTGCAAGAGTCCAGCAAGCCACTTAATCCTTTAACCTATCCTACTAATGGTACTAACAAATACCTTAGGTAAATGTGGGTAACTTGCACTTTTGGATTGGCACTGTATGGCGAAGGCTAATGGCAGTTTAGACTTGGCTTTCACCTTATCTATTTATATAGTGGCCCGAGGGAAATATAGCTTTGGGTCACCAATGAGTTCTCCATACGGATGTGTCTCAAAGGCAGGTGCTATATTAAGGGTTACAAAAGTGACACAAGTAAATGCTTTTGATCTCCAAGTTCATACGAAGATGTGAGGAGAGAGCATACACATTTTACTTGGCCACACTAAACAAAGTTCATTAACTTTTATAAGTCAAATTTGTGGTGTGATTATGAAAATGTTAAGAAGAGCTTTTGATTCCCAAGATCACTTAGGGTGCAAGGGAAGAGCATACACTCCTCAAAACATATACAAAATCACAAGACAAAGAAGACAATGATGCAATTTGTTGTTCTTCTTAGCCCAATGAGTGTGAAAAGATGCAAGTTGTTCCTTTTAAACCAATGAGTGAAAATATGTACTTTTTTGTTCTTTTTAACCCAATGAGTGAAAGTATGTAGTTTGTTGTTCTTTTTAAGCCAATGAGTGTCAAAACAAACAGATTGTTGTTCTTTTTATGACCCAATTTTAAGTGTTCCTAATTTAACCAAACACACATATGAATAAAAAGGAACCCTACAACAAATAGGTTAATGATTCTAAACAAGATTCTCCTTCCAATGGATGCTACAAAGCTACAAACCAGAAGTCAGTTTTAGAATAAAACCCCCTAATCTATTGTGCATGTAGAACAACAAAAATAAAGTCAACTTTAGAACTCCCTTTTTTTAGAAGTTGGATGTGATTCAGGGTTTCTCTGATGCATCACAGGGAATTGCAACTATGTAGCATAGAGGAGCAGATGTAGTTTACTATCAGAGGACTGCATTGTAGGGGGTCTTAGATGTATCACAATAGACGGTGACTACGTTTTATGAACTAGTGATTGCGGTGCAAAAACCCTCAGATGTGTTTCTTTGTGCTTATAAATCAAAAACAATAGAAACTACCCAAAAAATAGATGAAGAATAACATTTCAGTGATGAACAAAAAACCCTAAGGTTGCAGAGATGTTTCCCTAATGCTAGAAAGATGTGAAACCTTTAGACATACATAGGGCATACTCAAATGATCAAACAAATTTTAAAGCAACTTAAATGAACCCTTGAAACATAAAGCCCTAATGCTTTGAAAAACCCTAAGGAGATAAACCAATGAATAGAGGGTTAGTAAAGAAAATAAAGCATCAAAAAATATGATGAAACCCTACAAAACCAAATGGGTTAGCTAGATAAAGAAAACCAAGAGATTCTATGTAATACAAAGTCGAATGTGTCATAGAACCCTCCTGATGTGTTACAGACTCTAGAGAACACGTCATGTCGTACTGTGCATGCATCCTTGAGAGTAGTAAATGTGTCACATAGACCTGTAGATGCGTCACACTGTTCCTCCAAAGCATAAAATCACAAATTCATAGAAAGTACAGACATTTCACATCAGGTTCACCAAATGAAGTCTGGGAAAAACATTCAAACACCTGCAAATAGTAGCATGCATGCCCTAACTACTCAATGGAGAACTAATAGCCTAAGAACAAGAAAATGCAAACAAAAGACATGAAACCCTAGACTACAAGTGTCAATCCTTCATTATTTCTCCAAGATTTTGTAGTACTTTGCTCTTAGATTTGTAGACCTACAAATATGATGAGAAGCTCATGAGTGTATGAATGGCAAAATCAGAGAGATAATGCTCATATTATGCAAGTGGGAAGTGAGAAATGAGATTGAGAGAGTGATTTTATAGAAGAGCAACATTTGAATGGAGGGCTATGATTGCATGTTTGACTTTTGATGAAATGAAGGGTATAGATTGATTAGAGTTTCCCAGTCACTAAAAGACAAAGGACAATTTTTAATTTGAAGAAATGATGAGGTGTAAGGTGTTTTTAAATTAAATAAATTGTGTCCATTTATTTAATTTATTTGAGAAGGGGAATAATGTGATGGGATTTAATTAAATAGGTGGAACCTATTTAATTAGGGCAAGACCTATAATTTAAATAAATATTTATTTATTTAAATTAACAGGGCAAAGGGGACATTGGAATAGTGAATAATTAAATCATTAATAAATTATTTAATTATAGAAGAAATTTAGAAGAAAATAGCTAAGTAATTAAATAAATAAATTTTATTTAATTAGAAGCAGAAGAGGAGAAATGCATTAATTAAATAATTATTTAATTAATAGTAGAATTTGAATTTATTAGGGTGGTAGGGTGGGCACTCTTTCCATGAGAACATGGAAGGGTCGTATCCATAGGATAGACACTTGGCAAAGGCGGTCTTCTCCATCGATTTTTAGTTAATAATTGTTTGGACTGCGGTTACTTCCAATACATTCAAATGATGCACCTTCGCATGTATAAGCCTACTTGAAGAATTTTCTTTCCATTTTCTAAGCTGTCTAATTAATGATGGCTTCATAGGGTTTCTAACAGAGAATAATCTAGATGTTCCCCATCGCCTTTAACTGCTTTATTCAGTTTCATTCAAATGGAAAGTGTAGTCATAGGCATGTTTGAAGGCATCTCGTTGGTAAGAATGGAAGAAGGCTCTAGATTCATTACTTGAATCTCTGTTGAAGGTATGATTAACTTAGGGGTGGTAACCCCCATTTAGTTGGAAAGCACTGTTAGACAAATGGCTTTCAAGGGTGTTCTCATAGATCAAAGGCTAAAACGGGTCCTGTGGATGCATGATGGTCTCCTGTTACCAACAGTGAAGATCATTCTTGGTAAAGATTTTCTGTGTGTAGGGGAATTCTACCTGGTGGATACCCACATCTCGTCACAATTTTTGGCCTCCATCTTAGATGCAGGGGCTTCAAAAGGAGAGGCGAAGGGGCTAATGGTGAAATTGTTTAAAACATAATTTCTTGGTGGCCTCGACAACATTCTAGGTGCGGTCATTTCAGGGGCAGGAGCCCCTCGCCCCAAAGATATCTCTATACTGAAGGATCCCTTGGAGGTCATCAAGTTCTTCCCCCTCATTCTAGACATGAAGGGTCTGGTTCTGATCAAACATCGGGAGTGAGTGGTGAAGGCTATTGCTTTTCTGAAGAAATTGCTGAGTTTGGAGGAGGTCAATGGGGACTTCGAGTGGGTTGGTGAGCTCCAAACTATGGTGATGGAGCTCAGTTTCATATAAATGTAGTCTTTTTAGTATTTTTTGTAAGTATGTTCTCCTAGCTAAGCTCATAAGATGCCCAAGAAGGTCTATTCTATGTGGTTTTATTCCAAGGATGTTAAGATAGCCATAATGGCTAATTTTGGTATAAACTTCAGTCCTGAGTGGCCTCTTTGTCACAGCTAAGGAAGTCTGATCTAGGAATGAAATGTAGGAAAATAGTCTATAGCCACCTGCCTGTAATTTTTTGCTCTACATCAATATAAAAACTCTTATTTTACGGACCAAAAAAAAATAGTAGAATGTGAATTTGGGATGAATCGGTTGTCAAAAATGGTGTTCGTGGGTTTAGGACATTTTTAGGTGTCTACAGACTCAAGATGCTCTTATCACATGACCCTACATAAGGAATGGTTTTCCACATATGAAGAGTATGATGGAGGTAAAGTGTACCTTGGGGACAACAATACATGTCTAATAGTTGGGAAAGGTAAGGTATTGTTGTGTTTCAGTGATGGGAGGATTAAAACCCTCCTTAGTGTTTTGCATGTTCCTGGATTAGCTAGAAATCTAATATCAATTTTGAAGTTGAATGAATTGGGAATGCATGTAACATTTGATAAGCATGGTTGCAGATTGGTGAGAGGAAACTTGGTGGTAGCAAAGGGGAAGAGAATTGGAACCTTGTTTAGGCTAGATGCCACTACAGTTTGTAAATCCTCTTGTGTTTCTAGGGCTTTAAAAAACAATTGTATATTGTGGCACCATAGATTGGGCCACACAAGTAATTTAATGTTTTGAAAACTATTAAGAATAAAAATACTAGTAGAAAAAAAAATGACTAAACAAACTACCAAAAATTGGTCATGTGACCAGTAGTTTGGTCACATGACCATTGGTAGTTTATTGCTGGTCATTGATCTTGAGACCAAATTCATGACTAAACAAATTTTGGTTATTAATTTAGTCATTAATTTGGTAGTATATTTAGTCATCAATTTGGTAGTATATTTAATCATCAATTTGGTAGTATATTTAGTCATTAATTTAGTCATTGATTGTTGTTAACTGGTCATTGATTAAAAATAAATAAATGACCAAAAAAACTACTATTAATCAGTGATTCAAGTTACAAATCAAATCTAACTTAATCCTCACAAATTTATGCATATAAACTTCAAGTATCATAGATATTCAAATGTTGAGAGAAGCACCATGAAATGAAGACTAAAATGCTTGAACAAATATGATTGATCAGACACAAACAGATCACAAATCAAGAGGAGCCACAACAAAGTATTTATGAGTGGAAAAAATGTATTTAGGAGTGAAAAAAAATTACTTCATTAAGCCTCACTAGCAAATCAAAACATCTGGTTACATTCAATGTCTCACTTGACAACTACCTCATTAGCTGTTCTACATCATTTATTGAAGAATTGAAGAATTCAAAAAGACATTGTTATTAATCAGATATGCACCTAGGCTAAGTTATTAACTTAGCTATCCATTAACACATGGTAACACTCCTAGGCCTATGGGTTGCCTAAAATTGGAGTGAACCTCCAGAGCGGGCTGGTTCCCCTGGTTACTTCACCTAATCTAATGACTTCTAGGAAAAGGGATAGAAAGTTAACTGTAAATGAAATCCTAAACTCTAATAGGTGATGCACTAGAACTCTAATCTAATCACTAACTTGACTCACAATCCACCTCACAAGAGTCTTTAATCCTCACAATTTCACTGGATTCAATGCAATACATAAGTGATTTGTATGAAAGTTTGAGAAGTTAGAAGTTTTTATGAAGGACAAACCTAAGTCTTATCACAGCTTCAATCCAGCTAACCAGTTTAAACACGACATACAACCTGCATCACATAAAGCTTTCACACTCTAACTTGCAATAATGAGACATAGGAGAAGGATTCAAAAATTCAATCACAATTGAATAGTAGATCATTGATTGCAAAAATCAATTAGAAAAATGAAAAGGAGAACTTTGTTGCTTTATTAAGACTAAAAGGAGTAGAAAATGAGAATCTAAGTACAATATGTTTACAATCTCTCTGCCAGTAAACAAGAGAGAAAAAAACCATAATCAGAACTCCCCCCAAAAAAACTAAACTCTCTCCAATATATGCCTCTAATCTTTCCAAAAATGGAAAAATAGGAAAACACTAAAAAAATCTCTCCAAAAGCAATCCTCCAAGTCATTTCTGAGATCCATAAAACAGCCTTAAAAACTATCGCCAAACTGAAGAAAGAAGCTACCAAAATGCCATCCAAAGTGGTCCCACCAAAAAACACTAAAAATTAGGCTTTATCTGTTTCATAAAGGCTCTATTTTGTCCTTATCTTTTCAATTTCACCCAAAGAAAGAAAATCTAAAAAAGAAAGATTTTGTCTATTTTAGTCCTGCTTTAACTACATTAAATGACAAATATTTAAAAGTAATTTATAAGGGATATTGCTTTTAAATATCTGCCTTACAATATTTGTAGTTAAAAAACCTGATTTAATTTGATTTTATTCTTCTCAAAAGCAATACAAGGCCTATATGATTACTTTGTCAAGTATTCACAATTTGGGTATTTGATTTTCTATAAAAATAATAAAATTTGAAGGTATTATTGAATGGTTTGAAAAATAAAAGATGCCCTAAGGTTTATTCTCCACTTGGTCTACAAGATATTCTAAGGCATTATTTGATGTTGACTTACCTTTCAAGTGTGACTAAAAGACCTTAAGGCATAAAGGCTTAGGCATTGCAAGGTGAACATAATACCCCCAAGGTATTAGTTGAGGCTTCTAATTTTTAAACCAATGTGATAAAATAACAAGTCGGGTTAGGGCAAATATGGAACCCTAACAAAAAAGCATTTGAAGCCCTAAAAGTTCACCTCATTATCACTTGCAACTTTTGGGATTTTGGCTCTACCTCTGGCCATCGACATGAAGACTAGGGTTTGGAGCAAAATCTTCCATCTCTTTACTGTTTCCGAGCAATCTCTTTGAAAGTCTTGCAGGAAAATACAAGGGTAAGATACTTTCTCTCTCAAAACACAAGATTGCACTATATTTTGAAGCTTAATCGGGCCCTATTAGCCACGGCCAAGACTATCCTCTGATGTATTCACTTTGTTTATCTTTTGTTGTTCTCTTCTCCCGTTTTAATGCTATTATTGGGGCACTGTTGGAGTATTCACATGGTAGTTTAGAATGCATCTTCAATGGTGAACAATAAGTAAGTTTTCCCCTTTCAAGCTCTGTATCCTCTTTCATTTCTTCCTGCATGAACAAGCTTGAAAAATAATGAAAATGCATGTCGTTATGTATATTTTCTTCATTAGGGAGCCGCAACCATATTGCATCATTTTTGAGTATTCTTCAAATCTACATAAGCTCAAAAGCTCTCTTTTTCCTCTACATTTGATATTTTTATACAAAACCCCCATGTGGGTCTAATCTGTTGTGAAGAAAAAGGTTCACTCTAACTGTGGCTTTGATGACACAAACTATTTTTTTGTTTATTTTCCTGTATATTTGAAAAACTCCTAACAGTTCTTCCATTTTTTGGACTTTATCCAACCCTCATAAGGCTGAATATCATAGTCTCTTCTGTATCTAAAATTTTCTCATATATTATGATAAGGGTTTGTAATAAACAACTCCCAGGCAGCTAGTCTTTAAGAGCATGAACTGGGTTTTCACCATTTTATGTACATTGAAGATAATAAAATCACACTTTCTTCATTTCTAAAAATACAAAAGATAGACCTTTTACTAGGCTGAACCAGCTATCCTCTCCTATAGATGAGATCTCTCTATACAAAAGCCATGTGGGTTTTGACAAAAGATGTGTAGTCTCTGACAGTAACTATGAGAACTCATAACACACTTTTAACTTGCAATCTGTCTCTGAGCAGCATCAGGATTACTTCATGAACAAGAATGTATGATGAACAATCTTTTCCATCTGATTTCTATTGTAGAAACAAGACATTACTCTATTCTTTTCTGGTTTGCATAATATAATACTTGGTGAAATTAATATGAGAAAAGTTATGATTTATTTCTGCTACTCCAGCTGCATCCAATATTCATGCCATTTGTTTCTGCACCTTCTACCATGACATGAGATATCTTGATGCTCAAACTCATACATATATGTGTGTATGCTCCATTTGATGACTGTAGCACTTGGCATTGATCATATTCAAACTATAACATGAAATATATCACTTGTTGTTCTAGTTTATTGTATTGTATCAAATACATCTTCATTCATACCATATTTAAGGATTGTGATTCCTTCAATTCACTATATAATCATGAATATATGGCTTTAATTGCATCAGTTTGACTATCCTATAGTCTAATAGTGATGCTCATTTATTTATAATTACTGCTATTCATAATATGATTGAAGCACTTATGTATCATTGAGTGATGTTGTTCATGATTGAACTTACTTTTGCATACAAATACATTGAAGACTTCATAAAAACTCCTTTCTCATTCCACTAACTTGACAAAGATCACTATAATTGCATTTGTTTCATTTTCGTGAAACTGCTATCCATCTGTAACTTATGATCTCTTGTTTGTTCCATTGCATTTGAACAATAACTTGATACTCTATGGCTCTTTCTATTCCAATATTATGATTTGAATGCATACAAAGGACAATACAATGATATTGTGACACCAAACAATAGCAATAGATATTTTGATGTCGGTCATACCTGTACTCAGTTTCATACTTCATTGATCTATCTTGAATAAGTTGTTCACTGCACTTGTATGGTTATCACCTCATCCTCTGAGCTGATGTTCATGGGAGGGCAATGATCTTAAAGTTCATGCACTCTATGAATTATTCTTTTAGTTGAAATGCTCCTTTTTTTCATAACATGAATAAGTATTCCTATATCATTCCCCTTGAGATTCAGGGGTAGCATGCTAGGCTCTACCCTTGTGGGAGCCCACTTTGCACCACATGCTAAAGTGTCTTCATAACTTCTTCTATACCTGCAAAGGAAACAAACCTATTAGCTTAAAAAATAATGAAATTTAATGATGTTCATCTTTTCAGGCTCTCTTGCATATGGATAATTTGATCTTCTGGCTTAGTGCATCATAGGCAATGCATTATGTCTCTGTTGATAAGCACATAGGAAACCATATCTAGAGCTCTGACAATCCTTATTATCATGATACAAGTTTATTCAAAGATCGGAGTGAGGAGTAGCCAACTGCAAATGAAGATCAAACCAAGACCTCAAACAGGCAATGATGGATATGCTCTTTCCCTTTCTTATTTCCAGATTCATAGTGTATTTCCTACGTTTGTACTAGTTCAGCTATTCCCACGACTTGTGTGGGACATTTGATCTATCTTTATTTCATTCAATGAAATGTTTATTCCATTTGTATCTCATTTGCAAAATTGAATGATCATTGTAATGAAATGAAATAACTTATATCACTGATGAATACTCTACAATGCAATGAATGATGAACTAGTTGTCTCTCTTCTGTTAAACAACTAAACTGCAAACTGAATACTTTCCTTCATGAAACACATTGCACTAAAACAATTGAACTTTTCTCATAAAATTCAATATGTACAAAGGCTAAAGCAAAGCAGAAACAAATTGAAATCTTTCCCCTTAAAATGAACAAATGTTTTAGCTCATTCAATTTGAACTATAAGTGAAAAAATGGCAACAGACATAAAAACAGAGAATCACTTTGTATCAATGAATTTCTTTTCTTAAAAGCTTCATTGATTTGAAACTCAAGAACATTTACTTCTGCACCTATAATCCAAACCTGGAAAACATTTTCTATTCAATCCACCTACAAAATAAACATCTCACTTGTCAAATTTATATTTGCATGAATCTCAAAATTTTGATCAAGCTATAAAAAATTAAATAAGATCACTATAAATATAGATCTGATATATAATTTACATTAGAAAAGTAAAAAAATAAAATTTCACATTTCAAAGGTAAATCTGAATATGCTTATTACATTCTAATTCTAATATTTGGATCCTTACTTGTTCAACTCACCAAAAACAACTTGAGTTGTATGAGAATCCTCAAGACTGAAACAACAATTTTCAAATTTACAAAAAATGGAGAAAAAACTATGTGCATATAGATATATAAGTCATCTTTCTTATGGTTTTACAGTGCCAGGGGATTCAACATGAGACCTGCCAAAAACAAATATTGAGAAGCACACAAATGTAGGATAAGAGACAATCAGTTTTCATGAATGAGATATATTTTTATTTTTCCTTTCTACAAGGAAGGAAAATAACCATTCTCCCTTTGGATGGGTGCTCTCTTCTCCATATTTTCATACTTTTGAAATCCTTGTTGTGGCATGTTTTTGTTTTGGTGCCCTAATTGTATTACAATCTTATCTTTGATATATTAAGCTTTTGTCTCACCAAGAAAAACAAAAAAAATAGCAGCAACAAAATTGCAATAAAACATTTCATTGCTTATTGAGTACAGTAACATCCACTAAACAATTCACTAAATATAGAAAAACAAACTCATCCATGATCCGATTGAAAGAAAAATACTTGAGATCTAGTGAGATCAGAAAAACCATTCATATCAGAAATGCAAGCACAGTCCTCATGGGAATGGGAATGTGAAGGGAAGAGGAAGGCATCATTAATGTCTTGCAACATGTATTCGAGCACTTTGGTATCAAGATTGATAGCCCTACGCACAATGTAACTTCCCACCACTCTGTTTCCCAGTGACTTGAGCACAAAATCCAACATATTCTACATATGAAAATTTTAAGTCACCTACCAAGCTTTGAATGTGTGCTGGAATTCTTGAAGCCAAACATAGACATGCTTGCAAATTGGCCCATCTAGGTGGTGATAAAATACATTCACTGCTTCCTGCACTTGGTAAATAGGGAAACCAATTTTATTTTTCTCATCTGGGTCACCATGGCTTATCAACAAATTAAGAGCTTAAGCTCACCCACCTGCTGCATCAATCGACAGGGCGAAAGCATCAATTGGCAGGATGAAAGGGCCGAACAGAGGGTGGCTAGGTATTTGATGATGTGACTCATCTTGTTCTGATCCAACCAAAGATGGATCGATTACTACATCAAGTTCAAGCTCTGACCCACCGACCTACTAATTAATGAAGATGCTGGTGTAGTCGACTAGAAGGACCGCCTACTCCCACCTGAAACTGGCACCATTCCACGTGACCCGACTAACACTCGTTCCCTTCACTTCCTTGCAGATGACTTCTGAAAATAGTTGACGTCTCCCTCAGGCATGAGATTCATCCTCTAGTTACAAATCTGGTCTATACCCCAGTCTTTCGTAGAAAGGGATGAGGCCCTTGACTGCACGAAGCCATGGGATGAAGAAAAAGAGAAGTCAAAAAAGAGAAGCCAAGATGGATAAAAGTAAGAAAATAAAAAGGAGATGAAACAAAATAGGTTAGGGTTTTGAGCCTTTCCGAGTTAGGGTTTACCTTGTTTCAACGAGATGGGCGCCAAAATTATGTTAAATGAAAATTGAGCAGTGAAATGAAAATAATTTTGGCACCCATATTATGTTAAATGAAAATTATGTTAAAGGCAACCATAATATTAAATATATATTATAATATTATATTATTATATAATATTAAATATATATTATAATATTATATTATTATATAATATTAAATATATTATAATATTATATTATATAATAATATAATATAAATATTATAATATAACATTATATTATATTATAAATATTATATTATTTTATAATATAATATTATATTATATTATAAATATTATATTATTTTATAATATAATATTATATAATATTATAATATTGAATATATTATAATATTATATTATTATTATTATTTTAACAAGAAGGGGTAAAAAATTTATTGAATCGGAAAAGCATTACAAAGTAGAAAGAAGCACACCTAACAGGGGCACAACCAAAACCAAGATTTAAGTAACACCCAAAAAGCTCCTCATATCCTTCATAACCCAATCTTCAAGAACAAGGCATAAATCACTAGGAAGGTTGCCCCAATCATCCACACTCCAAGTTTGCATCTGCTCAGATGTCTACCTCGGCAAACCATCCGCCACCTTATTCCACTCTCATGGCACATGACAAAAAAAATAGAATCTAAAGCATTGCTCAGAGAAATAATTTGTTTGGCCACCACTGCAAGTAGCAAGTTCACCTCAAAATGTCTCTTATTCAACATATCAATGACCACCTGAGAATCGGATTCACAAGGGTAAAAGAAAGAAGTTGGGTCCACATATAGGGGAAGTATCGTGCAAAAAAAAAATCCTGACAGGAACGGGTTGGTGTAAGGTGTAAGGTGATTTGTTATCAGCCTGATAATTAGTATATATAGTATAACTATTGAGGGGGGGAGGGCAGCCTTAGAATGAGTACATAGAGTATAGTTGGGGGAGTTATAATTAGTATATTTAATTAGTATATAGAGTATAAAATATTAGTAGGGCAACCTTAGAATGAGTACATAGAGTATAGTTGGGGGAGTTATAATTAGTATATTTAATTTAAAATGGGTACCCATTTAGCAACAGGCACCCGAGCCTAGAACGGGTACTCGTTTTAAAACGGGTACCCGTTTTGTTTTATAGAACGGGTACCCATTTTAAAACAGGTACCCATTTTGTTTTTTACTATTTTTAGAAATGGGTACCCGTTATAGAATGGGTACCCATTTTAAAACGAGTAGCCATTTTGTTTTTTAGAACGAGTACCCGTTTTGTTTTCTATTGTTTTCTAGAACGGGTACCCATTTTAAAATGGGTACCCGTTTCTAAAGTTTTGAATTTCACACCCACGCTTTTGGTTTCATTTTAGGCTCGGGAAAGGCATGGGTAGCCAACCTTAAGCCTTGGACCTGCAAGTATTTCTCTAAGTACAGAACTAGAGGAAAGGCTAACTTCACCTATATGGCTGATGACATTTTTTTCTAAATTTTTTTATGAAATTAAAACCCATTACAGATCATAGTGTCTAGTTTTCAAATATGTAATTTTTTTGGATTGGACTTGATTTTCTATTTATTATTTAATTTATGAGCAAACTGGTCCAAAAACTTGAAATGACAAGTGTTTGTATTTTTTTAATAACTTTTAATTTATATATATATATATATATATATATATATATATATATATATATAATTATATGCCATCAATCTACACATCATTCTTTACACAATAAAAAAAATTAATTTTATTATTTTTTTGCTTAAATTATGTTGGTTGTACACGAGGGGTTTTCAAAAGTAGCAATTAGGCCTAATAAAAAATTAATTAAAAAAATTATTTGGAAAAAAATTATAAAAAAATATCCTCATCAAACTTCACTTTACTACACATCTTTTCCCAAAAGGATTTTGAAAAATAATTTTATTTAGGTCAAATTATGTTGGCCATACACGTGCATGGTATGGTTAAAAAAAAGTGACTTTTAAATAGTGGTTTTTAGAAATGCCTATTGAAAATCAATTTGTATCATCTGGGTATTGACAAAAATTACATATTTGGAAACTAGACTCTGAGTACTACATTTTATATTTAGTGACTTTTTAAAGATTTCATCTCTAAGTGCTTCAAATTTTAAGGTCAAATGTGACAAATTTTGAAAATCAGGGAAAACACTTCCACTTTTTGGCCAAAAAGTGGACCCAACTTCTTGCACTGACCCACAAACAATCTGCCTCAAGCCAAGGGCGCATGCACACTCTAAAGTCAAAAGAATAGCTATAGCCTCCATGAGATTATTTTTTTGCTAACCTTTGTATATAGAGATGAAAAAAATTACTACCTGTGAAACTATCCTTGCCAATGCCACCAACTCTAGCATGCCCACGATTACCTTTGGATGATCCATCAGTATTGATTTTCAACTCCCCCATAGGAGGACACTAGTGACCAATATGATAGACCCTCACTCTCCCACGCCTATGCTAACCCATCTGCAAATTTTTTTGACCACCCCCAAAGAGACCTAGGGCTTCAACAACATCAGTCACTAGAAACAACAGGGACAAATTGATTACACTTAGCAGTCAAAGTTTCCTGTAGACCCCCCAAAATCCTCAACCAGAGTTGACCAACAAGCAACTTCTTATCCAAAAAAAATTCTATGGTTGTGCTCCAAACAAATATGCCAAATTATCAAACTGGGGCCAAAGATCCAAGCTATGAGAAGAAAAGAGGTCTTTATAGGGGGAGACCCCAGACTCATCCATAAGTCCTCTAAAGAGGAAGCATGTCTACACAATATATGCCAAAGATTCCACTAGAAATTCCAAATAACTTTAGCAAAAGAACATTGAAAGAAGAGATGGGAAATGCACTCCTCATGCCCACCACACAGAACACACAAAGAGGGCCCCTGAAACCCACATTTCCAGAGGTTCTCCTAGGTAAGGCACCTTACTTGCACTGCTAGCCAGGAGAAGAAGTTACACTTAGGCCAAGAAAACTTATTCCAAACTTGTTTCCACCACAAGACCTCCGAGCTCCCAAACATCTGCTTATCAAGAACTTGATAACCTAAGGCAATAAAAAATTTACCTTTTGGATCAGGACCCCAAGCCAACACATCTCTCCTAGGAAGAGAAGTACAAACATGCCGCGATAGAATCCCAGCAAGCTCCTGATAATCCCCAGCTACCACACCAAGAGGCCACTCCTATGGATCCCTCAATCTATACACACTAACTTGTCCCAAATTCTAAAGATTTAAAAAGTTAGCAACACAGCACCACCCAATGTCAACAAAATGCCTACTCAAATTCTGTAGGTGGGGGTGAGAAGAAAAAATGGGAGGATAGACATTCCAAGAATCATGCCAAAAGAGAGCATCTTGCCCCCCATTGCAAATCCAAAACAACCCCTACTTGACCAACGTGGCACCCCTTTTAAGGGTACTCCAAATCATAGAACCCTTCCCCTCCAAACTGAAGCAGGCAACATCCACACTCTCAACTGCACCCAAATACTTTGAAGTAAGATTTTTTGCCCACAATTGATGCTTCTGTGAACACCACCGCCAATATAGCTTAGCTACTAAATCTTGTCCATTCAAATCAGTCCTTCACAGACCCAAACCACCAGCCTGCTTCAGCCTACAAATATCTTCCCACTTAACCAAGCTCCACTTCCTATGAAGGAGATTGCCAGACCAAAGGAACTATCGAGACAAACTCTCAAAGTCTTTGATAAAGCTGGAGGGTGTAGAGAGAACAAAACATCTGTATAGAGGAAGAGACTGCACCACTGACTTTAGAAGAGTTACCCTACCCGTAGAAGAGAGCCACATGTAAGTCCAATGACTAACCAAATTTCTAAACTTATCAATAATCTCCTACTAGAACAATTTAGGAAGTGAGTGAACATCAAGTGGAATACCAAGATACACAAAAGAGAGAGTGCCAATCCAGAAAAGAAGGATACCAGCAATTCTTTTCTAAATAGCTCGCGGAGTATGAAAGAAGTAGATAGAAGACTTCCCCTCATTAATTTTCTGACCTGACATAGCCAAATAATAATCCAGATTCCTGCACCAACTAGAAGCCTCCTCAACCCTAGATCTACCCATCAGAACCGTGTCATCAACAAACTGCAGATGTGACTGAGGGGGAATATTGTTTCTAAAAGTCCAGCCCTGAATCAAACCAGTCTCCACCTGGGATCTAATAAACCTCCCCAAGCCCTCTGCCAATAAGATGAACATATAAGGGGATAAAGTGTCCCCTTGTCTGAGCCCCTTAGAAGCACCAAACAACTCCATTGGCTCACCATTAATCAACATCGAAAAGGAAGGAGAAGTAACACAACTCTTGACCCACTCAATCCATTCACTAGCAAAACCAAATGCTCCCAGAATCTTAAATAAGAAGGCCCATTTAACTAGATCATAAGCTTTAGCCATGTCCAACTTAATAAGCATAGCTTTCTCCTTAGATTGATTCATAGAATGAATCATCTCAGCTGCAATGATGACACCATCCATAATCTACCTACCAGCCACAAAACCCCGTTGCTCTTCAGAAATTAACTTGTTTAGCCAGGGTTTCATCCACTCAGCAATCAACTTAATAATAATCTTGTAAACCACATTACATAAGGTAATGGGCCCAAAAAGATCTAGAGAATTAGCCCCATCCTTCTTTGGAATGAGAGAAAGAAAGGTAGCATTCATGGATTTCAGCATTTGTTTATTCATAAAAGATTCCTGAATGACCTCCAACAAATCTAACTTAATCACTTCCTAGAATACCTAGTAGAACTCAACCAGGAAACCATCAGGCTCTAGAGCCTTTCCCATTTTTATCTGGAACACAATAGTTTCAAGCTCTGACAAAGCAATAGGATTAAGCAAAGAAGCATTCATTTCACTGGAGACTAAGGGTGGAATACTATTCAAAATAACAACTTCATCCTCCTCTGCAAGAAGGGAATCCTTATATAGCAGAATATAAAAGAAGCGAATAGCCTCATCAGAAATAGAAGCAGAGGAGGAAAGAATCTCCCCATTCGAAGACCTGAGAGAAGAAATGTCATTACCTTGTCTCTTATCTTTAACTAAATTATGGAAGAAAGAAGTATTCCTCTCTCCTGCCTGAAGCCACTCGATTCAGGACTTTTGTTTCCAAAATATTTCCTCACATAATTCCCATTCCTCAACTTCCTTCACAGTAGTAGCTTCTAGCAAACCCAGATCCTTAGTGAGGCCCTGATCATGAATCTTCCTGGTGAAAGAGTCCAAATGAGATTGAGCAGACTGCTTTTCTTGAAAAACATTACCAAAGTGTTGTATATTCCACCATTTCAACCTACATTTCACATATTGGAGCCTCTTGGTGAAGGAATACATAGCGGTACCATGTGACATCTTCCCCAGACTCCACCAAAGAGGAAGAAGATCATGGAGAAAGTCATCTCTAATCCACATGAGCTGAAACCTAAAAGACTACTTTGCACAACACTGGGGTAGCTCAACAATAAGTTTGATCAGCCAATGATCAGAACCCCGCCCATCCAAAATCTCAGAGCTAGTCAGATACCTATCCCCCAACTAGAACTGGATACCAAGAATCTATCTAGGTGTTCAGAGATAGCAGCTTCCCCACATCTCCTATTATTCCAAGTAAAGACCCCATTAATAGGCTTGATGTCAACCAAATTCAATAGAGCCACATTATCCTGCAAAAGTTCAGAAGAAGGCTCCAAGTGAGAAATGCCTCCTCTCTTCTCTTCCAGAGAAGCAATGACATTAAAATCCCTAACTAAAATCCATGGGAGATAAGGATCCAAAGTCCTTACATATCTGACAGAACCCCACAACATTACCTTGCCATGAAAGTCAGTCAGAGCATGGATGTTAGAAAAGAGTACTCTCTCTCCAAACTCAAGATGAGAAGAGACACAACAAATCAAACCTATGCAAGAGTACCACCAAATTGTCCTAAGTCTCCATGGGTCCCATAAGCAAGCAACCCCACCAGAGCTACTAAGCACACCAACACAATGACACTGACCGCGGCTCCAAATCTTCGAAGCCACATTCATCATACTATCCACAGATAACTTAGTTTCCTAAAGGAAAACCACATTAAGAGAATGAAAATGAACCAAATCCCGAATAGCCTTTTGTCTAGGGATGTTATTCATACCCCTCACATTCCAAGAGAGCATGATCATCATTGGGGTTGGGAGAAGTGAGTATCAATAGTCCTCACTGAACCCGACTTGACCAATGTCTCCCTAGCTAGCTTTACCTTTTCTTGGTCCTTCTTTCTACCAACCTTAAGAGGTTTATTACGAGCCCCTTTTTTATGGTTTTTTGTTGTAAACCCAAGGCTACGGAAGGAGCCTTACTTTTTCTTAAGTCTGAAGCACCATTCACTTTTGATAGAACACCAACAACACTAGGAGAGCCACCAGAAGCCTCTAGCACCAAATCTAAATCACCCTGAACAAGAGCCAGATGAGCCAAATTAGTGTCCATCTAAGTACCCTTCTCACCAAGCTAAATTGAACTAGGAATCACAATAGGCTGATCTCCAAGAACAACTTCAACAAAAGATCCAATTGTTGCCTACAAGTGCACCTAAAACCCTTCCTCCTAGACCAAATCCTCCAATATCTCAAATCGGTTTAAGGTTTCCTCCTCCTATCTATCCTTGAGGGATCTCTTCTGGCCTCGACCATGATTATGAGACTTAATTGGAATAAAACCTTCTTTATCAGTCTCCCTCCCTATATGGGAGATTTACCCTTGTTTTATTTCAAATCAGGCTAAGTAGGAGTAGTACTTGAACTGGCTGCCCCAGAAGCTTGGGGACACCTCTGCTGAAGATGACCATATTCATGATGTAGCCGACACCCAAAAGGTAACATCTTGTAATCTAACGGCTAAGTCCAGGAGCAAGACCCAATAGTCATATCAATAGAATCTGGAAGTGGCTAGCTCAAATCAATTTCAACACAAACCCTAGCATAAGAAAATCTTCTCTTATTTAGAGTTTGCTGAGAAGGACCAATAGGTTTTCCCGGTAACAGTGCAATTGACTGCATATGGTCACTTGTCCAGCATTCAAGTGGCAATCGAGGAAGATGAACCCAGACTAGGATTCTAGAAGGTAGCTCATCCACCAAGTTAAAGTTAGCATGCCATGGTTTGATGAAGAGACCCACCTGATTTTAAAAATAAGGACCCCCTTCAAAGGCCCTATTCTGATCAGAGACACACGAGAAATCTACCATAAAGAAGTTATTTGCAGCCATCAAAATATTAAAATCTCCTTTCAGGTTCCATGTCTTGTGAATCCATGCATCAAGAAATGGCGGAGAAACCCTCATCCCCATGAACTTACAAATCAAAACATGATTGTAGTAGTAATTAATATCATCAGCTACTGACTGTGATTGTATTACTAAAACTGGCCGCTCCTGGGCCCTCTCCAAGTACCCATTCACCTTTTACAATTTAAGGGAACCATTTCAGACCACATACGATCCAGAAGAAGACTGAATAGGTATTCTGGCATCCTCCCTAGCCATAGAAGAAGCATGACCCACCATATCCAAAGGCACATTCGAAGCCATTTATACCAAATGAGTGAGGGCCCAAAATGCCCCCCACACCACACCGAATCCAAAGCAAGGGCTCAATACAGGCTCACCACCACAAGAGACAATATCGTAAAGGAAGAAAAAACCCCCCCAGAGTGCAGCAAACACGAACTAGAGGGAACACAATAAAAAGAAAACATGGTGCTGGAAACCCTTAAACCCTGCACATCATTGCCTACACCAAATGATGCCTCACAGCTAGCAAAAAATAGAAAAAAGAAGGAACAAAGAAGTAGACCCGGTCCCCTTGACCCCCTATTGACATGTAAATCCCTTGCTCACAGAGAAAGTTCGAACCTAATGAACAAGGACATCAATACCTAGTGTATAGATATTTTTCAAAAACAAATTTCACTAATTTACTATTTTTACATGTGTGTAGAACAGAGAACTTGATTTTTAGTGAAAAACCTATGTTTAGTAAATCTAAAAAAAATCATAATAAAATCAAAATATATCAAAACTATACTCGTTGGAAATCTCATTTCGAGCACTCCGATCCTCCAATTTGGTTTGGAAACGGTGAATCCATTTGGACCTTCAACTGGACTTCGGAAGCCAAAATTTTGTAGAAGAAAGGGGAAGGGAAGCAAGAAAGGTGCCAAGTGAGGGTCTTCGCTTGAAGATCCCTGTGAATGAAGGAAAGTGATGTCATTCTCTCGAAGAATACCCTCCTTCGAATGAAGGTGCAAACGTGATGTCTTACTTCCCATAATGACCACCTTCATTCGAACGCATCTTGCATTTAAAAATATTTTTTTTCTTTAACTATCATCCTTTGTTCGAAGGCAGGCCGACATGCTTTTTTTTTAATGTTTTAATTATTCGTATAGCATATAAATAGGATTGCTTTTTTTCATTATAAATCAATTGCAAACAAGATAAATTCACATTTTTCTTGTGCAAGGGAGTCCAAGAAATCTTTGAGAGAAGAATTTTCAAGTCATATTTTACAGAGAAGGAGATGGGAAACAAAAGGACAAGACAAAATAAGACTACACGAAAGTATTCCACAGAAACTATAGCAAGATTGAATGAAGAAAGATTGGAAAAATATCATAAACAAAAACAAGGTATGCATATATTTTCTTTTCTATTTTTAATCTAGGTCATTTTATTTATGTTTAAATATATGCATGTATTGATGAATCATGTAGCAGGATGTCATTTAATCTAGGTCACTTGATTTATGCTTAAATATATACGCATTGATTTCATGTAGTTTCGATGTCATTTAGTTTAAGTCATTCCTCATTCTTGACTATAATCTCCACCTCTCTACCTAGAGATAAATACATACCCCTCTCTCTATCCACCACTCTCTCTCTCTCTCAGGTTGCCCACTCTCTTTACCTCTACCTCTCCCTCACTGGGGTCTTCATAGCTATCTCTGTCCCTCTCTAACTCTCCATATCCCTCCCCCTATCTCCAACTCAACTTCATTGTTTTTTCTAAAGTGGTAACATATATTTCTATTATAATTTATTAAAAAAATCAAGTTCACTTTTCATTTTAGATTATTCTTTTCTTGATTATTTATTTTTATTTAAAAATTCTTTTAAATCTAAAAACTTTATATTTAAAAATCCACACTTCCTAATTTTAAAACAAACTCTTGTTGCTATTTTTTTGTTTTCTTTCTCTAAAATATATTTCATAATAACTGTTAGCATTTTTTTATCTAATAAATTTTTATCATGAATGCTTTTTTAGCTTTTTTATTTGTGTTTTTATGATTTTTAATGCTAAATTAAGGAATAAAAGAAAAATTTTAAGAAAAGATTTGTTGAAATATTTTTAGAATGCTTTTTAGATTTTCTTCTTCCTAAAGAATGAAATTATTTTTTAGAAAACATAATAATTTCTACATTGTAGAACTTAAGAGTATAAATCAATAAAATAAAAAGAATGTTTATTATTTAGAAAATTTTATTTTATAAAATAAATAATTTTATTTTTATTTTTATTTTTATTTTAATATGTATTTCCTTCATTTGTGAAATAGAAAGTGGAGCAAATGTTGTTGAAGAACACATAGTTGATGTTAGCCAAGACGAGGCCCAAGTGCAAGTAATGGATGTTGGAGAGGGGTCAGGATCACTTCCTTTGACTAGTATGGATGAGCATATTAATCTAGCTGAAGAGGTGAAAAGAAAAATTTCTTATAGAAATTTAGATCATTTACTTAAAATGGATATCAAGAAATTGAAGCACTATGTTGGACAACCTAGACGTACTAATAGGAGGTCAATGAATAAAACTACAAAGGAAATAATTGCTTATTTTGAAAATCATGATACACTTGGTCGAACCCAATTGTTAACAATTGTACTTCTTAGTAAGGAGCTACATGAGCGATTACAATTGTTGAGTGTCGATTTTTCATTGAAAAAGGGAAAAGGTTCATAGCTAGAAAAAGATATTGTTGAAAATGTTAAAGAAGGTTTAGCTTCCATCGGGAAAAAATCTCGATCTGTGGATAAGTCCATTACAAGAAGAGTGATGTTCACAGGTATTGTAAGTGAAAGAAATTCCAAAAAAAGACAATTGTCTTCAATTTCATCTAAGCTTGGTTTTAGTAGAAAGACAATAACAAAATATGTGAAAAGGAGAAAATTATTGGATGATAGTACCTTGGAAGGCAATTGGGCAATTATGTGTAGAGATCCTCAATCTGACAGGATTCAAGATGTTGTTAGAAACTTGATCTCAACCTTTTGGAATGATAATACTTGTGCTTCATCAAACAGTAGAGATGTTATCAAACATAGAATTGGGCCCAATAGTTATGAACTACATACAAAACATTGGCTAGAGATAACACAACATGAGATGTATGTGAACTTTTGTAATTCAAATCCAAATATAAAGATTGGGGAAACAATGTTTGAAAGGTTAAGGCCATATTATGTGAAGACAAACAAGGTTTTTGAAACTTATTGTTGTCATTATCATATTGAATTTGATCTATACTATCAGGTGTTTCGAAAGATTTGTGAAGACAGTGATTGTCTTGTAAATGCACCTCCTAAATGGGCAAGTCAGTTCATAGCATCCATCTTATGTGATAAATCAGATGATGATAATGGAAATGGTCAAATAAAATGCATAAAAGGTCTTTGTGAAACATGTGGAAATTTGGCTAAAATGCCTTTGAGAAATGAAGATATCGACCCAATGAAGTTGGAAAATTGAAAGAGGTACAAGTATGTAAAGTTTCAAACAAAACATGTGGAAGAATCCACAAGGTTAGATTATGTAGAAGAGGAGATACCTATTAGAACATTTATGGAAAATTTTTGTAAATTGATTCAACCATACATACATCATGCTTTTTTTTCTAAGTGGCAAGCACAACAGTTTCAAACATTAAGAGATACTTTCCCACCTAGAACAATTTTATCAGTGGTCGACTTTATAGAAAATTACTCTTCTGTACATCAAAAAGAGATTCAATCATAATATTACTTTTCATAGCAGATCACTATTATGGTGCATGTGTGTTATTGACATGCATGATTGGATTTGGATGGTGTTGAAAGTACATTTCAAGCATGAGTCATCAAGAAAGAATATCACTTTTATATTAGTGATGATAAAGAGCATGACACACTTTTTGTACAACATTGCTTTAAGAAGTTTTTTGGATATTTGGCAAGTAGGGGTGTAAATTTTGAAAGGCATTTTGTATGGTCAGATGGATGTGCACCACAATTCAAGTCAATAAGGCCATTTTATGCATTATGTATATATCATCAAAATGACAATATACCACATGTTTGGAGTTTCTTTGAGAGTAGGCATGGAAAGGGTGAACATGATGGCGCAGGAGCTTGCATCAAACATGCACTAAGGAAACATCAAATGAATTATGATGGAGACTATATAAATGATGCACATGATGTTGTTGAATGGTGTAAGTTACACTTTGCACCAAATGAGGCTAGCACATCTTCAAGAACAAATAGATACATTCCACATAGAATGATTTGGGAGATATTGAGTATGTATTGTTTGAATTTATTTAATGTATGGATGTACTTTAAATATATATTCATGTATATGATATATGTGTACACACAATTTTGTTTATTTTAGTTTGAATTTAATTATTTAGATATATTTTATTCATAATGTACTTGATATATAATAAATTTGTAGGTGTGGATAGAAGATCGATGTATGGATGCAAGAGGGTAGAGAAAACAAGATCTTTGCATTGTGTCATGAGTACAGATAGACCTACATGGACGTTGCACACTAGCGATTACTCTTATTTTTGTTATGAGTGCATGTTGGGAGATTTTGAGAATTGTAATTGTTGGAACTAGACAACTGAGAGGGGGGGTGAATCAGTTGTCTCACAAAATCTTTTCTGCCTTTAAGCTTCTTTATTATCTTACTATCAGATTAGTGATGTAAACATTCAACCATAAATCAACAACATAAGAGTAGAAATATAATCAACACACTTGACACCAAGATTTTGATGTGGAAACCCAGTTAAGGAAAAAACAACGATGGGGGTTAACCCACAAAATGCATACCCTATTAAAAGTACTTAATAAAATAGAAGGCACATGCCTTCAGGTGCAATGCCTAGAGCTTACTGCTCAAAAGAGAGGCTCACTACCTACAAAATTTATTTAGAAAGAATTGACTTAGAAATAGCATCTACTTCATGCTTGATTCAGCTTCAATGAATGCTCAAGAACTTTCACTTTGTCCCAAACTCTTCTTCACACTCTATACTTCTCTCACTCCTTTTCTTCTTTGCTCTGCTCCTGATCCTTTCTTCAGATGTTATCTATTATGCACAAGGATGTTCTTCAATAACTTTTCAACAAGTATTTATACACTTCATCAACCTTGGAATGATTAACAAGGTCAGCTAAACTTGACATGGATCATCATACTGTTAGCCAAATACAACTAAGACTTGAATCTACTTCTACAATCACTCCACATTTCATAAAAATCTCTTAAGGCATCCACAACAGGCTAGGAACATCCGATCGGCCAAGACTGGGAAGAACATCAACCTCAAAGAAGAAATCTTCAATCAACAAGCTCAAACTACAATGCGGACCTCCAACATAGTAGCTACATGATCCAAAGACCTCCACAAGCTCATTAGAATCACCAATAACATTCACACTAAACCATATTACTAGAAACAATTGAATCTTCCTTTGGAACCTCAAGAACACACTCTGCCATGACTATCAGATTGGAATGATAGCTTGTAGACCTCCAAACCACGAACCACTGGAGTTGATGATAAACAATGACTTCCCAAACATGCCTTTAGATTTGCAAATCGTATGTTGTTATATGGAGCCTAATCAGACTCAGATGTTATATTTACCCCACTTTTATCGGTGTGGTTTCCCCCCAAATTCCTACGGGGTCAAGGGGCAGTGCCCCTTGCTGGGGTTTGGGGGCAGTGCCCCCAAGACAGGGTCAAGGGGCAGCACCCCTTGGAGGGTCCAGGGGCAGCGCCCCTTGCGGGGTCCTATCACACAGTTTTTTATTATTTTATAATGCACCGGGAGTTATTTTTTTCATTGACTGACATAAGAAAACCCTATTTTTTGTAACCAACAAAAAGCTTGATAAAAGGTGGCTAAGGGTTAGGGTTTTGGTATTGTATTGTAGCATTTTGCAGTGGTATTGAGTTGCAGGGATTGCTAATTGTAATCAGTTTGATTTATTAGATAATAATATTGGACTCTTTGTTTGGTGGATGTAGCCCGAGTTTGGGTGAACCACGTTAAAATTTGTCTCTCGATGTTATTATTTCTATGTATTTCCATTCCTCTATTTAATCTTTATTTGCATTTAATTGATATCTTCTTCTGGCTTACCCTAACATCATAATCTTATATTACCAGAGAAATCCATATCTCTTTCCTGACACTCTGTCTTTCCTAATGATTACAAGAACCGATTCTACTCATATGGCCATAGCTTCTTCAAATCTTCACGTGGACTTCTTAATTCTTAACTAGAGAAACCTCTGACAATCGTGTACACAGCCACATGATCCGCATGCATTGATTGTCTTCACTTTTCTCAATATCCTCAACATTCTGGTCTTCTATACAGATAGCAATAGGATGCAGTTGACACTAATGGCAACAAGGATATGTTGACATCAATGGCAACACCATTTAGGCATATATTTGCAACAATCTCCCCCTTTGTCATTGATGGCAACATATGATGTGAAAAATTGAATTCAACCATCAAGACAAGAACTTCTCTTTCTCTTATCACACCTACAACTACTTTCTTTACTGCTCCCCCTTTCATCAGCAACTAATTTTTCACATGACTTCTCTCCCCCTTTTACATCAATGGCAAAGGGCACATATTTGCTATCTTTTCTCCTTTTTTTCTTCAGACTGATCCTAAAGTTACATATTGACTACTCCCCCTTTGAGTAGTACCTTCTTAACATCAATCCAGATCACATGATATGAGTGTGAAGTCCACTAGATTGATGCACCTTAGTGCATCTTAGTTCTGGTCAGGAAGGGTAATAACCCCTAATTTCTCTCTAAGACACTCAAAAGTATCCTTGGGAAGAGGCTTAGTGAAGATGTCTGTAATATGATCTTTGGAAGGCACAAACTCCAACTTGACTTCATTCTCATTTACTTTCTCTCTCAAGAAATGAAACTTGATAGATATATGCTTTGTCTTTGAATGCAATACTGGATTCTTTGAGATGCTTATTGCACTAGAATTATCATAGAAAATTGTGATTGGCTCCTCAAACACAATTCTGATTTCCTTCAACATTTACTTCATCCACAAAACTTGAGTGCAATTATTTGCTACTGCTATGTATTCTACTTTTGCAGTAGACAAAGATATTTCTTCTTATTTTTTGCTTATCCAAGAGACCAATCTTCTGCCTAAGAAGAATGCACCACCACTAGTACTTTTTCTGTCATCCACATCCCCTACCCAATTAGCATCTATATATGCATGAAGAGTGAAGTTATTATCCTTTAGATGCCATAGTCCATAATCAATTGTCCCTTTGAGATATCTAAAAATTCTTTTGACTGCCATAACATGGGATTCTTTTGGATCATCTTAAAATCTGGCAACAAGTCCAACTGCATTCATGATGTCAGGTCTGGTCTAGGTTAGATAAAGCAATCCTCCAATTATTGATCTATATCTATTCTAATTTGCCTTGGGAGAGTCATCATCTTTGCTTAGCTTGCATCCGGTTACCATAGGTGTACCTACTGGATTTGAGTCTTCCATTCCAAACTTCTTTAGCAATTCTTTTACATACTTGGACTGAGATATGAAGATACCTTTATCTGATTGAACAATTTGCAGACCTAGGAAGAAATTCATCTCACCAAACATTGACATCTCAAACTCACTTTTCATCTGATCAACAAATGCTTTACACATGCATTCATTTCCACCAAAAATGGTATCATCAACAAACACCTCAACAATTAGAATGTCCTCATGATCAATCTTAAAGTAGAGATTACTGTCAGCAATACCTTTGCTAAATCCTAGCTTAAGCAATTGCTTATCCAATCTGGCATACCAGGCTCTTGGAGCTTGCTTGAGTCCATACAAGGCTTTTCTCAATCTTCAAACCATATCTCCCTAATCAGACAATTAAAATCCTTCCAGTTGCTCAATGTAGATTTCTTCCTCCAAATCTCCTTTCAAAAATGTTGATTTCACATCTATTTGATATACTTTAAAATATTTGAAGGTAGCAAATGCAAGAAACAATCCAACTACCTCTATCCTTGCTACCGGAGCAAAAGTTTCTTCAAAATCAATTCCTTCCACTTGAGAGTAGCCTTTGCATACCAACCTTGCCTTATTCCTTACAACTTCACCATCTTCATTCAATTTATTCCAGAAGACCCATTTGATTCCAATCACATTTTTATCCTTAGGTCTAGGAACTAGATCCCATGTGTGATTCTTTTCAATTTGCATCAATTCCTCTTCCATTGCTTTAACCTAGTTTTTATCATTGCAGGATTCATTTATTGATTTAGGCTCAATCCTTAAAATCAAACAAATCTCTTCTTGATCTTCAGACATTTTTCTCCTAGTTCAAACACCTTTACTCTTATCTCCTATGATCTGATCTTTAGGATGATTTAACCTTACATACCTGGGAGTTTTGGAGATTGTTGGAGCTTCTATTTCTTGAACTTGTTCCTCATCATCTGTATTAACCTCTGGAGTTATCGGTTCAAACTGAATATGGGTCTAAACTTGAATTTGCCTTCCTTGATTTTGACTTTCATCTTGATCATCTAAATCATATCTGGAGTACCTGGAATGTCCTTCTTTGGTTTCATCAACTTTAACATTCGCACTTTCAATAATCTCCTCAATATTTTATTGAAGCACCAGTAGGCCTTACTTTGACTTGAATATCCCAAAAATATTCCTTCATCACTTCTTGCCTCAAACTTGCCTAAATCCTCATCTCTTTTGATATAACATTTACTACCAAAGACTCTAAAGTATCTCACAGTAGGAGGATGACCAAACTAAAGTTCATAAGGAGTTTTAATAGAATTTCATTTGATCTACACTTGGTTGAGAGTGTAGATAGCAGTACTCACAGCTTCTCTCCAATAAACTTGAGGAACATTAGTTTCCATCATCATCATTTTGGTAGCTTCTTGAATGCTCTAGTTCTTTCTTTCCACAACTCCATTTTGTTGAGGAGTCCTAGGAGCAGATAACTATCTTTTTATTCCATGCTTTTCACAGAAAGCATCAAACTCACCAGAGGTAAATTCTCCACCCCTGTCAGATCTCAGACATTTTAGTTTCCCACCAATTTCATTTTCAACCATCATCTTGAACACCTTAAACTTGTCAAGGGCTTCTGATTTTTCTCTTAGAAAAGTTACCCATATCATCTAGGAGTAATCATCAATTAGCAACATGAAATATCTATCTCCTTGCACACTCCTAATTCTAGCAAGACCATAGAGATCAGTATGTACTAGAAATCTTGTTCTGTTTGCCCAATTGACATTCTCTACATATGTTATTAGGTTTCATAAGTCTTGGAAGATCACTTACAGCTTGAGTAGAGCTTATTTTGACAATATTGTCAAAATTCACATGACACATCCTCCTATGCCATAGCCAACTTTCATCTGTCTGATCAATCCAACAACTTTTCCCAGAACTACTTAAGTGAAAGATGTTACCTCTAGTTTGAGTACCAGATGCAATTTCAATTCCAGAGCTTTCCAAGATTTTTCATTTTCCATCCTTGAACTGAAGATCATAACCCTTGTCAACCAACTGTCCAACACTGAGAAGATTATGTTTTAGTCCTTCCACATACAGAACATCATTGGTGCTATTCTTTCCATCAAAAGAGATGGATCCTCTGCCACGGATTCTACCAGCTAAGTTGTCTCCAAATTTCACAAGTCCTCCATAGTTTTCAAAATTCATAAACTTACTCTTGTCACCAGTCATATGATGAGAACATCCACTATCAATCACCCATTCATCCTTTTCAATAACCTGAGCAGCCAAGGCACTTTCCACATTTTCATAGCTAGTAGATTTAGTAGACACCGGATCTTCTTCTTTGATAGAAATAAACACCCAATCATTTCAGAGGAGCCTCCATGATCAGATTCATCATTTGTTACCCCTTCTTCTCCATTTTCTTGGACATAGTAACATTTCTTTTAACTTGTATACCTATTAGAGTTAGGTTTTGAAAACCTTTCTGGACATCTTGAGGCAAAATGACCAATCTTATTACAAGAAAAGCATTTGAGTGGTAATTTTCCTTCATACCTACCGGATCCTCTTGGCATTCTTATGGAAATAAGAGCTTCAAGATCTGCTATTTCTATTTCAACATCTTCAAGATCCTTCCTTGTCTTTACAAATCTGTTTGATCTTGCAGAAGAGATTTCACTCAAATCATATCTTTGTTTTCCATGCACACTAGCCTTGAATGCAATTTCAGACTTGGGAAGAGAATCACCGAACTCACTTAATTCGAAGGACAAAATTTTGCCAACTAGATGATCTCTTGTAACCTCTAAGACTATTCTGATTTCTTCTATAGGTACAACCTTATGTTTGTATGAATTTGGTAAAGATCTGAGTACTTTTGACACAATTTCTGATTCTTCCAAGATTCCACCAGCACACCTGATGCCACACACAAGTTCATTTATCTTTTGCATGTATATTGTAATGTTTCCATCTTTGCTCATCCTCATGGTTTCAAATTTTTCTCTCAAACTTTGTAGCTTTGCACATTTGACATATTTATCACCTTCATACATATACTCCAACTTTATCCAGATTTGATAAGCAGTTTTTAGACCAAAGACATTTGTCATTTCTAAATCAGTCGGGACACTCAACAAGGCTTCTTTATCTTGAAGATTATTTTTAGCATCTTTAACTTGATTAGGAGTTGAAGGACCTTTCTCCAAAGGTTTGTACTCAACACTAGTTATTGCCCAATAGACATTGCCCATGCATTGCAAATGGCACTCCATGCGATTTTTTCCAAACAGAATAATTTGTTCCATCAAATCTTAGGCTATCCTTCTTATAGGTTAACATTCTGGATCTCCTCAAGCGGTTGGGTTTTTATGAGAGGATCTGGCTCTGATACCAATTGTTGGAACTAGACAACTAAGAGGGGGTGAATCATTTGTCTCACAAAAACTTTTTTTCCTATAACCTTCTTTATTATCTTACTATCAGATTAGTGATGTAAGCATTAAAGCATAAATCAACAACATAAGAGTAGAAATATAATCAATACACTTGACACCAAGATTTTGACATGGAAACTTGGTTAAGGGAAAAACCACGATGGGGGTTAACCCACAAAATGCATACCTTGTTAAAAGTACTTAATAAAATAGAAGGCACATGCCTTCAAGTGCACTGCCCAGAGCTCACTACTCAAAAGAGAGGCTCACTGCCTACAAAATTTATTTAGAAAGAATTGACTGAGAAATAACATCTACTTCATGCCGGATTTAGTTTCAATGAATGCTCAAGAACTTTCACTTTGTCCCAAACTCTTCTTCAAACTCTATACTTCTCTCACTCCTTTTCTTCTCTGCTCTTCTCCTGATCCTTTCTTTAGATGTTCTTCAATAACTTTTCAACAAGTATTTATACACTTCATCAACCTTGGAATGATTAACAAGGTTAGTTAAACTTGATGTGGATCATCATACTATTGGCCAAACACAACTGAGACTTGAATCTACTTCTACAATCACTCCACGCTTCATAAAATCTCTTAAGGCATCTACAATAGGCTAGGAACATTCGGTCAGCCAAGATTGGGAAGAACATCAACCTCAAAGAAGAAATCTTCAATCAACAAGCTCAAACTACAATGCGGACCTCCAACATAGTAGGTACATGATCCAAAGACCTCCACAAGCTCATTGGAATCACCAATAACATTCACTCTAAACCATATTACCAGAAACAATTGAATCTTCTTCTGGAACTTCAAGAACACACTCTGCCATGACTGTCAAATGGGAATGATAGCTTGCAGACCTCCAAACCATGAACCATTGGAGTTGCTGATACACACTAACTTCCCAAACATGCCTTCAGATCTACAGATCATAATCTTATATTACCAGAGAAATCTGGATCTCTTTCCTGATTATTGCAGGAACTAATTCTACTCAGATGGCCATAGCTTCTTCAAATCTTCATGTGGACTTCTCAATTCTTAACTATAGCAACCTGTGACAATCGTGTACACAACCACATGATCCACATGCATTGATTGTCTTCAATTTTCACAATATCCTCAACAATCCAGTCTTCTATACAAACAATAATAGGATACAGTTGAGACTAATGGCAACAAGGATATGTTGACATCAATGACAATACCATTTAGGCACATATTTGCAACAGTAATAACCAGCAACATGGATATGTCAGTAAATGGGAAAATGTGTATATATATATAAGGTATCTCTAAATTTTTTAAGTTACAAATTTTAGACATATAAATTTTTGGTGCAGGAGATGTTTTTACAGTCATAGCAGAGGCTAGAAATATAGAACAAGTTAGTTATTATTTATTGTGTTACACAGAAGAGAGGTAAAATCTAATAAATCTAGAAACAAGTGATGGAATGGTGTTTCCCATAGGTTTAACTTTATTTTAATATATTTTTAAATAATTTTCAATTTGTTACATATGTACATGTCAAGTACCTCAAGAGTGATTTAAAATGTGTTCAATTTTTATATTATAATTTATGTTATGTCTTACCAAGCAATTATAATGCTATACGTGTTCATAGATACATGTAGGTTACATTTACCTTGAAAATGTTATGTCTTATGGTGTGGAATGTTGTTTCCCACAAGTTCAGTTGTAGTGCAAAGGACATATCTCAAACAAGTCAAGATTGTTCAACATGGGATTCACTTTATTGATTATCAACCTAATAACAAGGTATATCAGTATAGCCACCTAGTAATTGCTACTGGCCTAACTCTTCATATAGTTTCAAACACACATGGATGCTGTAAGTGGAGAGTACATAGTGAAGATCATCAGAGAATATTAGATGTGATTGAAGAGCGAGCTGAACCACTTGATGTGGTGTGAAAAATATGGATGAAGAACTTACAATTTTTTATGTTTTGAAGACCTAAATTCACTATTTAGATGTATGTTCATGTATTAATTATTTTACTATCTATGAAAGTTAAATTAATAGTTCTTTTGTTGAACAAATTTTAAATTTCAACCATGGTGGTTCTTAATGTACAAATGATCTCTCTATTAGAAGTCATGTAGAGAATGCCCTAGATTTTTATTCAAGCATGCATCGATATGATAATTTTTGAATTCTTTTATTTAATGCTATATATGCTCTTTGAATTGTGCTACAATTTACATGTACATGTATGTGCACTAGAGATGTCATCTATAAAGTTTATAGATGTATATATCCATGTACATCTATAAACTTTTCAACCAATAAAATTTCAATTGAGAAATGTAAAAAGAGAGATCTTAATTATTCCACTTTGAAGTTGACAAATCATTTTAGGCCACCGATACAAACATTGAAATTCCCACAATATCAAAAAAAATGAAATATTTGGCACACAACCTTGAGCAACCTTTGACTAACATCAATTTCATGATTTTTATGGGCATTCAAGTATGACACATATTGACAATTGACTTTACATCTTGACATGAACATTTTTGATAAATTAAAATGTCCAAGTTCTTTTCCTGAATCACCTATGATTGAGACTATTTGACATTAATATTTTTGAATTGATCAAAGCTAGATGACAACAAACTTTTAAAAATGAATTGAAATACTTGCACAACCTTTGAGAAGATGAGTTGATTCATGGACTTCGACTTGGTAGACTCAAAAGTTTAAAATTGTCATGATAAAAATTTGAGGACATCCTAGACTCCATTTATATATGTTCTCATGTAGTAGCTTCCCTAGGTTATCTCTTGTATCATGTCCATTTGCAACATCTTATGTTGTTTCATTGCTTAATGATGTAGTGTCTTTGAATTCCCATTTCATTAATGAATTCATGTTTCTCCTTCAAAATTTAGTTGAAGAGATAACTAATACTACTCTATGTGTCCTAGAGGTCTATATCATGTTGCATCAAGTTCACAACTTTCAATGCACAAAAATAAATACATGATGACCTCCTTTAGGCCTTCTCCACTAGATCCCCAAAAATGGAATCATCTTGAAAGCATGACATGATATCCAAAAACCTGGGCATTCCTTTTGGTTACTTACAAACATGTGGAAGTAGTTTCTAGACAAGCTAAAAAAAGGTCCTATCTTGGAAAAATAGATTCCTCTTCATGGCTAGAAGAATTCAAGTTGCCAATAAATTACTCATAGCCAACCATGTATGCATTTATTCATGTTAGTTGCTCTCCAAATCATGCTATAAATAGCTAACAAAGATTATAAGATGATTTCTATGGGCAAATGGGGTAATAATAGACGGATGGACCAAGCTCTACATGGGCACATTATCTCTGACCTAAAGATTGTGGCAGGCTTGGAATCTTAGACCCCTAGACACAAGGAATATGCCTAATGATGAAGTGGATAGTTAGAGAATTGCAAGAATTAGGTACTTGAAAATCTTGTTTTAGTTTCAAGTACAAACTACCATAACTTTAGAAGTTTAGTCTTCTACTAGCCAACTATATGTAAGGTTATCTCAATTGTATGCTAGTTATAATTGTTCATGCTTTATATGCTAACTATCAGAGGATCTTCTAAAGGCAATAATGTCTACTAAAAATTTTAGCTGATATCATTAATAGATTTAATGGTATAATAATCATTGTTTATTGCCATGTAATTGAAAAACATCACTAATAGTATTTGAGTGCACATAGGCCCAAAAATAATTTAACAATGCAACAATTCCAAACAAATTTTAATTGCACCTGTGAATACAAATTAAATTGATTCCCATTTTATTTCAAAATAAATTTTGGAAGTTCTTCAATTTAGAGTGCCACTTATTGCTCCTCTTATATCATTTCACATTTGTTTCTTATCATAGGTTCAGTACCTTCCCTTCTTTTTATTCCTCATATTCATTTAGATTTAGGTAATATGTGTTGTAAATAACAACATTCATCGAATAAATGTTGTTTAGGGTCCTATGCAATTTCAAACAAACACATGATGATAAGAAATGTATGGGTAATGTTGCCATTGTATTTAAAAATATTCTATCCCATAATATTACTTTTCTCAATGATTAAGCAAAATATTAGCACTAGAATTGTAATAAAAGACATGACATTTCCACAATCCATGATGGTGAGAGATAGTGTTTGTAGATTTAATATTGTTTTGCTTCACATATCAAGACTTTTTTGTAAACTTTTGTTTTATTTGGAGGTCCATTTATTTATATAATATTTTTTTGTTTCACATGTATCAAGAATTTTTTATTTTTCACTTTTCTTTATACCCATAAATGAATCACAATTTGCAATTGTAATTGAGTTTGTAAATTTACAAATTTTAAAATCTATATTCTACATTTACTGAATTACATAAACACCTAACTATTTTGCATTCAAATGTGCATGTCAACATAACCATTACACCCTTTCAAATAACCCAATTGCTAGTTTGTAGAATGAGAAGGAGAAATCATCATTATTTTGTTGTGGCTTGCATATCCCCACATCAAATAAAAGCAATGTGAACAATTATATTTATAATCAAGTAAAACTATAATAAATTTCATGTTTGGAATTGTATTTGATGTTTTCATTGTATGATAAGTGTTCATCACTTGTTTTAAGCAAAGTATTAGCACCACATAATTGTGTTTATATTTGTTTATGTTATGGTAGATTTTTTCTAATGAACTCTTTTGGGAGAATGGTTTTGTCTTTAATACAAGGCAATCATTTCTAAATGAATCATTTCTAAGTCTTAACTATTCATAATATTGTTTTGTTTCATGTATATCAAGACTTTTTTATTTTTCACTTTTATTTATATCCATAAATGAATCATAATTCAAATGCAATTATAAATTTACATTTTAAAACCTATATTCTACACTTACTAAATTACACAAATACCTAAATAACTTCTCATGACAAAAACAATCATAATAATCATAAATAGAAATGTCCTCATAAATGTCCACAAACACACATGTAGATAGAAATGTCAGGTCATAAATGTCCACAAACACACATACATGCAAATGTATCTAGATAGAAATGTCCATACATAGACATGTACATCTATAGAAATGTCTGCTCAAACAAATATAAGATCTAGAGAAATATCTAGAGAAACACATGTCTATGAAGTGCTACCAATAGCCTGGTCATCATGTCGGCTGCGAGTTGAGGAATCTGAGTCTGACTAAGCATCCTACTCTGATGGATGCGTTGAGCCCTAGAGATAGTACAACACATGTTTGTATAAAAGTGTACAAATTATGTTAAAATATAAATAGAATAATGTTAAATATATATACATGCACATATACAAATTATATGCATAATTTACATGTATGTGAGATGTAATGATTTAAAAATTTAAAACTCACCTGTCCACTAACATTACTGCCATCAGCTAAATCACGCCTATGTACATGGTCCATCCCCAGAGTAGGTGTAAAATGAGCTAACCCCTACAATATATATATATATATATATATATATATATATATATATATATATATATGTATATATATGTATATATGTATATATATGTATATATATGTATATATGTATATAGATATATATATGTATATACATATATATATATATATGTATATAGATATATATATGTATATACATATATATATATGTATATAGATATATATATGTATATACATATATATATATGTATATAGATATATATATGTATATACATATATATATCTATATACATATATATATATATATATATATATGTATATACATATATATATATCTATATACATACACACACACACACACACACACACACACACACACACACACACACACACACACACACACATATATATATTAGGACTCTATCTAGAGCAAAGTAATTTAACTTACTTTAATTTAAGTTCAAGTTTAAATCATGCATGCACATGCACATACGCATGTACATACCTATGTATCAGGTACTATAGGATGATCTACTGCAATGATTATATTCGGTGCCTCCTTGGCTAGCTCAAGTAATGAAGTTTGAAGTGGACTAAGCAGGTGACTTGGCAACAAAGTGGCTAAATGAAGAAGCATATCCACAAAACCTAACACCAATCCCAGCTGCAACTACACCTCCTCAAGTGAATCTAGGGAGGGCTAGGATGTCTGATGCTCAACACAAGGCCTGATAGGTGTATCTGCCATTGCAGCAATAGAATGATCTAAGGGTGGATCAGGATGTACAGTACTCATAGGCACCTGATGAGAAGGTCTTGTAGCCTGACAGGATCATGACACACTCTATGAATGACAAGTGCTACCCACATGTCCTCTAACCTCATGTAAAGGGATACCAAGATCTAATGCAATAAAAGAATATGACTCCAATAGGTCCTCAGAAAGATAACTCCTTGTAGTCCAAAGCATATGCTCTCCTGTCAGACCATCTATGTCTACAAGAGACGGGACACCCACGATAGCATAAGGATCAGTAGCATGATCCGATGGTCTGGATCATCTAGGATGACTCATCAAATATCTTCCCACATGATCAAAAGATATAATAGATGTGGCAGCTGCAATATCACCTACACTGTCAATTGCTTCCCTTTGGGAAGCAACGACAACGTGATCATCAATAGGGGCCAGGCCTGGGGAGATAGCAAGCATCCTCTCCCCAATCAAGGCCCTATAAACTAGAGCCTGTTGATCTGGATAGGCATCTCTATTAGCAACCCTACCCCTCCCCTAACCAAAATATTCTAGAAAATCCAAGTAGTTCACCTTGAGGCCCATATGAACCTCTGCATATAACTGTTGTGTAAAATATAAATGAATTTGGTCATTATTGGGATAACAACCATGAGCAACAAGAAAATGTGGATATATCAATGGGGCCATAAGAGGGTCTACACATCTAGTCACTTGGTAGCCCCTCACATTAGGTTTACCAACATAAGATGGGAAACATTAGGATTTGATAGTCTCTTTCGAGACACTAAGCTGAACAGAAGCAAGAGAAACATCACTAGTAGCCTCATGCCACATTTGGGAAAGAAAAGCAACAAGAGTATCACCTAAATAAGCATAGGTATCTCCTAGACTCTGTCTAATGTGTTGCAAGCTAGTTAAAATTGATTGATATGTGTCCCTATAAACCCCTATTGTGTTGGGGTCAGAAAGAAAAGATCAATTTTTGAATCTCAGTATCTGTATGTGTAAATAAAAAAGGTCTAGGAGGTGGTTGCACATGTACCATGATATATATATCAACCTAAATTTTGTGCATGTAAAAATAAATTACTTATTCCAATACATACATGTGCATTAGGATGGCCATGTTGAACCAATTCTCTACAAGTATGACTGATATGTCACACCAACAACATAACATGATAGTGTCTACTTTGGACTGTGGAACAAATGTATGAACATACACGTCCTACATCAGAGTAGAGAGGGATGTTGTGTTGCACTTGCCTGTATCAACATGTATTTCTTCTATGATGTACAGGTGTGTACATTTGATACATTGTTCCACAACTTCCAAACATAGACACTAGTTATCACTGGTCTTGGTGAGACATATAGTGATCTTGTAGAGAATTGGTTAAACATGACTGGATCCTAATGCAATTCCAACATGTTAAATAAATAGTTGAACAAGAGGGAAGATTTCATTTCTAAAATGCATGGATGATTCTTTTCCTTTTCAACTTGGAGAGAGAGAGAGAGAGAGAGAGAGAGAGAGAGAGAGAGAGAGAGATTTTAACTTTTCCAAATCTACACATACATATGTAATGTTGAACATGTATTAGTGTCATAAAAATGAATACCATGTGTGCAATAAAACATTTAAGTCATTCCTACTCCATGTACACTTTCTTTCTTTAAAATGTTCACACACTTACCAAGGGAGAGAGAGATAAAGAGATTTCTTTTGAAATCATTATAGCACATCTAGGTAACTCCATAGTTAAAGATATAAAATAATGAACATTACACACTAAGAACATGGATACAACCAATGACCATACATATCTAGTTACCATGGAAATATATGACTATTACATTACTTTAACTGATTAGGCAGTAATATCACTTTAATTGATTAGGCAAATTATATAATTTGGTTTGATTCATTTTGTATTAAACTTATAGTACATTCACTAAATTAGACATGCTTTTATTAAAGTATTTTTCTTGACCTTGAGTGATTAAGGATGCTATGAATTTATCTATATTTTCTTGCTACATCTATAGAAAACATATGTGTTAAGTATAGAAAACATGACTCCCATGTCTACTATATCTAGTTGGCATGTCCCCACGACTGCTAGTTTTGTAGAAAATAGCATAAAGTTCTAAGTATTCCAAAATCATTGAAGGAAGCTGGTGAAATATGAAGTTTATCTTATGAAATTAAAATCTAGCATCTATTATGTGTTCAACTACTACTACTGGAAAAAATGTTTAATAGATAGTTAAGATAGATAATTCACATGATACTCAACTACATTGGAATCATAAATTTACCAAGTCCCATCAGGCTGAGCTAAGTAAACAAACGATTTACAAAATTTATCTCAATTTTTTCAATCAGTTGTAGAGCAAACAAGTCACATAGTTCAATTCACCTTCTAGGACTCTAATTGTCCTCCAAAGAATTCTGGAAGGTGCCCTAAAATGAATGGGGCCATGAGATGGCTTCGTATTCATTCTCGTTATTAAAAAATTGAGGTACTTCATTTTTTGGTGAACAAGTCCACCTAACAAACATATCTCTTCACATTGCACAACCACCACTCGTTGGCCATTGAGGAGCTCCTTGACTAGAATGGAGATGCTCAAGGAATCCAAACATGTGGTGATGTGCATCCATCACAACCACCTTGGCATAGATCCTTGAATTGCTCACCATTTTTTCCTCTCCTCTTCTCTACACAACATTATACTTCCAAATTATGCATACATGGCTACTTCCAAACATTTGCAACAATAGATCTTAAGGAGGTTCAACTTCTAGTTGCAATGTAATTCTTTTTAATGGTTGTCCCTCCCTTTATCAATAAAACAAAATAAAATAAATGTAGCAAAGCTACTACCATTATGTTACCAAAATGCTATCAATGCCAAATACTCTGTAATGGCCGCCACTATCATGCACTCAACTTGTTAATTTTTACATTATAATAAATTGTCTTAAAAGCCTTTGCTTTCCCTTACTAACTACCAAAACTACTTATGGGAAAGTAACTCCCAAAACTAACAATAATAAACTAACATTTAATTATTTAAATACTAGAACAAGTCACTAAGGTGACTTTATTTGTAATATATTTATTTATTAACTATATACTAAAGATGTAATAATTCCAACAATTTAATGAGAACATTTAGGAAATTTAGTGAGTCTCAAATGATTTTAGTGTAGATATTTTATTTTTGATTTTTTAAACTCCTGTAATGGTGAAAAGTCCATCCCTAATACTTTTCCCCAATCATTTTGGACTTATTTTGACCTATTGTTCTTGATGTCATAACTAATGTCTAAATGACATATTTTGTGTAGAGAATTGACATCCAATTTATACCTTATTTGAATATATGTCCTTGTTCTCTAGTGGTCGAAACCTAACCCTTTGAATATATTTTGTTTCTTGTTGTAGTTTAAAATTGTAGTTATGATTTTGAACTTGGTTTAAAACCACACGTGCGGTATTTCCCCATTTCCTAAATTAAATTTAAACATGGGCCCAAGCTAAGTTGCCTCCAACTAGTTGTTACCCACGTGCTGATTGAAACAAAAATATTCAAATTTGTGCATTAGGTTACATTGTATTAGAGGTTAAAGCCCTAGTTAATTTTAGACATCCACATGATTAATTAGAGTATCATATCATTGTATCATTTGAACATCTAGGAGCATTGCATTATCATTTAATCATAAGGATGGACATATGCATTTACATTTCTACTTGGCATGTTTTCAAACTTGTTCCAAAAATTGTTATAACAATCCACTTGAGTTTGACTAAGGTACAAGGGGGAAGTAATTTGACTTCTCATCCCCATGTTGAATATCATAAGCACAAAGATTAAGGCCATATTTAAGGCTCAAAATTGAAGTAAAATGGTAAAAACTGTAGATGCACATATTAGAACCACAAGTGCAAGTTTTGAAAATTCAGCAAGAACATGGTCCATAATGTGTATCTTACATTTATATAAACCCTTCAAGTAGATATGCTAAAATTGGAAAAAATGGTTCAAGTTATAATCAAAGTATTTGATAATATTACTCTTCCTATTATCATGTAGGATTGTTTGTACCATTGATGCACTATTTCATGTGATTCCAAGGCATTTAACATAATTTTTTGATTGGGGCATCCATGGATTCATGCAATGAATTAAATTCCATCTAATGTAAATCAAAAGCTAAAGTTTAAGTATGGGAATAAGTTTTATACTAAATATGCAAACGAACATCCATTTATTCATTGTTAGATGGTTGAGGAAGAAAAAATTGTTTACATAGAAGAAGTCAACACAAGAAATGCCTAAAAATAAAAAACATAGTCATACAAAAGAATAGAAAGAGGAAAAGAAAGAGGAAGATTCCCCACAAGATGGTATTAATGTTAATTATGGAGATGCTTTGGGTTCTTTAGATTTTGCATCTTCCTTTATGGGAGAGTATAAGATAAATGATCATGATTTTCATAATCCACCTTATACATGGATCCATCTATATATGGGCAGATGCCACAAAAGAAGAAAGATAATACTAAGGATTCTAAAGTGGCTTGTGTATGTGATAGAAAATCAAAGACTAATACCTCTAGTGTAAATTTTTGTATCTTGTCTACATCATTTGTAAAGACATATATTGCCATAACCCTCCTTCCTAGACCCTTTTTTTGTTTATTTAGTTGTCTATTTTTGTCATACTTATGTTTACAATAGAAAAATCATGAAATTATACATTCATATATTTCCATGGTAACTCAATATGATTTATAGCATATCCAATACAAGAAACATCACAAAAATACATAAATTTATATACATAAATTTGCACATGTTAGCTACAAAATTTGTGTCACTATCCAAATAATGAGCTTCTTGAGGTTTACATATAGTGAACAAGACTAGGATCTTGACATTCATGTGACTTATTTTTCCATGATTCACCTTATCAAGTGAGGGATTTTTGTGCTCATGAGTAAGTGTAATGTTTATCTTCCATTTGTCTATAATTTCTTGAACTTTATGTATCGGTGCAATGCATCTATACTTAGAATATCCATGTGTGTGATGAATTTAGTAGTTTTAGTATATGTATAAGCCATATGGGAAGTAGGATCTAACAAGGATCAAAAGATAAATGGTCCTAGTTTTCCAAACTAGGGTCTGACAAACCCTAGTTTAGGGTTTGTCAAATTAGGGTGAAACTAAATTCATCTTTTAACCCTAATTTGACAAACCCTAATTTCTTTTGAAACTCTAGGGTTTGATAGTTCTTTCATTGTCTCAAGAAAATTTTCTATTTTTTATGAAAATTTTCTCTATTTTATTAATTGTAATGACAAACCCTAGTTTAGGGTTTGTCAAATTAGGGTGAAACTAAATTCATCTTTTCACCCTAATTTGACAAACCCTAATTTATTTTGAAACTCTAGGGTTTGTCAAACCCTAGTTTGGAAAACTAGGGTTTGATACTTCTTTCATTGTATCAAGAAAATTTTCTATTTTTTATGAATTTTTTCTCAATTTTATTGATTGTAATGACAAACCCTAGTTTACCAAACTAGGGTTTACCAAAATGTTCTAGTTCTTTAACTAAAATCATCAAATTCCTGCATTTAATTAAATTTTTCTATATTTCATTAACTATAATCACAAATCCTATTGCCAAACTAGGGTTTCATAGCAAGAAATTTTCTTTATTTAATTGACTATAATGGATGCCATGGAAGCTCTTGTCAGCAAGAAACTGGTGTATTCAAGTGAACATGCAAGCATTGCATATATACAATATTAGAAATGACATGACGAATTTATGCACCTGAATATGGGAGTTTGCTTGACGTGTATGGTGCTGTGGCCCGTATCCAACTATGACTAGAGCTCGACATGTATGGAGATGCTATCATGTGGAGTCTTTGCCTTTATGGATGTTGTTCCCTGTCGCCATCATGGATGCCATTCCCTATTGCCTTCAGACACCGTTCCCTATCGCCTTCGTTCTACTATGAGCTCTCAAATGACAAAAAAACTGTTATTTGAGAGTCTTAACCTATTTTATAAAAAAATAATAAAATAATGCCTTCGCTCGAAGACCCTCTTTGATCGAAGGCATTATTTTATTGTTTTTTATTTGGTGCTCAATCACCTTCATTCACAGACCCCCTTCGAACGAAGGGGCTAACAATCTACTTTTTGACTTGGTCGACAAGGCCTTCATTCAAAGAGTCAACCTTCAAATGAAGGTGTCTGCTAAAGATTTTTTGGCACCTCCAATTTTTCTTCATCCAAAAAATTGTAACCCACTACAATGAGGACTGATAATGGTGGTGAATTTTTCTCTAATGATTTTGATAGATTTTGTAAAGATTGTGGTATTCATAGACAAAAGACAACTCCATAATCTCCACAATAGAATGGAGTTGCAGAAAGAATGAATAGGACATTGATGGAGAAGGTTAGGAGTATGTTGATTTGTGTTGGTCTAGAACAAAGGTTTTGGGCTAAATCTATTGCCACTTCTTGTTACCTTATTAATAGGTCTCCTACATCATCTCTTGTTGATAAGACACCTATAGAGGCATGGTCAAGTCACAAGCCTTCATTATGACATATTAGAGCTTTTGGTTGTGAGGCATATGCACATGTGCCAAAGGAGAAGTGACCAAAGTTGGAGAACAAGGCTGTGAAATGTACCTTCATCAGATACAATTATGGTGTGAAAGGATACAAGCTTTGGTATCTTGTTGTACAGAAGGTAATATATAGTAGAAGTGTTATTTTTAGAGAAATTAAGCTTTCTTTTGTTACATTGCAACTAGAATAAAGTAAACAAGATGTGATTCAATTTCCTTCTACACCTAAGAAAGTTGAATTGAGGCCCATGGATAGATAAGAAGTTGAGAGAGCTCATCTATATCTGAATCTTCAGAAGAGGAGGAAGAACCTCCAACTTAGCTTGTTCGTAGGTCTATAAGGCATAAACAACCACTTGAAAGGTATTCACCTAATGATTGGAGATATAATTTTGCTTTGAATACTAACATAGATGAACTTAGATCTGTAGAAGAGGCATTAGGTATGAATGATGTAGAATCTTGGAAGATTTCTATGTATAAAGAAATGACATCTTTAGAAAAGAATGATACATGGGATCTTGTACCATTTCCTGAAGGATGAAAACTTGTTGATTGCAAATGGGTGTTCAAGAAAAAATTGGTTCAAATGGAGGTATTGAGAAGTACAAAGCAAGGTTGGTTGCAAAAGGTTACTCTCAAGTTGAGGGTGTTGATTATGGTGAGTTATTTTCTCCTGTTGCAAAAATGACATCCATCAGATTTTTGCTTTCTATTGCTGCTTCTTATGATTTAGAGGTTGAGAAAATAGATGTGAAAATTGCTTTCCTTCATGTGACTTGGAGGAGGATATTTATATGACACAACTAGATCACTATGTGGTGAAAGGTAAAGGTAATTTGGTTTGCAAATTGAAGAAATATTTGTAAAGTCCTAGGATGTGGTACCAAAAATTTGATACATATGTATTGAGTCTGGGATTTGAGCATTCTAAATCAGATTATTGTGTTTATTATAAAACTGATGGTGATCATTTCCTATTTATTGCATTATATGTTGATGATATGTTATTTATTGGTAAAGGGAAAGGTATGATTTCAAAACTAAAATCTCAACTTGTTGCTAAAATTGAAATGAAAGACCTAATACCAAATTGTACTTTGCAGCCAATTTGGTTAAGATGTACCATCATTTTTTTTTGTTGCTTTGGAGAAGCAAATAGTTCAAAAGGAGGGGAGAAGAAAATTTAGGTTCACAGGCCAGCCTAGAAGGCCTACTGTCCTGATAGAGGACCCTTGCAGAGATCACAGTACCAAGATCATGTATCAATTCAATTAGAGATGCTACATGAGCCAGATAATGTGACAAGATACTCCAGTAGGGCAGGAGGTATCCTAGGTCTAATAGGTGAAGTTAAGACTAACCTAGTCATTGTAGATTCATTCATTATAGTTTGATGCAGTTTAGAAAGGTACATATGACTTTGTCAGGTTTTTTATGATTATAAACATTTATCACATGCAATAATGTTTAGTTAGATTATGCAAGTGATTTATAAGAAAGATAAAATTATACACAAGTCATATTGCATGAAATAATTGATTATATTCAAAGGAGAAGTGTTTATATCGTCCCACACAAGCCATGGGAGTAACTGTATGTGATTCAATGCACAACAATAAGTACATCTGAACTAAAGGAAAGCATATAAAGTAAAGATGGGACCTGTCATTGCTCGAGTAAATGATGAATTACATTGTCTACACCGACATCTCTAGTTGTCCCAGTGGTAGCTTTAATTGAGCCCACAGGAGGAAGTAAAATGTGATGTTAGAGCTCAGGGTTTCATCTTTATTTCTATATGAAGTAACTCAAAATGTACTTATTATCTTACATATGATCAAAAAAATGAAGAAGATAAATAGACATTAGATGCAGATATCAAACCAAGATGAAGCAGGAAAGAGAAGATCAGACAAACAATCAAGAAGGAGAGGGTATCAGCCTACATACTTTCATGTAGCTAGGGTTGTTCATTGTGCAGGAACAAGTTCATGAAATTAGTCATTAAGGACATGTGTGAACATATGTAGTAGTCAAGAAGACTAAATGAAAATCAAAGTTAGGGAGCAAAACATGAAGCCATGAAGCAATAGTTCAAGCTATATGAAGAGGACAATAGTATGGCTATCACAGTGCAAAGGACAGTCATAGCTAGAGAGAAGTAGTTACGGTGAGAGAAAAAAGATCATCATTATAAGTTTCCAATGGGGAAACAACCTGTTCCAAATATTTATCAACCAAATAGAAGTCATATGGTGGTAGTCAAAGGATAGAGAGAAAGTAGAAGACTGTATCATGACAATCATAAAATGTTGTTACAAAATGACAATAGTCTTTAAGCTTTGAAGGCAGTCACAAAATGTTTCAAATGATTATCAAATAGTTTTCATGACAACAAATCCAACATATAGAGAAGATACATGTAGAGGTTATTGAATGCAAAATCATTATATAAGCAATCATGACAAATCATAAGGAATAATAAATCATGTAAAAAAAGTCAACATCAATGATAATAATTAGATAGAAGGTTGATCAATATAATAGCAGAAGAGCAAATCATATGCTGAGTGGAGAGAGACCTTTGAGAAACACATTATGATAAGACAACAAAGGCAAGAAAACAATCTTCTATGGACTATCATAGAGGTAAAAGAGATCATTGAGATGCACAAAATTATCTATAATCATCAAGGAACAATCAAATGTATTGGTATAGTCAAAGATAAGGAACAACAGTTCATGAGGAAAGGGGTGTAAAGGAGATAGTGCAGTGTCTAAAGGCCATAAGAATAGAACAAATATTTACCACTTTCATTATGAATAATGTGTGAAATTGCTATTGAATGTTTAACTGTTGGGAATTAAGGTGTCTCAACCTTGGTAATTCCTTGCATTTTTTATGTTTGTATTTATTAATTCATTGCCTATGTTGTAAATAATTGTAAATTCCATATTGTCATGTTGTGGGATGTGGCACGGTGATGTGTCATCCTACATAGAAGATGACAACTTGTAATTTTGTCCTCACATGAGGAGATAGGTGTCCCACTTAGTGGTAGGAGAATTTTTCCATGTGTCAGCATCTTGGATGTTGTGTAAGGAAATGTTGACCGAAACGGTTATGACGGATTCCTATGATGAAGTTATGACATGTAAGAGTCAGAAATAGAAGGTTGTAAGACAGGTGAAGACATGTGTCATGAAGCATCTTTGAAAAAGGTATATTTGGGTGCAAAGGTATATTTGGGCACTCCAAGGTGGACTATGACATGTTGTAAGAGAATTTACTATTTATAGCCTGTTTATGATAGATTCTCTTACAACTGTAAGTTCTAACTACTATGACAGATTCTATGACGGTTGTAAGAGTTGTAAGAGCATATGTCATACCCATTTTGGAAATAGGCGACCTCTTTGGGATGAATCTATGGACAAGTGTTAGGCACATTCTACAATGTTGACCAAGTGTCCTTAGGCATGGGTTTTGGGCCATGAGGCCAAGTTGGACGCCCATCTCAAGATAGGACCAATTCTGCCTTGTATATTCTATATAAACAGGTGCTTGGAGGAGGAGATGAATTTACAGGTTTTTATAGGTACTGTTATGCTGCCAGATTGACTCTAGACATGAGTGTCGAAGACCATTGAAGATTGCATTGTAAGTGTATTGTAAACCTTATTCAGTTTTGTTAATACATTATGCAGGTTTCTGAGTGTGGGGTTTTTCACCCGATAAGGGTTTTCCCCACCATAAATCTTTGTCTCTCTTCTTTTGTCTTCTTTTTGGTTCATGTGTATTGCTGCAATATCCCATTTACATGTTTCATGTTGCTATTATTGTAAGGATTAAATTGAATTTGTATAGCTCTCCCCTCACTAGATTAGTGTAGGAAGCAATTTCCGCACATCTAGCTTCCTTTCAGTTGGTATCAGAACTTGATCACCTTTGGTCCTAGTTGTTAGGTAGAGTTTTTTGAGTTGATCTTAAGTTGACTAGAAGTCTGTGTAGAGTATTCTAAATCTTATTGTAGCAAGGAGATGGCAAGCACATCCGGAAGGATAGAAGTGGAGAAATTCAATGGCACAAATTTTGAGTTGTGGAAGCTCAAGATGGAAGACATGCTTGTAGACCGAGACCTCTGGGAAACTATCAGTGGCACTAAACTAGCTGCAATGTCACAAGATGATTGGGATCTTAAGGATTAGAAGGCTAAGGGTCTCATAAGACTTAGTCTTGCTGATTCTGTTTTGTTAAATGTCCATGAGGAGACTACTACGAACTTGCTTTGGAAGAAGTTGGGAGATGTGTATCAAGCCAAATCCCTGGTTAACAAACTTTTCCTAAGAAAGAAGTTGTATTCTCTTCAAATGGGGGATAGAGGATCCGTTGCCAAACATATGAATATTTTCAACATGTTGGTTGCATAATTAACATTTGTTGGTGTGAAGATGGAGGAGGAGGATCAATGTATGACCCTGCTTTGTTCTCTACCAGATTCATGGGATCATCTTGTCATGGTTATTGGAAGCACCACATCCACATTCAAAATGGATGAAGTGGTTTCTTCACTTTTGTCTAAAGAGATGCAGAGAAAGTCTTCTGAGGCAACCAAAGAGGCTCTTGCAATCCATGGAAGACCCAAGGAGAAAGGGAAAAGGAAGGACAAGAAAGATGAGAAAAGTAGATCCAAATCCCATGGGAGATCCAAATCTCCTAGAAAGTCCAAGGCTCTTTGTTGGAACTGTGGCAAAACTAGGCATTTTCGAAAGGAATGCAAGGAGGAGAAGAAAAAGAAGAAGAAAGCTCCTGATTCAGATTTTGACAAGTCACAAGATGATGGTGATGCTTTCATCGCAGCCCTGGCAACCCATACATCTGATGATGTGTGGTTGATTGACTCTGGTGCAACATTCCACATGACCTCGCATCGAGACTAGTTTACCAAGTATGAGGAGTTTGATGGTGGAAAGGTGTACTGGGTGATGACTCTCATATGAAGATTGTCGGTCATGGAAGAGTCTCTATTCGATTCCCTGATGGACAAGTGAAGGGGATCTCTGGGGTTATGCACATCCCAGGCTTAGCACGAAACCTGCTTTCTTTAAGTATGTTGAATGATGCAGGTGTGTAGGTTGTCTTTTTGAAAGAAGGATGCAAGATGACTAGAGGAGCTATGGTTCTTGCTAAGGGTACTAGGAGAGGTACTCTGTTTCAGCTGGAGGCATGCATTTCACAATGCAATAGTTCTTCTAACTCAAGGAAAAGGGCAACAGTCACTTCATCCCCACCATCTGAATGAGCAGTAAGGAAATCTATTGTATCTAATCTTGATGATTGTAATCGTGCATTGGAAGTTAAACTTCCTACTGAAAAGACAATGTTATGGCATAAGAGATTTGGCCACATTGGTGAGAAGGGTCTACATACCCTAAAAAATAAGAACCTCATTGAGGGGTTAGATGATTGTAATCTTGAGTTTGACTTTTGTGAACATTGCATATATGGAAAACAAAACCGTGTTCAGTTTTACTCAAGTTCTCATAAGTCTTCTGGTGTGTTGGACCTTGTTCATTCTGATGTATTTGGTCCTGTTAATGTTCCTTCATTATCAAAATCTGTATATTTTGTATCTTTCATAGATGACTACAGTAGGACATGGATTTATTTTCTCAGAAGTAAATCTAAAGTCTATAGTAAGTTTAAGGAGTTTAAGGCCTTTGCTAAAAATTAGACTGGTAAAACGATTAAATGTTTGAGAATTGACAATGGTGGTGAGTTCTGTTCTATAGAATTTGATAAATATTGTAAGAAACTTAGGATTGAAAGACATAAGACAACTCCATACACCCCACAACAAAATGGAGTTGCAAAGAGGATAAACAGGACACTGATGGAGAAGGCTAGGAGTATGATTAGTGGAGCTGGCCTAGAACAAAATTTTTGGGCTGAAGATGTTGCCACTGCTTGCTATCTAGTAAATAGATCTCCTACATCAACTCTTATTGGTAAGACACTCATGGAGGTGTGGTCTGGTAGAAATCCTTCAATAAGGTGCCTTTGTGTTTCTAGTTGTGAGGCATATGCACATGTGCTTAGGGAGAAGCGGTCAAAGTTGAAGAACAAGGTTGTTAAGTGTATCTTCATTGGCTATGGTGTCATTGTGAAAGGATACAAGCTTTGGAACCTTGTGGCTAAAAAAGTGTTGTATAGTAGAAGTGTCATCTTCAGAGAGCTTACACCTTCTTCCACTATTTTACAACCAGAAGAAAAAGAAAAGAAAGACGATGTTGTTCAGTTTCCTGCTACCCCTGAGAAGACTAAACAAAAAGACAATGTTGGACCTGATGATGAGGAGAGCTCTTGTAGCTCTGGAATCTCAGAGGAAGAAGCTAAACCTCAACATCAGCCCTTGAGGAGGTCTACACGGATAAGAAAGCAACCTGAAAGTTTGGTTTTACATTGCTTGATTCTAGTTGTGCTTATGCTTTGGTTACTAATAGTGATGAACCTAGAACTATATCAGAGGCTATGGAAATGAAAGATGCAAGTTCCTGGAAGGATGCCATGGAGGATGAGATGGCTTCTTTGGAAAAGAATCAAACTTGGGACTTGGTGCCTTTGCCTCCTGGACGGAAACCCATTGGATGGAAATGGGTGTTCAAGAAGAAATTTGGCGCAGATGGTAGCATTGAGAAGTATAAGGCCAGATTGGTTGCGAAGGGGTATTCACAAGTGGAGGGTATAGATTATGGTGAGATCTTCTCTCTCATTACAAAGCTAACATCCATTTGATTCCTGTTGTCTCTTGCAGTAGCTTATGACTTAGAGGTAGAACAGATGGATGTGAAGATAGATTTCCTTCATGGTGACTTGGAGGAAGAAATCTACATGTCATAGCCAGAGCATTACATGGTGAAAGGTAAAGAAAATCTGGTTTACAAAATGAAGAAGTCTTTGTATGGTTTAAAGCAATCTCCTAGGAGATGGTACTTGAAGTTTGATGCATTTGTGTTATATATTGGATTTGTGAGATCAAAAATGGATCACTGTGTGTATTTTAAGTTTGATGGTGATCATATTCTCATTGTTGCACTGTATGTTGATGATATGTTGCTCATTGGGAAGGGTAAGAATATGATTTCTGATTTTAAATCTTAGTTGTCAGCACAGTTTGAAATGAAAGATTTAGGGGTAGCCAAGTACATTCTAGGAATGGAAATCAGAAGAGATAGAGCTAACATAAAACTTTGGTTAAGCCAGAGTAAGTATGTGAAGACCGTGTTGGATAGGTTCAGCATGGTAGATTGTAGACCATTGTGTGTTCTTGTTTCTTTGGGGACAAAGTTGTCTGTTGAGGATTGTCCAAAATCTCCTAGTGAGGTGGAGGACATGAGCAGAGTACCTTATGCTAGTGTTGTTGGCTGTTTGATGTATGCTATGGTCTACACAAGGCCAAACATTGCCCAAGTAGTGGGAGTTCTTAGTCGATTTATGGCTAATCTTGGATGGGTTCATTGGGATGTAGTTAAGCGAGTGTTCAGATACTTGAGGGGTACTTTCAAGTATTCCATATGCTATCATGGTAATATTTTAGACCTCCACATTCTGTTGATATTCATGGATTTGTGGATTTAGATTGGGCAGGTGACATTGACAGCAGGAGATCCACCAGTGCTTATGTGTTTACACTGTTTGGTGGTACGATTAGTTGGATGAGTAAGCAACAACCTGTGGTTGCTTTTTCCATGACAAAAGCTGAGTATATGGCAACAACTCATGCTTGTAAGGAATCCATTTGGCTTAAGAGATTGTGTTCAGATATTAGTGTTGATGTAGGTCAAATTATGATCAGTTGTGACAGTCATAGTGCAATTTGCCTTGCGAAGAATCCAACTTTCCATGCCAGAACAAAGCATATTGATGTATAGTTTCATTTCATGTGAGACATGGTAGAGGATGGGAAGGTAAATTTGGAGAAGGTAGATACTTTGAAGAATGTTGCAGATGCATTGATGAAGCTAGTGAGCACAGAGAAGTTTAGATGGTGTTCAGAGTCTATGGGCCTCTCGGCCTATAGCAGTTAAATCCTATTATTCTATTGGCTCTTACAAGGTGTTTGACAAGTGGGAGAATGTTGGGAATTAAGGTGTCTCAACCTTGGTAATTCCTTGCATTATTTATGTTTGTATTTATTAATTCATTGCCTATGTTATAAATAATTGTAGATTCCATATTATCATGTTGTGGGATGTGGCATGGTCATGTGTCATCCTACATGGAAGATGACAACTTGTAATTTTGTCTTCACATGGGGAGATAGGCATCCCACTTAGTGGTAGGAGAATTTTTCCATGTGTTGGCATCTTGGATGTTGTGTAAGGGAATGTTGACCAAAATGGTTATGACAGATTCCTATGATGAAGTTATGACATGTAAGAGTCAGAAATAGAAGGTTGTAAGATAGCTGAAGATATGTGTCATGAAGCATCTTTGAAAAAGGCATATTTGGGTGCCCCAAGGTGGACTATGACATGTTGTAAGAGAATATGTTATTTATAGCCTGTGTATGATAGATTCTCTTACAACTATAAGTTGTAACTACTATGACAGATTCTATGACGGTTGTAAGAGTCGTAAGAGCATCTGTCATAGCCCATTTTGGAAATAGGTGACCTCTTTGGGATGGAGCTATGGACAAGTTTCAAGCACATTCTACAATGTTGACCAAGTATCCTTAGGCATGGGTTTTGGGCCATGAGGCCAAGTTGGACACCCATCTCAAGATAGGACCAATTCTGCCTTGTATATTCTATAAAAATAGGTGCTTGGAGGAGGAGATGAATTTATAGGTTTTTACAGGTACTGTTATGTTGTTGGATTGACTCCAGACATGAGTGTCGAAGACCATTGAAGGTTGCATGGCAAATGTATTGTAAACCTTATTTAGTTTTGTTAATACATTGTGTAGGTTTTTGAGTGTGGGGTTTTTCACTCGATAAGAGTTTTCCCCACCATAAATCTTTGTCTCTCTTCTTCTGTCTTCTTTCTGGTTCATGTGTATTGCTACAATATCCCATTTATATATTTCATGTTTCTGTTATTGTAAGGATTAAATTGAATTTGTATAGCTCTCCCCTCATTAGATTAGTGTAGGAAGTGATTTCCACACACCTAGCTTCCTTTCATTAGCCACTGGAATGGATGATATTTAAGTAGAATGATTTTATAATAGCTGAGCAAAGTCCTAATAGAAGTGACTATCATAGACCTAAAGAAGAACAACCATATCTAATTTATTGAAAACTGTCGCAAGTCAAGAGACAAACAATGCCTACAGAGCTATACAGTGGATAGGTGAAAGAAAATAATGAAAGAAACATGACAGTGCATTCTAGACACAAAGAAACTAGAGCATTATGCATTGTGCTACATGAGCTTGGGATACATGGCAATACAAGAGTGTCAATCAGAGGAGCAGGTTATAAGATATGTATGACATTCTATATTCACTTGACCAAGCTCTTCAAGACTTTGAAGGTTAGGCAGTGTTGTTTTATGAATAGTTTCTAACATCATAAACATGATAACACGACAGAGATATCGCAAAAAAAAATGTGCAAACCCTATACAGTGTAGTCAACAGTTGGTGGAGGTCATGAAGAACATTAGAATGAGAGCTATTCAAATAGACAAATCAAGAGAGATACTATCCACAATTCATTCAACACCTACAGATTGAGCTAGCTGAAGCAAGAGAACATACCAAATACAAAGATCATGTCAAACATATCAGAGGTATTAGGATGCATAGACAACATTCTAAGATGACCTGTAACAAGATAGTGAAGTTCAGTCAATTCATTTTCTTTGAATCTAATAAAGCCTCATATAACCCCGTACATGTATAACAATCAAGCAGCAACATACCATCTCACAACAAGGAAAAATCTAAGCCTTCAAGAAGGTAGTCATTAAGAGATAGTCTTGAGACAACTAGAACAAGCAAGGGATCATCAAAGATAGTGAGTTGGGGGCTGAAATAAACAGTAGATCTAAATATCACATGGAAGGAAGGAGCAACAAGTTAAAATAAAGGAGCAGTCATATTGAAGAGTTTTGCATGATAGTAGGTAGCCTAAGGGTTTCACAACAATAAGAGACAGTAAAGCAAACAATCCTAAAGCATGATAAAAGGAGCAGTTAGTGAATAACAGTGAACAACTAAGACCATGGCAATTACAAGGAGATCCAAGCTAGAGATAACTAAAAATGATAAAAATGATAAAATCTTGCTACACCCATTAAAATCCCTTCAAGCTCTCAAAACCACACTGTCAAAGATAAAGTAAACTAAAGGATATAGTGATGAGTATAAAGATATTGATTATGTCTATGACAGTCATAGGCAATAAGTTTTCACAATCATATTTGATATAATGCAGTTACTAACAAACAGAGGCACAAGAGTTCTACCAAGGTTCCAATTGTTTAGACTTGTTGAAAAGTATGGTGTGCTTTCATAGGTCTAAAGTGTTGTGTTTAACAAGGCAGGTACAGTAAGGAGAAAACCCTAGCTAGGGTTTGTAAACAAGGACAGGCTCACATTTTTTTTGTTAAAATGAGGAAGTAAATCTACATATTTCTATATATAGAAAAAGAATGATACAAAGAATGGCTAGTATTTTCCTTTTATTTTTGTATGAGGAGGTTGTGGCTGAAAATGAGAATAGCCATATTTCTATGTTAAAATGCAATAATATTTCAAGAGCTTCATCTCAATACCATCATACAAAGCTGGAACCATGAAATCAAAAGTTATATTGAGCAAGATGCATAGGATTATCATGAAACCCTAGTAGGCTTTGTTACAAATAATAGACAGAGCCACCATGAAGGCATAACTTTAACCATCTTCATTGTATTCTCACAACAATCATAAATAAATATAGAGATCATGAGACAAGCAACACAGAGAGAAGCCCATTCTTGTATCTTTTTCATAGAATCAAAACAAGAAGGAAAGAGCACACAGAAATATAGGGTCTTCATCATGTCTTAACAGGGTAAGACAACAGAGAAAAGATACAGAAAAGTACAAAAAAGGTAAGTCTCAGCTCTAGTTTGAAGAACCACATCAATGAAAGGCTATTTGTAGCTAAGAACGGTAGAAAAAACCCTTCAAGAAACCCTCAAGATGCCTCAAGAAGTCTTCAAAGCCTCAAACATGGTGGTGGCACAGAGTTCTCCCAATAAAGTGAAAAAAGCAAAATGATGGAGAGTTAGGGTTTGAGACTTATTTTTTCCAACATCAAGTTGCCCTAGGCCCGTGCCTTGATATCTTTTTGAATTTTATTTTTAAATAAAATCATCATATGGAAAATAAGCCCTTGGTCAAGTCTTCAAATGATGATGCCTAGTAGGAGGTTGAGGGAGTCATAAGGGTTTATAATGTGGTTTTTGTGAAGTTTAATGATGTGACTTTTAGTTTCTAATGTTCCTTTTACCTAAAGGGTCAAGTCAAATTTCATAATGATCATGACTAAGGTTGAAGATTTGAGAAGACAATGTGGGCCCTTTTGACCTTATTGCATGACTTAGGCAAATTTGGGTATTTTGGAGACTTTTGACAATGATAGGGCAGAATAGGAGATTCTTTTGCATGAAGGAGATAAAGAGGGTTATTTTTGCCTTAAGGGGCTAATGTAGACTAAATAAACTCCTCTTATTTTAGCATGAAGTCAAGGGAAAAACAATGTATGTAAAGATATATTAAATGTAATATTGTACGAGTTACCTTAATATTTGTCATGTAAAGCAAGAAGTAAACAATCACATAACACTTATTAAAGTAAATCATAATTGATTATCTTAAATATTTGTTCAAATAGTTTATTCTTGTCCTAAAATCATGCAAAAATAGAAGAGGAGTTGAACTGAAGTGTAAACTCATGCAGGAGGGATATATTTTTCTATTTTTTCCTTGGGGTCAAACTAGGCTAATTTTGGCTTTCTTTCGGGTCAGCTATTTTTGGAGGAGCAGTTCTGAGCTATTTTTTCTTATCTTGAAGCATTTTTGGGGCCTTAATTTTAGGCTTTTCTCTTGTGCTCGCCCAACAACTTGGAGTTGCTATTTTAGACTCATTCATGCATATTTTGGAGTCCAATTGAGCTAGAGTTGACTTCCCATCCACTTTTGGAGACAAATTTTGTATTATAGGCAAAAAGGCTCATGCTTTTTTCTAGTTCTTGCTTTTTTTCCTAGCTTTGCACATTGCAGAGAGAGAGATTCAGACTTGTAACTTATCTATTTTAAAGTTTCTATAGTAGCAGTAGTTTATTTCCCAGTAGTTTATTGTTATTTTGCAAAGCATTCCTTCTATTTATCAATACAATTAGATGTTCATCTACTCAGATTCAGGTGTCTTGTCTCATGTTGAGTGATTTGATAGGAATTTACTGTGTTTTATCATAAAACCTCTAAGTTTTCTATCTAATTCTTTGGATGCAAGTATACAAAGTTTGATTTTATTATAGGTAACAGATTATGCAAGTTATTTCATATTTTTTTGTGAAAAACTTTTGGGATCAGTTTGAATTGTAAGAACAGGTGTGTTGAAGGGTAATTGTGAATCATATTGTAGATTAGAGTTAAAATATTGGTGCATCACCCCCTTTAGGATAGATTTTCAATTTAGTTTCATTTTATTCAAGTATTCTTCTATCTCTTTTCCTCATCAATTTATAGATCCAAAGGGGCATTTAAAGGGAGTTGGTTCTTCTGGAGGTCCATTCTCGAATCAGACAGACCCACAATTTAAGAATGTTCTCATGTTGCACGGGATTGCCAAGCTTGTAAAGGCTTAGCATTCAAGGTGCAATCCTTCATGACAACAGTTTTTGGCATGCCCAGTGGGACTCTGAACATAATTTCAAGCCACTAGAACATATTTTTTCTTTGCTATTTTGGTATGCACATTAGGGTTTCATCCCTTTAGAGGCAAAAACAACATATTTAGTGACTCAAAATTCTAATTTTTTACAGATCTAGTGGATATAGCACATGAGAAAGGTCCAAACGAGAGGAAGTTGAACTCCATGTAAGTATCTTCAGCTATCACCTCCTAGAAGAAGAGGTAGAACAATAGTAAGAACACCCAGTCTAGTAGGGAGAACTCAATCTACTCCTCCAAGGCTCAGGACTGTAGAGTTTGATCAATGAAATTTAATGATAAATCTTCAAATACAAACCCCACAAGCCCCTCAACCACCACCAATGGCGAGAAGGTTTCCTTTTGTCACATTTAATACTAGCAGCCTATTGTTTCTTGCAGCACATAATGACATTCCAGTGGTAGCATTGAGAGGCTTACCATTCTTCATAGGTGAAGACCAAACTACTCCAATTGAGCATATAAAAGATGTGGCTATGTTATGTGTAGTCCATCACATAACATAGGGGAATGTTACAGTGAGATTACTGGTTACATCTCTGAAGGGAAGGCCCTTCAATGATTTAGAGGATTGGCAGTAGGTTCAATTACATCATGGGATCTGTTGGGGGGCACTTTGAATAAATAATTTGAAGACAAGTTAGATAACCTGTCATTGGTTGAACAACTTAGCATAATAAAGAGAGCTCCCCAGGAGCACATGGCTGATTTTAACTTTTGTTTCCAATGGACTTGGGATAGAATACCAGCAACGGTAAGACATACTGCTGAACATGCATTTCTATACTTTCTTAGAGCTATAAATAGTGATATTACAGTAATGGTCCAGTCAATGGGTGGTACATCATTACTAGGTGCTGATGAGGACTCTATAAGAGCTGAGAACAATCTAATTTAGGCTGGTAAAATAACCCCAAGGTTGTCAATGCCTATTTGTTCTAGAAATAAAGCCATCAATCCCATTGTAAATCCCACCTCTTGCTATTGTACCTATTGTACCAACCCTCAATTATCAAATTACTACTCAAACTAATGTTGTCCTAGCCCCATCCCAAGAGTTGCAAGAACTAAAAGGGAAATTCCAAGAACAAGTAGGGCTATTAAAAATAGTTATCAATAAATTAGTGAGTATAGAGAAGTAGTAGAATCAGGTTTACAATCATTATCAGTCCCCATACCCAAATAAGCAACAAAATTACCAGATCTAGCAGCAAAATAACTAGAATAACCAGCAAAGTAACCAGTAGAACAAACCTTCATATCAGCTTGAAAACTAAAGCCAAAGAAAGAATTTTAACATAAGGCCTTATCAGCCCTATAATCAGCATGTTGCCAGCTCATCTAGAGAGTTAATACCAATGCAAAACAATATGACACAATAGTACAATTAGTGTTACCCTTGTAACCAACCACACAACCAATCAACCTACTCAAATGGTATGATTGATTAGGCCTTAATGGTGCAAAATAATGTTGCTATCCAACAAAGTACCATACAAGAAGTTTCAGAACAACAAGCTTATAATCTTGAACAACAACAACCTGATGCAACATTCATGAATTGGCAGGGTGAGGAGTTTTATGGGGTTAATCATATGTAGAGGCAAAATCAATTTGCCCAGTCCATTGCAGCTAACATGGGAGCCAAAAATAGAGCTGTTGATATAGGACATCAAGCTAGAAGAAGCCAAAATCAAGCTCCATCAAGCCAGCAAGGAGTTGTTGGTCCATCACAGTAGTCAAATGTTCATGTTTTACCAAGGGGATAACTTGTTCCAACCTAGAATTAGTTGAGAGGGCAGCCACAACAAGTAGATCCTATTGCTTCAAGGGGACAACCAAAGGTTGGTTCATGTTCTTTTAATATTATAGATTATATGAAAAAAGAAAATTTAAGCATGTCTTTGTGGGACTCATTGTCTTTCCTAGGCCAAAAATATTTATTACAAAAGGCCTTATCTAATACTTCTATGAATAATGAGACTGTTAGTTATCATTGCACCAAAAGATCGACCTATTAATGCTTGATACAACCACTTGACTTAACAAGCACGGGCGGTGGTTAAGACCTTGTCGTAAACCACCGCAGTGTAGCGCTGAACAAGGAGACCAAGGGCCACACCTTGCAACAATCCCCCCAGTGCAAGCACAGGTTTGAACCCATGACCTCGGCTCTGATACCAATTGTTAGTTGTCATTGCACCAAAAGATCGACCTATTAATGCCTGATACAACCACTTGACTTAACAAGCATGGGAGGTGGTTAAGCCCTTGTCGTAAACCACCACAGCGTAGCGCTGAACAAGGAGACCAAGGGCCACACCTTGCAATAGAGACCAATCATGACTAGCCAAGAGACTAGCATAGGGTAGTGCTTGCAAATGAACCACCAGTTCAGAATGAACAACAAGCCAAAGATGTCAAACCTACACCATTTTATGTTTCATTAATCATTGGTAAAAATCTTGTGCATAACGATATGATCGATTTAGGTACTAGTACATCAGTAATGCCAAAATAGATAATGGACAAGTTAGGTTTGACTTATGAACCAATGTCCAAACCTGTGACATAATTAGATGGTTCATCCATCAATACCCTTGGAGTGATCAAAAACCTGGATCTTACCTTGCATGCTTGTCCAAATTTTGCATTCCCGCAAGATATGTATGTCATAGATCTGCCCCCATACTTTTCCTTGTGCCTTTCCAAAGATTTCATAGCAAAGTTAGTAGGTTATCTGTTAGTTGATTGGTCCCATATGTGCTTCAGGACAAGGTATGGTACAAGAGTGACTGTAAAGTTAGAAAATATTGCTAAGCACCACATTGAACCTTATATTCCTAGTGTTGTTAATGCTAATTTGACCTATCATGAGGAGGAACAACTTGTTGTTCATGAGAGTAAAAACCCAATTGAGAACATAGAAGACCTATTTTTAGATGAATGGGCATCTAAAAACCATGAAGATGACCATAATAAGCAAATGGAAGAAGTTGGTTTAGGTATCTATATGATCCATGAATAGAATTAGCTTATTCCTAACCTTGTGAAAGGTGAAAATCAGCAACAATGGCAAGAAGAACCACTAGAAAATGAGATGTGACAGCTGTACTTTGATGGGGTAAGAAGCAAAGTTGGTGCTGGTGGTGGAGCTATGCTCATTTCACCTAAAAATGAGAAGTACTATGCAACATTCAGTTTTACATTCAGCTGTACAAACAACACAACAAAATAGGAGGCACTTATTCATAGCTTGGAATGGGCTAGGAAAAAAATATCAAGTGTTTGCAGGTATTCAGTGATAGTTAACTAGTTGCAAATCAGGTAAGAAACATTAATGTCAACAAAAATGACTTGTTGAAGTCATATAAACACTGAGTATGGAACTTAATTGAAGATTTTGATGCATTTAACCTATTGTTTATGCCTAGGAATCAAAACAAATAGGCTGATAAGTTGGTAGCCATGGAGTCTGAATTTGATATACCCAAAGAAATTAGAAATACTGAGAAGCAACAGTATGTGAAGGTGGTTGTAAGGTCATCAGTACCTGATAATAACATACATTGGTAGGTTTTTGAAAGTGATGACTAGATAGCAAATTTTCTCATTAAGGAGGCTGAGTTTTAGCTGGTAATTAGTAGAAATTGTAGCAGCAATTTGAGGACTAGATTGTACAACTTAAAACAAATAAGCTGCCAAAAGGCTTGGTGACTCTACAATCAATCTTCAATTTAGATGATCAGTTAAGGAAGGAGAAAGCCAACATACTAATCAACCAAGACCACTATGAGTCAGTGGAGATTTTCAAATCCAAACTTCTCAAGTTAGGAAAGGTATGTACAGCTGAAGATAAACATGCTTTTGTGTTATTATGTTTAGAGTTTGATGATATTTTTGCATGGGAGTACAAATACCTCAAGGGTTTTAACCTCGAGCTAGCTCAGCATACTATAGAGCTAGAACCGGGTGCAAAACTAGTGAGGTAGAAGTAAAGGCCTCTTAACCCCAAGCTAGAGGTTATGAAGAAAATAAAATTGAACAAGCTCATTCAAAGTAACATCATTTTTCTAATCAAATGCACCTCATGGGTGTCTAATTCAGTGCTTGTTAGAAAGAAGAATGGTGCTCAAATCAGGATGTGTGTTGATTTTAGGGACCTGAACAGGGTATAATTGAAAGATCACTATCCGTTGCACTCAATGGAGCAGATTCTACAAGTGGTTTCAAGTTCTAAAAGTTTTTCTTTGTTGGATGGCTTTTCAGGTACAACCAAATTTTGGTTAAGGAGGAAGACCAGTATAAGACAACATTCACAACCAAATGGGGTACTATGGCTTATCAAAAGATGCCATTTGGATTGTCAAATGCTAGAGCAAGCTTTTAGAGAGTCATGGATATGGCATTTCAAGGTATAATTAATAAATTTGTTTTGGTTTATCTAGATAATATTACTATTTTTTTTAAGGATGCCAAAGATCACTTTTCCCATCTTAGATAGGTCTTTGAAAGATGCTGAGAATATAGAGTCTCATTGAAACCTATAAAGTGTATATTTGCTATTCATGAGGGTAAGCTACTGGGTCACATTATTTCCAAGCATGGGCAAGTGTTATTTCAGCCTTACCCCTACCTACCCATAAGAAGGGACTGCAAAGTTTCTTAGGAAGAATCAATTTCTTTAGACTATTATTCCCAATATTGCAAGTTTATTGAAGCCTCTAACAGCCATGTTGAAAAAGAATATAAGTTTCAACTAGACTAAAGAAGGAAATGACATCTTTCAAGACATCAAAGCAGTTATAATAGTAGCTCCAACATTAATAAACCCAGACTTTCCTATGGAGAAGTTGACACTATCTCTTCTATGTTGACTCAGTAGAACAAGGAAGACCAGGAGCAACCAATAGCCTTTTTCATCCAGGGATTAGAAGGCTATGAGAAAAGGTACACATTTTTTGAAAAGCATGTACTTGTTGTAATAAGAAGTCTTAAAAAATTTTAGGTACATGTTATCAAACAATAAAATCCAGCTGATGGTTTCCCATCCAAGTGTGAAAGAATTCTTGTTGAGCAAAGATCTAGTAGATAAAAGAGCTGGTTGGATAACTAGAGTGATGAAGTATGATGTTAACATCAAGTTTACCAAGCTGATTCGGGGTAAAGGACTATGTGAACAGCTAGCTGAAATAGCTAAAGATGGTGCAAAGCTGCCAAAACAAGTGGTTTTAATGACTGATAATGATATTATTCCTATTGTCCCAACCAACAACACTAGCTGGACACGAGATATGATGCATTATTTGTAGACTGGAGAGTGCTCAACAAGGCTAAGTGTAGCAAAAAGAAGGTATTATAGGTTGCAAGCCATTCCATATGTTATTGTCAATAATATTTTGTTTAGAAAAGACTACAATGGAGTGCTCTTAAGATGCATTAAAATAGATCAGATTGATAAAGTATTGCATGAGTTTCATGATGGACTAGCTGGTGGTCACCTTGCAGCCCACACAACAGCCTTAAAAATCATGAAGCTTGGATATTACTAGCCATCTCTTTTCAAAGATGTGCATAATTGGGTAAGAATGTGTGTGAAATGTGTTGTATTTGTAGGCAAGCAAGTTGGTAGCCTTGCCACTACAACCCATCATAGTTGATCAACCTTTTACCAAGTGGGGCCTTGATTTCATTGGAGCAATTAACCCACCTTCATGTTCTAGTCACAAGTGGATATTAAAAACCACATACTATTTTACTAAGTGGACAGAAGCAGTAGCTTTGAAAGAGGCTAATGAGAGTGTTGTTTTGAACTTCTATGAAGATTTAGTAGCCAGGTTTGGTGTTCCAGATACAATCATTTCAGATAATGCCTTAGCTTTCGTTGGTATGAAAATAACTGACTGGGCCATCAATTATGGTGTTTACCTAAGCACTTTGTCAAATTACTACCCTCAAGGGAATGGGCAGGTTGAGTCCACTAATAAAAACCTCATCAAGATCATCAAACGAACAATTGAAGATAACCACAGAACCTGGCATTCAAAGTTGAAATTATCCTTATGGGCTAATAGAGTGACTCCTAAAAGGTCCACTAGTCAATCTCCATATATGCTTGTGTATGGTAAAGAAGTTAAGCTACCTATCTCAACTGAGTTACCAACACTAAGTCTCATGAAAGAGCTTGAGTTCATGGAGGATGGTCCTATGGAGGGATGGTTGGTTGAGCTAGTAGAGTTGGAAGAAATAAGGAAGAAAATAGCACAGCAGTTGGAGATGTAGGTGTGTGTAAGAAGTTGAGTCCACTTTTTGGCCAAAAAGTGAAGTGTTTTCCCTAATTTTCAGAATTTGTCACATTTGACCTAAAAATTTAAAGCACTTAAAGGTGGAATTTTAAAAAAGTTTAGTAAATATGAAATGTAGTACTCAGAGTCTAGTTTCCAAAGATGTAATTTTTTTAATACCCAGATGACACAAATTAATTTTCAATAGACATTTCTAAAAACCACTGTTTAAAAGTCACTATTTTTTTACTATACCATGCACGTGTACGTCATCCATATTTTGACCTAAATAATCGTATTTTTCTAAATCCTTTTGGGAAAAGATTTGTAACTCATTGAAGCATGTTTTCCATATTTTTTGTAATTTTTTATTGAATATTTTTTTTGTTAATTTTTTATTGCCAAATTTGGTGTTTTAAAAAATCATCATGTATGTCATGCATAAGATGACCTAAACTTATCATTTTTCTTTTTTTAAAAAAATTGAAAAGAATTTTCTAAAGTACGTTTTCGTACATTTTTTTACAAAAAAATATTTTAATAAAAATTTATTAAAATACTAAAAAACCTTGATACTTCAAGTTTATGGACCTGTTTCACTAGAAATTAATTGAAAAATAGAAAAAATAATCCAATTATAAAAAAAAAAAAAAACATATTTGGAATCTACACTGTCTCGTCTATAATGGGTTTTAATTTCATAAAAAAATTCTACAAAAAGGGCCTTCAAACATATGCCCAAAGTCACTATTTTGTTGTCACATTGATGGGACCTTCAACTTGCAGGTCAAACCAGGTCTAGAGGCTAGGTTCAGGTCCCCAACCCTTTTTCCAAACTAGGTAACAAAGCAAAAACCAAGCCTAAAATTCAAATTTTGAAAAATGAGATCCTATTTCTTATTCTGTCGCTATAGAACAAAATAGGATCCCGTTTGTTATAGGATCTTGTTTATTGAATGCGATCCTGTTTTATAGAATGAGATCCTATTTAATAAATGGGATACCATTTAATATTTGAGCATTTTTTTAATAGTACTGTCACTGTCGGCCCTGCAACTTGTTCTGTACAGCTCACAATGACATATACAACATTCGCTACCAACTTTTGTCTTTTGTAGGTTCATCAACTTGGGATTTTTTTGAATTTTGGAAGGAGGCATCATTGGGACACTGCTTGAGTGAAATTTTGTTGAATTGCTACTTGTTTGGAGGACTTGAACAAAGAAGGAAGGATTTCAAGTTTTTGACATTCATTTGTACATACTTCAGAATTTTTTAATCATGGGATGACAAGCTCATAATAAAAGGAAAAATAGGAAGCTATTGACCCCTAAAGAAATTGAGGCAAAGAGAGAGGAGGCAAAAATACAAAGAGATAGAAGAATAAATATTCAATCAATGAATAATGATGAAGCATCCAATTCCACAACTATTGAAGATAAAAACATTAAGGAGACCATGGATGTAGATGATGCAAATTTGCAAGAGGTGAATGTGGAAACTAATACGATTATACAAACTACTCTTGGTATGTCTTCAAATCCCCCTTTCAATGCTATGGAGAATGTTTCAATAGGCACAAGTCTAGGTATGTCTTCAAATCCACCTTAGAATGAAATGGAAATGATGTTGATAGGAGATTTAAAAGAAGCTGGATATAACAATGTTGAGATTGATAATATTCATAGAGATAAAGATTTGAGACAAAATGTTGTTGAACATGAAAATGATTTTTTTTTTAAAACTGAAAATAAAAATCTTTTTGTTGAAAATGAAAATGAAAACTATTTTGTTTTTGAAAATGAAAATAAAAATTCTTTTATTGAAAATAAAAATGAAAACAATTTTGTTGTTGAAAATGAAAATCGTTTTGAATTTGAAAATGAAAATGAAAATCTAGGATGTGATGTTGAAAATGAGAATTTTTTTTAAATTGAAAGAGATTTTTTTTATGAATATGCATATCTATTACTGAAAAAGTATAATAATAAAGTACATATTCACAAGAAAAAGTTGAGGGACACAAGGTCACCCCACAAAGTTCAGCATCACATGGGTAGAGCCTAGAGAGAAACAAAATCAAGTAAACAACATAAGTTGACTAAGTGGCAAGAGCAATCCCAGTAGATGGTGGTTTTGGATAATCTTCATGGTAAGATTTCTTGGAGACAAATAAGAACACATGCCAATAGATTATACAAATATTTTTTTTATTGTAAAAAACTATCATTTCAATGTCAACTAATGATGCAATTAATGAGAATGTGGAAAATGAGAAAAGTAATGAAAATGTTAGGCATTTTTGTTAAACCAGGAAGAAAAGATCAATCACTAAAAAATGCTATGTCTACTATTGCTAGTGCCATTGAGTCTATTAGAAAGAATAGTTGATCTAAAGATAAGAATGTAGCAAGATGAGCTATAACAACTTCTATAGTTAATAAAACAACTTTGAATAAAAGAATGGTAAGCAATATTAGTGGAATTCTAAAAATACATCCTAAAACTTTGGTAAGAGCGGCAAAAAGAAGAGAAAGTATAGAAAATGATCCAATTAACCAATGTTGGAGTTTTAGTGGTCGACTCTCGAGATCTAACATGAAATTGAATGTTGAAATCAAATCTTTGATCAAAAAATATTGGCATGATAATACTAAGGTATCATCTAATGCTAGAGATGTTTTAAAATTAAAAGTGGGGTCCAAAGTTTTCGATCCTCATCCAAAACACCTATTAGATACAATGCAAACTAAATTTTATAAAAAAATTTGTGGTGATTTAGTGTTACCTGGTAATATTAGAATAAGTCAAAGATCTTTTTAAAAAAGTAAACCATGGTATGTCAAGATTAATAAGCAATGAATATCTTGTTGTAAAATACATCTTCAATTTTGTTATTATTATGATGTGTTTTGATATATATGTTGTACTTTACATACTAACATGATTATACAGGAATGTGGTATTAATATGCCACCTGAAACAATAAAGGGGTCTATATCAAGTTTGTTTTGTGAAAGATCTAATGGAAAATTATTTTATTTAAGTTTATGTATTTCTGGACAATGTACTAGTTGTGGTAATCTTACTTTCTTAAGAGTTTGTATGCATGAAAGTGTTGAAAATAATTTTAGACAACAATTAGTGGATGTTAAAAGATTTAAGAATGTTGAATATTCTTTAAAAGATGAAAATTTTGGAAAGCTTTGTTGTAACGCCCCACCATGAATACCTCAGAGAACAACACATTTATGCTATATGCAACAGGATAATTTTTTTTAAAAAAAAATTGAAAGAGATAGTAAAGTAACAAAGTAATATTAATGCATCATTTAAATTAATGACTTGTCCTCTAAGATAACATGGTTGCATTACTTGACAAAATAATTAACATAATCTAACACACATCATGAATTAACATCAGAAACTCATTGTAAACGTAATGCACTAAAACAATAAACATTTACATCTACATAACATCATATAAGTATTCATCAGGATCTAGTACATAGTTACAATTTCTCCCGACATAAGAATACAACATTACATTGTTACATTATCATCTTCTAAATACATATGAATACATACATTATGAATAATCTGATACACAGGATAGCACATGAGCATAATAGATGTCTCCATAAACTGGTACACAATCTGAATCTGCTACAGGAGTTACCACCTTCTTGCTCACGAACAAAGGCAAGGAAAAACCAATGGAGATAAAGCACATCCACCCAACCATGTGGAACCCTGAGGTTCACCCCCCGTGCTAGGAGATAACATAAGGTCCCAAAATGTCATACAGTCAGGTAGACAATTGCCTAACAGGAACAAGGATTGAACATGACTCCACTACAACACATGACAACATCACAAGCAACTCAAAACCAACTTCCAGAGGCAACACATGACGAATGGGGAGAATACAACTAGGGAATGCTAGGCTGCAGTAGGGAGAGTGTCATCGCATGGTCCTAACAGCCTCTCACTAGATGCCGGCCCCATAGGGTAACTCATGCCAAATCAACCTTCCTTTCGTGAGGACAAGGAAGTTGATCTTGCCAACTAGGCCTTCTCTACCCATCCTTAGTCTAAACGAGCACTACAGGCATGGGAGAGGAAATCCAATTATCTTGTTAATGTGTAATTTACCCTTCCCCCCAGTTTATTTTAGGTTTTCACTTAGTTAACAACTTTCAATGGGTTATCCTGATAGCCACTTTGGGCGCCGGCCCCACATTGAAAGCCACTCCCCTACCTGCATCTGGAAACCCTAACCATCAAGCAAGATAATGACTATCATACTGATAAGTATATATATAAACAACACAAGGCATTTACCTTCTTGCATATAAAACATAATCACAATGACCAATCGGTACATCATTGTCCCAAAACTTTCAGTTGATCAATCGCAATAACCATAGCAATACACATCCCGAGCAAGGTATGGGTCATCTTGCTCGCAAATCTCAACCCTGAACAAAATAGTTTCTCTTTACGATTTCCAAGATCTCTCCATTACAATACTAAACACAAGCTCTCCATCAACCCTTCCTTGAAGGAGATTTAAACCCATCATAATATATTCACAACACAGTATGTACATCATCTCACATTATCATTTACTAAGACGCACATACATAGACAAGAGACATCATGTTCTTACAACATCCTAATTTCAAGACACCCATCCACAGAATACATACAATCAAATCATATTCAACCAATAGCAAGATTACATATACACAAGAATCATACAAATGACTACCCCTCTTAGCCTCTGGAATCAACTTCCACTAGACACCACTATAACACAACAATCCCACATTGACATCCACTCTAAAAGCATAGCTTCATCAAATAGACAAATCCAATTAAAATCCCATAAGTGCAATATAAAATATGACATACTAACCATGGGTCTCCAAAGCAGTACCGTATTCATAAGATGCCCATGAATCAATACAACATTCACTTCAATTATTCTACTATTCCTTGCAACAAGACGATATAAACAACAACATAATTTATTATATCAAATGGGATCCATGAATGTGGACTTCATTATAAATGCAAACATCAAATCATCCAAGTCCAAAACACTTATAACAAAGAGTTAGCACTTATTCTCAACATTTAATTCACTACTAGGAAGAGTTAGCAACAACCATTACTCGACAAGACACTTGACGAGCAACACTTAGAACTAAACTATCTAAAAGAGATCACAAATGATTCTATTCTTAATTCAATAACATGATAAGCATATCACTTTTAAACTAAGATGCGATACTCACTAAGAACCTTGAGACCCAAACCCTACATCCTACCTTATTTATGATAACTAAAGTTCTCATACAGGAGACATTATGTTCTTACAACATCAACTCAATACTAGCACGCCTATCCACCCGTTTGCATGTACGACATACTCAGCCTCTGGACTAAGTTATCTAAATTCTATTCAAAAGGTAGATCACAAGGTTTAAACTGCAAGGTTCATTTAATTATAATATTAATAGCCTCAATATCCCATCATATACTAACCGATAAACAAAATCTGTATCTTCTGACCTTATTTAATTTCTTCCAACTTTAGATAAATCTAATGCTTTAATCATCAAATTACAAAAAGGTAATAAAATACACAATAACAGATAATAACATCTTAATTTATCTATATGTTTAATAATAACTAAAATGCATTTATTTTCCTATATGATTAATAATAACTAAGGATACATTTGTAATATCTCCCAATTGCCTTTGTAAAATAATATATATATAGATATTTTAAATATGAACAAAGAAGAATTGCCTTTCAATCCTAGTGTAAGGTAGCATAATAAAACCCATTTCTTTAAACTCATGCAAGTAAAAGGATATATGAACGGTTTAATCCTTTTAAATTGAATAGAGCATAAGAGCATTTAACTTTCATATTCTAATTAGAATCCAAGAATATATGCAAGTATTAATTTCAAGAGGATATAATTCTCTCATAAGAGTCCTACACATTTAAACTTCAATACAAAGAATAATATGTTTATTGCAGATTACATGTAGTAAGATAAGACACAAGATACTTTACAAAACAATCTAACAATATGTTCATTAATTTATATAAGGATATATATCTATATAAGTAAATCTTTACCTAAGTAAAAGTTAAAGCCCTAATATTACCTAAACCCTAAAATTTACTTATCAACTATAGATTTGGCTTTTGCGTGAACTAAGAAAAGAATTGTGATTTTGCAATTAAGGCAAGGGGTAAATATTTAGAATTGTGGTGTTACAACTAAGAAAAGTGGTAAATATTTGTCTTACATTTATTGGCCAAAATTAACTCTTGAAATGGATGATATTTAAAAACAGCCATGGGTACAGAGAGAGCCATTTGACATTAGAGCATGTGAAGATATTCAAATAAACAGTTGATACATATGCATTCTGAAATCGGGCATATTCAATATAGGATTCTCTTTCTAGGAGGGGTCCATCCTGAGTGACCTAATGAAATTCATCTATTTCTATGAGGCCCATGTTAGTCTTTGATGCAAGCACCCTAGTTTCAGGCAGTGTAGCAAATCATGATGATTCATTGTTTGATGATGAACTAAATGGAGTTTAGGGGAAGATGCTAGCATGGGAAAGGAAAACACCAAGCCCATTGATCGCAACACAAACATTTCAAATTAATTCTATTGAAGTAGTTTTCCACACTAAAGTTAAGATGCGATCAAACCGATGGATTGGAATAATTGAGGATTTGGATGAACCAGGTGAATAGCCTACAATAATTCCAACAAATAAAATTTTAGAATTCTGTCAATTCTATGTTGGCAAAGAATGAAAATGCACAGCTTAAAGTAGCTATTGTCTAAACCACATTTGAACGAATTTGGGCATGAAAGTGTGGAAGAAAGTAATTCATTCACTACTGTTACTGCTGATGGATGGAAACGCAACACACTATTCGAAGGAACTGATTGCATTCATTGGCTCATCACTATGGATTTTCCTGACCCCCAACCTACCAAAGAAGAAAAGATCACCGCTTTAAAAAAAACCTCTCGCTAATGTTGTTGGTAGTTTTCTATATCACTGGCAGTTTGCAAACTCATTTGATTTGAAAGTGGTCATATGTCATAGTTTGGGATGCCTAACAGTTAAGTTTGATGTTTGACAATGTTTTACAATGGTACACCACCCAACAGACAAGCATTGAAGCAATGAATTACTCAGTGACCTGAATTACTCTCTGCTGCCTATCAAAATCCTCATCTAAAGGAGAAGAAAGCACAGAGATTGTTCCAAAGGGAATAAGGCACAGAGAAAGACAGAAGTGCCAGAGGAAAGTGAATTAATGTAGGATATCAAGAGAATGCATCATATTACTATTACTTTCGCATTTAACACCAACGACTAAAAAAAACATTAGAATCGACACCCATTACAAAATCATTATATTGCTTGCTTTGCTAAAATTTCCAGTTAATAAACTGCATATAAGGGCGGGAACTGCAACAATATCGAGAGAAATAAACAACAGAACATAAATGTTACTAGAGAACATTGAATAAACAAGATGCTATGCAATAATATTTAAAAGAAACTGATACACCCTAAACTTTCAATAGGGTAATTGCAATATTTTAAATGCAACCTTATATCTCTATAGAATAGATTCAATTGAGTAGATTGCATGCAAGAATGTGGACGCTAGACAAGGCACACGAATTGTATAATAAAATGCCTTATAAATACGAGGTCATGTGGAAATGTAAGGTGCCAGATTTGCACAAAGTGGATTTGATGAAAAAGGCATTAGAAACTTTTCAATCAAATGCGATTGGCAGGCTTAACACCAAATTCACAACCTTTTTCCAAGATTCGCCTCCTTGCGCGCTGCCTACGGCAAAATGGAAGCCTTGGAACATGTATGGATATCCATCATAGCATAAGGGATAGAGGAAGTCTGTCAGATGTTGTTGCTGTAATGGCCTACTAGACATGTATGCATAATGGTGGAAGAATAGATAGGCACATGAACTTTTGGACAGATTGCCTCAAAGAGATATTATCTGATGGGATCTGGCTATTGTAGGATTGCACAAAAATGGATTTGTGGAATAGGATTATAGAATGAGCTTCAACACTAAAATAACTAGAAATGTTTCACCCATATGAAGATATTCTAAACTCATCGATTGTTCTCATATCAGAAATAAAATCATAATAGAAATAAAAATCTCAAGTCGTATGGAATGCTAAGGTTCTAAATCAAATTGTAGTGTTTACAAACAAAAGATTCAATTCTAGTGGCAAGTTTACAAAGGTTTCTGTGCACAAGTTTTGGAATCTAAATCCACAAAACATGATGAAAGTAATAGAATCCAAAGGAATAAAGCAAACTCCACAAAATCACATGCTATGGGTAATATAAAACCTAATTCCATGAAAATACAACATTCTTAGCTTGAGCAAATGATATGCATTAGAAAATTCAACCTCATACCTATACCTGCAACTTCATCCAACAATTTTTCCTTGAAATTACACTTACCATCCCCCCCTTTCACAGCAAAAATCTTTCCTTTATATTTGCAAAGGTGCAACTGCAAAATGGGAAAACCAACTAACTCAACTAATTACCAAATATTAAATTTATAAAACTCATAGTTATAAAATAATTACCCAATCTAATTTTATTCATGTAAATGGGTAATTTATTTACCCCCACATTTACACAAACCATAATATTAATTATTATTAAGTTAACATTTCATACATATTAACAATAATTTATTTATATTTATTACTTCATAAATAACTTATTAAATCATAATAATAATAATAATAATAATAATATGATATAACCTCATTAAATAGCATACTATATACTATAATAATTTCTATTTTGGCACAACGAAATCTAGGCATACATAATTAGCCCACTGAGCAAGAAAGATCTCGAATGCGAAATCAACCTTGATCATAGCCAGAGCCAAAACACACTTGACCAACAACTCAATTAAATGAAGTCAAATGTCAATCAATTACCTAACCACTAACCTGGCTTGAAAAGCAAGGCTTCAACTAACACTGCCTAACCATGACAAAACTGACAGGTTGAATTGAACATAACACGCATCCTCATCGAGGATGATGACTTGGGATGTGGGACCTTAAGTTATCTTTGGAACAACTTATCCATTGGGTTTAGGGCACGCTCAGACCTATTAATTCAGGTGGAGTCAATGCCCGATACCTACATCCTGCAACAAATGACACAGTCAAGCATGTATAGATGCATATAAGCTGTCACTAGGTGAAAAAGGAATCACAACATCAGAGGGCACTCACAAGCGAGTGATGCGACATCATCCTTTCCACATCAGATGAATCTAGATTAGGTAACACATAATCATAACCAAATCGAATCTACCTCATTATCTAAACAGAACCATACATTGAACATTTAGGTGCATGAAATTGAATAAGTCTTAGAAGTACCATCATGATGTTGTTTACCTTACCTTACCTTAATTATTCCCGTTATTTTACCTTCACATTCATGCGCCTTGATCAGTTCACCTGCACATCCAAGGTGGAAATGGAGGGGCACTACATTTGTGATTTAATTACATAAAGTGTTAGTGTACATGCATTCATATCAGAATTTAAGAGTAAGATTGTACCAAAATATGTCAAGCACTCTCAATAAGTTTGATGGCTTGATGGACAGTTTCATGAATGTAGAAACACATTTCTAGTTGGTACTATACTATCAGTGGTTGATTTTGTGGATAACTATACTCTAGATCCACAAGAGGAAATCCAATCACAATATTACAATTTAGTGCAGGTGGCTATGTTTGTTTATATTGTTTATAGACATGCAGATGATAGCATAGAGGATGATAGAAAAGTTTTGAGGGAGTATCATTTCTATTTGAGTGACAACTGGTTACACTCATCAGAGTTTATTCAATATTGTTTCAATATATTTTATACAAATTTAAGAGAAAGAGGAATCCAGATGACATAACATCTCATATGGTCAGATAATTGTACGGGGTAGTTCAAGAATGTTCGATTGTTCTGTTGGTTAAGTAAGGTTCACAAGGAACATAATGTCCAACATATGTGCCCATTTTTTTGAAGTTGGACATGGTAAAGGAGAACATGATGGAGCTAGTACGTGTGTTAAAAGAATTCTTACTAGACAACAATTAAAATTTAAGGATGCAGTAAAATTTAAAGATGCACGTGGGATTGTGGATTGGTGCAATACAAGATTATCTACCCTTGGATCAAGTGAGTACTCTACAATTCACCGATTCTTTTGGTTGGTTGAAAAAGAGAACATTCTACCTAGACTTGATTTCGAGACAATAAGTGGATCTACTAAATGGCATTCATTTAGAAGTTTGAAAGTAAGCACATGGACTATCTGGACAATGGAGCTTGCATGTTTTTGTCAGTTTTGTATTTTAGGAGATTGAGAAGCATGTGAGAATACAGAATGGGATGAAGAGTGGAAGCAAAGATCATTGATACATGCACAAGCACATGATCAATATGAAACAACAATTGAAGACAATGATCAACTGTTTGCATCAGATGATTATGACTGTGTTTCAGACCTTGTACAAGAAGGTAATTTAATTCAAATTATTTCATTTTATTTCACTTCATTACTATTTTGTAGTACTTTTATTTATTTATATGTACATATATGAATGCATGTATTTAGATTGGTCAAATTATATGGACATGTGCAAGTTATTGAATCAAAATTTGTTTTCAGGACATGTGTATGCTATTGTTGCACTTGAGGAGAATGAAGGAGGAAACAAAATATTGGTTGGCACGTTGTGTGGAGACTAAACATAAGTTAACAACACCTTGAGAAGATGATGATGTCTTTCCTTATCCAATAGGTTCGGTGGTGGTTGTTGGAACTTGGCTACGAAAATACCTAATAAGGAAGAATGGTTTTCCTGGATTTGAAGATTATGAAACACATAAGAAGATTATACACTACTCACATTTGGTGTTGACAAAAAATATAAAACTAGAGAGGTATCGTGGAAAACCTGCAAATAAAGAGCTATGGACAATTTCTATGGAAGAGCATGAGACAATCATCGATGCATTACAAAAAAGAGAGGATGCAGATGGTACAATGAAATAAGTAAATATAGGTAAATATAGTTAAATAGTTTTATATTGTTCTTTTATATACATTAAATACATGTTTTGATATTTCTTGTGTGTTATTAGTTGAAATTGATTTAAATTGTCCTTTTATATCCTTAGGCCATCATCACAAATTCATTACATAATTTGAAACAAAATGGAGAGGATGGAGATTAAACCTATATGTACATGTGTGAGGCACTTGTAAATACAGGTACAATTTGTGTATATAGATAGTTTTATATAAATTAAAATACATGTTTTGATGATATATTGATATTGCTTATATCATTTTGATATCAGGTGGTGTGAAGACCTGCTACATTCCCCACAAGTTTCTGATTTTCTTGAGATGGTATAGCCACATTTTGTAAACATTATTTTGAGTTGGCATAAATGTACATACACAATTATATAATTACACATTTTGTATACATGTATGTACACAATTATACTCTACACATTTATATATCAAAATTATTATTCTAATTATTTTGTTTGTTAAATGTGCATATTTTTCTACTTTGAATTTACTTTAAATTTGATTGTATTATTGTTAAATTTGGTTGCCTTAGGCAACTTCATGAAATTTTGAGAACTTAAGACATCCCCTTAAGACATCATATTAGGACCTCTTAAGATATCCTATTACGACATAAATTAAGACATCGTATTGTTATGATGAGTCATCCTAAATTACATCAATTGTGATTAAATATGAGATGTAGTTTGAATTCTCTGATCCCTTTAAGACATCCTATTAGGACCCCTTAAGACATCCTATTATGGCATAAATTATATTAACAGTAACATTATATTTCTATAACTTTTGTGATTGTTAAATGATGAGTCATCCTAATTTCTACTACTTAATTATATCATTTGTTATGATGTCAAGTCACCCTAACTTGTCTAGAATACTTAATTATATCAATTGTGTGTTGGTTTTAGGATAGACAACTGACAGGAGGGGTGAATCAGTTGTCACCAAAAACTCTATTCTTTAATCACTTAAAACCTTCTTATATTTCAACAACATAACAAGATTTAATCATAGAAGCATAATACAATAACTCAAGAGAAGAAACACATTCAACACATATAACACCAAGATTTTAATGTGGAAAACCTAGTTAAGGGAAAAACCATGGAGTGACTAACTCAAGATTGTATTCTCTATTAAAAGAATAAGGAATAAAATGGCACTTGCCAATTAGGGCTCACTGTCCGAGCACACTACTCACAAGAGGCCCACTGCCTACAGGAGACACATTGTCTACAGAAGAATATAAATATTACATACTTGAACTAGAGATTAGTATCTTCACTATGCTTGAGACAGTTCCATTTAAGCTCAACACCTCTACTCTGCTTTTCCTCTCTTCTCTATCACTTCCTCATCACGACAATTGGGATACTTTTGAATGACTTCACAATTCTTATTTATACATGACATTGACTTTGGAATGATCATCAAAGTCGGCACAACATACTTTATTTTATTATAGAGCAATTACAAAAATACAACTTGACTTGTTACAAAAACTTCATGCGCATTATTACACTGTTGGCCACACATGTTTGGAACTTCAATCTCTTTAAGGAACAGGCCATGCTTCACAAAACATCTTCAAGATCATCTGCTACCTATGCAAATCATCTGGTCGGCTAGGATTAAGAAGAACATCATCACCTGAAGGTAAATCTTCAATTATGAGCTCAATCTTCAATGTAGACCACCAATATGAATTGGACGCAATCTAGAGACCCTCATAAGCTTGCTTGAATCACCAAGAACATCCACACCACTTCTGCTTACTATAATCATTTGCATCCTCATCTAGAATCTCAAGAACACAGTCGCTCATCACTATCACTATTAGTGCCTGCATGAGCAGTCAGTTTTCAAGCATTTGAACATGCAGGCACCTTCCCAAAAAATCCAAAGAAGTCCTAAGTCTTTAGCCTCCTCAGCATTTTTCAACTGCAGCATCATTTTTCTTTGGAGGAGGTCATCATCATCATCATGTTTCCAAGCATCACCCTGATATTTCTTACGAGGGTCATATTTCACACCAACCTGATCTTCTGCCCGTGGGGTGATATTTTAACATCGGGTGATCTTAGTTAAGATCATCCTGGTACTGTTATTACTAGTTTTCAAGTATGATCCGATATTCTGCAGGGTCATCATATTTGAATATTGGGTGATCTTTGTTAAGATCACCTCGATGTTATTTTATCACCTTATGTTTGTTCCAGCATCATGATGATGCTGACGTTAGGGAGATATATGCCTGTTGACTTCATGCATTATCCAGTGGGGGGTGATCATTTCAAATATCTATCATATTCATATATCACCCTGATCTTGTAGCGAAGCTACAGTGCAGCATGATATTTGTGCATGTGGGATAATTGGTTCCTACATATTTTCAAATATCAGGGTGATATTTCTTGGCAGGAAAAGTCACGATGCACTGTCTACTGCATTTCCCAAGGCTACAGGTCTAGTACGCCATTGTTGGCAGACATTACAGGCTATGGGCAATGGCATGGACATTTCAACCACCTGATTGATGATGTGAATAGCGCAGGGCTCAAGGTTTCTTCTTGTCTCCTCCTCCACCTTCTGCATTGAATGTTTGAGCGCCATTTCCTTAGAATGAACTGTATCTGGTGGACTTTTGAGTCACCTAGTGATTAATGCTAAGTACCTACCTTACTGTATATAGCAGGCTGTGTTGCTCATTTGTTGGTTGTTGAAGACCTGGGCATTTTTTTTATGTAAATAATGAAAGACAGGGCATGACCTTGGTTGTTCTATCCCATTTTGGAGTTTATGAGTTGCAACATGAATGTATTTTGCACATATGTTCAGTTTCAATGTTGATTTTATATGAGAAATGCTTCATTGCATGTGTTTATCTGCTTGTCTCCATTTGCTGCATGTTATTCTGCTTCTTCTGAATCTAGTTGCTAAGGGTTTCTCAGGTTCTAGGGTATGGTTTTCTGTATCACATGTTTGATCTCTAACTTCCATTCAAGGAGTGGATTAAATTGTTTTAGGTTGAGCATGGGGAAGGTTGCATGTCAGTAGGGATATCTATAAGTAGAGGCAGCTAAATACCCATCCTTGGGTGATGTTTGTAAGGAAAGAATCAAGCTCAACCCCTTGAAACTTGAATGACAAGTTGCAAACCATCTTTTGTATATGTCTAGTTGACTCCTTGCCCAATGGCTAGGCACCAGTCTGCTCCTGGGTCAGTAGTTATGAGCCAAAACCCCTTGTCTTGCATCCAGGACATTATGTCCACCCATTTCATCACTTCAACCTGTTAGTTGTAGGAGAAGGATTAGGAGCCCCCTGCATGCTCTCATACCCACCAGATAAATATGTCCAAGAATGTTGCCAACCTTATAATCTACCATGCAGATCTTGGTCCAGACATGAGAGTATTCTGCCTGTTGTTGTCAAGCTAAATCTATCAGTCATTAAGCAAGTCAAGGTCACATCTTTAGTTATAGGGACACCCCCTTGGTGCGACAGAACCAAAAGTGAAGGGGAGGAGCTCATGCAACCTCCTGTATTTGTTGGCTGAATCTGCCCGTGCATTAGAATTGGCAAACCCTAATGTTGATTCAGAAGAAAAACCAACAGTCACATTAGAAGGATTGCTTGTGGACCTCTAAACCATGAACCAATTGAGTTGACAATTCACATTAGCTTCCCAAACATGCCACCAAATATGCAGATCAAGATATTGTATTTTTTGATCTCACTGGACCTATTTGTGCCACTCTATCACCTCTTAACAACTGCCAGAACCAATTTTATTCATATGGTTATAACTTCTTCAAATCTTCATGCAGATCTCTAAAATCTTGACTAGAGCACCTTCAGACACATATCTACAAACCCTTTGGTGCACATACTCTAATCTTTAATTGACTGGGATCTTTGCTTCATAGAACTTCACTGTCTTCACTGTCCTTCTCTATTTCTGATAGGGCTAATTTTCTCAATATCCTCAGCACACAGCTCATCCAATCCTTGACATCAATGCAACAAGAGTATGTTGACATCAATGACAACACCGGTTGGGCCCATACTTGCAACATTGTGATCCAACATGAGACATGTAGTTTGAATTCTTTGATCCCCTTAAGAAGTCCTATTAGGACCCCTTAAGACATCATATTACGACATAAAGTAACATAGACAAGATTTGGACGAACATTTTTTGACTTTTTTATACAATGGGAGAGGGGTCCCCTTTCCCCTCACATACCTATAAATAATAAAAAAATGCTACAACTTCTATTATTGTATTTCAAATCCCTCAATGCCTTAGGGTATCTTGTTTGTGGTTTTCTTGAAATCCTTGGTTTTGCCTACTTCAATTTTAATTAATTGACAAGCTATGTTATAGATATGTGTATATATAGATTATATAGAATCATTATGTGGATAGGAAGAGTCTCTAGGAAGTTCAACTATTTCTTCTGAATGTGGAACCATTTAGTTGTATGACTTCTCATCTCCCAGGTTAGTTGAAGAGTGTAATTGTTTAGTGGTAGTTTCTTGATGTGTTAGTAGATGAATTAGTATAAAATTAGCCTCATGGGTGCCACTTGGACTGTTGTATCAACTACACTATCTAAAGTTTGAAGAGTGATACTCAAAATGATGCAATAAGAATCTATGTGAATTAGACCTTGTAATTTGGCTTGGAAGTGTATTGGACAATGTGGAAACCATGGTAGAAGCTACAAATTGTTTGGATGAGGTATGGTTATTGCAAGAGTGTTTGATATTATATAGATTGCAATATGCCACTGTTAGAGCATGTGTAACACTTGTTGGAGATGGTTGTTTGGTCTTTGTGTTATCACAAGATCATATAGGAGTGCTTTGGTGTATTGTTTTTACCACTAAAGTTTTTCCACATGTACCACTTGCCATTAGAATGGTCTTGGAATTACCATGTCTACCACTATTGGTGAATCCTTGTGGATTAGTTTCCTATCCTTATGAAGCAATAGTCATGATTGAATTTAGTCTAAGAAATAGGTGTGGAGCCTTGTCTTCTAGTTGCAACTTGATTAACCATTTGGCTTATTATGGGAGCTTACCCTTTCTAACAACTCTATATTAAAGCTTACAACAATTCTATAGAAGCATGCTTTTTAGATTCTAATATGTATTTGTTGCAACAAGTTGGTCTTTGGTTGGAGGCAAAGTGAAAAGTTCTAAGATATGCGTAGTTGTATCCCATAATCTTGTTTGGAGCTAATGTGGCATGTATTGAGCATGAATCCACTTCAAGAATTTAGAATCTTTTACTACGTATTGATATATCTATGCTATGAGGCTTGGTGTATACACACTAATGACTTTACATATAAGGATTTCCAAGGAGAACATTATAGACCTCCATTGGCACCACATCATGGACTATCTCCTCTTGAAAAGGTTAAATAACATATATGATAAGTAGCACTAGTGGGTACAACACATATATATATATCTTGGGTGTTGCATGTGCTAAACCATCCTAGTTCAGTAGTGATGCAGATGAACCATGGTTGGTAGCTTGAATCTCTCAATAGTATTTGAAAAGATTAGATTCTTTATACTTCTATCATTAATCATGAAGTCTATTTGTTGCGCTTTCACCCACATTTGTGAATGGAATAGTTGCCCTGCTTAAACTTCCTTAGGTATGAAGGTTATTACTGCTACAATGTTGACCAAGACAATGGGATATGTATCAATCATTTCATCTAAGGGTTTGATGTATCATCATAAATACTAGATATTTAAACCTTTGAATGAGTGGACTTTTTTTAGCATGAAACTTAGTGTTGGGATCATTGCAGCTCTTATGTAGGTATCACACCACTTAGTTATCCTGGATGGTTTGTAACTCTTATTTGAAGGTAGTGTCTTTGTGTTGGTTGATTCTTATTTGAACTTCTACTTGAACTACTCCCCAATGTTTGTTGCATAGAAAAAAGATTCCCAAGTGTGTGGGATCTTCCACTAAGACTCTCACACATGTGTGAGAGCATCTTGGAGGGAGATGGCTCTTTGAGAGAATAAGAGGATGCCATATGGCATCCCTTATCCTCTTGGAGGTTTGAATGGGAATGCCACCTCACCACTTGTCCTCTCACACATGTGTGAGAGCACAAGTGGATAAGGTGAGGATTGAGAGGGAATTGGAGGGTGACACTTGTCACCCTCACACTTCCTCTCCCTTGCAAGTGGCATTGGAGGAGGAAGGAGAAGGTGACAAGTGTCACCTTCTCATTCCTTAAGGCCAAATTGATGGCCTATAATATCTCCTATAATATCTCCTCTTGTTGAGGAGTGTGGGGTTCTTGCATTTTTGGAGTTTCTTTCTATTTTAGAGGAATTTAGGGAAAGTTAGAGGAATTCTTGAAGATTGGAAGGTTTGGGAAAGATTGGAGCTCATCACCAAATGTGATTCCATTATAGGGCTTTGAAGGTAAGCCTCATGAACTAAGTTTCTTCACCCTTGCTTATTTATTGTGTTGTGTGGCATTCTCGGTGTTTGTTGTTTCATTATTTTTGTGTGGGATGGGAGTATGGTAAGAGCACCTCCAATTGGAGGTAATGCTCAACTTGTTTGGGTAGGGGAAAGGAACCTCCTTGAGGTCACCTCCACATTGTATTATTTATGCCTTGAGGGATTTTACTTGTTGAGGAGATTATTTGAATGGCAAGAGTGCCATGGAGATTATTTTTGTAATTTTGTGGAGAGTGGTGGTTTTAAAGATTTTGGGTTGAGGCCATGAGATTGGTATTTTAGTATTTGAGTGGCCTTTGAAGTAGAGGGGTCCATTCCCTATCCTCATCAAACTCATTTTCATGAGTTTAGTTATGTGTTATCCTTGGGGTGTTTTGTGTACTGTTGTTGATTCTTGTTGTTGAGTGTATTGCACCTGTGTGAATCCCTACCTCCCTAACTCGGGGGTGACCCACTTGCGGGTCTATGGTAGGGAGGAGGGCAGTTCAAAGTGGCTGGGTTGTTCTCTTGGTCGTGTTTATTTGCAGGTTTTGAGTGAAGAAATGGAGTTGTTGTGGAGCTCATTTTGGGTGGCTTAGTAGTATTTTATTAGCTGTTTGAGCCATGGCCATTATGGCCTTATTGTATTTATTTTAGCAAGTTGTATGCCCTTGGAGTTGGCTGTGAAAACTAGTGCAATGTAAACTTTTTGTTATTTTATTTAATGTTGTTTATTCCCTTTATTGTGAAGTTGGCATTGTGTTGAGAAATGCATGTGAAAATAAATATAAATATTTTTCTGTCATTGTTCTTTCAAAAAGAAAATATGCATGAGTTGTATTGTTGCTATTTAGATTTTATTGTAGATGAAAGAAAGGAAATACATCTTAGTTGTAAATTAATTTTTATTGCATACAAAAAAAAGAAAGTTTAAATCTGATTTTTGTGGTTACATTAGAGGTCATAATATTTGTTGTTGTTAAAGAATAGAATGAAATGTATTCTCTACCTTGTATATAGCTTTAATATATATATATATATATATATATATATATATATATATATATATAGAGAGAGAGAGAGAGAGAGAGAGAGAGAGTTATATATGTAAGAGTTATGTTCTTTTCAACAAAAAAAAAAAAAAAAAACTACTAGTTTAGTTTATTCTATAATTCTGGAAGTGAATATTTCTGCTATTTAACTCATTATGGAGGAAGTAGTTTTGGGATGTTTTTATCTAGATGTATATATATATTGGAGAATATATATATGTAGATATATATAATTATGTTAGTTTGATACATAACGTTTATTGGTTGCTGTTATTTATGTTACTGTTCATATTCAAAAAAATATATAGAAACTAAACCATATTTAAGTTCTTATCTAATATATACATATATACCTATATATATATAAATATATATATATACTTTAACTGAATAAAATATTTACTGTGTTGTTAAAAGGGGAAGTATGTATATATGCTATGTATATATTTGTGTATATATATACATATACTTGTGTGTGTGTATATATATATATGTTATACATACATATCATATATAAGATAAACTAAGATTTATATAATAAAAAAATGCTATGAACAACCTATGGGTCGAAAAAAAACCGCAATCGTTGTTTTCTGTTATTTTTTTGTTGTAAAAAAAATAAATAAATAAACAGAAGACAGGGGGGATGACGGCCTAGCCATCGCCCCTTGCCGCTGTGTATCCAAGGGTGTGGGGGGAGGCACAGCCCCCTCCCCACACCGTCTCCCCTCCATATGCCGCCAGTAAACCCCAACCTCCGTGCGATTTCCACCATCGCTCCTATAGCCAACACTCCTCTGCTCCGTCGTTCCTTGCTTTGGCTCCGCCCCTCCGCCACCTTCATCCCGTGACTCCATCCTAATATACTTTTTTCATTGTAATTTTTACTTTGGCATATATATATAATGCTATAAAAAAAGGAGAGTTTAACAATAAATCTTGCTGTGTATACCTTCGTGAGAGGTAACAGCAAACCAGTCATGGTCTCCATGGCTCTTTCAAACCCTAAACCTGAAAACATGAAGAAAACAAAACAAAAAATAATGGGATAAGGAAATTTAGGGTTTCCTTGAGATAACATTTTAAAAATGGAATTAGGGCAATGGAGAAAACAATATAATACTAATAGAACATCCTTTTTATAAGCCAAGTTTAAATTGGAAATGTGGGGCTTTTATTTTGGAGAGCATTTGAGAGGATTTTAATTGTGAGAGTTGTTTGATTTCTTTATTTTTAAAAAAACTCCTTTTTTTGCCTTGTTCCTTTAACCTTGGAATTCATTTATTTTGTTAAATTTGAGTGGGGTTTGGATTTTGTTTATTTACTTGTGGATTAATTTTATCTTGGAGGAAATAAATTTTATTTAGATTGGGGGACTATTCCCTTTATTTTTATTTCATTTTAGTTGAGTTAATTATATTATTTTATTCCTCCTTAGCGTGTTTATTTAATTTTTGAATTATTATCTATTTTATTATTATTCTTACGAGAGTGAGTATCTTAGCCTCCTCCCTTCTCTATTGTCCCGAGTTTGATAATAAACATAATTGCTGAAATCATGTTTATTAACAGACTCAAATTTTTGAGACCCGATTTGGCAGTTGTTATTATTTTATTTCAAAATTTTATTCCATTATGCCAGGTTGATTTATTCGACCTTGGCAGGATATTTATTTTATTATTTTATTTTAAATCATTTTGAAATTGTTTTTAAGTTTAAATTTAATTTTATTCTTAAATTTTATTTAATTCCTTATGGGTGATTTATTTTAAATTTTATTTTACGTTTATTGAAAACATGTTATGCTGTCAAAATTTTCCTAAATTTCTAGGGTTTTAATTTTATATTAATTTATTAGTTTTTATTCCATATTTCCACTTCAATCAGGTGACCATCTTACCATCATTTACTTAATCATTATTTTGATTCCATTATGGATCTGAACTAGAGTTAGGTTACGATGCTAGCAGAATCATCTCCACCTAGGAAACTTAGGGTTTAGATTTAAAATCAGTCTAACCCTAAACGTGACACACTTCATGTTGCATACCCCCTAGACAACTATCATCACACAATTATGTTTGGCATGTTCACGCCTTATGCGTATTGCCACCGAGCACGTAGACGCGCGTGAGGGGGTTCCTAGGGATAGGTAGAAAAGTTTTTCATAATTCGTGTCATGACCATGTGTCAAATGTGGACATGACACGTGTGTTGTGTGTCATTGTAGTGCCCCTCCATTCGCACCTTGGATGTATAGGTGAACTGATCAAAGCGCATGAATGTGAAGGTAAAATAACCGAAATATTCAAGATAAGGTAAACAATTAATGTTGTACAATATAGGTAGATGCTTCATCCATGTGTGGTTTCATATAAAAGATAATGTGTTTTATTGATAACCTCTATTGCGGCACTGATGATGCAGGCTTTGATATTGTTTTGCATTCCAATGTTTAAGATGTCGATCTTACTACAATTATTATATATTGAATGTATCTCATGTGACTGATTCTGTTAGATTTACTTGTTATGATGGTACTTTTGACACTTATGATTTCATGCACTTGTATGTTAAGTGTAGGGTTCTGTTCAGATTAAGAGATAGATTTGATTTGGTTATGATTATGTGTTGAGCTAATCTAGATTGATATGACGTGGAAGGGACGATGTCGCATCACTCACTTGTGAGTGCCCTGCGATGTTGTGATTCCTTTTTCCACCTAGTGCTAGCTTATATGCATCTATACATGCTTGACAGTGACATTTGTTGCAGGATGCAGGTACCAGGCATCGACTCCACCTGAATTAACAGGTCTGAGCATCCCTTGAACCCAATGGATACATTGTTTTGGAGATAACTTAAGGTCCCACATCCCAAGTCATTATCCTCAATCAGGATGCATGACATGTCTAGTCAACCTGTCAGTTCTGTTAGTATGTCGGTCTTGCAATTGATTTATATTTGATGGAGCTTGTTGCATAAGTACATTTTGGCCTGACTTGAGAATATGTTTGATTTGGTCTTTTTGAGAACATGTTTGATTTGGGTTTTGACGGCTGTCCTACTCAGTGGGTTATGTTGTATGCCTATATTTCATTATATAGTCATACTTTAATATTTAATAAGGTCATATAATATTCTTATTATTTAATAAGATTAAATTGGTAATTGATAATTACTTAGTTCAAATAATTATTTAAGTTGTTTGAATATGAATTATGTTATTACTACTATTAAATTGATTTAATTCAGGGAAGGTCGCTGAACACTAGTAAACGCACTAACCAGACCCTAGAGTAGAGAGGAGACAGTCCTATCATCCAATTGACGAAGCCTAACAATTGGATCAAGAGTGTATTGATTCAGCGTTACACTATGGTTACTTATGGAATTGTGATAATATGTTATTTATGATGGATATATTTTGGCTATATATTGTACTAACACTTCTTGTTGAGTGTACATGTAGAATTATTATGTCAATGGATGATGGTGGTCATTTAGCCACTTTATGTCTTTCTGTGTGATGTCTGACCTAGGCATGGGGCCCTAAGGTCTATTGGCCATGATGTTAAGAAATATTATTTTTAGTTTTATGTGATAAAATGATTATGTTCTTGTGTGGGATTTAACCTTGTAACTTTTAAAATGATTTTTTTTAGTGTTTTTAAGAGGTCTAAGTTGTATTTTATGTTTAGAAAATTGTCTTATGTCCAAGGTACATAGGTAAGAAGTTTATTTTTGTCATTTATAATATTTTAAAAGGTTTTTAGACCCTCCTTTAAGCCCCACTTACAAAAGTGACGAAAATGGGAAGTTGGTTGGTTGAATTAGTTGGGTGGTTGAATTAGTTGGGTGGTTGAGTTAGTTGGGTGGTTGAGTTAGTTTTGGGTAGGAAGTTATTCTTTCCTTCTCTTTATAAACTCTTCATGGAGTGGGGGTGACTTGCTCATTTTATGATTTTCATTCAAGGACTCTACCATTAGTGGGATATTGCGATTGAGGTATCATGTTTCCTTTATTAATTCAATATAAATATTCTATGTTTTTTTTTTCTTTATTGATTAAATGTAAATTTTCTATGTTTTTCTTTATTGATTAAATATAAATATTATATGTATCCTTTATTTATTAAATGTAAAGGTTGTTCTTCTAAGGGTTGTTGCTTGTGAAATTGGAAAAGCAAACATTTCAATGTAAATCTTGAAAGAAGCATATTTGTTGCTTTATTTGCATGTCATAAACCTAGATCATCATAGCATGAATTATATTTTTGATTTTTACATTAGATCTTCCTATAATTATAAGATAGTAATCGCCATATATATTGGCATTAAGGTTTGCATATAATCATATGTTATCTATATATTAGTATTAAGACTTCTACATAATCTTATAATTGCTAAATGTTGGTGTTGGATCTTAGAAACGATGGTTTTTATCTGTTTTTAAAAGGGGTTACGAAGTCATCTTGCTAAGGATCTGTTAGTTTGTTCATATCCTCTAATAGATAAACTAATGATGTTCTTTGTGTACGTAAGTATCTTTGAACCTTGTCAAATAGTTCAAGTACCTTGTCCATTGGAGTATTCCTTACTTCTGCCTTCTATTAGATCTAGATGGAAATGTTTTTCTTATGTGCATTAAGGTCTCAAATAAATATGGACTTTGGATCATATAAAACTGCCCACTTTTGCATAGATTCTTCAGGATCCAATTCTTATAGTAGATTGTATTAAACATCTTATTAGCTCTTCATTTAGTCAATTTATATTTTGGGTGTCTTGTTCTTTGGTTGTTCAAATCTTCACAGTATTCTTGATCGACCATAATCCAAATCTAGATAACCCATTTAATACGGTGTGCATACTCCTTAAGTCTGTCAAACTCCATCCTCTAGGTGAGACTCCAGCCATGTATAACTAAGGTGTTTCAAATTGGGTGTGGTGGTCTATGAAGTCGTTGCTTGAAGAAATGGAAATGGTGTGGCTGCTACTCAAAGGCAGAGGGGTGTTGTTTATAAACCGTCCAAAATTTGAAGGTTGATTGACCAAATCTTACCTTGAGAGTAGGAATAACATATACACAAGCCCATGAACATGTATATAAATATTTATGTCCTATAGATATTTGTATATGTATCGATTATTAATTATAAATTAAATATGAACCCATGCATAGTTAAGATACTCGATTTATTTAGATGAGTTTGTGGGAGTATATATATATACATATATATATGATAGAATTAATGAATTATGAAATAAAAGAAATGTAGTTGTAGATGAATACAAAAGTTTATTAAACTATTCGATATGATCATTCTGTAATTTGGCATTGATTTTATTATAATGTGTTGTTGGCAGAAATTTGATATATGGGTTTGGATTATAAATGCTGAAATTAGCATTTAAGTTATAAGTATTTGTAATTAATATTTTCTATGCATTGTTTAACTTGACGGTTATATGTAATTGATGAATATAATAGATAGAATTAATATTAATTAAACTAGACCTAGGTTTTATGAAATTCTTGGTGGAGATAACTTGAATCCAGTTGCTAATTTGATTAAATAGAATTGCTCTAGTAAGAAGAATTTATGTTGTCTATGAGTTGATTAGTTGAAATTGCTTATTGCAAACAAAATTTTCATGTGAGTTGGTCTATGTGTAAATTGTCAAGTTTAGGTTCCAAAGGCATAAGGTAATATGATACGATGGCATGTATTCTATTCATGGGTGTCTTGAAATGAGGATGTTGCAAGAACATGATGTCTTTTGTCTATGTATGTGGGTCTTGGTAAACAATAATGTGAGATGATGTACATACTATGTTGTGAATATATTATGATGGGGTTAAACCTCCTTCACGTATGTGTTGATATCGAGCTTGTGTTTAGTATTGTAATGGGGAGATCTTGGAAATCATAATGAGAAACTATTTTGTTCATGGTTGAGATTTGTGAGCAAGATGACCCATACCTTGCTGTGGATATGTGTTGTTGCGATTGGTTAATTGAAAGATTTGGGACAATGATGTACAGGTTGGTCATTGTGATTATGTTTTGTATGCAAGAAGGTAAATGCCTTGCATTGTTTATATATACTTATCAGTATGATAGTGATTGTCTTGCTTGATGGTTAGGGTTTCTAGATGCAGGTAGGGGAGTGGCTTTCAATGTGGGGCCGGCACTCAAAGTGGCTGTCAGGATAACCCATTGAAAGTTGTTAATTAAGTGAAAACCTAAAAATGAACAGGGGGGAAAAGGGTAAATTACACATTAACAAGATAATTAGATTTCCTCTCCCATACTTGTAGTGCTCGTTTAGACTAAGGATGGGTAGAGAAGGCCTGGTTGGCAAGATCAACTTCCTTGTCCTCATGAAAGGAAGGTTGATTCCGCATGTGTCACCCTATGGGGCCAGCGCCTAGTGAGAGGCTGTCAAGATAACCCATGTCAGGACCATGCGATGACACTCTTCCTACTGCAGCCTAGCATTCCCTAGTTGTACTCTCCCCATTTGTCATGTGTTGCCTTTGGAAGTGATTTTGAGTTGCTTGTGGCATTGTCATGTGTTGTAATGGAGTCTTGTTCAGTCTTTGTTCCTGTTAGGCAATTGTCTACCTGACTGTATGACGTTTTGGGACCTTATGTTATCTCCTAGCTCAGGGGGTGGACCTCAGGGTTCCACATGGTTGGGTGGAAGAGCTTTTATCCATTGGTCTCTCCTTACCTTTGTTCGTGTGCAAGAAGGTTGTAACTCCTATAGCAGATTTAGATCGTGTACCTATTTATGGAGACAGCTCATGTACTGGCCTGTGTATTAGATGATTCATTATGTATGTATTCATATGTATTCAGAAGATGATAATGTAATGATGTAATGTTGTATTCATATGTCGGGAGAAATTGTAACTATGTACTAGATCTTGATGAATACTTATATGATGTTATGTAGATATAAATGTTTATTGATTTAGTGCATTAGTTTTACAATGAGTTACTGATGTTAATTCATGATATGTGTTAGATTATGTTAATTGTTTTGTCAAGTAATGCAACCATGATATCTTAGAGGACAAGTCATTAGTTTAAATGATGTGTTAATATTACTTTGTTATTTCTATCTTTAAAAAAAAAAATTATCCTATTGCATATAGCATAAATGTGATGTTCTCTGAGGTATTCATGGCGGTGCATTACATCTAGTATCAGAGCAAAGGTTTGCAACACTGGGATCTCTGGTTCTTGCCGTTGTTTTAGGTTGAACGTTTTTCTCCTTATGGTGAGTCGGTAATATTATCTCTCACCTAAGAGCCTTAGTATGGTATTAGAAGGATGACAAACTTACAGACTTGTTCTTGACTATAGAAGAAATAAATCCTTTATGCTTTGTTCTACTTGTGTGTCTGTTATGTAAAAATGAGATGATATATCTAACCATATGTGTTCCCTGAACACTAGTGCTTGCTGATTTTTGAGACCTAAAGTTCCTCTTGTGGTCTTTAGTGCTTTAGAAGCTAGAGGCACGGTTACTTATAGTGCATGGAATCAAGAGAGTGGAATTTGCCCCTCTAGTGATGTGAATATCCTGAACCCATTTTATGTGGGGTATTGTAAAAGGACAGTGGTGTTTGTCTTCCTTGGTTTGGTGAAGTAACCATACCTTATGAGGTTATGTTCAGGGTGTGGAAGCACCATACCATCCATATGTTAATGACATTATTTGTGTAAGTATTAGAATGATTTAAATATTTGGAGGCATCATGCATTGTAAGACATGTGGTTAAGTGGTATTGTCGTGTGTGGGCATCTTAAAGTAGTAGTTTGACATCTATTTGTTTTGTGGCCATGACTTCATGTGGAAGTTCTTTTGTGGATTATGAAAGTTATCATTGTGTATGTATTGAAAAACCAAATGCAGGAGATCAAATTAGAGCTTGTGTTAGATCCATCTCATATAAATGTGATACTTTAAGTAAAATGTAGCCTTGATTAAGTATGTTCTTGTGTGCAATATTATCTATTCTTCCTCACATAAAGAAATTGTATTGAATTAAAGGTAGAGATTGTTGTAAATAAGTAATTATTTTGTTGCCTTAAATCCTTGTATAAAAGTTGCTTAGGTATGAGGATGTAGATAACCTAATTATTTATGGGTTGGCGTACGTTCTCTTACACATTCTAGACCTTGTGTCCTGGGTGTTGTGTAGTGGATACTCCCTTTTTGTGGCTAAAACTAGCCACATTGTGATGTGGATTTGTTTGCAATTTGGTTAATTTGAAATTTTTGATGGTTGTTTCATGTGTTGTTAGGGGCTAACAGTGAATTTGTTTTCTTTGAAATTTCTTATGATAGGAGTGGTCACCAAAACTCTTTTCTCTATATTTGTGTTATTGTTGGAAATTGCCGGCATTTTATGACTTAAGATTGGATTTGGTTATTTTTCCACTTAGGTTTTCACCTTCTTTAAAACTTTGATGGTGACTATTCTGAATGTTTATTTTTGTTAGCCCTATATTGTGTCAAGTGTTGTTTCTTCACGTTCATTTCGAACCTCTGATAGTATGTACAAGGGAGGACTCCGCGGAGAATTGTACTTTACATGTTAGTAATTAGTTGGAACCATAGTGGAAATAGGAAATGAGATGTAATTTTTGATAATCTGTAAATACAGTTCCCTAAATTGTATGAAATTCTCAAAATATGTGTGATTGGTTATAAGTAGATCACATGATACACCTTAAAGGGTAGGAAATGATGTCTTGTATGCCTTTATTGAACGATTGTGCTTGACTTAGAAACATTTGCTTAAAGTGAATGCGTATGTCGGCAATAGAAAATTGTAATATTAATGTGTTATGTTTCCACCCTAGTCTGTGACTTCCAAGAGTAAGTCAAGTTTTAGGGGGGGAGGATGTAGTGCCCCTCCGTTCGCACCTTGGATGTATAGGTGAACTGATCAAAGCGCATGAATGTGAAGGTAAAATAACTGACATATTCAAGATAAGGTAAACAATTAATGTTGTACAATATAGGTAGATGCTTCATCCATGTGTGGTTTCATATAAAAGATAATGTGTTTTATTGATAACCTCTATTGTGGCACTAATGATGCAGGCTTTGATATTGTTTTGCATTCCAATGTTTAAGATGTCGATCTTACTACAATTATTATATATTGAATGTATCTCATGTGACTGATTCTGTTAGATTTATTTGTTATGATGGTACTTCTGACACTTATGATTTCATGCACTTGTATGTTAAGTGTAGGGTTCTGTTCAGATTAAGAGATAGATTTGATTTGGTTATGATTATGTGTTGAGCTAATCTAGATTGATATGACGTGGAAGGGACAATGTCGCATCACTCACTTGTGAGCGCCCTGTGATGTTGCGATTCCTTTTTCCACCTAGTGCTAGCTTATATGCATCTATACATGCTTGACAGTGACATTTGTTGCAGGATGCAGGTACCAGGCATCGACTCCACCTGAATTAACAGGTCTGAGTGTGCCTTGAACCCAATGGATACGTTGTTTCAGAGATAACTTAAGGTCCCACATCCCAAGTCATTATCCTCAATCAGGATGCATGACATGTCTAGTCAACCTGTCAGTTCTGTTAGTATGTTGGTCTTGCAATTGATTTATATTTGATGGAGCTTGTTGCATAAGTACATTTTGGCCTGACTTGAGAATATGTTTGATTTGGTCTTTTTGAGAACATGTTTGATTTGGGTTTTGACGGCTGTCCTACTCAGTGGTTATGTTGTATGCCTATATTTCATTATATAGTCATACTTTAATATTTAATAAGGTCATATAATATTCTTATTATTTAATAAGATTAAATTGGTAATTGATAATTACTTAGTTCAAATAATTATTTAAGTTGTTTGAATATGAATTATGTTATTACTACTATTAAATTGATTTAATTCAGGGAAGGTCGCTGAACACTAGTAAACGCACGAACCAGACCTAGAGTAGAGAGGAGACAGTCCTATCATCCAATTGACAAAGCTAACAATTGGATCAAGAGTGTATTGATCAGCGTTACACTATGGTTACTTATGGAATTGTGATAATATGTTATTTATGATGGATATATTTTGGCTATATATTGTACTAACACTTCTTGTTGAGTGTACATGTAGAATTATTATGTCAATGGATGATGGTGGTCATTTAGCCACTTTATGTCTTTTTGTGTGATGTCTGACCTAGGCATGGGGCCCTAAGATCTATTGGCCATGATGTTAAAAAATATTATTTTTAGTTTTATGTGATAAAATGATTATGTTCTTGTGTGGGATTTAACCTTGTAACTTTTAAAAATGATTTTTTTTAGTGTTTTAAAGAGGTCTAAGTTGTATTTTATGTTTGGAAAATTGTCTTATGTCCAAGGTACATAGGTAAGAGGTTTATTTTTGTCATTTATAATATTTTAAAAGGTTTTTAGACCCTCCTTTAAGCCCCACTTACAAAAGTGACGAAAATGGGAAGTTGGTTGGTTGAATTAGTTGGGTGGTTGAGTTAGTTGGGTGGTTGAGTTAGTTTTGGGTAGGAAGTTATTCTTTCCTTCTCTTTATAAACTCTTCATGGAGTGGGGGTGACTTGCTCATTTTATGATTTTCATTCAAGGACTCTACCATTAGTGGGATATTGCGATTGAGGTATCATGTTTCCTTTATTAATTCAATATAAATATTCTATGTTTTTTTTTCTTTATTGATTAAATGTAAATTTTCTATGTTTTTCTTTATTGATTAAATATAAATATTATATGTTTTTTCTTTATTGGTTAAATGTAAATATTGTATGTTCTAAATATTATATGTATCCTTTATTTATTAAATGTAAAGGTTGTTCTTCTAAGGGTTGTTGCTTGTGAAATTGGAAAAGCAAACATTTCAATGTAAATCTTGAAAGAAGCATATTTGTTGCTTTATTTGCATGTCATAAACCTAGATCATCATAGCATGAATTATATTTTTGATTTTTACATTAGATCTTCCTATAATTATAAGATAGTAATCGCCATATATATTGGCATTAAGGTTTGCATATAATCATATGTTATCTATATATTAGTATTAAGATTTCTATATAATCTTATAATTGCTAAATGTTGGTGTTGGATCTTAGAAACGATGGTTTTTATCTATTTTTAAAAGGGGTTACGAAGTCATCTTGCTAAGGATCTGTTAGTTTGTTCATATCCTCTAATAGATAAACTAATGATGTTCTTTGTGTACGTAAGTATCTTTGAACCTTGTCAAACAGTTCAAGTACCTTGTCCATTGGAGTATTCCTTACTTCTGCCTTCTATTAGATCTAGATGGAAATGTTTTTCTTATGTGCATTAAGTTCTCAAATAAATATGGACTTTGGATCATATAAAACTGCCCACTTTTGCATAGATTCTTCAGGATCCAATTCTTATAGTAGATTGTATTAAACATCTTATTAGCTCTTCATTTAGTCAATTTATATTTTGGGTGTCTTGTTCTTTGGTTGTTCAAATCTTCTCAATATTCTTGATCGACCATAATCCAAATCTAGAGAACCCATTTAATACGGTGTGCATACTCCTTAAGTCTGTCAAACTCCATCCTCTAGGTGAGACTCCAGCCATGTATAACTAAGGTGTTTCAAATTGGGTGTGGTGGTCTATGAAGTCGTTGCTTGAAGAAATGGAAATGGTCTGGCTGCTACTCAAAGGCAGAGGGGTGTTGTTTATAAACCGTCCAAAATTTGAAGGTTGATTGACCAAATCTTACCTTGAGAGTAGGAATAACATATACACAAGCCCATGAACATGTATATAAATATTTATGTCATACAGATATTTGTATATGTATCGATTATTAATTATAAATTAAATATGAACCCATGCATAGTTAAGATACTCGATTTATTTAGATGAGTTTGTGGGAGTATATATATATACATATATATATGATAGAATTATTGAATTATGAAATAAAAGAAATGTAGTTGTAGATAAATACAAAAGTTTATTAAACTATTCGATATGATCATTTTGTAATTTGGCATTGATTTTATTATAATGTGTTGTTGGCAGAAATTTGATATATGGGTTTGGATTATAAATGCTGAAATTAGCATTTAAGTTATAAGTATTTGTAATTAATATTATCTATGCATTGTTTAGCTTGACGGTTATATGTAATTGATGAATATAATAGATAGAATTAATATTAATTAAACTAGACCTAGGTTTTATGAAATTCTTGGTGGAGATAACTTGAATCCAGTTGCTAATTTGATTAAATAGAATTGCTCTAGTAAGAAGAATTTATGTTGTCTATGAGTTGATTAGTTGAAATTGCTTATTGCAAGCAAAATTTTCATGTGAGTTGGTCTATGTGTAAATTGTCAAGTTTAGGTTCCAAAGGCATAAGGTAATATGATTCGATGGCATGTATTCTATTCATGGGTGTCTTGAAATGAGGATGTTGCAAGAACATGATGTCTTTTGTCTATGTATGTGGGTCTTGGTAAACAATAATGTGAGATGATGTACATACTGTGTTGTGAATATATTATGATGGGGTTAAACCTCCTTCACGTATGTGTTGATATTGAGCTTGTGTTTAGTATTGTAATGGGGAGATCTTGGAAATCATAATGAGAAACTATTTTGTTCATGGTTGAGATTTGTGAGCAAGATGACCCATAACTTGCTGTGGATATGTGTTGTTACGATTGGTTAATTGAAAGATTTGGGACAATGATGTACAGGTTGGTCATTGTGATTATGTTTTGTATGCAAGAAGGTAAATGCCTTGCATTGTTTATATATACTTATCAGTATGATAGTGATTGTCTTGCTTGATGGTTAGGGTTTCTAGATGCAGGTAGGGGAGTGGCTTTCAATGTGGGGCCGGCACCCAAAGTGGCTGTCAGGATAACCCATTGAAAGTTGTTAATTAAGTGAAAACCTAAAATGAACAGGGGGAAAAGGGTAAATTACACATTAACAAGATAATTAGATTTCCTCTCCCATGCCTGTAGTGCTCGTTTAGACTAAAGATGGGTAGAGAAGGCCTGGTTGGCAAGATCAACTTCTTTGTCCTCACGAAAGGAAGGTTGATTCCGCATGTGTCACCCTATGGGGCCGGCGCCTAGTGAGAGGCTATCAGGATAACCATAGATGGGGGCCGGCGCCTAATGAGAAGCTGTCAGGATAACCCATGTCAGGACCATGCGATGACACTCTTCCCACTGCAGCCTAGCATTCCCTAGTTGTACTCTCCGCATTTGTCGTGTGTTGCCTCTGGAAGTGATTTTGAGTTGCTTGTGGCATTGTCATGTGTTGTAATGGAGTCTTGTTTAGTCTTTGTTCCTGTTAGGCAATTGTCTACCTGACTGTATGACATTTTGGGACCTTATGTTATCTCCTAGCTCGGGGGGTGGACCTTAGGGTTCCACATGGTCGGGTGGAAAAGCTTTTATCCATTGGTCTCTCCTTGCCTTTGTTCGTGTGCAAGAAGGTTGTAACTCCTATAGCAGATTTAGATCATGTACCTATTTATGGAGACAGTTATTATGCTCATGTACTGGCCTGTGTATCAGATGATTCATTATGTATGTATTCATATGTATTCAGAAGATGATAATGTAATGATGTAATGTTGTATTCATATGTCGGGAGAAATTGTAACTATGTACTAGATCTTGATGAATACTTATATGATGTTATGTAGATATAAATGTTTATTGATTTAGTGCATTAGTTTTACAATGAGTTACTGATGTTAATTCATGATATGTGTTAGATTATGTTAATTGTTTTGTCAAGTAATGCAACCATGATATCTTAGAGGACAAGTCATTAGTTTAAATGATGTGTTAATATTACTTTGTTATTTCTATCTTTAAAAAAAAAAAATTATCCTGTTGCATATAGCATAAATGTGATGTTCTCTGAGGTATTCATGGTGGGGCGTTACATCTGGTATCAGAGCAAAGGTTTGCAACACTGGGATCTCTGGTTCTTGCCGTTGTTTTAGGTTGAACGTTTTTCTCCTTATGGTGAGTTGGTATTATCTCTCACCTAAGAGCCTTAGTATGGTATTAGAAGGATGACAAACTTACAGACTTGTTCTTAACTATAGAAGAAATAAATCCTTTATGTTTTGTTCTACTTGTGTGTCTGTTATGCAAAAATGAGATGATATATCTAACCATATGTGTTCCCTGAACACTAGTGCTTGCTGATTTTTGAGACCTAAAGTTCCTCTTGTGGTCTTTAGTGCTTTAGAAGCTAGAGGCATGGTTACTTATAGTGCATGGAATCAAGAGAGTGGAATTTGCCCCTCTAGTGATGTGAATATCCTGAACCCATTTTATGTGGGGTATTGTAAAAGGACAGTGGTGTTTGTCTTCCTTGGTTTGGTGAAGTAACCATACCTTGTGAGGTTATGTTCAGGGTGTGGAAGCACCATACCATTCATATGTTAATGACATTATTTGTGTAAGTATTAGAAATGTAGTTGTAGATGAATACAAAAGTTTATTAAACTATTCAATATGATCATTCTATAATTTGGCATTGATTTTATTATAATGTGTTGTTGGCAGAAATTTGATATATGGGTTTGGATTATAAATGTTGAAATTAGCATTTAAGTTATAAGTATTTGTAATTAATATTATCTATGAATTGTTTAGCTTGACGGTTATATGTAATTGATGAATATAATAGATAGAATTAATATTAATTAAACTAGACCTAGGTTTTATGAAATTCTTGGTGGAGATAACTTGAATCCAGTTGCTAATTTGATTAAATAGAATTGCTCTAGTAAGAAGAATTTATGTTCTCTATGAGTTGATTAGTTGAAATTTCTTATTGCAAGCAAAATTTTCATGTGAGTTGGTCTATGTGTAAATTGTCAAGTTTAGGTTCCAGAGGCATAAGGTAATATGATTCGATGGAATGTATTCTATTCATAGGTGTCTTGAAATGAGGATGTTGCAAGAACATGATGTCTTTTGTCTATGTATGTGGGTCTTGGTAAACAATAATGTGAGATGATGTACATACTATGTTGTGAATATATTATGATGGGGTTAAACCTCCTTCACGTATGTGTTGATATCGAGCTTGTGTTTAGTATTGTAATGGGGAGATCTTGGAAATCATAATGAGAAACTATTTTGTTCATGGTTGAGATTTGTGAGCAAGATGACCCATACCTTGCTGTGGATATGTGTTGTTGCGATTGGTTAATTGAAAGATTTGGGACAATGATGTACAGGTTGGTCATTGTGATTATGTTTTGTATGCAAGAAGGTAAATGCCTTGCATTGTTTATATATACTTATCAGTATGATAGTGATTGTCTTGCTTGATGGCTAGGGTTTCTAGATGCAGGTAGGGGAGTGGCTTTCAATGTGGGGCCGGCGCCCAAACTGGCTGTCAGTATAACCCATTGAAAGTTGTTAATTAAGTGAAAACCTAAAAATGAACAGGGGGAAAAGGCTAAATTACACATTAACAAGATAATTAGATTTCCTCTCCCATACCTGTAGTGCTCGTTTAGACTAAGGATGGGTAGAGAAGGCCTAGTTGGCAAGATCAACTTCCTTGTCCTCACGAAAGGAAGGTTGATTCCGCATGTGTCACCCTATGGGGCCGGCGCCTAGTGAGAGGCTGTCAGAATAACCATAGATGGGGGCCGGTGCCTAGTTAGAGGCTATTAGGATAACCCATGTCAGGACCATGCGATGACACTCTTCCTACTGCAGCCTAGCATTCCCTAGTTGTACTCTCCCCATTTTTCGTGTGTTGCCTCTGGAAGTGATTTTGAGTTGCTTGTGGCATTGTCATGTGTTGTAATGGAGTCTTGTTCAGTCTTTGTTCCTATTAGGCAATTGTCTACCTGACTGTATGACATTTTGGGACCTTATGTTATCTCCTAGCTCGGGGGGTGGACCTCAAGGTTCCACATGGTCAGGTGGAAGAGCTTTTATCCATTGGTCTCTCCTTGCCTTTGTTCGTGTGCAAGAAGGTTGTAACTCCTATAGCAGATTTAGATCGTGTACCTATTTATGGAGATAGTTATTATGCTCATGTACTGGCCTGTGTATCAGATGATTCATTATGTATGTATTCATATGTATTCAGAAGATGATAATGTAATGATGTAATGTTGTATTCATATGTCGGGAGAAATTGTAACTATGTACTAGATCTTGATGAATACTTATATGATGTTATGTAGATATAAATGTTTATTGATTTAGTGCATTAGTTTTACAATGAGTTACTGATGTTAATTCATGATATGTGTTAGATTATGTTAATTGTTTTGTCAAGTAATGCAACCATGATATCTTAGAGGACAAGTCATTAGTTTAAATGATGTGTTAATATTACTTTGTTATTTCTATCTTAAAAAAAAAAAATTATCCTGTTGCATATAGAATAAATGTGATGTTCTCTGAGGTATTCATGGCGGGGCGTTACAGTCATGACCACATGGGAATGTGGGCATAACATTTGGTATCAGAGCCTAAGTTTAAACACTGGGCTTGCTTAGGGCACATTATTATTTCTGCAACTTTGATTAATTTGTGGTTACCTCATTTTTGTAGGATGCCTCCCTGACGAGTTCGGTGAGCGCAGTCCTGCCACACTCCATCCTCCGAGGTTCACACTGACTCTTCAACTAAGGGACAGGATCAACTGGTCCTAGAAGCACCGCAGGCACCACCAGCCCTACCAGATATTGGGCCACAGATATTACAGGCTTTACAGGCAGTTTTAGATAGGCTTCCACCAGCTGTAGCTAAGCAGTGCATAGAGCCACGTGTTGAGCCCCACGAGGATCCGTGAGAGGAGCCACGCGTGGAGCCATGAACTGAGTCCCATGTCAAGCCATGTGTTGAGCCCTGCGTTGAGCCACGAGGGGCACCATGTGTGGAGCCTTTTATTGAGGTGCCAGAGACGACAGCAGAGGAGGTTGGTTCAGCTGACAGGGCCCGTAGTAGGAGCCCTTCACATCATGCTAGGTATGATGAGGTAGTACGAGTAGAGCACATTGTTCACAGACCTTATGACTATTATACATATGAGCCTATCAGGAGGCACAGAGACATAGGATACCCTATTAGGGATTTATTGAGGTTGAACCATCCTACATTCGTCAGGACCACAGAGGGAGCTGAGGCAGAGGCCTGGCTCATCATCTTAGATAGATGCTTCACGTTGCATCCTTACGAGGGTAACACAAAGGCCCGTGTGGTAGTACACCTATTGCGAGATGTAGCAACTACCTAGTGGTGCATTAAGGAGTGCAAGTGTCACCTTTCATTAGACACCCTCACATGGGAGACCTTCATTAAGTGCTTCAATGCGCGATACTTATCAGATCATTATAGGTAGCCGTCACATAGATGAGTTTCATGACCTCCAGCAGAGAGGACTTACAGTGGCATAGTATGAGGGTAGATATACCAAGTTATCATTGTAGTACCCCTCCGTTTTCACTTTGGTTGTGTCAGGTATGTTTGACATTTGGTTATTTGGTTTGGATTGTTCATTTGATGCTATTGGTTAATCATGGCATTAAAATAATATTAGTAGTCATTAAAACATTTTTGATAATTAAATAAATAGAAATGCCTTTATGCAAATTTAGTGCTAAAAATTTAAAAGGGTAAACCCAAATTTATAAATTATTATTTTTGGCCCCTATATTATTTATAGCACTATAGTTTATTAGCTATATTAATTTGTTACATTTTCTAGAGGTTATTTTATATTATGGGTGAGTGAAACCTTATTTTATATAAGGAAACCTAATAAAATATAATGTTATTAAAAATTACTTTAGGATACCTAATTATAATTGCTTGAGGACAAACAATCTTGAGTGGGGAGGGTTGTCATGTCCCTATAATGATTTATAATTGAATTGTTTATTTAAATAATAAGTTAGCCTTATATAAACTAAATATATAATATATTTATTTAAAATATATTATTAATATGTCATATTTAGTAAATAATATTATTAATTTAATATAATTTAAATATTATAAAATATATGAAATATATATATTTATATTTTAATTAACTAGATATATTATAAATATAAATATTTTAATATAATATTTATGTGAGTAATTAATAAGATATATTATTATATATAAAAATAAATATTATGAAGAGTCTTACCTATTAAAGTTAGAAAGTAAAGTAATTTAGAAAGTAAAGTAATTTGGAATAAGACAAAGTAATACGGTTAAACAAAAGGTTAAATTCAAAATAAAATCATATAAATAAAAGTCTAATAAGACAAACATTATCCCACCATATTATATGCTTGGAAATAAAATAAAATAAAAGAGCTCCTTGTACTTAATAACAAAAGTATTTATTTATACTATATATATTATATAAATAATGTACTTTAAAAAGATTAAGGGGAGGTCGAAGGAAGATATCTATATGTGCAGCACATTAATAAATAATATATTATAAATATATCTAATAATATAAATACAAATATTATTATTATTATTATCTTATATTGTAATATAAATATAAATAATATATCATTTATTATAATGATATAATATAAATACAAATAAGGTAAATAAATAATAATAAACATCTTTTAACCTATCCTCTTATATAAGGGAGTTACGTATGGTTAGAACTAGTTTTACCACAAAAGGGAATTAATATAAAGTAATAAAAATAATAAGAGACATACCTCTTCGAACATATCCAAGGAAATGAATAAAGGTTGTGAGATAGAAGGAAATCATCATCGAAAGAATGAAGTAATAAAAAGAAATAAATAAACAACTGTGAATTCAATAAAGGTAATAAAGAAGAAACATCATTTGAATTCATCAAAGACATAGCAAGAAAATATCACAAGAAAGACACGAGGGCAACCAAGGAAAAGGGTCATGCAGAGAAAATATAAAAAGAGTATGGGATAAATACATATATTTAGATCTGCATTTTATAACAGCAATACAATAAAGACTATATTACCACAGCATAGGTAAGGAATCCCAGGTAAAGCAGGTAAGTAAGTATTTATATTTACTTATTCAATTTATGATTTGTAAGAATTTATAATTACTTGTTCAATTTATAACTTGAAAGATATAAATAATAAGGTTATTAAGTATAAATTGATATATGTGATATATGTGTTTATGTATGAAATTTATATTTTAAATATGTATCTTTGTTGAATTATGTAATTGTCCGATTTTTAACCAGATGAGCATTAATTAGTGAAATTTTAATAATGAAAGTGTTAGTTATTACATGAGATAGAACTTAATAATTGTGAAACATATGAGCAATGAAATTAATCCATTAATTCTATCTGAGAGGTGTGATGCATTAACAAAATATATTATTATTATATTTATAAATAACACATATAAATCATATATCATTTATTATAATGATATAATATAAATACAAATAATATAAATAAATAATAATATAAATAAACATATTTTAACCTATCCTCAAGGGAGTTACGTATGGTTAGAACTAGTTCTACCACAAAAAGGGAATTCATATATAGTAATAAAAATTATAAGAGGGTAAGTATGTCTTTTAGCACCAAGCATGATAAGAGACGAGCCTCTTGGAACATATCCCTTGAAAGGGAAATAAATAAAGGTTGTGAGATAGAAGGAAAGGATCATCAGCAAGATATCATAAATTAATATATAGAGATATGTACATCAGCAACAAATGGGAGGAATGATTCAAGTAAAAATAAATATATAGTAGATAAAGGATGTGATGTCCCATTTAGCACGATTAAACATTATTAAAAATTATAGTCATGATAATAGTATAATAATAATGATATTATAATAACAATAATAAATAATATTATAATAATATATATTATATAATAAATAAATGATGTCTATATATATAATAATATTATTATTATAATGATAATAAATAAGTAATATATTATAAAGTTATGTTAATAGTAATACAACAATAGAATTCAAGTGCTAGCAATTATATATATACATATCTGCTGGGTGTATAGAAGAAAATAATATATTTTTGGATTTCTAAGAGTATATAGATATTCTAAAGTGAATTGTGATATTTGATAAGAACTAAGATACAATTTGAATTAATTACAAAATCATATGGATAATGATATAATAATATTGTGATGACAATATTAATGATCATTGATCATTATAATAATAGTGATTAATTATTATAATAATAATTATTATTATTTTTTTAAAAGTGGTAAAAACCCACTAAAATATATTAATAAAAGTAAAATTACAAAATTTCGGATTCGGAGAGGCATACCGACAGGAAAGAATCCAGACAAGAAAACCTCCGATTATAGCCAAAATATGAGCAAATACAACAAAATCGACTCAAAAAGAGTCGCACCAGTATTAACAATTGCAACTAACTTCGGGAAGAAATTCATATAAATTTACATACAAAACATTTGACTGTGATAACCAAAAGTCAAAGCAAAGCACTAAGGACTCAAAACCTAATTAATCCGCAATTTCAGTGATCTAAACAGCATGCCCCTCATCAGGATCTTCCACATCTGCTTGCTGGGGAAGAGGAGGAAGCAATGGAGGAGGAACGTAGTTAATTAAGAAATGTAAAGCATTAAAAACCTCTGTAGCTTTAGCTGCCACATGATTCCCCAGCTCTCTCTGATGGCAATGGATAGCATTTTGGAAGGAAACCAGACAATTGTTTTGAAGCCCATGCATGAAAGCATTGTAAAGACAGTGAAGTGCAGGCGTTCAGAATAATAACCTGCAGTCAAATAGACCTCCAACAAGAGCAGATCCCTTATGCAATTCATAGTCTGCTAATGCAGAATTAAAAGAATCAACAGGAAAATGTATATTCTGTATAAACATAACACCCAAAGCCCTTACCCTTTTGCCATTTTGCAAGAGATCCATCACATTAGAAAGAAAATGTGATGCAGCTTGAGAGGGATAGATAGCCACTGGAGAAAAAAAGAAAGTTGAACCACAAACCTGGACAATCGCTCTACCCACAGAAGCCTCATACACTTTAAAGACTTCCTGCAGAGAGTGTAGGTTAGAAAGACCAAGGAGGGGCCGCTCCCAATTCCTAATTGGCCAGGAGATTTTGGAGTTTCGCTGAACAGAGCCCATGGTGAACCTGCAAAAACTAGAAGAATACCAATTGCAAAAAAAGAAAGAAACGTTTGGAGACAACGCTGAGCTTGATCATCACACAATAAAAATAGATGAGTAAAAGTCGATCACAATACATGAATTTAAGACAAAACGAAATGAAATGCCAACTCCCTCGTGCCAACTCTACCATCTTGCACTGATATCATATATCAAGGTACAACACAGTTGCCGAAAGGATGAGGATAATAAATAAATGACATCAGATAATACGCATGGAAAACCGGGAGACAAAAATAAAAGGAGATATATAACTAAATAAAGTTAGCCAAAATTACTAAAACTAAGACAAATAATCATTCTCCAAAATAGCGCTAACTCCAGGGATTTGAGCAAAAGATTTAGAATCCCATTCAAGAATATCATCATTAGAACTAAAAGCCAGATTAGCCAAAAAATTTGCTAAAGTATTACCTTCACGATACGTATGCATAATTTGATAAGAATGAAAGCGTTTCAAAAGATCCCTCCCAAAATTTAAAATATAGCCAATTTTCCAGCTTGGAGATGACTCATTAGAAAAAGCTCTAACAGTATTAAGAGAGTCACCTTCCACGATAAGGTTTGTGAATCCACATCTGGAAGCTAAATTCAGCCCAGCTAACAAAGCCAAAGCCTCAGCCTCATTATTTGATAACACACCCAGCTTAACTGACAGGGCTTTGAGAACTAATCCCTGATAATTTCTTATAACACATCCAGCACTTGAAATTCTCGGATTGCCTCTACTTGCACCATCGAAATTAAGCTTAACAAATGATTGAGGCAGAGGGATCCATTTGACAGCAGAACGATCGATCTTCCCAACTGACGTAAAATAATTAGAATTAGGCAATTTTAACTGCTTCCAATTTTTTAAAATCATGTCATCCCAATTGGTGAAGATAAGAGAACCCTCCTTCTTAGAAAGAAAGGAAGCTAGCACCACTTCTGTGATGGATTTTTCAACTTTACCCAAAAGAACATGGAGAGGATTACTTATTTTCTTGAATAATCTACTATTTCGTTCTAACCATAAAGACCAGATTATAATGCTAGGTGAAACAACCCATAAGACAGAAAAAGTAGACTTTGGGCACAACAAAGGCCAGCTTTGAAAAACTTGAAGTAAAGAGAGAGGAAGGGGGCCCAACCAATTTAATTTTGAAAGGAGCCAATGCCAGACTTGAGAGGAAAAACTACAATTTAATAACAAATGATCCACCAACTCCTCTACTTCAAGACAGAAAGGACAGAAGAAAGAGTCTGTAATCCCAAGATTAGATAATCTATCACTAGTTAATATACGATAGTTCAGTGCCAACCAAGAAAAAGCTCCTGCTTTAGGGAGACAAGGCTCACTCTAGCATAGCTTATAGGGCCAACTAGAATCTGAATAAGAGTCCTTACTAGTGAGACTTAAATAACCAAGTTTAACTGTGTAAAGACCAGATTTGGAAGGGGCCCAAACCAATTTATCCTTTTCTCCTGAAATAAAAATACGTCTATCTTTCAAAATAGATTTAAGCAAAATCTTCTGCTCTGCAGGGATCAAGAAATCATAAAAAATTTTCCATTTAGCTTTACTTATATTCACCTTATTATCAAATTCAAAGTAATCTATAACTTTTGTTCCCCAGACTTGACACAGGAAAGACTTGATTTCTTGGAGACCTTCTGTATTAACAAGAGGAGGATAACTATTCCACGAATCTTCCCAAAAAAAGGCAGATTGTCCATCATGAATGACCCATGTTAAGAAGGGTGAAATAACTTCACGACAACTAATCAGGAAATTCCACATGTGAGAACCCTCCATAGGATTAAGTAATGTAAATATTCTTTTAGGAGAATAAGAATCTAGGTATTTGGCATACATTAATTTTCCCCATTTAGAATCTGATTTTTGGTACAAATTCCAAACTAGTTTGGCTCCAAGAGCTTTATTTTGTGCAGCAATATTATGAATTCCAGTACCCCCTAATTGTTTAGGAAGGCAGATTTTATCCCAAGATATTAAGGGGATTCTTCTCCCATTTAAGTTTGAACCATTCCACAAAAATTTTCTTAGAATAGACACGATATACCACAAAATGGTTTTTGGGACCTTCAGTACTGAAAGCAAATATACTGGAATGGCTAATAGGACTGTTTTGATCAACAAAATTTTTCCTGCCAGAGTAAGCCATTTGCCTTTCCAAGAAGAAATTTTAGCTTTAATACTTATAATTAACTTATCCCAGAACAAATTTTTAATTGAACCCGAAAAAAGAGGAATTCCCAGATACCTTGAAGGTAAAGTGTCAACTTGAAAACCTAGGAATTTAGCTATCCTTTGTTGCACCAACACAGAAGAAAAGAAAAAGAAAATTTTGGATTTACTATGATTCACTTTCTGACCCAAAACAAGACAATAACTGTTTATAAATTCCTTCAAGGCTTTAGCTTCCTGCATCACAGGCTGGCCAAACAACAAAGTATCATCAGCAAATAAGGTATGTGTAATAGAAAAAGGAACTCTAGGAATGTTTATCCCTTTCTAGATGCCCATCAAATTCTTACTCGAAATTAACCTACTTAAGCCTTCAGCCATTAATATGAACAGAAAAGGGGAAAGAGGAACTCCCTGTCAGATTCCTTGTGAAGACTGAAAGAAATCAAATGGGGAACCATTAATCAAGACTGAAAAACTAGCACCAGACACACAAGAAAAAATCCATTTACACCATTTTGGGGAAAAACCAAATTTGAGGAGAACATGTAACAAAAAATCCCAAGACACTCGATCATAAGCTTTAAGCATATCCAACTTAACCAACATAGCTGGGAGCTTATGTTGATGTATTGAATGTAGAACCTCATGTGCAACCAGAGCACCTTCTGAAGTTTCCTTGCCTGGGACAAAACCCCCTTGTTCATCAGAAATAATTTTTGGGATTAGAGTGGCTAATCTTGAAGTAATAGATTTAGAAATGATTTTATAAAGAGTATTACAAAGTGATATGGGTCTGAAGTCAGCATAGGAGGAAGGAGAAGCAACTTTTGGAATTAATGCAAGAAAAGTAGAATTAATTTCTTTCAGAATACTTCTATTTCTTCTAGCTTCCTCTACAGCCATCCAAATATCCTTGCCCAGAAAATCCCAGCATTTTTGAAAAAAAAGAGGAGTGAAACCATCTAGGCCAGGGGATTTGTCTGGATTTAGGGAGAAGATGACTGCCTTGACTTCTTCTAAGGTAAAACATTTCATCAACGCCAGATTATCTTCTAGAGAAACCAATTTAGGAATATGAGATAAAACTTCTACAACAGTTGGATTTGGGATGTGATTTGAGTCTTTTGATAAAGTTTCTAAAAGAAATTAATTCCTTCTTTTTGAATGTCAGATTCTTCTAACAGTAAATTTCCCATAGAATCTTTAATGGAGACTATAGAATTCTTTTGTCTTCTAAGCATAGCTGAAACATGAAAAAATTTTGTGTTATGATCACCTTCTTTTAACCAAGTTTCCCTCGACTTCTGCCTCCAGAAAATTTCTTCCTGGGCTAGAATTTCCTCTAAATCAGCTTGGAGAGATTTCATGTATTCAAAAGAGGCATTATCCATACCTTTACTAATGATGGTTTCATTTAACTGAAGCAATTGAGATTGCAAAGCTGCTTTTTGAGAAAAAATATTACCAAAAGAAGATTTGTTCCACTCCAAAATTTTATGTTTCATATACTTCAACCTTTCATTGACCCAAAACATACGTGAGCCTTTAACAAAAGGAGCATTTGACCACCAGAATTTTAATAAGGATAGGAAGTTGGTATCTCGAAACCACATGGATTGAAATCGGAACGAAGCCCTATGGATCTGCCTTCGAGAGGAAATAGGAATATGAACAGAAATAGGAAAATGATCGGAAGCAGTAAAAGGAAGAACAGAAGTACCCATAATATTAGACTCAAAACACCACTCTGGTGAGAAGAAAAATCTATCCAGACGTTCTGTAATATTTAAAAACCCTTTTCTCCTATTTGACCAAGTAAAACTCCCATTCAGTAATGGACTATCAATTAAAGCATTATCAGAAATAAAATCTTTAAAATCATCTATTACCCTCTGAGGAGGACAAATTCCTCCCGATTTCTCTATTAAACAGGAAATGGCATTAAAGTCCCCACCAAGAATAACTTTCTCACCAGATAACTGTTCTAAAAGTGCTGATAAAATATCCCAGCATTGCTTTTTTTCCCTGGTAGCAGTTGGGCCATAAATATTGAATAGCCAGAAATTTAAACAGAAGGAAGTGATTTTAACCAAGAAGAAATTTGGAACAGAACAAACTAACTCAATGTCACAAACTTTACTATCCCACAAAATAGCCAGACCTTCTGAAGCCCCTTGGGAAGGGATATGTATAAATTTCCATTTTACCCAACTTGAAAAAATAAAATCAGCTTGAGCTGTAGAAAATTTTGATTCTTGGAGTAATATAATATCAGAGCCAGAGGAATCTAACTGACGCTTAACCAAGCGTCATTTGTTAGGGGCATTGATGCCCCTAACATTCCAAGAAAGCAGTTTCATTGCTCACGAGGAGAGTTTCTAACTCTCCCCGATCTCAGACATGTATCCAAAGTGGCTTGCAAACCAGCTTTTATTTCTTCTTGAGTTTTGAAGGATTTTGGCTTACGTCCTCACTTAGAAGGAGAAGTAGAACTCTGTTTGGGAGGTGAATCCTGACTAAGCGATTGGGAAATAGACAATTTTGTAGCAAAATCAAAGACATGATTTTCTTCGCCTAACGAAGATATAGAATCAGCTTTCCCTGAATTTAAAAAAGGTAAATGAGCTTGACTAGGATCAGAGAGATTAGAAATAGTTGAGTCATCTACAAAAGAATGCAACTTTTCTGTAACTACCTCATCCGCCAGTTCCTCAATAAGGTCAGAGGCAACTTTGCGGATAGTTCTTTCAACAAAAGCATTAGCTTCCTCTTCCGTAAAAGGAAAACCAGCTGATTCTGAGTCAGGCAATTCCTTAACTATTTCCCCAGAACGGTTTGCCTTAGAATTAAAGGAGTTAATCAAATTTTTCTTAATTTTATCACTAGAAAAAATAGGGGTTTCAATATCCTCAGAGATGCCAACTGCAAATTCAAAAGGACAGTCTTCTTCTAAACCTGTAGTAGTTTGTAATTCCTCTCCAGAGATAGGGGAATTAATAAAATGATCTAGCGAAGCCTCCCCTAAATTAACAGAATCTAAATTTTCCTTATCAAAGGAAGCTTCTGCAGAAACCTCACAAGATTTACAGGTATGCAGCATTTCAGCTTTATCAATGGCCATAGGGTTTTCAAAGACAATTACTTGTTTCCAGTTTCCAAATTTAGAGTGAAACTCCATAAATTTGGGAAAAGGAAACGAAGTATTGAGCACTAAGGAAAACCGAACTGGCAAATCGGGTTTCTGGAAGGAGGACAAATCATGTTTAATGAAGAAACCCAACTTCTTGGCACAGAATTCAATAATGGAAAGGTCTCGATATTCCAGAGGTAAATTTGGAAAAGAGATCCAAAAAGGAACAAAATTCATATTAGCCTTAACTGGGTCAAAATTTGGTTCCCATTTTTAGAGACAAATCCCTTTGCCGCAATAAAACCACAATTTTTGGCCAAGGGTTTCATCACGAAAACCACTATTTTCAAAAACCACCGTAAAAACACATAAATCGTTATTCAAAAAGAAAACATCTGAGACCCCTTGCCATGTAACCCTAACCCATGCAAGAAAATCAGCAGTATTAAATGTAGGGTTCCAAACCTTACCAATAAGGGCTCGAGAAGTAAGATCTTGAACATAAGGGTTTACCATTTCCTTAGGGATTTGAATGTTAACAGTCTTCGTGGAAACCCTATCCTCCCGAGCAAGACCGTTGCCAACATGATTGTGAGTAACCTTTCCAGATTTTTCCCTCCAAACCTGGCGAACCCCAGAATCTTGACGTGAAGTAGCATTCTGAAGATGAGGACCCTTGTGGCTACTGCCATAACCAATATGATGATACTGAAAAAGGTCAGGACGCATCAAAAAATTTCTGTGACAAACATTTTGAAGATCCTCGCGAAAATGCCTCCGCTCATACTCCGGATAGAATAAGCGCTTCTGTGCCCTAAGTGCCACAAAAAACAAACTTTGTCGTGAAGGTAAAGGTCTTCTTGTGAAGACCCCATTATTTTGTCACATTATTTTGTCGCATTATTTTGCTCTAAAATTTTGTTGTCCATTGTGATAATAATAATAATTGTTATGTAATATAAATAATATAAATTTTGCATAGTATATATATATATGGTCTGATTGGAATCTACATGTATGAAAATAACAATATAAGATTAGTCTTAGAACTGCATATAAGTAAGAAAAGATGATCCATTATGAATGAGATATAAAGGTAGAGGTCTTATGAACTCAAGTAAATATGAGACTAATAGATATCCTACATAAATGCATGATTCTTGTTTAAATAAGATAATGAGTACAAGAAGGTTATAAGTTCATAGTTATGAATATGAAATAGATTTGTAAAGGCATGATTACCCAAGGGGTAGATAATAGTCCTTAAACATTAATCATCTTCACCATAGAGATGGGGTGGAAAACAAGGATTGTAGTTGACCAATTCATTTGATAAATCATAGGCCTTGATTGAAGAATCAAGGAAGATAATAAGCCCTCAATCTAATATTGAAGGGATAGGCCTTGGTAGGAGAACCAAGGAAATAATAGGCCTTGGCTGGAGAACCAAGGACTAATAGGCCTTGGTTGATGAACCAAGGAATAATAGGCCTTCGATTGGAGAATCGAAGGATTAGGCCTTTGATGTAATAGTCAAAGGAATAATGATGGACCCATGAGAATTGGGGTGACATTACATCCTTAAGTATCTTCTCCCATAAGGTTGAAAGAATGATTAATAGGCTTAAGGTTATCTTACCCAAGGCAATCCATGAAGTATAAACAAGAAAAGCATATAGTTGTGAAAGAAATAATATATAGTTAAATATTAAAAGAAAAAGATAGAATACTAATGTGCTCTTTTGGTAAGTTGAAATTGTTTGCAAGATTGCATAAATTTTGGCTTGCTAGAAGGGGACATTACATTTGGTATCAGAGCCAAGTTTTAGCACTGGGACCTCTGGATTAATGTTGTCGCCCATGTTTAGCTATAATAGTACTTTTTATGCAAGTGGTAGGAAACTCCTGAGTAGGATACTATGCTTGATCTATACACCTAGATTGATGTATTGGATAGATGATCATGAGATTGAGATTTAGCATCGTGTGATACGCAGAAAAGTAGAGTGGAAGGAAACTAGAATAGGGAAGTGGATAATAGGTAATGTTATGATTTTGCAAATAGGAATCATATTGGTAATAATGGAATTGTGTATATTAAAGTAATCTTCCCATGTAAAAGTGTGAAACCAGTAACTGTGCATTGGTTGAGTGTTGTGAATACCTCGTACTTGCTTTGTGTGCCCTTGAGATGGTGATACTGGGTACCCATCCATGGGGAAATGTGTATTTTAGGTGTGGAATCAAGCATACCATTATGTGTGTTTGTATGTTTGTTACCCGATTAAGGGCCAACCATTGCGTGGTAGAAAATATATATATATAAGAGTAGCCAAAAGTTAGACTGATAGATTCTCTTCTTTTGGTTCACTAGTCCCTCAATCTGTGAAGGAGTAGTAGCAGCCACAAATTTCCTTGGGCGGAGTGTATAGCATACGCTTATGATGGCGCAGAGCGGTCCCTTGTTCAACCGAACCTGAGGAAATGTACTCACTACTTTCCCTTATGATGGATCAGGGTACTTGATTCATATGTGTTAGCCTAATCCCCACAGTTTCTGAGCATCTGGATGGTATTTCTTGGAGGATCATTTACCTTGTCTTCATGAAAGGTATGATATGCCACATGAGTTGTTAGTTGGGGGCCGGGGTCTAGGACCTACAAGGATAACCCAACTGGAACTATGCGATGACATGAGTCATCATTTGGGGGCTAGGGTTTAGGACCTGCATGGATAACCCAAGTGAGACCATGTGCCCCATGTATATTTGAGGTCCAACATGTGGAGGGAGATTTGTTACCATGTTGAGATAGATTCCATATCTGTACATGTTCCGACATGATGCAATAGGTACGATGCCACACCCCACTAATGTTCTGACATAGTGTTAGAATGATGCCGTGTTGCTGATGGTAGTGAGCTAGGCTTGAGGACACGATGCCATGTGCATAGCCACGTGAAGGTGCACTATGAGATTGTGTCATAGCCTACTTGTGTGATGAGCGTAATGGGGCCTCGCACACTTGTAGAGGGATACCCATGTTTGCTTTCAACAGTGTTGGGTTAGTTAGCATATGGGTAGGTCCTAGCCTTGTATACCTCTGGCTATGGTGAGTACCTGCATGTGCCTTTTCCACGAGGTATCACTATGCGGGGTGTGTTCTGTGCGTGCCTACTTCTGTGAAGCCACAGACACACTGCCATGCAGCATACGGCCAATACGTGCCTTCTCCAGCTGGCGTATGACCATGCCACACTAAGATGTGATGCGGGATGTGGCCAAGGTGCACTTCCAAGCGGGCAGCCAAGGAGTGTGTGGGCCACTTGGTTAGTCCATGCCACGTGACGACAAGATGTAGGGTGTAGCCGAGGAGTACACCTTGAGCCATGTGGATGGCGTGCTCACTCTGCACCACATGAGGGCTACTGTTATAGCCTGACATTGTTCCCTCCTTTCTCATTTGGTGGCTAGTATCTAGTCACGTAGTGTTGTACAGTGCAATTTTGAAGATTATGGAATTTCTTTATGGTTGTTGATGATTTTCTATTGATTGTGAAGGCTGACACTTTGTTTATATTTAATTGTGATGGTTTAGCCACACCTTGTGATCTTATTTGCATGTAGCCATCATGGTTACATTTGATTTAGTGTTAAAATTGTGCGCATTTCTTTCTTTATTGTTGAAATTAAATTTTTATTTGATCTTTCTTTATGACATTGGTGGCTAAACTAGTTTTTCCATATTGTTTTCGATGTCGGCCATGTGTCGTATTGTGATTCCTCTCCAAGGACGTATGAGGCGTACTTGATGAGTGTATACAAGGAAGCAGACATAGGGAATCTTAAGGATGGGGGTATGTGAGGCTGTTACACAGCTAGGACCCACTACCCACCTATGTGTGATGACTATCTCTTAGAGGCTAACTACCTTATACAACAAGAGATAGGTCATTGTGGTCTTGTTTTGATGGTCTCACCATGTGTGTGTGGCCTAACACCATCAAGCCACTATGTGTGAGGTATAGATTATGTGAGATGGATTTTGGCTCTTGGCTCATGGATTATGTATCATGGATTAGTATGTTGTTTCCGGTATCCAGATGAACCCTTGTGTAGCCTTGTGATGTGAATCCCAGTAATGTTAATTTGTGTGTATGTGAAGAATATATGGTAAATCATGAAAAAATGGATTTATGAAATGATAAAGTGTGTTTCCATGCTTCAAAAGGTGAAAGAAATTCATGATCTCGTTGAAGATGCTATGAGATTTAGTGAAAAAGGTGTGTTTTAGGTGTATGAATATGTTGATATTTTGTGAAAATGTAGTATTCTGACCTATGGTTTGCTTAATAGCAGATTGGTAGAGAAATTACAATGGTGGTGTATTTGAAATAGAATGCTTCATATGTTTATGATATGATAATTTTTACAAGTTAGGAATAAAAGGTGCAATGTTTTCCTTGTTCTGAAGAAATTGGTGGGGTGTTGATGCTAACTTGTAATGATTGGGAGTGGTTTATGCATTATGAAACCACTTTTGAAATTGCAAGCTTTGATTGTGTAGATTATTTTTGAAATGGAATAGATAAGTTTATATTTTAGTGTGTATTATTGTATGAAATGAATCAGCTTTAATGTTGTTACTAACTTGTAATGTTTCCACCTTAGCTATGACTTCCAGGAGTAAGTCAAGTTTTAGGGGGGAGGATGTAGCGCCCCTCCATTTTCACTTTGGTTGTGTCAGGTATGTTTGACATTTGGTTATTTGGTTTGGATTGTTCATTTGATGCTATTGGTTAATCATGGCATTAAAATAATATTAGTAGTCATTAAAACATTTTTGATAATTAAATAAATAGAAATGCCTTTATGCAAATTTAGTGCTAAAAATTTAAAAGGGTAAACCCAAATTTAGAAATTATTATTTTTGGCCCCTATATTATTTATAGCACTATAGTTTATTAGCTATATTAATTTGTTACATTTTCTAGAGGTTATTTTATATTATTGGTGAGTGAAACCTTATTTTATATAAGGAAACCTAATAAAATATAATGTTATTAAAAATTACTTTAGGATACCTAATTATAATTGCTTGAGGACAAGCAATCTTGAGTGGGGAGGATTGTCATGTCCCTATAATGATTTATAATTGAATTATTTATTTAAATAATAAGTTAGCCTTATATAAAATAAATATATAATATATTTATTTAAAATATATTATTAATATGTATTATTTAATAAATAATATTATTAATTTAATATAATTTAAATATTATAAAATATATGAAATATATATATTTATATTTTAATTAACTAGATATATTATAAATATAAATATTTTAATATAATATTTATGTGAGTAATTAATAAGATATATTATTATATATAAAAATAAATATTATGAGAGTCTTACCTATTAAAGTTAGAAAGTAAAGTAATTTAGAATAAGACAAAGTAATACGGTTAAACAAAAGGTTAAATTCAAAATAAAATCATATAAATAAAAGTCTAATAAGACAAACATTATCCCACCATATTATATGCTTGGAAATAAAATAAAATAAAAGAGCTCTCGTACTTAATAACAAAAGTATTTATTTATACTATATATATTATATAAATAATGTACTTTAAAAAGATTAAGGGGAGGTCGAAGGAAGATATTTATAAGTGCAACACATTAATAAATAATATATTATAAATATATCTAATAATATAAATACAAATATTATTATTATTATTATCTTATATTGTAATATAAATATAAATAATATATCATTTATTATAATGATATAATATAAATACAAATAAGGTAAATAAATAATAATAAACATCTTTTAACCTATCCTCTTATATAAGGGAGTTACGTATGGTTAGAACTAGTTTTACCACAAAAGGGAATTAATATAAAGTAATAAAAATAATAAGAGACATACCTCTTCGAACATATCCCTTGAAAGGGAAATGAATAAAGGTTGTGAGATAGAAGGAAATCATCATCGAAAGAATGAAGTAATAAAAATAAATAAATAAACAGCTGTGAATTCAATAAAGGTAATAAAGAAGAAACATCATTTGAATTCATCAAAGACACAGCAAGAAAATATCACAAGGAAGACACGAGGGCAGCCAAGGAAAAGGATCATGGGGAGAAAATATAAAAAGAGAATGGGATAAATACATATATTTAGATCTACATTTTATAACAGCAATACAATAAAGACTATATTACCGCAGCATAGGTAAGGATTCCCAGGTAAAGCAGGTAAGTAAGTATTTATATTTACTTATTCAATTTATGATTTGTAAGAATTTATAATTACTTGTTCAATTTATAACTTGAAAGATATAAATAGTAAGGTTATTATGTAGAAATTGATATATGTCATATATGTGTTTACGTATGAAATTTATATTTTAAATATGTATCTTTGTTGAATTATGTAATTGTCCAATTTTTAACCAGATGAGCGTTAAGTAGTGAAATTTTAATAATGAAAGTGTTAGTTATTACATGAGATAGAACTTAATAATTGTGAAACATATGAGCAATGAAATTAATCCATTAACTCTATCTGAGAGGTGTGATGCATTAACAAAATATATTATTATTATATTTATAAATAACACATATAAATCATATATCATTATAATGATATAATATAAATACAAATAATATAAATAAATAATAATATAAATAAACATATTTTAACCTATCCTCTTATATAAGGGAGTTACGTATGGTTAGAACTAGTTTTACCACAAAAAAGGGAATTCATATATAGTAATAAAAATTATAAGAGGGTAAGTATGTCTTTTACCACCAAGCATGATAAGAGATGTGCCTCTTGCAATATATCCCTTGAAAGTGAAATAAATAAAGGTTGTGAGATAGAAGGAAAGGATCATCTGCAAGATATCATAAATTAATATATAGAGATATGTACATCAGCAACAAATGGGAGGAATGATTCAAGTAAAAATAAATATATAGTAGATAAAGGATGTGATGTCCCATTCAGCACGATTAAACATTATTAAAAATTATATTCATGATAACAATATAATAATAATGATATTATAATAACAATAATAAATAATATTATAATAATATATATTATATAATAATTAAATGATGTCTATATATATATATATATAATAATATTATTATAATGATAATAAATAAGTAATATATTATAAAGTTATGTTAATAATAATACAACAATAGAATTCAAGTGCTAGCAATTATATATATACTTATCTGCTGGGTGTATAGAAGAAAATAATATATTTTTGGATTTCTAAGAGTATATAGATATTCTAAAGTGAATTGTGATATTCCGATAAGAACCAAGATACAATTTGAATTAATTACAAAATCATATGGATAATGATATAATAATATTATGATGACAATAATAATGATCATTGATCATTATAATAATAGTGATTAATTATTATAATAATAATAATTGTTATGTAATATAAATAATATAAATTTTGCATAGTATATATATATATGGTCTAATTGGAATCTACATGTATGAAAATAACAATATAAGATTAGTCTTAGAACTGCATATAAGTAAGAAAAGATGATCCATTATGAATGAGATATAAAGGCAGAGGTCTTATGAACTTAAGTAAATATGAGACTAATAGATATCCTACATAAATGCATGATTCTTGTTTAAATAAGATAATGAGTACAAGAAGGTTATAAGTTCATAGTTATGAATATGAAATAGATTTGTAAAGGCATGATTACCCAAGGGGTAGATAATAGTCCTTAAACATCAATCATCTTCACCATAGAGATGGGGTGGAACACAAGGATTGTAGTTGACCAATTCATGGGATAAATCGTAGGCCTTGATTGACGAATCAAGGAAGATAATAAGCCCTCAATCTAATATTGAAGGGATAGGCCTTGGTAGGAGAACCAAGGAAATAATAGGCCTTGGCCGGAGAACCAAGGACAAATAGGCCTTGGTTGATGAACCAAGGAATAATAGGCCTTCAATTGGAGAATCGAAGGATTAGGCCTTTGATGTAATAGTCAAAGGAATAATGATGGACCCATGAGAATTGGGGTGACATTACATCCTTAAGTATCTTCTCCCATAAGGTTGAAAGAATGATTAATAGGCTTAAGGTTATCTCACCCAAGGCAATCCATGAAGTATAAACAAGAAAAGCATATAGTTGTGAAAGAAATAATATATAGTTAAATATTAAAAGAAAAAGATAGAATACTAATGTGCTCTTTTGGTAAGTTGAAATTGTTTGCAAGATTGCATAAATTTTGGCTTGCTAGAAGGGGACATTACAATCATGTTACGCAAAGTATCTCCATGACGAAAAACCTCTGGTGCATAAGTTTATCAGAGGACTAAACCATAGTATAGCAGGACCTGTTTGTATGGCAAACCCCTAGACTTTGAGTGATGCTACCGAGAAGACATATATCACTGAGGAGATTCAGGGACGAGAGCAAAGTTCACGCCCTCAATTTCAGGATAGTGGACAGCAGCAGCATCAGCAGAGTTTCTGCAGACCATCACAGCCACCTCATAGGGGAGGATTTAGTTTCGTACCCTTACCTCCTAGGCCCCCACAACAGCAGCAGCCATAGCAGCAACAAAGAGCTAGGACATAGAAGAAGGCACATGGGGGACATAATAGAGGTTGGCAGCAGCAGGGTCCACGCAGAGATCAGAGGCAATAGGGACCACCTGCGGGACCTGCAAGGTTGCAACAGTCTTATAGGGGCTCACAGGGGTCTACTGGTAGATCAAGACAACAGCAGTCAAGTAGGACTCAGACTGGACAGGTATAGGCTAGGGGCCCTTGTTATGTTTGTGGAGTAGGACACCTAGCTAGAGAGTGTCCACAGGGTTTTACAGTAGGGGAACAGCCTTGTGCAGGAGGATCTGAGTAGACTGTTGGTGATGTGGGTAGATCCCACCGTAAGTTCACAGCAGTTGATAACTGCCTAGTTGATTTTTAGGTGTCAGTGATTGAGATGTTAGGTATGATTGGGGGTATCCCCATTTCTATTCTCTTTGATTCTGGTGCTACTGATTCTTTCATATCTCCATCGTTAGTGGAGCATTACAGGCTGATGGCCTCTAGGCAGGGTGATAGGTGGGTGATTGAGTTGGCCTCAGGGCCAAGATGACAGTAGATGCCTTAGTCCACGACTGTGAGGTTTCTTTGGGACCCTTTGCCACAGTTTGTGACCTTAGAGTCATGACATTAGGATCCTACGATGTGGTGTTGGGTATGGATTGGTTTACAGCTCATCGAGCCAAGCTAGATTGTCGCCGAAAGGTGATCAACTGCTTAGACGATCATGGTACATCAGTTGAGATAGTGGGCATGTAGAAGCCCACAGCAGTGCATATGATATCCACTCAGCAGCTTAAGCGCTGCATGTGGAAGGGATGCCAGATGTTCACCATCATAATGAGTGACAGATTAGATGACGAGCCTGAGGCATCTTTAGATGATCATCCCATCCTTAGAGAGTTTGCCAATGTGTTTCCAGTAGAGTTACCAGGGATGCTACCCCATCGTGAGGTAGACTTTCACATAGACTTAGTGTCGGGTACCAAGCCAGTGTCTCGTGCACCCTATAGGATGACCACACATGAGCTCAAAGAGCTCATGTTACAGTTGGATGACTTGCTCGAGAAGGGGCACATCTGACCGAGTGTTTCACCTTGGGACACTCCTGTCATCTTCGTGAAGAAGAAGGATGGGTCTCTTCGATTGTGCATGGACTACAAGCAGTTGAATAAGGTGACGATGAAGAACTGTTATCCTCTGCCTAGGATTGATGATTTTTTTGATTAGATGTAGGAAGCCAGGGTGTTCTCTAAGATAGACCTGAAGTCTGGTTATCATTAGCTATGTATCACAGAGGCAGATATCCATAAGACTACCTTCTAGACTCGATATGGCCACTATGAGTTCATGATGGTTCCCTTTGGTTTGACGAACACCCCTGCAGTGTTCATGAGTCTCATGAATGGGGTGTTCCGTACCTATTTAGATTGGTTCGTGATCATTTTCCACGATGACATTTTGATCTATTCACGGACTGAGGAGGAGTATGAGGAGCACCTTCGTCATGTTCTATAGTGTTTGAGGGAGTAGAATCTTTATGGAAACTTGGCAAAGTGTGCATTTTTCAGGACAAAGGTTCATTATCTGGGGCATATCCTATCTAGCGATGGAATCTTAGTAGATCCATCAAAGATCAGGGCTATCAGGGATTGGCCAGCACCCACCAGTGTGACAGAGGTTAGGAGTTTTATGGGGTTAGCTGGTTACTACTGTCGCTTTGTTGAGGGTTTTTCTTAGATAGTGCACCCCATCACTTCCCTTCAGCGGAAAGGGAAGAGTTTTCTATGGATTGAGCAATGTGAAAGGGCCTTCGGGGTCCTCAAGGAGCATCTTACCAATACTCCTATTTTAGTGGTTCCTAATCCTGCAGCAAATTTTATGGTTTGCACGGATGCATCACTTGAGGGATTGGGAGCCGTACTTATGCAGGGTGGTAGAACGATCACGTATAGTCACGAAAGCTCAAGACCCATGAGCTGAACTACCCCACGCATGACTTGGAGTTAGCGGCAGTGGTTCATGCTCTAGTTTGTTGGAGACATTTCTTATTGGGTCATTGCTTTGAGCTCCATTCAAATCACCACAACCTTTAGTATATCTTTACACAGCTGAATCTGAATGCCTGTTAGTGGCGTTGGATGGAGGTCCTTTGCGAGTATGACTTTGATGTCCACTACATCAAAGGGAAGGAGAACGTGGTTGCTGATACATTAAGTCAGAGGCGCCACGAGCTCTTGACCTTAACTCTAAGTGTGGACCTAAGAGGATGCATTATTTAGCATCTACCAGAGGATGAGTGGTTTCTTAAGGTGTAACAAGAGATCAGTTCACAGAGGGCCCTTGTGGGCAAGTTTGTAGGGTATTCACTTGAGGCAGATGGGTTACTTCATCATTGACATCACATCTATGTACCCCACACAGGTGACCTACGTACTGTAGTGTTATCAGAGGCTCATAGAGCACCATATGCAGCACATCTAGGGGTGAAGAAGATGCATGCCAACCTATGACAGCTATACCATTGGGCGGGTATGAGATGAGATATTACAGAGTTTGTTGCTCGATGCCTTGAGTGCTAGAGGGTCAAGGCTGAGCATCAGCATCCAGTGGGTCTTCTATACCCACATGATATACCTGAGTGGAAATGGGACACCATTTCCATGGACTTTATTGTTGGTCTTCCTATGTCTTCGCGTCGCCATGATGCCATCATAGTGACAGTCAACAAGTTGACCAAGGTGGCGCATTTCTCACCTGTACGCATGACGTACAATACGCTAGCAGTGGCGAGAGTATTCTTAGATGATATTGTGAGATTACATGGAGTACTTCGCTACATCATTTCAGATAGAGATCTTATGTTCACTTCAGCATTCTGGAGATCTTTGCAGCAGGCGTTGGGCACACAGCTCAACTTTAGCTCCACTTATCATCTTGAGACAGATGGATAGACAGAGTGGGTGAATCAGGTGTTGGAGGACATGCTTCAGATGTATATTATGGATCATCAGTCTAGATGGGAGGAGTATCTATATCTAGTTGAGTTTGCCTACAATAATGGGCATCACAGCTAGTTGGGTATGCCTCCCTTTCAGGCTTTATACGGTAAACCATGTAGGACACCATTAAGTTGGGATCAGATAGATTGGTCTAGAGCTAGTTCAGGATATGAAGCAACAGGTCACACTGATTAAGTAGAGATTATAGGAGGCACAGGATAGACAGAAGAAGTATGCCAATGCTAAGAGGACTGATCGGAGCTTCTCAGTGGGTGACAGGGTATTCCTTAGAGTGCAGCCACACAAGAGTCCAATCTGTTATGGAAAGGGCTCTAATCTCGCACCATGGTTTGTAGGACCCTTTGAGATCTTGGAGCAGATAGGACTAGTTGCCTATCATCTAGCATTGCCACCTAGCCTGTCACGTATCCACAATGTCGTTCATATTTCTATTTTGAGGCGATATATATCTGATTTATCTCACGTATTGGACTGGAGTGCTCTACAGGTAGAGGTAGACGAGCAATTGGCTTTGGAACCAATTCATATATTGGCTCATTGAACACTGGGCCTTCGAGGTTGAGAGCTGGACCAGGTTAGGGTCCAGTGGGATTGTTATGATGAGGTCACAACGACTTGGGAGGATGCAGCTAGTTTGAGGGCACTCTATCCTCACCTTTTTGATGACTTCCAGGAGGAAGTTTAGTCTTAGGGGGAGGATGTGAGGCCAATTATTTTCCTTCCTTATTTTGATCGTTATGCATTTCAGTTGATGACATTATCAGACTTTTAGTGACTATGGTTTCATTATGCAGACTTGATTTTTATCTCCTGATTATGATAGGACATTCATTAGACATATGTGATTCGATTTGATCATATTTGATGATATTTTGTGATTCGACATATGAGATATATTTGATGATGCTTTGTGATGAGATTCTAGCTATTTATGTGATGTTGACTATTTGACATGTGATTAAAAAAATTGTAGTTTAATTCAGAATTATGTTATTGATGATTATTGTTGTATTCTATGGCATGAATTTAATTCCAGTTGCTTTAGCTATGATTATCATGATATGATTGACACTTGATCAAGATGTATAGGTTTTACATTCCTAAGCCATGGGAAATTAGAGGTAGAATTCACACCAATGTTATTCCCTATGAAACCGGTCCATTCCCAAGAAGGATAAGGATCACGTTTGAAATTGAATGTTGATTTAAGTCCTTGATTTAATTTTATCATTTTGGCCTAGTACCCCTTTGTTTCATTAATTAATATTAAGTGTTGTATAATTTTTATTGACTTACACCACTTGGTATTTGTTTTATTTTTTTTTAGACCATTTAAAGTGGATTTATGATCCCTTGGTGAACCTTAGTGTCCCAAAAGTTACCTTAGGTGGTTACCCATGGGTCTAGGGTCAACTTGGACTATCTAACCCTTGGATTAACTCACTTTTGGTCACTCTAAACTATGCTTTAGTCAAAGTGACGAAATTTGAAATTAGGGAAGGTGGGAGATGAGTCATGCTTTGGGGAAGACTCGTCTCCCTTCCCAAAGTTTGGGAATCCTTTCCCAAAGAGGACTTGGGAGGTCTCTAAGACTCCCAAGTATGTGGGATCTTCCTCTAAGACTCTCACACATGTGTGAAAGCATCTTGGAGGGAGATGGCTCTTTGAGAGAATAAGAGGATGCCATATGGCATCCCTTATCCTCTTGGAGGTTTGAATGGGAATGCCACCACACCACTTGTCCTCTCACACGTGTGAAAGCACAAGTGGATAATGTGAGGATTAAGAGGGAATTTGAGGGTGACACTTGTCACCCTTACACTTCCACTCCCTTGCAAGTGGCATTGGAGGAGGAAGGAGAAGGTGGCAAGTGTCACCTTCTCATTCCTCAAGGCCAAATTGATGGCCTATAATATCTCCTCTTGTTGAGGAGTGTGGGGTTCTTACATTTTTGGAGTTTCTTTCTATTTTGGAGGAATTTGGGGAAAGTTAGAGGAATTCTTGAAGATTGGAAGGTTTAAGAAATCTTGGATCTCATCACCAAATGTGTTTCCAATATAGGGCTTTGAAGGTAAGCCTCATGAACTATGTTTCTTCACCCTTGCTTATTTATTGTGTTGTGTGGCATTCTTGGTGTTTGTTGTTTCATTATTTTTGTGTGGGATGGGAGTATGGTAAGAGCACCTCCAATTGGAGGTAATGCTCAACTTGTTTGGGTAGGGGAAAGGAACCTCCTTGAGGTCACCTCCACATTGTATTATTTATGCCTTGAGGGATTTTACTTGTTGAAGAGATTATTTGAATGGCAAGAGTGCCATGGAGATTATTTTTGTGATTTTGTGGAGAGTGGTGATTTTAGAGATTTTGGATTGAGGCCATGAGATTGGTATTTTAGTATTTAGGTGGCCTTTGAAGTAGAGGGGTCCATTCCCTACCCTCATCAAACTCATTTTTATGAGTTTAGTTATGTGTTATCCTTGGGGTGTTTTGTGTGATGTTGTTGATTCTTGTTGTTGAGTGTATTGTATCTATGTGAATCCCTACCTCCCTAGCTCAGGGGTGACCCACTTGCGGGTCTACGATAGGGAGGAGGGTAGTTCAAAGTGGTTGAGTTGTTCTTTTGGTTGTGTTTATTTGTAGGTTTTGAGTGAAGAAATGGAGTTGTTGTGGAGCTCATTTTGGGTGGCTTAGTAGTATTTTATTGGTTGTTTGAGCCATGGCCATTATGGCCTTATTGTATTTATTTTAGCAAGTTGTATGCCCTTGGAGTTGGCTGTGAAATGTATTGCAATGTAAACTTTCTATTATTTTATTTAACATTGTTTATTCCCTTTTTTGTGAAGTTGGCATTGTGTTGAGAAATGCATGTGAAAATAAATATAAATATTTTTCTGTCATTGTTCTTTCAAAAAGAAAATATACATGAGTTGTATTGTTGCTATTTAGATTTTATTGTAGATGAAAGAAAGGAAGTGCATCTTAGTTGTAAATTAATTTTTATTGCATACAAAAAAAAGCAAAAAAAAAGTTTAAATCTGATTTCTGTGGTTGCATTAGAAGTCATAATATTTGTTGTTGTTAAAGAATAGAATGAAATGTATTCTCTACCTTGTATATAGCTTTAAAAAAATATATATATTAAAAAAAAAATAATATCTAGAGTTATCTATGTAAGAGTTATGTTCTTTTCAAAAAAAAAAAAACTACTAGTTTAGTTTATTCTATAATTCTGGAAGTGAATATTTCTGCCATTTAACTCATTATGGAGGAAGTAGTTTTGGGATGTTTATATATATATATATATATATACACTGGGGAATATATATATGTAGATATATATAATTATGTTAGTTTGATACATAAGGTTATTGGTTGTTGTTATTTATGTTACTGTACATATTAAAAAAAAAAAATAGAAACTAAACCACATTTAAGTTCTTTTCTAATATATACATATATACCTATATATATAAATATATATATATATGAGTATATATATATATACTTTAACTAAATAAAATATTTACTCTATTGGTAAAAAGGGCAGCATGTATAAATGTTGTATATATATTTGTGTATATATATATATACATATACATATACTTGTGTATGTATATATATATATATATCATATATAAGATAAATTGAGATTTATATTAAAAAAATGTTGTGAACAAACTGTGGGTCAAAAAAAAACCCCAATCGTTGTTTTCTATTTTTTTTTTTGTTGTAAAAAAAAAAAAGCAAAAGATAGGGGGATGACGGCCCAGCCGCCGCCCCCCTGCCGATGTGTATCCAATGGTGTGGGGAGGGGGCTATGCCTCCCCCCACACCTGTCGGTGTGGGGGGAGGCACAACCCCCTCCCCACACCGTCTCCCCTCCATACACCGTAGTAAACCCCAACCTCCATGCGATTTCCACCGCCGCCACTGTGGCCAACACTCCTCTGCTCTGTCGTTCCTTGCTTTGGCTCCGCCCCTCTGCCATCTTCATCCTGTGACTCCGCCCTAACCTTCGCCAACACCCTCCATTTAGTCGGCCCTCCATTGTCCCTCAAACCTACAACAAACTCTTAACCTTAACTTTTTTCATTGTAATTTTTACTTTGGCATATATATATATATATATATATATATATATATATATATATAGAATGCTATAAAAAAAAGGAGAGTTTAACAATAAATCTTGTTGTGTATACCTCCGTGAGAGGTAACAGCAAACCAGTCATGGTCCCCATGGGTCTTTCAAACCCTAAACCTAAAAACATGAAGAAAACAAAACAAAGAATAATGAGATAACATTTTAAAAATGGAATTAGGGCAATGGAGAAAACAATATAATACTAATAGAACATCCTTTTTATAAACCAAGTTTAAATTGGAAATGTGGGGCTTTTATTTTGGAGAGCATTTGAGAGGATTTTAATTGTGGGAGTTGTTTAATTTCTTTATTTTTTAAAAAAACCCTTTTTTGCCTTGTTCCTTTAACCTTGGAATTCATTTATTTTGTCAAATTTGAATGGGTTTGTATTTTGTTTATTTACTTGTGGATTAATTTTATCTTGGAGGAAATAAATTTTATTTAGATTGGGGGACTATTCCCTTTGTTTTTATTTCATTTTAGTTGAGTTAATTATATTATTTTATTCCTCCTTAGCGTGTTTATTTATCTTTCGAATTATTATCTATTTTATTATTATTCTTATAGGAGTGAGTATCTTAGCCTCCTCCCTTCTCTATTGTCCCGAGTTCGATAATAAACATAATTGCCAAAATCATGTTTATTAACGGACTCAAATTTTTGAGACCCAATTTGGCAGTTGTTATTATTTTATTTCAAAATTTTATTCCATTATGCCAGGTCGATTTATTCGACCTTCGCAAGATATTTATTTTATTATTTTATTTTAAATTGTTTTGAAATTATTCTTAAGTTTAAATTTAATTTTATTCTTAAATTTTATTTAATTCCTTATGGGTGATTTATTTTAAATTTTATTTTGTGTTTATTGAAAACACATTATGTTGTCAAAATTTTCCTAGATTTCTAGGGTTTTAATTTTACTTTAATTTATTAGCTTTTATTCCATCTTTCCACTTCAATCAGGCAACCATCTTACCATCATTTACTTAATCATTATTTTGATTCCATTCTGGATCTGAATTAGAGTTAGGTTACGATGCTAGCAGAATCATCTCCACCTAGGAAACTTAGGGTTTAGATTTAAAATCAGTCTAACCCTAAATGTGACACACTTTGTGTCACATACCCCCTAGATGGCTATCATCACACAGTTATGTTTGGCATGTTTATGTAACGCCCGCCTTGAACACCTTAAAAAAATACACACTATGCTATATGAAACAGGAAATTTTTTTTAAAATGATTAAGTAATGATAACATAACCAATTACAACATATTCTCTAAGGATTCAAGGCTGCATCACTTTACAAACCAACTAACAAAATTTAACATACATCAGTAACTGATCCAAATCCATGCTCAATTAATTAACTTATTCATATTCATTGCAAATCATCAAATAACGGAATCTGCATAATTAAATACATAACTCAAATGCTTTCATATAAATACATCATGACATCATTACATTGCCATTTTTAGTCTACATCAAAGTTACATACATAAAGAATGTTCTGTTACACAAATCTGGTACAAGGTTATACACTTACATCATCATCATTGGAACAAGTACAACTCGAACAAATCATTTTCTGCATGTGATCTTGACAAGAATAACCAATGGATAAAATAGCTCTTCCACCCGACCATGTGGAACCCTAAGGTCCACCCCCCGAGCTAGGAGTTAACATGAGGTCCCAAACAATGATAGTTAGGTAGACGAAGAACAAACAAGAACAATGGATGACCAAAGGCCAATACAACACATGGCAATAACAATACAACACAACTTAACTTCCAGAGGCGACACAAAACAAATGAGGAGAGACCGAACAAGGGATGCTAGGTTGTAGTAGGGAGAGTGTCATCGCACGGTCCTATCATGGGTTATCCTGACAGCTTCTCACTAGGCGCCGGCCCCCATCTATGGTTATCCTGACAGCCTCTCACTAGGCGCCGGCCCCATAGGGTGACACATGCGGAATTGACCTTCCTTTCATGAGGACAAGGAAGTCAATCATGTCGACCAGGCCTTCTCTACCCATCCTTAGTCTAAACAAGCACTATAGGTCATGGGAGAGGAATCCAATAATCTTATTAATGTGAAATCTACCCTTAACCCCCTAGTTAATTTTAGGTTATCACTTGATTAATCTACTTCCAACGGGTTATCCTGACTGCCACTTTGGGCGCCAGCCCCACGTTGAAAGCCACTCTCCTTCCTAACACCTAGTAAACCTTAAACATCATGCAAGACTTTATAACAAAACACGTATATGTACACTGCAAGGCATAAACCCTCTTGCATCAAAATAGAATCATAACATCAATTGTTATCCAACACTTTTAACATTACAATACTTTATTCTTTTACAGATTTTAGGTCTCTCCATCTGACAAAATGGTACAATAAGATCACAAGTGGTTTAACATCCTCACAGGAAAATATTACTTTCAATACACATAAACAACTTGACATTATCTCAATATACTTCATACTATGTTTGATCCACATAATCGCTATTACATCATAATTACAAAAACAACAATACACAAGTTGTAAACACTCAACTGTGACAACTTAGCCTCTGGAATTCAAGTTTATCCACTCTCAATTCGACTCTTTACAATCAACAGAAATACTTAACTTATACCGTTTAATACAGATCCAAAGTCAACACTACAATTTCTTCTCTGTTCAATGCAAACAACTTCTGTAATAAAATCAACATTAGATTACATTCTTTACTGTTATTATTTATTACAATCCTACTATCTTGTAAAAGAATCATAAATGGATCCTATTTGAATGGAATGTGAATAGCTTGTATAGGTTGTCAATGAAGAGTAAAATGACTATTGACGGTTTTGTCATTGAAATGGATAACAGCTGATTAGTCTAACAACTTCCTCAACTTGTAAATCTAATAAGATTGACAGTATCCAATGATCACAAGAATAACGAAGGCAAAAGGTTTAATGACTAAGTTTTTACGGTATCCAAGGATGTTCATTGAGATCCCCACATCTTGTTCATGCTTCTAACTGTTGTGCTGATCTCCCAAACATGGAAGTGTAATTACAAGTCCAGAAATTACTTCCCCTCAGGTTTAATTTCTGACAGAAATGGATAAATTGCAAACATCTCAGTAATTCGCTGATTGCTGTATGTGTTTAGCTGTCCCTTGCTGCAACGGGCTTTAGAGGAAGCACCATCTCTGTCAGTGATATATCAGTTAAGACTGTGTCAGTTATATGGACTGTATTGCAGTCCGTTTAGCTAATGTGAAAGTATGATCTGCAGAAAGAAACCTCTCAGAAGTGTGCCCAGGTAAAACAGCGATTCTTAGTAAAAGACTGATTGCTAGGTATAAATGAAATGGAATTGTTGCAAGGGACTCAAGAACTCTCTATAGTGCACCCTATGGTTGTCATCTACATTCTTATAGAGGACTAATAGAGATGTAATCGTCTAATAACCTGATCAATGAATAATTAGAGAACTGGAGAATGGTTATGACATGATATCAGAAAAGAAGATAACGGTTTTACCAACACAGCAATCTCATTTCAACTTGTATGTGAACTGCATTTGTTAGTTTACTGGAAAAGCTTTCTGCCTGCAAGACGAACTATGTCGATGATCTTTCCATCACACTGTCGCTGCCGAGTCTGTTATCGAGTTTCTGAAATATTCAGGTGTTGAGGATTGTCTGTATATGGGACAGTAAGCTATCAGAGACAGACAACTGCTCAAATTACACCAACAGTTGGTTATTGTTTGTGCATTGTTGACCATCTTTCCCTAGCTGGCTATCTTGAGAACACCCCAACCTATTTCCAGCAGTGTGCCAGCTAGAGCAAGGGTGCTCTACAGATTAAATAGACTACCTTTTCTGATGTTAATGCTCAGCACACAGGAAACCTCGGCCTGATGCGCTATGAGAGTGGTTAGTAATCGAAACATGGTAGTATACTAAATGCATAGTAAATGAATTCATTCAGACACTGCATAGATGATTGAAGGTTAATGATAATTCAGTAATAGAATGGATGAATCAAGGGCAGCATCGTCTAGATGGATGGCGAATGAAAAGGCATCAGAACTTTCATTCAAGACGAAATAAGGCAGCGAACTACCTAAATCGCCACCTCCCTTTCACGCCCTAGCATAAACTTACAGCGTAACCTAATAATTACCGATCCACTACAAATGATACCAAACACAGCAAAAACAAAATAAATAGTCTCAATTACTACGAATGACTGACGGAGGCCACAAAATGGACATATTGAAAAGACTTCAGAAACTTCAATCAAGGCGAAAAACAAAGCAATGGCAGCGATCTCCTAAGATCATAGGCTTAGGGCATTACAGGATTAAGATTGTGCTTAAGTTTTAATCAGATAAATTACAACTGTGATAATTTTGAGATCAAAACATTCGAAACAAAAATTAAGAACTGAGATTGAATTACTAACCACATTTTTTTAAAACTTGTTTCTGTAAGCTATAGAGAATCTTGACATTCTTTATGTTGGCATCGTAATCCCGGATACCCGGAAAACCTTGTCTGTGAAGATTGTTTTTTTGTTCAAATGATGTGAAGCGGTTAAAAACAAGAGAACGTGAGAAGCAAAATGGAGAAAAGGAAGTACTGAGCGGTAAGAGCGCCAACCAAGGATACTAATGTTGACAACACCAATAACAGCACAAGGGGACGCTGGTGCAATCGCTTTACACCTTTCATTTTGTCCTTTCTCAAGCACATTCACCAATCACCAATCTATGTGAGAGGGTCGTTCTCAGCACTGAGAGCCTTTACTCTAATAACTTACTGTGCTAAATTGCTTGATGATAGATCAGTTAGGGTCTGAGAGAATAGGGAATTTGCAGAGGCAATGCATGATTGAGATTATGCAAAAAGTTTACAAAGTGAAAACTGAAGGAATGACAACTTGTATCTTCTAACCCTATCATCCATATGCCAGTCTGAGATTGCACCCAGATGGAATTACCGAAATGCATCCTCCATGACATGAAGAAGACTATCAAAATGAATTGTTGCATGGACGATTAACTGATTCGGCAAACCAGTGGAAGGAAGACAATCGATTAACAGAATCCTTGAGTAGAAAGGAATAATTTAAAACCCTAAGAGAAGATGTTGTTTTAACACAGAGAGGACACTCTACAGACTTGAACTTTGATGGCACAACACAGAAAACAAACTAATTTCAGATCGTAATATATCTAAAGTGGATGTCCAATCAACAAACTATTTGGAATCAAATAAACTACAACAGCATTTGTAGATTTGGAAAAAAATTCAGAGATAAGGCATTCGACGGAACCTGGCTACGCAATCAACTCGACGAATCTGCTTCAATCACTACAGTTCCAAGCTGCTTCTTTCCTTTCACCTGTAATGCTGTCCTTAATGCCTCTACCACTCTTTTATAACACAGTCTCTCTCATCTACCAAGGAGCTTGGCACGCGATCCCGTGCCTCTCTCCTCTAAAAATATATTTATTTATTTAATTTAATGATCCCCAATTATTATTTATTTTATTTTATTATTATTATTTTTTAAATGTAAGCACATAATTTTAGATAAAATCTAATTTCTTTATAGCCGACCCAATATATTGTTATTAATAAAATTGTACTATTTCGTCAAACTATAATTTATAACTATATTTTAATTTATTTTATTAATTAAGTTGTAAATCACAATTTACAACATGATTACTACTATTTATTTATTTAAATATTTATTATAATAATATTATATCGAACAATACAAATTTCTTACAACTTTATTTAACAACACTTCTAATAAAGTAATAATTTATTTATAACGATAATCGACAACTAACGACATTATGCCCATTTAACAATATTTATACTCTTTCGTATAATGATTCTAATTAAAGCACAACATTACCATACACACTTAGACACCTGCAAAACTAATTAGACTCCAAGGTACAATATTACCTGATAACAAGACATGATCAAACGACAACCAATAACCACAAGGGTAAACTGACGACCAAGGAACACTGACTAGGGACCTCACGTTAACTCCAACCAACTAATCCATTGGCAAAGGCACACTCAGACCTGGTAATCAGGTGGAGTCGATGCCTGGTACCTGCATCCTGTAGCAACGCATGGTTAACCATAACAAGATATATATACATCACATGCAATCCTATAGTGAATGGAAATCACAGTGGGGTAGGGTACTTGAGAATGAGTAATACGACACTGTTCCATTCACGTTTATGAATAACAATCAACTATATTGAACAAGGTATCAGATTACTAGTCTACAACATAAAATGATCAACTAACTTCCAATCCCATATAGTGAATAACATCAAAGCATCTAAAACATCCAGTTCGTTTATCAAATTGTAAAGCATGAAATAACATAATCCAACATCAACATCTGTTATCATAACAATTAGGTTCATACTGAAATAGCAAAATAACTATAAATCCATCATCAAACGATCTAAAATATTGTCATAATGTCCAGTACTATAAAGTAAACATTAGTCTGGTAGACGATCGGTTGAGGGGCACTACATCCTCCCCCCCTAGGATCAGGCTTACTCCTGGAAGCCTGCTAACAAATATGGATATAGCTCTCGCATTTGGGATGTATCTTCCCAGGTCGCTGAAGTCTCATCACTAGGATCCCATTGGACCCTTACCTGCTCTATGACTCTGCCCCTGAGAGCGAGTCACCTATGCTCCAAAATGCCGACGGGCTCCAAAGCTAGCTGCCCGTCCTCTACCTGTAAGGCATTCCAATCAAGAACATGTGAAATATCTGGATGATAAGGTCTAAGAACAGAAACATGAAATACGTCATGGACGCGTGACAAGCTAGGCGGCAAAGCAAGACGGTATGCAATAGGACCGATTCTCTACAAAACCTCAAATGGCCCTACAAAGCGTGGCGCGAGCTTAGAGCCTTTTCTGTAACGAATCGGACTCTTACGCAGACGCACCCGCAAGAACACCTGATCACCATTTGAAAACTGACGATCAAGTCTGTGAGCATCTGCATATTTCTTCTGTCTATCCTGAGCTGCTACCAGATGCTCTCTGATGCGATCAACCTGTTGCTCCATCTCTTGGAGCATCTGTGGACCCAGGAGAACTCTATCCTCAAGACGATCCCAACTCAATGGGGTACGACAAGGACGACCATAAAGGGCCTGAAAAGGAGACATGCCAATGGAGCTGTGGTACCCATTATTGTATGCAAACTCCACCAAATACAAATAATCTTCCCAACGGTTTTGCTGATCCATAACATACATTCTGAGCATGTCCTCAAGGACCTGATTGACCCTCTCAGTTTGCCCATCAGTCTCTGGATGATAAGCTGAACTGAAGTTCAATTGAGTCCCTAACACATGCTAAAGGGATGTCCAAAGAGCTGAAGAAAAAACTGGATCACGATCAGAGATAATCTTGCGAGGAATCCCGTGCAATCTGATGATATCCTCCATAAAAATTTTGGCCACAGATGAAGCATTATATGAAGATCGGACAGGAGAAAAGTGTGCTACTTTCATAAGCCTGTCTACAGTAACCATTATTGCATCATGGCGACAAGAGGACATGGGTAAACCAACTATAAAATCTATTGAAATGATGTCCCATTTCCATTCCGGAACAAGATGTGGCTGGAGAAGACCCGTGGGATGTTGATGCTCCGCCTTAACCCTCTGACATTCTAAGCATCTCGAATCAAAATCAGCAATATCCCTCTTCATTCCAGCCCAAAAATATATCTGCCGAAGGTCTGCATACATCTTCTTGACACCTGGATGAGCAGAATAAGGTGCCCGATGAGCCTCAGTCATAATTAGGGTGTGGAGACCCTCTGTAGAAGGCACATAAATGCGACCTAAATGTCACAAGAGACCATCCGACTCGATAGAATATCCAGTATATCTACCCTCCAAGGTTCTACCTAACTCAACTTTAGCTTTCACTTCCTGATACCATCTATCTGCAGGGAGTGCTACAAGAATCTATCCTCTCAAATCCACTCCAAGAGTGATTGAAGAAAGTTCATGTCTTCGACGACTAAGAGCATCCGCCACCACATTCTCCTTACCTTGGATATATTTTACCTCAAAATCATACTCACATAGAAACTCCATCCATCGCCTCTGTCTCGCATTCAGGTTTGGCTGAGTAAAAATATACTGTAAACTTCGGTGATCACTGTGTAGCTCAAACCGATGCCCCAGTAAGAAGTGTCTCCATCTTACCAATGCATGAACTACTGCAGCTAACTCTAGGTCATGTGTAGGATAGTTCAACTCATGATCTTTGAGTTTACGGGACTCATAAGCTATCACACGACCCTCCTGCATTAAAACTGCTCCTATACCTCCCAAAGATGCATCAGTACAAACCACAAAATCTCTGGCAGGATCCGGCACTGCTAGAATAGGTGCACTAGTTAACCGCTCCTTAAGACTCTAAAAGGCTGCTTGACACTGTTCTGACCAAATGAACTTCTTTCCTTTTCTCTAAAGAGAAGTTATAGGGTGAGCTATCTTTGAAAACCCTTCCACAAATCGTCGATAATAGCCTACTAAGCCCATGAAACTATGAACCTCTGAAACATTGGTGGGAGCAGGCCAATCCATGATAGCTTGAATCTTTGAAGGATCCACTGCAATACCTTTGTCAGAAATAACATGCCCCAAATATTTCACTTCAGTTTGAAAGAAATCACATTTAGACAGATTTGCATACAACTGATTTTCTCTTAAACACTACAGAACCTATCGCAAATGTTCTTCATGCTCCTCCATAGACCTTGAATAAATCAATATATCATCTAAGAAGACAAGAACAAATCTATCCAGATAGGTACGAAACACACCATTCATCAGGCTCATAGATACTGATGGCGCATTTGTCAACCCAAAAGGTACAACAGTGAACTCATAATGCCCATAGCGAGTGTGAAAAGCTGTCTTGTGGATGTCAGCCTCAAAGATGCGTAACTGATGATATCTAGATTTTAGGTCTATCTTGGAAAACACCTTATCTCCCTTGATCTAATCAAAGAGGTCATCAATTCGTGGCAAAGGGTATCTGTTCTTCACAGTCACCTTATTAAGCTGTCGATAGTCGATGCACAGTCGTAGAGATCCATCCTTTTTCTTCACAAAAATCACAGGTGCTCCCCATGGAGAGACACTTGGATGAATGAATCCCTTCGCTAATAACTCTTCTAGCTACAAGCGAAGCTCCTTAAGTTCCTGAGTAGTCATCTGATATGGAGCTCATGAGATAGGTTCTGCTCCGGGAACAAGGTCTATCTTGAAATCAATATCACGCTTCGGTGGCATACCTGGAATCTCGCTAGGAAAGACATCTTCATACTCCTTGAGAATAGGATGATCGTCAAGGGATGTCTCCCTATTTTCTCCAAAATCTAAGTCATTAACTGTTACAGCAAACAACTTGCATCCTTGACGCAAACATCTCTTCAATTGCATAGCAGAAATCATGTGCAAGGAGATGGGTCTCTGAATCCCAACCACTTCTACTTCTTTGCCTGAATCAACAACACACCTTACTAATTTGTGGCGACAGTCTATCACCGCTCGATGAGCATCCAACCAATCCATTCCTAACACTATGTCATAGGATCCTAATGGTATAATGCAAAGATTTGCTGTGGTAGATAAAGGACCTATCCTCAACTCGCAACCATACACAAGAGAGTCTACTGATACCCTAGATCTAGAGGCCAATTCCACCTGCCACTTAACATCTTGCTTTGCTGCCACTAATTTGCAACGCTCCACTATAGAAGGGGAAATGAAAGAATCTGAAGCACCAGAGTCAAAAAGAATAGAAATGGTAATACCTCGCAAGACACCTGTAGCCTCCACAATGGTACCCTGGTGCTCCGCTTGGCGATTATCCACCGCCGCAAACACCCTATGTGACCTGCCTACATCACCAATAGTGGGCTCTGAAACTGCGGGCCTCTGTCCAAATCCTAAAGTATTCTTACGCGGACACTGTCTGGCAATGTGGCCCTGCTGACCGCAAGAGAAACATCTTGTTCCCCTACCAAAACCTCCACCACCGACAGGAGCATTTGACTACTGAAAGCTACCTCTACTTGCTGCAGATTGTGTACTCTGCGCTGGTTGACTGGCACGATCACATTTAACTCTCTGCCAACTTCGATCCTTTCTAGAATGAAATCTACTACCTTGCTGATATTGAGAGTTTCTTGATTTCATCTGGGAAAATTGTTGTTGCTGCTGTCCACTCTTAGGAGGTACATGTTGACTCCTTGAGTTACCTGCTGCATGAGACTGACCACCTCAGAAACCCAAACCTGCTCGAGATGAGCTACCAATCTGTACACCTGTATGACCCCCTAGGGCCATGGTCAAGTTCTCTTCCACCAGTCGAGCCTTCTCAACTGCTACCTCCATGGTCTTCGGCTCGAAAACACGAACTCCTCCACTGATGCGTACATTCAGACCTCTAATAAAATGCTGAACTAACATGGCCTCGTCGTTTCCAATACCTGCATACTGCTTGAGTTCATAAAACCTGCGCTCATACTGTTCCACTGTCATGGCCATCTATCTCAACCCATGGAACTCGTCCGCTCGACGTTGCCTCCAATGGTCAGATAAAAATCAAGCTCTGAACCTTTCCAGAAATAGTTCCCATGAAATTGTCGCAATATCTAGATGCAACTTTTGTTCCTCAAGACGCCACCATGTAGAGGCGAATCCTCTTAGATGCATGATGGCACATCTTGCCTTAGTGTTGCTACCATATGGATGCATAGCAAAGCATCTCTCCAAATCAATTAACCATGTCTCTGCTTCCAAACCACTACCGGAGCCATCAAATGTAGGAGGATGGGCTCTCATCAGGTCTCTCATGTGGCCCACAAGAATAGCTTCTTGTTCAGCAGTGTTCTCTCTCCTTCTAGGAGATCATTCCCTTTCTCTCTCTTCTAGTTGTTCCACCTCCTGCCTAGGACCAAGACGAGCAAGCACCTCCTCAAGGAGCTGGCGTAGTTGGGCACCCTCGGGCTGATCCTGATTCTCTTGATTCTCACTTCCACCTTCTTGTGTACTTCCATGAGGGGAACTAGGAGGAGGGCTGATATCAACACCTCTCCCACAACCCCTACCTCGTCCATGTCCTCAGCCTCGTACCCTAGGCATCTTCCTGGACAACACATCCAAGAACCACTTCAGGTTGTTAGGCAAGGACTATGAATGAATATGTTCTTCAGAGTTTAAGCAACAAGCATAGCTTAATGGTCTAATTATAAAACCAGAGTACCCAGTGTTAGAAACTTGTCTCTGATACCAGATGTAATGCCCGCCTTGAACACCTTAAAAAAATACACACTATGCTATATGAAACATGAAATTTTTTTTAAAATGATTAAGTAATGATAACACAACCAATTACAACATATTCTCTAAGGATTCAAGGTTGCATCACTTTACAAACCAACTAACAAAATTTAACATACATCAGTAACTGATCCAAATCCATGCTCAATTAATTAACTTATTCATATTCATTACAAATCATCAAATAACAGAATCTGCATAATTAAATACATAACTGAAATGCTTTCATATAAGTACATCATGACATCATTACATTGCCATTTTTAGTCTACATCAAAGTTACATACATAAAGAATGTTCTGTTACACAAATCTGGTACAAGGTTATACACTTACATCATCATCATTGGAACAAGTACAACTGGAACAAATCCTTTTCTGCATATGATCTTGACAAGAATAACCAATGGATAAAATAGCTCTTCCACCCGACCATGTGGAACCCTAAGGTCCACCCCCTGAGCTAGGAGTTAACATGAGGTCCCAAACAATGACAGTCAGGTAGACAAAGAACAAATAAGAACAATGGATGACCAAATGCCAATACAACACATGGCAATAACAATACAACACAACTTAACTTCCAGAGGCAACACAAAACAAATGAGGAGAGACCGAACAAGGGATGCTAGGTTGTAGTAGGGAGAGTGTCATCGCACGGTCCTATCATGGGTTATCCTGACAGCCTCTCACTAGGCGCCGGCCCCCATCTATGGTTATCCTGACAGCCTCTCACTAGGCGCCGGCCCCATAGGGTGACACATGCGGAATCAACCTTCCTTTCATGAGGACAAGGAAGTCAATCATGCCGACCAGGCCTTCTCTACCCATCCTTAGTCTAAACAAGCACTACAGGTCATGGGAGAGGAATCCAATAATCTTATTAATGTGAAATCTACCCTTAACCCCCTAGTTAATTTTAGGTTATCATTTGATTAATCTACTTCCAACGGGTTATCCTGACTGCCACTTTGGGCGCCGGCCCCACGTTGAAAGCCACTCTCCTTCCTAACACCTAGTAAACCTTAAACATCATGCAAGACTTTATAACAAAACACGTATATGTACACTGCAAGGCATAAACCCTCTTGCATCAAAATAGAATCATAACATCAATTGTTATCCAACACTTTTAACATTACAATACTTTATTCTTTTACAAATTTTAGGTCTCTCCATCTGACAAAATGGTACAATAAGATCACAAGTGGTTTAACATCCTCACAGGAAAATATTACTTTCAATACACATAAACAACTTGACATTATCTCAATATACTTCATACTATGTTTGATCCACATAATTGCTATTACATCATAATTACAAAAACAACAATACACAAGTTGCAAACACTCAACTGTGACAACTTAGCCTCTGGAATTTGAGTTTATCCACTCTCAATTCGACTCTTTACAATCAACAGAAATACTTAACTTATACCGTTTAATACAGATCCAAAGTCAACACTACAATTTCTTCTCTGTTCAATGCAAACAACTTCTGTAATAAAATCAACATTAGATTGCATTCTTTACTGTTACTGTTTATTACAATCCTACTATCTTGTAAAAGAATCGTAAATGGATCCTATTTGAATGGAACGTGAACAGCTTGTATAGGTTGTCAATGAAGAGTAAAATGACTATTGACAGTTTTGTCATTGAAATGGATAACAGCTGATTAGTCTAACAACTTCCTCAACTTGTAAATCTAATAAGATTGACGGTATCCAATGATCACAAGAATAATGAAGGAAAAAGGTTTAATGACTAAGTTTTTACGGTATCCAAGGACGTTCATTGAGATCCCCGCATCTTGTTCATGCTTCTAACTGTTGTGCTGATCTCCCAAACATGGAAGTGTAATTACAAGTCCAGAAATTACTTCCCCTCAGGTTTAATTTCTGACAGAAATGGATAAATTGCAAACATCTCAGTAATTCGCTGATTGCTGTATGTGTTTAGCTGTCCCTTGCTGTAATGGCCTTTAGAGGAAGCACCATCTCTGTCAGTGATATATCAGTTAAGACTGTGTCAGTTATATGGACTGTATTGCAGTCCGTTTAGCTAATGTGAAAGTATGATCTGTAGAAAGAAACCTCTCAGAAGTGTGCCCAGGTAAAACAGCGATTCTCAGTAAAAGTCTGATTGCTAGGTATAAACAAAATGGAATTGTTGCAAGGGACTCAAGAACTCTCTATAGTACACCCTATGGTTGTCATCTACGTTCTTACAGAGGACTAATAGAGATGTAATCATCTAATAACCTGATCAATGAATAATTAGAGAACTGGAGGATGGTTATGACGTGATATCAGAAAAGAAGATAACGGTTTTACCAACACAGCAATCTCAGTTCAACTTGTATGTGAGCTGCATTTGTTAGTTTACTGGAAAAGCTTTCTACCTGCAAGACGAACTATGTCGATGATCTTTCCATCACACTGTCGCTACCGAGTCTGTTATCGAGTTTCTGAAATATTCAGGTGTTGAGGATTGTCCGTATATGGGACAGTAAGCTATCAGAGACAGACAGCTGCTCAAATTACACCAACAGTTGGTTATTGTTTGTGCATTGTTGACCATCTTGCCCTAGCTGGCTATCTTGAGAACACCCCAACCTGTTTCCAGCAGTGCGCCAGCCAGAGCAAGGGCGCTCTACAGATTAAATAGACTACCTTTTCTGATGTTAATGCTCAGCACACAGGAAACCTCGGCCTGATGCGCTATGAGAGTGGTTAGTAATCGAAACATGGTAGTATACTAAACGCATAGTAAATGAATTCATTCAAACACTGCATAGATGATTGAAGGTCAGTGATAATTCAGTAATAGAATGGACGAATCAAGGGCAGCATCGTCTGGATGGATGGCGAATGAAAAGGCATCAGAACTTTCATTCAAGACGAAATAAGGCAGCGAACTACCTAAATCGCCACCTCCCTTTCACGCCCTAGCATATACTTACAGTGTAACCTAATAATTACCGATCCACTACAAATGATACCAAACACAGCAAAAACAAAATAAATAGAGTCTCAATTACTATGAATGACTGACGGAGGCCACAAAATGGACATATTGAAAAGACTTCAGAAACTTCAATCAAGGTGAAAAACAAAGCAATGGCAGCGATCTCCTAAGATCATAGGCTTAGGGCGTTACAGGATTAAGATTGCGCTTAAGTTTTAATCAGATAAATTACAATTGCGATAATTTTGACATCAAAACATTCGAAACAAAAATTAAGAACTGAGATTGAATTACTAACCATGTTTTTTTAAAACTTGTTTCTGTAAGCTATAGAGAACCTTGACATTCTTTTTGTTGGCATCGTAATCCCGGATACCCGCAAAACCTTGTCCGTGAAGATTGTTTTTTTGTTCAAATGATGTGAAGTGGTTAAAAACAAGAGAACATGAGAAGCAAAATAGAGAAAAGGAAGTACTGAGTGGCAAGAGCGCCAACCAAGGATACTAATGTTGACAACACCAATAACAGCACAAGGGGACGCTGGTGCAATCGCTTTGCACCTTTCATTTCGTCCTTTCTCAAGCACATTCACCAATCGCCAATCTATGTGAGAGGGTCATTCTCAGCAATGAGAAACTTTACTCTAATAACTTACTGTGCTAAATTGCTTGATGATAGATCAGTTAGGGTCTGAGAGAATAGGGAATTTGCAGAGGCAATGCATGATTGAGATTATGCAAAAAGTTTACAAAGTGAAAACTGAAGGAATGATAACTTGTATCTTCTAACCCTATCATCCATATGCCGGTCTGAGATTGCACCCAGATGGAATTGCCAAAATGCATCCTCCATGACATGAAGAAGACTATCAAAATGAATTGTTGCATGGACGATTAACTAATTCGGCAAACCAGTGGAAGGAAGACAATCGATTAACGGAATCCTTGAGCAGAAAGGAATAATTTAAAACCCTAAGAGAAGATGTTGTTTTAACACAGAGAGGACAATCTACAGACTTGAACTTTGATGGCACAACATAGAAAACAAACTAATTTCAGATCGTAATATATCTAAAGTGGATGTCCAATCAACAAACTATTTGGAATCAAATAAACTACAACAGCATTTGCAGATTCAGAAAAAAATTCAGAGATAAGGCATTCGACGGAACCTGGCTACGCAATCAACTCGACGAATATGCTTCAATCGATGCAGTTCCAAGCTGCTTCTTTCCTTTCACCTGTAATGCTGTCCTTAATGCCTCCACCGCTCTTTTATAACACATTCTCTCTCATCTACCAAGGAGCTTGGCAGGCGATCCCGTGCCTCTCTCCTCTAAAAATATATATATATTTATTTATTTATTTAATTTAATGATCCCCAATTATTATTTATTTTATTTTATTATTATTTTTTTTAAATGTAAGCACATAATTTCAGATAAAATCTAATTTCTTTATAGCCGACCCAATATATTGTTATTAATAAAATTGTACTATTTCGTCAAACTATAATTTATAACTATATTTTAATTTATTTTATTAATCAAGTTATAAGTCACAATTTACAACATGATTACTACTATTTATTTATTTAAATATTTATTATAATAATATTATATCAAACAATACAAATTTCTTACAACTTTATTTAACAACAACACTTCTAATAAAGTAATAATTTATTTATAACGATAATCGACAACTAACGACATTATGCCCATTTAACAACATTTATACTCTTTCGTATAATGATTCTAATTAAAGCACAACATTACCATACACACTTAGACACCTGCAGAACTAATTAAACTCCAAGGTACAGTATTACCTGACAGCAAGACATGATCGAACGACAACCAATAACCACAAGGGTAAACTGACGACCAAGGAACACTGACTAGGGACCTCACGTTAACTCCAACCAACTAATCCATTGGTGAAGGCATGCTCAGACCTGGTAATTAGGTGGAGTCGATGCCTGGTACCTACATCCTGCAGCAACACACGGTTAACCATAACAAGATATATATACATCACATGCAGTCCTATAGTGAATGGAAATCGCAGTGGGGTAGGGTACTCGAGAACGAGTAATACGACACTGTTCCATTCACGTTTATGAATAACAATCAACTATATTGAACAAGGTATCAGATTACTAGTCTACAACATAAAATGATCAACTAACTTCCAATCCCATATAGTGAATAACATCAAAGCATCTAAAACATCCAGTTCGTTTATCAAATTGTAAAGCATGAAATAACATAATCCAACATCAACATCTGTTATCATAACAATTAGGTTCATACTGAAATAGCAAAATAACTAGAAATCCATCATCAAACGATCTAAAATACTATCATAATGTCCAGTACTATAAAGTAAACATCAGTCCGGTAGACGATCAGTTGAGGGGCACTACAGTTTATGCCTTATGCATATTGCCACCGAGCAGGCAGACGCGTGCGAGGGGGTTCCTAGGGATAGGTAGAAAAAAATATTGTAATTCGTGTCATGACCACATGTCAAATGTGGACATGACACATGTGTTGTGTGCAATGACTGCATGGGAAATGTGGGCATGACAAGTCCCAGGCTACTACAATACTTAAGGACTTGATGTTTCTCTAACTCAAATGAGCCCAACCTTGGATAGAGCTCATGGAAGGTATTAGGATATGCTTGGATCGAATGGTCATGACCCTATCATAATTACATGACCATTTCATGTACCAGTCAACATAAATATCCTTAGGTTAATATTTATCCTTGAAGGATTCAAAGAAATGATGTTATGTTCTCTTAGATTTCCCTCCATTCGAGATAGTCTTCCTCCCAAAGTGTTAGGCTTGTCAACACTTCTTAATTGGAAAGGAAACTTTTAGAAGATAAATATTAATCTTCTCTTTATCTAAGAAGTCATTCATGGAAAAATAAGAATCTAGCAGAATCAATCTAGTTATCTACAACATTAAAATTAATCTTACCCTCAAAGAAAGGAACATCTAGGGTTACTTGAAACCTAGGGAGGACTTGATTGCCAAAATATCTCCTATGGAAGTGGAATCATTTCCATGTATGAATCCTCATCTCTCAATGGTTGTGGAGTGCAATTATTTACTGGTAGGTGCATAATGAGCTAGTGGGTGACTTGGTATAACATTTTTCTTAGGGACGCCACTTAGAAGTTACCATATCAACTTGACTATCTTAAGTTTGTAAAGTGATGCTTAGAGTAATGTGGTAATAATTTATGGATTGGACTTTATGGCTTGGCCTAGAGGTGTATTAGAGCCTAATGAAATTATGGTAGAAACCATAGATCATTTGGATTCAAGGTATGTTTATTATAAAAGTTCTTGAGCTTATGCAAAGTGTTTTTTCTACTACTAGAGCACGTGTCACACTTGGTAGCTATGGTTTGTTGTTCTTTATGTTACCATGAGCATCTAGGGGTGCTTTGGTGTATTGTAGCCCATTAAAGTGTTATTACATGTATGGAAAGCAATGAGAATGATATTGGTATTACTGGATGTACAATGTTAGTGAATCCTCCTTGATCAACTTCTTATCCAAAGTGTGGAATTTGGATTTGGGGCTTCTCATGAAACTTGTATGGTGCTTAGATTTAGGGATTCTCATGTAAAATATGGCTCTTGGATTTGGGTAAAAATTTGAATGCTTGTAAAAAGACTTTCTTGTAAATTTGAATGCTTATAAAAAGACTTGCTCAAGTAGTTTTGAGATGGTTTGTTGTAATTTCTTTTATGATAGTTATCTATTCAATAGTGCCTTTAAAATATAATGACCTACATTAGTATAAGTAAATTTTATAAGAACCAAATATATATATATATATATATATATCATCCCAATGCAATATAAATTTTGACAGTTTGTTCAAAATCTCTCCTTTCATATGATACAGTCTTTTCAAAATTTCAATTGTATTTACAGCTAAAATGTCTAAATATAGCTATGGCAGCAATTTTTTTATGACAATTATCTATTCAATAGTGCCTTTAAAATACTATGACATGTATTAGTATAAGTAAATTTTATAAAAAACAAATATATATATACAATCACAATGCTATATAAATTTTGACAGTTTGTTCAAAATCTCTCCTTTCATATGATATAGTCTTTTCAAAATTTCAATTGTATTTTATAGCTAAAATGTCTAAATACAACTATTCAACTCTCAAATTTAAACCAAATTTTGATAGTTTGTTCAAAATCTCTCCTTTCATATGATACAGGCTTTTCAAAATTTCAATTGTTTTTTTATAGCTAAAATGTCTAAATATAGCTATTGAACTCTCAAATTTAAACCCTAGCTATAGTTGTTTTAAAATTTTGATTATATTTTACAGTAAAAAAAAAAAGAAAAAACATAGAAAAAAAACTTGAAAAGCAAACTACAAAGCAGGAAAAATAAAAAATGTGGAAAATTCCACTCACCTGGACTTTTGATGGCCAAAAATGTGGGGGTTACACTCGGGATCTCATTCTGTATTTCGCACTGTCGCTGGAGAAAATGAGGTTGCAGGAAATTTTTAAAAAAAATTAATACTTTTCATAAACGGGATCCTGTTTTGTGAATGGGATCCCATTTCTTGGTGCTAGGTTTGGGATCCCTTTACAAAACAGGATCCCATCCTAGATTTTAGGCTTAGGATCTTGTCCTAGATTTTAGGCTCAGTATCCCAATCCATAACAGGATCCCATTTTTGTTTACCCGATTTCAAAGTTTTTTCTAACTCTGAAACTTCCACCTTAAATGGACTCATCTTTGTGCATTTACCCATGTACCAAATGCAAATGAAGAGGACATTTGACAGGAGAGCAACATTCAGATTTTCAAGGAAGGAGACAGTGTTCTCAAGTGGGATGAGCTAAAAAGTAGACCTGGGAAGCACAATAAGTTTGATGCTATGACGACAGGCCCATTCATGATTGTTGAATGCAAACAACACAATGCTTTCCAGTTGGCCACTATGGAAGGAGCGGTGTTATCTACCCCAGTCAATGGGATTCACCTCAAGCACTGTTTCTAAGAAGTAAAGGTTGTAAATGTATCATAATAGAGTAGTTTTTTCAGTTAATAAGTGTTGAATGCATAGTAGTTTCCTTTGAGTTTTTGTTTTCCAAGAAGTACAGATGTACAGTTAGCTGGTCTTGTTTGGAGCTAGCATTGTTTTGTTTTCAGTTTTGTTTTTGCTACTATTATTTTTCTAGTAGCTAAGTTGAAAGACATTTTATGAGTTGTAAAGGCTGAGGAAAGACTCTATTGCCCAATGGCTAAACTAGGCAACTGGCCTTGGAGTTTTAGTAGGAAAAACTGGTGTAGAGGTCACCAAAAATATTAGCAAATTGTGCTTTGTAGCTAATTTGGTTTGGCTATACCAGTAGTTTCTATTGTTGCTTTGGAGAAGTAGACAATTGAAAAGGAGAGGAGAAGAAAATTTAGGTTCACAGGACAGCCTAGAAGGCCTACTGTCCTGATAGAGGACTCTTACAGAGATCACAGTACCAAGATCATGTATCAGCTCAATTAGAGCTACTACATGAGCCAGATAATGTGACAGGATACTTTAGCAAGGCAAGAGGTATCCTAGGTCTAACAGGTGAAGTTAAGACTAACCTAGTCATTGTAGAGCATGTTTCAGTTGTGTTCATTGCAGATTCATTCATTACAGTTTGATGCAGTTTAGAAAGGTACATATGACTTTGTCAAGTTTTTTATGATTATAAACATTTATCACATGCAATAGTGTTCAATTAGGTTATGCAATTGATTTACAAGAAAGATAAAATTATACACAAGTCATATTGCATGAAATAACTAATTATATTCAAAGGAGAAGTGTTTAAATGGTCCCACACAAGCTGTGGGAGTAACTGCATGTGACTTAATGCACAACAATAAGTACATTTGAACTAAAGGAAAGCATGTAAAGTAAAGATGGGACCCATCATTACTTGAGTGAATGACGAATCCCATTGTCTATGCCAGCATCTCTAGCTATCCTAGTGGTAGCTCCAATTGAGCCTACAAGAGGAAGTAAAACGTGATGTTAGAGCTTAGGGTTTCATCTCTATTTCTATATGTAGTAACTCAAAATGTACTCATTATCTTACATCTGATCAACAAAATGAAGAAGATAAATAGACATTAGATGTAGATATCAAACCAAGATGAAGCAAGAAAGAGAAGATCAGATCAAACAATCAAGGAGAGGCTATCAGCCTACATACTTTCATCTAACTAGATTTATTCATTGTGTAGGAATAGGTTCATGAAATCAACTCATTAAGGACATGTGTGAACATCTATAGCAGTCAAGAAGACTAAAGGAGCAATCAAAGTTAGGGAGCAAAACATGAAGCCATGAAGCAATAGTTTAGGGTAAATGAAGAGGACAACAGTATGGATGTCATAGTGCAAAGGACAGTCATAGCTAGAGAGCAGTAATTACAGTAAGAGAAAAAGATCATCATTATAAGTTTCCAATGGGGAAACAACCTGTTCCAAATATTTATCAGCCAAATAGAAGTCATATGGCAGTAGTCAAAGGACAGAGAGCAAGTAGAAGATTGTATCATGATAGTCACAAAATGCTATTGCAAAATGACAATAGTCTTTAATCTTTGAAGGAAGTCACAAAATGTTTCAAATGATTATCAAATAGTTTTCATTATAGCAAATCCAACATATAGAGAAGCTACATGTAAAGGTTATTGAATGCAAAATCATTAAATAAGCAATAATGACATATATAGGAGCAGTCCTCTATAGCTCATAAGGAATAGTAAATCATGTAAAAATAGTCAACATCAATGATAATAATCAGATAGAAGGTTGATCAATATAATAGCACAAGAGAAAATCATATGCTGAGTGGAGAGAGACCTTTGAGAAACACATTATGATAAGACAACAAAGGTAAGAAAATAGTCTTCTATGGAACAATCATCAAGGAACAATCAAATGCATTGGTACAATCAAAGATAAGGAACAATAGTTCATGAGGAAAGTAGTGTAAAGGAGATAGTGTAGTGTCTAAAGGCAATAAGAATAGAAAAAATATTTACCACTTTCATTATGAATAATGTGTGAAATTGCTATTGAATATTTAACCACTGGAATGGATGATATTTAAGTAGAATGATTTTATAATAGTTGAGAAAAGTCCTAATAGAAGTGACTATCATAGACCTAAAGAAGAAGAACCATATCTAAATTACTGAAGACTGTAGCAAGTCAAGAGACAAACAATGCCTGTAGAGCTATACAGTGGACAGGTGAAAGAAAAGAATGAAAGAAACATGACAGTGCATTCTAGACATGAAGAAACCAAAGCATTATGCATTATACTACATGAGCTTGGGATACAATAGCAATACAAGAGTGTCAATTAGAGGAGTAGGTTATAAGATATATATGACATTCTATATTCACTTGACCAACCTCTTCAAGATCTTGAAGGCTAGGTAAAGAGTTGTTTTATGAATAGATTCTAACATCATAAACATGATAACTTGACAGAGATATCATTGCAAAAAATGTGCAAACCCTATACAGTGTAGTCAATAGTTGGTGGAGGTCATGAAGAACATTAGAATGAGAGCTATTTAGATAGAAAAATCAAGAGAGATACTATCCACAATTTATTCAGCACCTACAGATTGAGCCAGCTGAAGCAAGAGAACATACCAAATACAAAGATCATGTCAAACATATCAGAGGTGTTAGGAAGCATATACAACATTCTAAGATGACCTATAACAAGATAGTGAAATTTAGTCAATTATTTTTCTTTGAATCTAATAAAGTGATGTAGGAGCATCCTTGGTTCAAGAGCAATCTTGCATCAACCAAAAACATTTGCATTTTAGTTTGTTTGCATTTCAATTCTTTCATTTTCCAAGTTCAGTCCAGGCAGTTCAGTTAGAAGCAGTTTTCAGTTTGTGGTCCGGTTTTGGCATTTCACATCTTGCAAATCTAGACTTAGCATCTACATTCATTCATCTACATCATATCAAGAATTTAGATCATTTGGATTAGTTATCAGAAAGTTATCACTATCAGAAGATCCTTTGTTTTCTCAGTGCAGAGCTTTCCGACAGTCATGAACAATTAGCTGAAGGAGAAGGATTGGAAGGATTGGCTGACTTGTAGATCATAAAGATTCATTCTACAATGTTCGTTGGTTCATGGATGACCTTCCTCATAGGTCCATACTTCATTGTATCTGTTGGACAAGGATTTTCAAGCTGATAGGTCCAATCTATCCAAGAGCACACGTTACACCTCTTCATTGGGATTCTGAATCTCTTGTGGCCAATGTGGAGGAATCTATTGTTTCGGATATGATATATAATGATGTAGTAGATCCTTAGGAAAGAAGTTCTCATAGTTCATAACATAGAGATACTTGAGAGTTTGTATTTTGTGCGAAGGCTCTTTAAAGCTTTATCTTGCGCATGTATGTAATCAGGCCTTTGAGCCCTAATTGTAAGCCCGCATGTTGCCAGCTAGATTGTATTTGAATTATATGATATACTAAATGACTGAATCTGCATTTGCTTGATTTCTTGAGTTGTTTCTGTTGTGTTTACTCTTGTTGCATGGTCCAGACAGTTCACTCTATGAACCCTCCTACCGTGACTGCACCAAGTGGTATCAGAGCAATAAATAAGATCACAGAGAAATAAACAAGATCAATAAACAAGAGAAAAAAACAAGATCACAGTTAAGTATAGATTTCCTTTACCTAGGATGGATGATATCATGGATTGTTTGAGTGGAGCAAGATATTTCACAAAGATAGACTTGAAGAGTGGATACCATCAGATCAGAATCAGAGAAGGAGATGAATGGAAGATTGTTTTTAAGACAAATGAAGGATTGTATGGGTGGTTAGTGATGCCTTTTGGATTGACAAATGCACCGAGTACTTTCATGAGATTGATGAATGAAGTCTTGGAGAAATTATTGGGTAAGTTTGTGATTGTGTACTTGGATGATATTTTGATTTTTAGGAAGATAAAAGAGGACCATTTGTGGCATATTAGACAAGTTTTGCAGAGGTTGAGAAAAGAGAAATTGTTGATAAATATCAAGAAGTGTAGTTTCATGAAGGAAGAGTTGGTATATTTGGGATTTGATATTTTTGCAGAAGGATTGAAGATGGACCTTGAAAAAGTGAGAGAAATTGTTGAATGGCCTACACCAGAGAGCATTGGAGAAGTTAGATCATTTCATGGATTGGCTAGTTTCTACCAGACATTCATCAAAAATTTCAGTTCAGTTTGCAACCCTATGACAGAGACAATGAGAGGTAACAGAAAAGATTTCAAGTGGATATCTGGAGCAGATAAAAGTTTTGATTTGTTGAAGCAGAAAGTAACAGAGCAACCTGTTTTGGCATTACTGGATTTCAATAAGGTATTTCAAGTAGATTGTGATGCAAATGGAAATGCAATTGGAGTAGTGTTAAGTCAACAAGGTAGACCTATAGCATATTTCAGTGAGAAGTTGAATGATACAAGGAGAAGATATTCAGTTTATGATTAGGATTTCTATGCCATAATTCAAGCCTTGAAGAAGTGGAGACATTACTTGTTGTCTAAAGAGTTTGAGTTGTATATAGATCATCAAGCTTTGGAATATTTGAACAGTCAAGGTAAGTTGAATCAGAGACATATGAGATGGGTAGAGTTCATGTAGAGTTATACTTTTGTGTTGAAGCATACGAGTAGAAAATCAAACAAAGTTGCTGATGCCTTGAGTAGAAGAAGAAACTTGTTGACAAAGATGAGAGTTGAAGTGTTGGGATTTGATGAATTGAACATGTATGAGCGAGACATTGATTTTACAGAACCTTGGAAAGCATGTAAGGTACCTATTGTGACAAATAGGAGTGAGTGGTTGGACTATTTCATTCAAGAAGATATGGTGTTCAAAGGAAGTCAGTTGTGCAGACCTAGAATTTCAATGAGAGATAATTTGATCAAGGAGAAGCATAGTGGTGGATTAGCAGGACATTTTGGCATTGACAAGATAGTGGCTTTGGTGAGTGAAAATTACTTTTGGCCACAAATACATAAAGATGTTTAGAGATTTGTGAAGAGTTCTAGAGTTTGTCAAGTTGCAAAAGGGAGTAGTTAGAATACCGGATTGTATAAACCTTTGACAGTACTAGAGAAACCTTGGGAAGACATAAGCATGGATTTTGTAATGGGATTGTTGAAGACACAGAGGGGACATGATTCAATATTTGTAGTGGTTGATAGATTTTCAAAGATGGCTCATTTCATACCTTGTAATAAGACAACTGATGTAGTGCGTGTAGCTGACCTATTTTTCAAGGAGATTGTGAGATTGCATGGATTACCTAAGAGTATAGTTTCAGATAGAGATACAAAGTTTGTTGGATACTTTTGGAAGACACTTTGGAAGAAGATGAAGATAGATTTGAAGTTTAGTTCAACTTTTCATTTGCAGACAGATGGATAGACAGAGGTAGTGAATAGGAGTTTGGGAAACTTGTTGAGATGTTTGGTTGGAGAGAAGACCGGAAGTTGGGACTTGATTCATTCACAAGCAGAGTTTACATACAATAATTCAGTAAACAAGAGTACCAGAAGAACATCTTTTGAGATTGTTACTTGAATAAACCCTAGAGGAGTTGCAGAATTGAGAGATGTCAGTACAGAGGAAGAGAGAAGTGTAGAAGTAGAAGAATTTGTAGATCACATGAAGATAGTGCATAAACAGGTGAAGAAGCATTTGGAAGATATGAGTAGCAAGTATAAGGAAAAGGTAGATGAGAAGAGAAGACATAAGGAATTTGAAGTTGGAGATGAAGTGATAGTGTACTTGAGAAAAGAAAGAATTCTAGTTGGGACATATAACAAGTTGAAGATGAAGAAGTTTGGACCTTGTAAGATACTTAGGAAATGCATGTGAAGTAGAATTACTAGAGACCTTGGGTATATCACCAATTTTCAACATTGCAGACCTTTATCAGTATCATGAAGTAGAGTTCAGTGATAGCATAGAAGAAGATTTGAAGAAGCAGTTACCACAACAAGTATCGGAGCAGATTGAAGACATCTTGGACAACAAAATTAGATGCAACACTAGAGGAAGACAATACAAAGAATATCTTGTGAAGTGGAAAGGTAGACCAGAAGAAGATTCATCATGGATATCTCAGGCTGAGGTGGACCTCCTTGGTTCTCCCCTAGCCCCGACAAAGTGAGGGACTCGCTTTTTCAATAACCCTGGATGTCTGATGCAGGAGCATCCCTAGTTCAAGAGCAATCTTGCATCAACCAAAAACATTTACATTTTAGTTTGTTTGCATTTCAATTCTTTCATTTTCCAAGTTCAGTCCAAGCAGTTCAGTCAAGTAGTTTTCAAATTGTGGTCTAGTTTTGGCATTTCACATCTTGCAGATTTAGAATTAGCACCTACATTCATTCATCTACATCATATCAAGAATTTAGAGCATTTGGATTAGTTACCAGAAAGTTATTGCTATTAGAAGATCCTCTATTTTCTCAGTGCAGAGCTTTTCGATAGTCATGAACAATCAACTAAAGGAGAAGGATTGGGAACATTGGCTGACTTGCGGATCATAAAGACTCATTCTACAGTGTTCCTTGGTTCATGCCTGACCTTCCTCATAGGTCCATTCTTCATTGTATCTGTTAGAGAAGGATTTTCAAGTTGATAGGTACAACCTATCCAAGAGTACACATTAAACCTCTTCGTCAGGATTTTGAATCTTTTGTGGCTGATGTAGAGGAATCTATTGTTCTGAATATGCTATATAATGATGTAATAGATCCTTAGGAAAGTATTTCTCATAGTTCATAACATAAAGATACTAGATAGTTTGGATCTTGTGTGAAGGAGCTTCAAAGCTTTATCTTGTGCATGTATGTAATCAGCCCTTTGAGACCTAATTGTAAGCCCACATGTTGCTGGCTAGATTGTATTTGAATTCTATGATATACTAAATGACTAAATCTGCATTTGCTTCATTTCTTGAGTTGTTTCTATTGTGTTTACTCTTATTGTATGGTCCAGACAATTCACTCTATGAACCCTCCTATCGTGACTTCACCATAAAGCCTCATATAACCCCATACAGGTATAACAATCAAGGAGCAGCATACCATCTCACAAAAAGGGAAAATCTAAGCCTTCAAGAAGGTAGTCATTAAGAGATAGTCTTGAGACAGCTAGAATAAGCAAGGGATCATCAAAGATAGTGAGTTGAGGGCTGAAATTAATAGTAGATCTAAATGTCACATGGAAGGAAGGAGTAACAAGTTAAAACAAAGGAACAATCATATTGAAGAGTTTTGCATGATAGTAGGTAGCATAAGGGTTTTACAACAAAAAGAGGTAGTAAAGAAAACAATCCTAAAGCGTGACAAAATGGGCAGTTAGCACATAACAGTGAAGAGCTAAGATAATGGCAATTATAGGGAGATCCAAGCTAGAGACAGCTGAAGATGATAAAAATGATAAAATCCTGCTACACCCATTGAAATCCCTTCAAGCTCTCCAAACCACACTGTTAAAGATAAATTTAACTGAAGGATACAATGATAAGTATAAAGATATTGATTATGTTTATGACAGTCATATAGTAAGTTTTCACAATCATATCTGATAAAATGCAGTTACTGTCAAACAGAGGCACAGGAGTTCTGCCAAGGTTCCAATTGTTTAGACTTTGTTGAAAAGTATGGTGTGCTTTCATAGGTCTAAAGTGTTGTGTTTAATAAGGTAGGTATAGTAAGGAGAAAACCCTAGCTATGGATTGTAAACAAGGAGAGCCTCAAATTGTTTTTTTGTTAAAATGAGGAAGTAAATCTACACAGTTCTATATATAGCAAAAGAGTGATGCAGAGAATGGCTAGTTTTTTCCTTTTATTTTTGTATGAGGAGGTTGTGGCTGAAAATCAGAAAATCCATATTCCTATGTTAAAATGAAGTAATATTTCCAAAGCTTTTCAATACCATCATATAATGCAAGAACCATGAAAGCAAAAGTCATATAGAGCAAGATGCACATGATTCTCATGAAACCCTAGTAGGGTTTGTTGCAAATAATAGATAGAGCCACCAAGAAGGCACAACTTTAACAATCTTCATAGTCTTCTCACAACAATCATAAATATAGAGATCATGAGACAAGCAACATAGAGAGAAGCCCCCATTCTTGTATCTTTTTCACAAAATCAAAACAAGAAGGAAATAGCACACAGAAATAGAGGGTCTTCATCGTGTCTTAACAGGGTAAGACAACAGAGAAAAGATACAAAAAAGTGCAGAAAAGGTAAGTCTCACCTCTAGTTCAAAGAACCACAGCAATGAAAGGCTATCTATAGTAGAGAATGGTAGAAAAAATCCTTCAATAAACCTTCGAGATGCCTCAAGAAGTCTTCAAACCCTCAAAAATGATGGCGGCATAGAGTTCTCCCAACAAAGTGAAAAAATCAAAATGATGGAGAATTAGGGTTTAAGACATGTTTTGTCCAACATCAAGTTGCCCTAGGCTCATGCCTTGATATCTTTTTTACTTTTAAAGAAATTCATCATATGGAAAATGAGCCCATGGTCAAGTCTTCAAATGATTATGCCGAGTAGGAGGCGAGGGAGTCATAAGGGTTTATAATGTGCTTTTTTGGAAGTTTAATGATGTGATTTGTAGTTTCTAATGTTCCTTTTACCTAAAGGGTCAAGTCAAATTTTGTAATGATCATGACTAAGGTTGAATATTTGAGAAGGCAATGTGGGCCCTTTTGACCTTATTGCATGACTTAGGCAAATTTGGGCATTTTAGAGACTTTTGACAGTGACAAGGTAGAATAGGAGATTCTTTTGCATGGAGGACATAAAGAGGGTTATTTTTTTCCTTGAGGGGCTAATGTAGACTAAATAAAACCCTCTTATTTTTGCATAATGTCAAGGCAAAAACAATATATGTAAACATATATTAAAGGTAATATTGTACAAGTTACCTTAATATTTGTCATGTAAAGCAAGAAGTAAACAATCACATAACACTTATTAAAGTAAAACATAATTGATTATCTTTAATATTTGTTCAAATAGTTTATTCTTGTCCTAAAATCATGCAAAAATAGAAGAGGAGTTGAACTGAAGTGTAAACTCATGCAGGAGCAGTATCTTTTTCTATTTTTTCCTTGGGGTCAAACTAGGCTAATTTTTTCTTTCTTTTGGGTCAACTATTTTTGGAGGAGCAGTTCTGAGCTATTTTTTCTCATCTTCGAGTAGTTTGGGGGCCTTAATTTTAGGCTTTTCTCTTGTGCTCAACTAGCAACTTGGAGTTGCTATTTCAGACTCATTCATGCATATTTTGGAGTTTAGTTGAGCTGGAGTTGACTTCCCATCCACTTTTGGAGACAAATTTTGTATTATAGGGAAAAAGGCTCATGTTTTTTTTCTAGTTCTTGCTTTTTCCTTAGCTTTGCACATTGTAGAGAAAGAGATTTACACTTGTAACTCAGCCATTTATAGTTTTTATAGTAGCAGCAGTTTATTTTCCAGTAGTTCATTATTATTTTGCATAGCATTCCTTCTATTTATCAATACAATTAGGTGTTCATCTACACGGATTCAGGTGTCTTGTCTTATGTTGAGTGATTTGATAAGAATTTATTGTGTTTTATCATAAAACCTCTAAGTTTTCTATCTCATTCCTTGGATGCAAGTATACAAAGTTTGATTTTATTATAGGTTACAGATTATGCAAGTTATTTCATGCTTTTTTGTGAAACACTTTTGTAGTAAAATTGATTAGTTTGAGTTGTAAGAATAGGTGTGTTGAAGGGTAATTGTAAATCATATTGTAGATTAGACTTAAAATATTGGTGCATCACCCCCTTTAGGATAGATTTTTAGTTCAATTTCATTTATTCAAGTATTTCTCTATCTCTTTTCCTCATCAGTTTATAGATCCAAAGGGGCATTTAAAGGGAGCTAGCTCCTCCAAAGGTCCATTCTTGAAATAGACAAACCCATAGTTTGAGAATGTTCCCAAGTTGCATGGGATTTCCAAGCTTGTAAAGGCTTAGCATTCAGGGTGCAATCCTTCGCGACAACAAGATCTTTGTGTAGCTAGACACATTGTTGGAATGGAAATTAGAAGAGATAGAGTGAATAGAAAGCTATGGCTTGGCCAAAGTAAGTATGTCAATTTAATTTTATAGAGGTTTAACATGCAGGACTGTAGACCATTGTATGTTCCCTTTTCAATTGGAACAAAGTTATCTATTTTAGATTTTCCAACATCTCCATTACAGATGGAAGAGATGAGCAAACTGCCTTACTAGAGTGCAGTTGGAATTTTTATGTATACTATGGTTTTTACTAGACCAGACATTGCCCAAGTAGTGGGAGTTCTTTCGAGATATATGTCTAATCCTGGTAGAGTACATTGGGATGTAGTTAAAAGAGTCTTCAGATATTTGTATGGTACCTTAGAGTATTCCTTGCATTATCTTAGTAATTTGATTGAAGATAATATTTATGTTTATGTGGATTCAAATTGGGTAGGTGATATTGATAGTAGATGATCCACCAGTGCTTATGTTTTTACTTTATTTGGTGGTGCAATTAGTTGGATGAAGGATGTGGTTGTTTTGTCCACTACTAAAGCTAAGTATATGGCAGCTACTCATGCTTGCAAAGAAGTCATTTGGATTAAGGGACTGTGTTTATATATTAGAATAAAACAAGGTGCATTGACAATTTATTGTGACAACTGTCAGAGTGTGATCTATTTAGCTAAGAGCCTGATATTTCATGCCAGGACTAAGCACATTGATATACAATATCATTTTGTTAGAGATATGGTTGAAGATGGTAGGGTGAAGCTAGTTAAGGTAGAAACTTTGATGAATATTGCTAATTCTTTAACTAAGCCTGTGAGCATAGAAAAGTTTAGATGGTGTTCAGAGACTATGGCCCTTTTGGCCCCTAGAAATTAAAAGATGATGTTTACTCCCATTGCTCTTGTAAGGTGTTCAACAAGTGGGAGATTTGTTCGGAAAATGCATCTCAACCTTGTAATTTTATAAGGTTTATTGTTGATAGGGTATATATATTTATAGATATTTCCTAGTTACACTGATAAGTGTAATATACAATGGGAGCATGGGGTGGAGTGGGATGCGTGTTAACATTTTTTTTGTTAATAAAAACTGTTAAATGGCTAACATACATAAAATTAATGATATATTGTAAATCTGAACCATTCATTATTAGGTTTTAGATATGATGGTATATATTTTGATGGCTTGTCTTTCCCTAAAAGGTAACCTTATTTTATGAGGGTGTTGTATGACGACTACAGTATCATGATGTATTCTGACAGTCTGATAGCGATCATGTTATCTCTGAATCTTTGGTGGTGATACTCTTGTGTGAAGCTTTCTCTACAAGTATAGTGTAATCTTTGTGATTTATGAATAATATATTAGGAGTGTGGGGTTTTTCTCCCGAAAGGGTTATCCCCACGTAAATCACTGTGTTGTGGTATGCATGATATTTATGTTCAAGTTTTTGTAACTGTTAAAGATCTGTAAATTTTTGCATTATCCTCCTCTCAAGATTATTGTAGGAAGTTGTTCCGCTACCTTAGTTTCCTTACAACATTTACTAGTCTAACTTATTTATATTTACCATTGAACTAATTAATAAAATTTGTGATTTGACTTGTAGGTATGCATCCATGTAGGTATGGATCCATGTAGGTAGGCATCCATGTGGCAAGCAAAATGTTTGAATCAAATTACAAACCATGATCCTTCTTTTGCCTTTCACATGCTCTTTATACTAGAGGTTTTTCACCACTAGATGTGTTGTGTTTTCTTATCTTTGCAGCCTAAGACATTCTCATAAAATATGTCTGCTAGCTAACTTGTCTACAAAGTTTTTCTACATGATTTTCCTCCTTCTCACAAGCAAACCATTGATATTATATGCTCTACAATCAATGCCTAAAACCATAGGGTTTTCAGATGAAAAGAAAACCACTCTATGGATATCCACACCCACAATTTGAAGAATTTTTTATGGTAAAAAAATAGAAAGTTTACAAAACAAAAAATGCAATATGGATCCTTTATAGAATTTATCTTAATTCCACAAGAATAGGATCTACAACTAATCTAATACCATATTGAAATGGTGAGAAAATTATATAGATAGGTTACACCATTACAAAAAATAATATGAAATATGAAATAATTGATTTGGGATTTCAATATAGTGATTTAACATTACATTACATTGGCTTTAGAAAATCCTAAATTCCCTTTAACTACTTCACAACTACTTATACAACCTCCATATAGGAAATTAACTCCCACTAAACTAACAATATTATTTCAATACTAACAATTCACTAAGGTGACTTTATTCCTAATGTATTTATTTACTAACTATTATCTAAATATGCTATTGATAAAATATATTCCCAACACTAATCACACCTTCAATGTTTAACTCTAAGCATCTTGAATTATGTATTCAAGTTTAGGTTTAGCTAATTTGAAGACACCTATCCCAATAGACCCTTTTCTTTATTGGGATAGGTGTGTCATACACCTTGCAATTCTAATGTTTGAAAGTAATTATTGAATATTGTATTTATTTATTATTTGTGAGCCCTCGTGGAAAACAAATGTCTCACTTATGACTTGGCCATTATGCTATGTGTACAAATTTGTATGATGTGTATATGGTGATATCTTATTATGAAAAATGTGTAAGAGCATATATGACAAATATAGTCATGAAAGACAATCTATGATGTGTAAGAGTAACTATAAGAGGGAGTTACATTGTTTACATGACCAAGTAGGCCAACTTGTGATGCACGTTATGATGTGTCATAAGGCATTTTTTATTGGGTTTAAATATGCCAAGACAAATTGCCCAAATTAAGGGGTTACATATGACAAATTCTATGACAAGTTATGTTAATTGTAAGAGCATATTCTATTTTTATCTTAGAAAAACTTGACTAACTTGGGTGCTGAGATTTGGTTCGAATATTGTGTCACTTTTGGGTCATAGTTTTGGAACATGGTTTTAGAAAACCGCAGTTGGTTTGTGGTTTGTTGTTTTCCTATTTATTGGACATTAGAGATGGAGATTTCATAGTGAGGTTTTTAGGTACCATTATGATACCACAATTACTCTAGATCTATTGTTAGTGATCTACTCTTGTAAAGGCTTATAGTATGAAAATGTATTGTAATCATGTTGATTACTATATAATAAATTGAGTATCTTGAGAGTGTGATTTTTCTCCCAAAATATTTTTCCTATTGTAAATCAGTATGCAATGGTATATTGATATTATGTTATTTTCCTTGTAACTCCATTATCTAAACTATTTTTTCACATGCCAGAAATATGCAGCCATAAAGACTAATTCCTCATAACCCAATAAGAGATTAATGTACAACAATAACCAAAAATCTACATGCAAAAGAAATAGACAATCATACCATCAATGGCAACACAAGATATACCATAGGAAAACCCTCCATGAGGGAAAAACCCAGCCTCAAAAAGCATCCATCTCTCATGTATTATTCAACACTATAGATTACAATACATATACAAAGATCACCTCTAAAACATCAAACTCTCTACTTGCACTCCATGCCATGCTTCAAACCCTCACAAATGCAACCCATAAGAGATGCTCCAACAAGCTAAACCTAGCCAATGTTTAAATAGCCAAAAAACCTACCTCTACAACTTGCAATGTGTTTTCTTTTATAGACATAAGCTCACACAATTGCAACATGTGGTATGGTAAAACCATTGACCCCCACATTTGATTATTGGTACTCAGTTTTCCCAATAATTAAATAATTACAAATAAACAATTAATTACTCTATGTGTCCCACACACATAAAATAATTAACCCAATGTGACATATATAACTTTTACAAGTGGCACCAACTAAATATTTAATGTGGATAAACACATCATATGATGTACCAAAAATAAATATTTATTTTACATAATAAAATAATATCAATGTTATGCAAGGTGTACAACACACCTACTCCAACATTCTCCCACTTGTTGTATACATTGCATAAGGGATCAACAAGTAAACTAAAGACATCAAAGGAAACCATCCATATGCCCAACATGTACCATATAACCATCCATGTGCTCCATGATACCTACAACAATAATCAAGGTGCCCACCATATCAAACAAGAATCCCCTCATCCTCCATCTAGCTAAACCATGAAGAATAAGATCCTCCAAAGAGATGCCACACTAAACTATCACATAGAAGCAAGAACCCTGCATCAACTGATATTCAAACACACACATGAAATCTAATGGTAACAAATAGGCTTGAGTAGCTGATAAGAATCAATCATCATAGCTGAAATAACAACCATAGCTAGTTGCTAATGCATCAGCTAACCATACCTCCAAACCAAAGTATACAAACGATAACAAGTAGACCTTCATATGCCATCAGCATATCTAACTCAAATCACAATGATAACAAGTCCCTATATATACTCAATCCTACATAAAGAAGTCCTCCAAGGTGACAACACAGAGCATATGATAACAAACCTCAAGACCCTCCATACCACAACATAATGAGAACATCCAACAAAAGAATCATATACATCCTAGAACTCCCATTGTATGAGTAAATGTCAAATCTGAAAATAGATCAAGGCATCCAAAGATCCACTAATAGCACACACATAGAATATGTGGCTAAATCCTCTATCACATAGTGTCAAAGAACACACACATAGATATGCAAAATTTGCAAACTAAATAGCTGCAACATAACTCTCTCCTCACGTCCATATCTCCCAAATCCTCCACATCATAAGAGAAGTCAAAGAGACTCAAAATCTACATACACATCTCAACTCCAAGTTCATGTGAACACAAATATACAGGAAGAAGCATAAGACCAATCAAGAGAGAAATTGTAAATCATGACCATGTCCTTCTAACCACATTAATGTGCTATAGCTATGAAAAGTATGATCTCCTTTACAACCCCAAAGTAATAAGCCTCCACAACATCGAACAAATCAAGATGTAAGCATCTCAAACCAAAAGATAGATCAAACTCATAACCATCCCAAAGTAGGAATAATCCCAAAGCTACTAACCATCTCTATTACACACAATGATATCATAATAAATCAAGATCAAACATAATGAGATAACTAATCATAGCCATGCATCTACTCCTCAAACAAGTCCTCACAACCATAATCCATAGCTCAAGACTCAAGTAAGGAAGATACAATACAAATAAAGAATGTATTTGAAAATTAGGTGGGCATACCTATCAATTCATTCACCACTGAGTGGACCAAGAATGGGGATGAGATTGCTCCTCTAGGATGCACCAAGCCTCAAAGACTCTCTCCAAGAACAATCTCCTCAACATGTCCATGCTGAACTCACATCCAACCAAGGTGTAGGCTCCTTGGTCTTGCTTCTGAAATCCTCATAAAAGAGTAACCATATCAACACATGTCTCTAATCCCAAGAGAACTTAAGCCTCACCTAAGTCTCCAAGTATCCATGAGTACCTCCATGGTCTATCCATGCTAAACCACAAATGCAAAACTGCACCATCATGAAGCTCCCAAGAACATGACTAATGTAGTCAATACCAAGAGAACCATCATGATCATAGTCAAATATCCTATTGCACATATGCATAACCAAGGACATATCGTGACATCATGATCTAATCATCTCCTCAAAGGAAGATCACATGCACTGATGCATATATCCTATCTCAAGAGAACCTATATCATGCCAACACTCTAATCTAGAATCAAGAGTAAACCAACACACAATACTAACATCTCTAAACCAAGGATCAACATCTTCAAATCACGTGAAGATAACCATATCCTACAAAAGCTCTCACTGAACCATGATACCAAGCTATACATTGTAACATCATAAACATCAAACCATCACTGTCAAAGATCCCACTAAAATATGTAACCAAGCTATCCATGACATCATGATAACCATCACCTAAACGAAGATCATCCATGACCCCAACACAATCAAAGAAACCCACTATTATGACAATAGCTCCCAAAAGGTCAAGTAAACCATAATTTATTCAAACCAAGATGATGAATAAAACCTGTAAACCAAACATTAATCCAACACCACTAAAATTGCACTTGTAAAACAATCATGTCATGCCAAAGTTTGAACCAAACAAGGAACATCCATGGCACCATGATCAATACCTAAGGTACCTACACCAAAATCCCATCATGTCTCACACAACTGTACCATATAATCAACAAACATAGGTCCCATATCATAACTGTATCAGGTAATACCATCTCTCTATATCTCATAATGACAAGCAAACCAATGCAAGATCTGACTAAAACCAAACCACAAATCAGAATCTGCATCAACACTAAAACATCTATGGGCATAGACAACCAAAATCCAAGTCATATATGCAACCTGTAAGAATAGACAACCTACAACACTACACAACCTATAGATCTCACAATGTGACATGTAAACTCAAAAATACATGTATAATGTTGTCAACAAAGGATACTTAGAGATAAACTTGTAAGTTTGTAATGACTTAAACACCAAATCATCCCAAATTCAATTTTCTATCAACTCACAAATGCATCATAAGTCAAAGGAACCAAAATGAGCTCAAACTGATACAAACTAAAAAAACCTCATAATATCAACTCCAAACCTGCTCTACTACCTAGTGCTTAGAAATACCTTTCAATTGCCTATAAGAAGTCTGGAATATGACGCTGTATGCACAAAAATGCCCGGTCAAAGCTCAAAATGAAAATTTGGCTTCTAGATAGAAAAACACTATCAAAATGACAAAATCTAGAAAAATATTTGTCATCACAACATAGTACACAGAAAGATCTTTCCGTCAACTATAAAAGGTGAAAATCTGACATACTGGGTGAAAGTTATTCCCCTAGAAAAAAATCTTCATAGTTATACTATGTAACTAGGCCCTAGTGGCCCTTTGGTGGTAGGTGGGTGGTTGGGTAGTGGCCAGCTGGTGGCTCGTCACTAGCGGCAGCACCCAAGCAGCGGTGACTGGTTGTGGAATCAAAAATTGTTTAAACATGGTTTAATTTTTAAATTTTGAATTTGAGCCCTATAAGGGCTAGGCTGGGCACCAGCTCCCCACGAGACCTAGAGCCCAGGTTGGGGGATAAGCCCCACTGACAATGGAGCCCGCTGCCTAAGGTCTACTACCAATCATGTCTCATGCTAGCATAGGCTAGCATAGGTTGGGGTACAACCCCCTGCCCAAAACAAAATTTAAAAAAAATTTGCAGATTGAAAATATTTTTTTTAAATAGAAATTCTATCGACTGTAGTGAGATGACATAGACTCTATGCAGAATCTTCTAATGACATCATATGGTACAGAAAGATTCCTTCTATAAATTCCCCTGGGGCAAAATATGGCAAAAAAAATTTTAACTCCAAAACATGTCAAATTTTATATGGATCCATAGGTTTTCATGCCTTCTGGACTCAAAACGTGAAGCCTATTTTTTCCCAAGAGGAATCCTCCAAAATTCCACCACCTAAAACCCTCATACCAGGAGCCCAAAATGAAAACCCACATGCCAAATTTCCATGAAACCCTAGATCTTCAACAATCCAAGTTTGTAAATAGCCTTGTAACCCTAAAAATTCCTTCATTCCTTCTTGTAAAGCCACATGGATTCCACTATATAGAAAACATCACTCATAGCTAGAGTTATCAAACTGGGATTTCCTCCCACAACCAAGCAACAAAGCTCTAATACCAAATTTTGTAAATATACATCTATAAAGACTAATTCCTCATAACCCAATAAGAGTTTAATGTACAACAATAAAAAGAAATCCACATGCAAAAGAAATAGATAATCGTGCCATCAATGGTGACATAAGATATACCCTAGGAAAACCCTGCATGAGGGAAAAACCCAGCCTCCAAAAGCATCCATCTCTCATGTATTATTCAGCAATAAAGATTACAATACATATGTAGAGATCACCTCTCAAACATCAAGCTCTCTACTTGCATTCCATGTGAAAAACATGTAACCATACATCAAATGCCATGCTTCAAACCCTCACAAATGTAACCTACAAGAGATGCTCCAACAAGCTAAACCTAGCCAAAGCTCAAATAGCTAAACAACCAACCTCTACAACTAGTTGTGTGTTTTCTTTTATAGACATAAGCTCACACAATTACAACATGTGGTATGGTAAAACCATTTTCCCCAAAAACATGAGTCTACAAAATCATTGACCCCTGCATTTGATTATTGGTACTAAGTTTTCTCAATAATTAAATAATTACAAATAAACAATTAATTACTCTATGTATCTTGGACACACATAAAATACTTAACCCAATGTTACATACAACTTTTACAAGTGACACCATATAAATATTTAATGTGGATAAACACATCACATGATGCACCACAAATAAATATTTATTTTACATAATAAAATAATATCAATGTTATGCAAGGTGTACAACAGACCTACTCCAACAACACATACCTCCTCTCATAGATTAGTGTAGGAAGCATATTTTTCACCTTTGCTTCTTTTTATTTGGTATTATTGCTTGATCACCTTGGGTCCTAGGTGCTAGGGAGAATATTTTTCTAATGTAATCTTGATTTGAGTGGAAACTTTTTGGGAAGGATATTTTGTTGCATGAAAATAGCAAGCATATCAAGAATAGAGATAGAGAGTTTCACTGGTGCTAACTTTGAGCTATGCAAGCTCAAGATGGAGGATATTCTCGTAGGCATAAATCTATGGGTTGTGGTTTCTAGATCCAAACCAATTGCAATGCCATATGTTAACTATGATCTATTGGATAGAAAGGTGAAGGAACTTGTTAGGCTCTACTTGTAAGATTTAATTTTGTTAAATATAGATGAAGAAACCACATCACAAGTTTTGCGGAAGAAGTTGGGATATTTATACCAAGTTAAATCCTTTGTTAACAAACATTTCCTAAGAAAAGAGTTGTATATCTTGAGAATAGATGATGGTGGTTCTATGGTTGAACATTTTAAGATGTTCAATATGATCATGACCTAGTTGTACTCTACTAGAGTGAAGATGGAGGAGATGGATCATTGCATGACACTTATACGTTCTTTTCCAAACTCTTTAGATCACTCAGTGATGGCAATCAAGAGCATTATCTCAAAGATTTAGATGGATGAGCTAGTGGTACTTTTAAAGGAGATTTAGTGAAATGCTTCCAAATCCACTAAGGAGGTCCTACCAATTCATGGAAGATTGAAAGAGAAAGACAAGAAGAAGGACAAGAATAAAGATAAGCATGTATCTAAATCTTGTGGGAGATCCAAATCTTCTAGAAAGTCTAAGGCTAAGTGTTGGAACTATGGCAACACTGAGAACTTCAAGAAAGAATGCAAGGAGGAGAAAAATAAGAAACATGATGAGTCTAATACTAAGTTTGATAGATCTTCTTAGAAGGATGCTAGAGATGCCTTTTGTTATTCCCTTGGAAATACATTCATCTAAGGGTGTGTGGTTAATATACTTAATAGAGCTTTCGTCCATATGACCTCCCATTGGAGGAGGTTTTCAAAGTAAAGAATATGATAGATAGAAAATGTATCTTGGTGATGATTCTTATATACACATTATTGTCCATGGTAGAGTCTTGATTAGTTCCCTAATGGATGAGTGAAATGGGATAAATGGTATTGTATATATCCTAGGCTTAGAATGAAAGTTTCTATCAATTCTAGAAAACTTAACGATGTAGCAATGTAGGTTGTTTTCTCTAGTGGAGGGTGTAATATGGTGCAAGGAGCAATGGTGCTAACTAAGGGTGTCCATGTGGACATTTTGTTTTAACTTGATGCATGCACTATTCAATACAATAGTTCTTCTAATCATGTAGTAAAAATATCTATAAAATGTTCACCTTCACCATGAAAACTAGCAATAAAGAGGATTGTTGTATCTAATTTTGATGGTAATTCTTTCTAGGTACCTAAGCATGCTATTTGTTTAGAGAGAAAGTTACTTGTAGAGAAGACAATACTATGGCACTAGAGAATGTGTCATATAGGTGAGAAGGGTTTATGGACCCTAAAATATTAAAAATCTTGTTCAGAGGATGAATGATTGTACTCTTGAATTTGGTTTCTATGAACACTATATATATATATGGTAAATATAACCACATTCAATTTGATTCTAGTTCTCATAAATCTTTTGGGCTATTGGATTTGATTCACTTAGATGTATTTAGGCTTGTTAATGTTCCTTTATTTTCTATATTTGTACTATGTATCTTTTATAGATGATTGCTCTAGAAGTTCATGCGTGTACTTCTTAGGAGTTAATCTAAAGTCTTTAACTTTGGTTTACAAAGTTCACTAGGCTCTTTTGCTCAATTAGACTAGTAGGAAAATTTTAAATCTTTTTAGGACTAATAATGGTGGTGAGTTTGTTCTATAGATTTTGTCAAATTTTGTAAGAAGCACAAAATTTAGAAACATAAGACAACTCCATATACCCCTAAGAAAAATAGAATTGTATAAAGAGTGAACATGTTGATGTGGTGCAGGGGCATCAAGGCCTTAGAAGCATATCTTTTGTAATTTTTTGAGTCTTAGGTTTGTTAGAGTGTTTTGGAGTCTCATAAGGCCATTTATGACCATTTAGAATCATATGGGTTCATTTTTGGTTTGTTAATTGGGTTTTTTATTTAAAAGTGTAAAAGTTGCGAAATGTTGCTAAAAGTTATCATGCAACTTGGACAAGTTGTCAAAAAGGCAAGAAATTGTTACATGCAAGCAAGAAACCATTACTAATCATTGGGATCAGTTGTAAATGGAAAAAGACACCTTCAAAAGTTGATTGGGGAGTTGGCAAAATGGATTGGGTAGTTTTTGGTGAATAGAAGCAAGTTTTTCCTATGTTTTTCTATCGTTGCAGTCTTGTTCTTTTACTATGTATGGTCTGTGTAGCCCATGTGATGATCTAAAAGCTATTGGATTTAGTTAATCTATGAATCTATTTTTTTTTGGTTTTTGTTGCATCAATTTTCATTCAGATTTGTGAAATTTATGGCCATTTTGGTGAAGGTTGCTCTATTCTAACAATGTTTTCCACAATTTGTAGTATGAAAACATGCTAGTATGGACATGTAGGGTATAGTATGGACCTGCAACCACTTGGGGAAGATGGAGAATCTTTTCTTCTTTCATTTTCTTTTTTTTTCAGGAGATTTCATTGAGTTTTGTACATTTTAGAGCAATTTTAGTAAAAATAAGCAGGATTCAGCCTAGGGTTCCCAATTCTGCAACAGTCCATTTTTGACATATTTCGTGCAAAGTAACCCTAGCCCATTTTTAGATATGTGTAGTAAGATCTAAAAGGGTATTCCAAACATGTCTTATATTTTTAATAGCAAGTCTACAATGAAAGTTATGACCAAAAAGGTCTAAATTGTTGCCCCCATGTTTTAGGCTTAGGAACACATTCCCTAGAGTGAAATAATGTGCACATTTGCATCATTTGTATTGCACCATTGTTGGAATGTGTAAAGTTTTTTGTGAGCTATTCCTTTCCCTCTACATAAAATTGGTATCAGAGCAAGGAAGATCAGTAAGAGGTGATAAATAAGTTGATTTGAAGTCAAGCCAAGATGCCTCCAAGGCTGAATCTGGAAATAATAATCAGAGAGCTGAAAGATGCTCTTGTCCTAGAATTGAGAGCCATAAAGGAAAGCCTTGATGAAAGACTCACATCAGTTGAGGCCAACTAGAGAAGAGGAGTGGTCACAGGAGATTTGAGTGACCAAGAAGAAGAAGAAGAAGTGTGTAAAGAAGAATAGGAAGAAGAAAGAGATGTTGAAGAGAAGAGGTTCGAGAAATTGCTAAAGGCAGTCAAGACTGATGGTTCCAAGGTAAAAATAGAACTTCCAATATATTTAGGAAGTTTGAATGGAGAAGAACTCCTAGATTGGATAGGAGAATTAGATAAGTATTTGAGTTTGAAGAGATACTTGAGGGGTAGCAAGTGAAATTGGCAAGAACAAAACTAAAGGACATGCATCCCTATGGTGGGATTATGTACAAGAGAGGAAAAAGAAAGGCAAAGAAAAAATTATATCTTAGGATAGAATGGTTGCAAAATTGAAAGGCAAATTCCTACCTAGTGATTATGTCATTCAATTATATGGAAGGTTGCAAAATTTGAAGCAAAAAGACATGGATGTGAAGACCTACACATAAGAGTTCCACAAACTAGGCATAAGATCAGGCCACATGAAAGAAGATGCTGACAAAGTTGCAAGGTATTTGAATGGGCTCAAGTATAGCCTACAAGATGAACTAAGTCTCACAAGCCCAAGAACAGTAGAAGAGTGCTATCACCTAGCCATAAAGGTTGAAGACAAGTTGAGAAGGAGACAAGAAAAGAAAAGTAGAGGTAGGGGAAGGATAAATTTTAGAGGAAGAGGATCATTTGCTGATTCAAGATAGTCACATGAGAGTCAAGGAGAGACAAGTAATTCTCAAGAATAAACCTTAGATTCAAGGGGCAGTTTTAGAGGAAGAAGATCAAATTTTAGGGGCAGATTTGAGAATAGAGGAGGATCAAGTGGATTCATTTGAAAGTGTTATAAGTGTAATAAGTTTGTAGGCCATCAAGCATGGAAATACCCCGAAGAATAGTCCACTACTTCTTTTAGAAGTGAAAGGAGGGATTAGATTGCACAAGGTGGAGATGATGATGAAAGTGTTAATTCCCCATTGCAAAATGTAGAACCAGAAGTTGGAGAGTCCTTGTTGATGAGAAGAACCTTGATCAAAGTGCCCATGGTGAAGGAACCACCTCAAAGAAAGTCACTCTTCAAGACTACATCCAAATGCCAAGGTAAATGTTGTCAAATTGTCATTGATTCTGGTAGCACAAATAACTTAGTTTCTATTGAGATGGTTGAAAAGTTGAAGTTACAAAAGTTACCACATGTTGCAACATATAGGGTTTCATGGTTAAATAAAGGGCAACACATGTTAGTGAATGAGCAAAGTTGGGTAGAATTCCACATAGGGGGATATCAGGACAAACTTTTGTGTGACATCATTCCCATGGATGTTTGCCATATGCTGCTAGGTAGGCCATGACAATATGATAGAAATGCTAAGTATGATGGTAGGAAGAATACTTATGACATTGAGAAAGATGGAATCTCCTATACTCTCACACCTTTGAAGGAGGAAAAAAAAGATCAAAAAGTAGGGTCAAGTGTGATGTTAATGAGTCAAAAAGAGTTTTTAAAGGTAATGGAGGAGGAAAAGGTAGATTTTCCAAAAATGACTAGACCTAGGACAGTCATAACAATAGTACACATTGATGAGTTACCTTGGGAAATACAAGACATGTTGAAGGGTAGTGTAAATATTGTTGTTGATGAACCTTCCAATTCTTTGCCTCCAATGAGAAGAATCAATCAAATAGAAGGTAGTATATATAAGTCTATTATGTATGATAGTAGTAATAGAAAAAAAGGAGTAGGCCAATCAGTTTATAAAGCCCATGGAGAAGACAACAATAGGTGACTGTGAGACAGGGCAAGGTGACAGTAGCAAATTTAATCCCAAAATAAGACTTCATAACAATAGACATAAGTATATGCAAGGTCACTATTATTTGTGTCCATTCAAGGATGTTCTATCATGCTCTCAATCTGATAATGATATAATAAGGCAGCAGACCAGTCATTCCACAAGGACAGCAGAGAGGGTTGCAGTTAACAAGGTAAATTGGTGAGCCAAAGTTGACATTTTTAATGTCCAAACCATGATTCCTCCATCAGAAGTTGTAATGTTAATAGGATTACTAGATGAATGTGAGAAACAGGACACATGAGAAGTTGTAGAGGACAGTGTTAAACAAGAAGTTGAACCCTTTCACATCAAGGAGAACAAGAGATTTGAGTTTAATGTTTTTGCACAATGTAGTGGTGAAGTTTTAATTGTTGAAGCAATGTTGAAAGAGGGACTCAGAGGTACAGATGAAGGAAAGATCATTCCTTTTGTCCAGTTTAAGCACTTTTACCATGACTTAGACACACCTAAGGTCAACATGAGACAACTCTTGGACTATTTCACAGAAGAAGAGGTGTAGGGCAGCTTTGTACAATACATTTCTTTGGAACAGATGTTGGATATTCAAGATAAAACTTTGAAGATACCAGACAAGAGGTTTCCCAAGGGACAATACTCCAAATTACAGAAGAAGAAGATTGGACCTTGCAGAGTTGTTCACAAGTTTGGTCCTAATGCATATGAGATTGAATTACCAAGTGGGATTGACATCTCACCTATATTTAATGTATCTAACTTGTACCATTTCAAATGGGATGTTGTTGTAGGTAATAGAAAAAGTTCAGATGAGGAATGGATCCAGGACTTTCCACCAAACAAACCCATGGCGTTAGAGTGCATTATTGACACAAGGGAACTCAAGAAGACAAGAAACAAGGCCTACTTTTAGTACTTGGTCAAATGGATGGGTTTTCCCATGGAAGATGCTACATGGATGTCTGAGGATGATATTGTTAAGCATGGTTGCATACTATTGCAGACCTATACTCAAGTGGGACTTGAGTTTTCTTCCCCTCAAGGGTGTATGGTGCAGGGGTGTCAGGGTCTCAAAAGCATATCTTTTGTCATTTTTTGAGTCTTAGGTATGTTAGAGTGTTTTGGATTCTTATAAGGTCATTTATGACCATTTAGAATCATATGGGTCATTTTTGGTGTGTTAATTGGGTTTTTAATTTAAAAGTGTAAAAGTTGCCAAATGTTGCTAAAAGTTATCATGTAACTTGGACAAGTTGTCAAAAAAGCAAGAAATTGTTACATGTAAGCAAGAAACCATTACTAATCATTGGGATCAGTTGTAAATGGAAAAAGACACCTTCAAAAGTCAATTGGGGAGTTGGAAAAATGGATTAGGTAGTTTTTGGTGAATAGAAGCAAGTTTTTCCTATGTTTTTTTATCATTGCAATCTTGTTCTTTTAATGTGTATGGTCTATACAACCCATGTGATGATCCAAAAGCTATTGGATTTAGTTAAGTTGTGAATCTACTTTGTGTTTCTTTTTGTTGCATCAATTTTCATTGAGATTTGTGAAAGTTATGGTCATTTTAGTGAAGGCTGCTTTGTTCTAACAATGTTTTCCAGAATTTATAGTCCGAAAACATGCTAGTACGGCCATGTACGGTACAGTATGGACCTAAAACTAGTTGGGGAAGATGGAGAATCTTTTCTTCTTTCATTTTTTTTGTTGCAGGAGGTTTCATTTAATTTTGTACATTTTAGAGCAATTTTAGTAAAAACATGTAGGATTCAACCTAGGGTTCCCAGTTCTGCAACATTCCATTTTTGGCCTATTCCATGCAAAGTAACCCTAGCACATTTTCAAATATGTGTAGTAAGATCTAAAGTGGTATTCCAAATAGGTCTTATACTTTTAATAGTAGGTCTACAATGAAAGTTATGACCAAAAATGTCTGAATTACTACCCCCATGCTTTAGGCTTAGCAACACATTGCCTAGAGTGAACTAATGTGCATATTTGCATCATTTGTATTGGACCATTGTTGGAATGTGTAAAGTTTTTTTATGAGTGATTCCTTTTCCTCTCCATCATGATGGAAAGGATTAGAAGTACGTTTAATGGAGCCAGGTTAGAGTGGATGTTCTAGGTAGAAGGGATTTTTATGACGTGTTATTTGATTAATAAGTAGCCTACATTAGCTCTTTTTGATGAGATCCCTATGAAGGCATGGATCCAAGAAAAAGAACTCGTTACAACATATTCATGTTTTAAGTTGCAAGGCATATGTACATGTGCCTAAGGAGAAGCATACAAATTTGGAGAACAAGGAAATGAACTATTTCTTCACTAGCTATTATGTTGGTATGAATGGGTAAAAATAATGGGACTCTTATGCATCAATTATGTGATGGTTTTTGGTGCCAATATAGATGTGATTTGTGATTTAAAGATTAAATTTCAACATACTTTGGCATGAAGGACTTTAGGATACCAAGTAAATCTTGAGCATGGATATTAAAAGAGATGGAGAAAATATAAATCTTTAGTTAGGTGATAGTAAGTATGTAAACTCTATACTTTGATATTTCAACATGGTAGATAATTGACCATTGATTGTTCATATTTATGTGGAAACTAAGATTTTAGTTGAGTATTGTCCTATGACACCCATAGAGATGAAGGATATGTCTCATGTTCCTTATTCCAGTATGGAAAAGTGTTTTATATATGCTATGGTTTATACTAGACCAAACATTACCCAAGCAATGGGAATCTTGAGTCATTTTATGGCTAATCTTGGACAAGATCATTGAGATGCAGTGAAGAGGGTCTTTAGGTATTTACAAGGTACTTTCAAGTAATCTATTTTTTATCATGATGATTCTATGATTCTACATAAGACCACCACTTATGGATATTCATGGATTTTTGACTCAAATTTGACAAAGTATGTTAATCGTAGACAATCCACTAGTGGAAATGTTTTCAGTTTTTAGTGGTGCTATTAATTTAATAAGTAAGCAACAAGGTATGGTAACTCTATCCACTATATAGGTGGAGTATATTGTAGCTACTTGTGCCTATAAGAAATCCATCTAACTTAAGAAATTGTGTTTAGAAGTGGAACTAATGTAGGTTCTATTAGACTTCTTTGTGATAGTTAGAATGTTAAATGTCTAGCAAATAATTCAACATTTCATTTAAGGACAAAGTATATTGACTTATAGTACCATTTTATTTGAGCCATGGTAAAGGATGGGGGTGATGTTGGAGAAAGTTTACAAATTTGTAGAATGTTATAGTTGCATTGATGAATCTAGTGAGACTAAAGAAGTTCAGATGGTGAAGATAGTATATGGGCCTCTAAGCCCCCAGTAGTTAGTTGATGTAAGGAAGATAAGGTAGTAGAACGACTTCCTATACTAATATTGAGGGGCGGATATGTAGAACTTTTCATATCTTTACAATAGTTACAAAATTAAACACAAATAAAAATCATACCACAGCACAATAATTACATAGGGAAACACTTTTGGGAGAAAAACTGCACACTCCAAAGCTGCCAAATATATTATTTAGGAATAAAAAATATTACAATATACTTACAGAAAAAGCTTTCACATAAGTATAAAAGACCCAAGATCCTGAGTTAACTCAACATCTATAAGACTCTTACACACAACCTCCATCTCAAGCTCTTGATATATAGGAGATACACTACAATAAACTGTCAATGATAATTACAAAACCATGAGCCAAAACCACCTAAAAGTGGTGCCCAAATTATATCCAATCAACTATGTCTTGTGATGTGCCAAATCACACACCAACATGTGTAACTCTCCTCTTTATAGCTCTTTTAAGTGGTCAACACGTTTTCACATTTCCCAAAATGGGAGACCCAACTTTTGGAGGCCATAACTTTTGATCCAGGTATCCAATTGATGAACTGTTTGATGTGTCAGAAAGATCGTGAAGAGATATATCACGCTATAATCCAATTTTCCAGTTACAAAAACTTTTGGGGTGTTTAGTGACCTCTAAGTTCCTCAAATATGAGTTTGAAACTTTTTTAGGAGTTTCAAAAAATGGAAACTTTAATATCTTGCAAGCTAGGTATGATCTTGAGTTGAAACTCGCCCAAGATGTCTAATTGGTAGTTCTGCACCTTTTGGAAATTTTTTAGATCCATTCATGCTCAAATTTATATTTTCTAAAAAGAGTAAGCCCTGCCATTTTTAGCCCCTTTTGGAAACTTTGAAAGTTCTAAACTATTCTTCAAGATAAAGGGTATTTGAAAAGACCAAAATTTTGAAGAATAGAAACCTTTTGTAGTTGCATGGTTGAGACACATTTCCTAACATTCTCCCACTTATCGAATAACTTGCATGAGAAAAGGGAGTATCAACACCATTATTTAATTGCTAGGGGTTGAGAGGCCCATAGAATCTGAACACCATCTAGACTTCTCTATGCTCACAGGCTTAGTTAACAAATCTACAAAATTCATCAAAGTCTCTACCTTAACTATCTTCACCCTGCCATCTTCGACCATATCTCTAAAAAATGATATTGTACGTCAATGTGCTTGGTCTTGGCATAAAATGTTGGGTTCTTAGCTAGGTAAATTACACTCTGAATGTCATAATAAACTATCACTGCAACTTGTTTTATTCTGATATCTGAACACAGTATCTTAAGCCAAATGGATTATTTACAAGCATGAGTAGCTACCATATACTTAGCTTCAGTAGTGGACAAAGCAACCATAGCATGTCGCTTACTCATCCAACTAATTGCACCACCAAATAAAGTAAACACATAAGCACTGGTAGATCATCTACTATCAACATCACCTACGTAGTATGAATCCGCATAACCATGAATATCAATGGAATGCATGTCTCCTATCAAATTACCATGATAACACAAGGAATACTCTAAGGTAACCTGTAAATATCTAAGGCTCTTTTAACTGCATCCTAATGAACTCTACTAGGATTAGACATATATCTAGAAAGAACTCCCACTACTTGGGTAATATATGGTCTAGTACAAACCATAACACACATCAAACTTCCAACTGCACTCTAGTAAGGCACTTTACTCATGTCTTCCATCTTTGATGGGGATGTTGGACATTGTGAAGTAGATAACTTTGTTCCAACTGTAAAAGGAACACATAAAGGTGTACAATACTGCATGTTAAAGGGTAAATGCACAAAGTTGAGTCCACTTAAGGTGGAAGTTTTAGACTTAGACAAAAACCCAAAATCAGGCAAACCAAAACGAGATCCCATTTTTATAAAATAGGATCCCATTATGGATAAGGATCCTGAGCCTAAAATCTAGGATGGGATCTTATTACGTAGCAGGATCCCAAACCTAGCACCAAGAAACAGGATCCTGTTGACGAAAAATATTAATTTTTTAAAAATTGCCTACGGGCTCATTCTCTCCCAGTGATAGTGAGAATTGCAGAATGGGATCCTGAGTATAAACACACCATTTCTAGCCATCAAAAGTCCATGTGAGTGGGTTTTTCTACATTTGTTTATTTTTTGTGATTTGTAGTTTTCATTTGAAGTTCTTTTTTTTGTATTTTTCTATGTATTAAGTTTTAAATTTGGTTTCAATCTTTTAAAATTGTATAAACCTTCATATGAAAGAAAACAAAAAACAATTACCCTACACACACAAAAAACCCTAAACTGAATTGAAACAAAACCCTAAAGTCTCAATGGTTCACATTTGATTAATTTGTATAATGTTAGGTGGTTGAAGTTTTTACAAACTTTTTTAAAAAGATAAATATATCAAACTTGGTCAACTTAAGACAAAATCATTCCATTAGCATGGTTTATGGACCTAGGATTTAGATGGCATTTATTAAGGGGATTTAAGAAAATTGCTTAAGACCCATCCTAAGAGGATGTACATATGGTTAAGAATTTAGGGTTAAGGGTTTAGAGTTTAGGGTTAAGGGTTTCGGGTTTAGGGTTAAATGTTTAGGGTTAAGGGTTTAGGGTTTAGGGTTAAGGGTAAAGGGTTAAGTGTTTGGAGTTTACGGTTAAGGTTTTAGGATTTAGGGTTTAGGGTTAAGGGTTATAGGTTTAGGGTTAACGGTTGAGGGTTAAGGGTTTAGAGTTGAGGGTTAAGGGTTTCTAGGGTTTAGGGTTAAGGGTTTAGGGTTTAATTATTTCCTAAATAGATATAGATGACCTAAGAGGATGTAGATGACCTACAACTTGAAATCTACTCATTATTCCCCTTAAACTACTAATAATAGTTAAAAATTGATCATTCACATTTGATCAATTTGTATAATGTTAGATGGTTGAAGTATTTACAAACTTGTTGTAAAAGATAAATATATTAAACTTGGTCAAGTTAAGACAAAATCATTCCATTAGCATGGTTTATGGATGTAGGATTAAGGGGATTTAAGAAAACTACTTGACATATCTAAGTTTGACATATGGGCGAGTGCAAAAAGTTGGGGGGCCAAAAAAGTGGCCAATGTTTTAAAAAAAATTCTCAGACATAACGCAAGCGCGCTTGCGTTATGTTTTACTGTTAAAAAAAGGGAAGTTGTTGCTCATTTTTTCCTTCCATTTTCTCTGCACCCATGGCCTGCAAACCCTAAGGAACACGCTCACATTATTAAAGACCAAATTCGACACCAAAATCTCACTGATTCATCGCCAAAATGTTGCCACGATGTCAGCGAGGCCAAAGGAGTGAGTTGTTTTTATTTTTTGTGTGAATTTGTTTCTAAATAGGTAGGTTTAAGTTGATTTTTGATGTAAATTTCCTTAATTGACTGGAAATAATAATACACCTCCTCCTCCTCCTAAAAATCTACAAATACCTGCTAAAGATCAACCCAAACAACAAACACTACAACAAAAGAGGCAATTAGCGCCTAAAATAGCACCAAAATTTAGTGTATTTGATTTCATGAATTGGACACTTCTGTCGGTGCAAAACTTGGTGCCAAACTGTATTTCACTTTAGTGTCAAATTTAGCACCAGATTTAGCACCAGATTTAGCACCGGATTTAGCATCAGATTTTTTGCTTCTAGTGTGGCTTCTGATTTTGCTTTTGGTTTTGCTTCTTGTGATGCTTCCAGGTATTCTTCCAAGTTTGCTTCTAGTTTTTCTTCTAGGTTTGCTTTTGGTTTTACTTCCAATTTTACTTCTATTTTTGCTTTCGATTTTATTTCCAGTTTTGCTTCCAATTTTGCTTCTGATATAATGTCACTTGTTGCATCCAATTTTGCTTCTGGTTTTGCTTCTAGGTTTGCTTCCGGTTTTGCTTCCAATTTTGCTTCCATTTTTGCTTCCATTTTTTCTTTCGGTTTTGCTTCCAATTTTTCTTCTGATATAACATCGTTTGTTGTATCCAATTTTGCTTCTAGTTTTGCTTCCAATTTTGGTTTTGATATAACGTCGCTTTTTTCTTCCATTTTTTACATCTTTTGTTTCTTCTAATATGGCTTCTATTATTGCATCTTTTGTTTCTTCTAAAATTGCTTCCATTATTACTTCTTTGTTTGCTACCTGAATTGCTTCTATTTTTGCTTCCTAGATAACACCAAGTTTTGCTTCCAAGATTACTTTTGGTTTGCTTCTAGTTTGGCTTCCATTGTTGCTTCCTTTTTTGCTTCTAAAAATGTTTCTTGTTTTGCTTACATTTATTAATTTAATATGTTTTATTTCAATTTAATTAGTTAAATATATCATGCCTCTTAAATAACTCATGATTATAGAGTAAGTAATTTAATTATTTAACTCATATGATTAAATAACAAGATAATTATTATAACATGACCATCACCTATAATTAAAACAAGTGAGTCAAATATCTATAATTTAATTGAATTTGACAACATCCATCCTGGGCAGTAAATTAAAATCATCATACGTAATAAATATCCATCCAAAAATCATCAAACACTTTCAGTATATATAAATTGACAAGTCAATACTGATAAGATCATCATCATATATAACTAAAACAAGTGAAAGTCAAATATGCTAGTAGATCAATAACATGTCAAAATGATACATGTCCAATAGTCGACATAAGTCAAAATGATAAATGATATAAGTAAAAATGATAAATTATGTAACTCAAAATGATACAAGTCAAGATGACACATGTCCAAATGATATAAGTCAAAATGATACAACTCAATAATATGGTACTGCAGGCCATGAAAATGATACATATGATAGTAACTATGAAAAAAGGCATCATAATGATATATCAACAATGATCCATGATGCATTCTATATGATCATGAATGTCAGCAGCTATTACTAGCAACTGCCTCATCATCATCATCATCACCATCGTGATCATCGTCATCATCCTTGTCATCATCATCGTCATTAGCCTCGGTGTCTTTTGTATTTGTATCATCATCATCCTATACGATGTGATTTGTATCAGAACCAACATAATATGGATCTATATCATGAGGGTCATTTTGATCTTCTAGAAGACCCATGTTCTGCAAAAAAAACATTTAAAATGAAAAGTTATTATTTATTTCATGCATTATTTTATTTTTCTGTTATATATCTAATATTACAACATATGAAACAAAACCATAATCATAATACATCATATCAAAGTGCACATACCATAATAAAATTTCAAAAAAGTTACAGCTAATATGTCATTCCAATAATGCAAAACATGCAACAATTTTAATAAACATTAGTAAAGATCATAAAAAAATTGTTATACAATTTAACTATCAATTGCAAATTCTATTACATAACTTTAAGTTCCACAAATTGCTTGGTTCATGTATGTTCTTTTTCACTATTAATCTAATAACCTGGATTAGATAGAAACATTAAAGAGTTTTTAAATAGCAGTTGATTAAATTCTCCTACATGTCATTAAGGAATGCATAGTTTTTTTTCAATAATTATTTATCTTAGGGTTCATAAGTAACCTTAAGATAAAGGTCTATTTTGTTTAAAAAAAATGAAGTTAGCAATATGTTATCTGGCTAATTTTAGAAAGAAATTCTTTTAGTCCTATTCCCGTTCATGGGTCTTCAATGTGAGAGGGAATAGGGCAAATTTGGGGATTTATAATGAAAGATAAAGTGTAGGGTGTCTTCAAGATAGCCATCATGGGCAAGGAGGTCAACCATGCACACATAATGATCAACTGTAGGTGTAATGCAATAAGGGTTACAAATGTGATTGAAGTATGTACAACTTTCATCCACTAAACCTGCATGGCTGCATGCACCTAGAATACAAGCAAAGCTTACAATGTTAGGAAATGTTCTAGAGTGCTTATATAATTCAAAGATTTTGAGAGCATCCTTGCCAAATCCATTTTGTACATATCCTACAATCATTTCATTCCATGAGATGACATCTCTTTGAGGAATTCTATCAAACAGTTCATGTTTTTTGTCTATGATTCTATATTTTGTGCATATCCTGCAATCATTGCAGTCCATGAGACCACATTTCTTTGAGGCATTCTGTCAAACAGTTCACATGCCTTCTCTATGATTCCACATTTTGTATACATGTTTAACATGGCAGTTGTAACTACAACATCTGACAAAATTCCTCTATCCTTTATGCATTGATGGATGTCCATATCCTATTCCAAAGCTCCCATTTTGACATAGGCAGGGAGGATGCTAGCAAAGGTTGTGGAATTTGGGTTTACACCAGCCAATTAAATTTTCTTTAAAATTTCTAAATCCTTTTCAACAAATCCATTTTGTGCATATACTGCAGTCATTATAGTCCATGAGACCACATTTCTTTGAGGCATCCTGTCAAATAGTTCATGTGCCTTGTCTATGCTTCCACATTTTGCATACATGTCTAACAAGGTAGTTGCAACTACAACATCTGACAAAGGAGGACTTAAGCATTTAGAAACCTGACCATGTCACCTTGTGTGGATTTGATGAATGGCTTGTAGCCATCAAATCTAATGAACTCTTAAATCATGTCTTCCTTAATCTGGACCAACAATGTAGAGATAGTCCTCTAAAATAGAAGAATATAAAGTGGTCTTATTTTGTGTCTACATTTGTATCATCATTACTGTCTCCTTTGGGACATTATTTTTTACCATCAAGGGATGGATGATTGAGACTAGTCAACACAGACCTTATGGTTACCATCAATTCCATCTCTTTGGTATTGAAAACTCTAGTTGCATTTATTCTATGATGGCAATGAGAGGATACAATGAATGCCCTAGATTTTTTGTAATGACAACAATCATATTTCCATATTCCTCTAAGCCCTTCTTTATCCACACATCTACTTGGAGTGCAACTTTGATCTTCCTTCAAATCACCCTAACTTCATAAGAAATCCAAAATGGGATCAGTCATTAGGAGGCAAGCAAACACGGGTTTATTCTTCATTATTAGCCCATTAAACTTAAGCATATGAGATAGCATGACACACACAAAATTTTGTGGATAATGACCACAAGATTAGGTTAATTGCAACCACTTTTTGTAAGCAAGCACAAGACTAGTATACTCATTATAATCCTAATGTCACCAAGAATGATCTTGGTAAACTGCTAAGAGATTTCCTTCCCAATTTCAATTGCCCTAAGATGGTGCATCATAATATTGTGGCATTAAAGGAAATAAGGCAACAATCGGGAGAGATTGTGTGTAGGTATGATCAACACTCTAAGGAATTGGTGTTAAAGATTGACCCAACTATAAAATGTTGAAATTTAGAAGGAAGGATTTATTGGTAGGCCAATTACACATATCTAACATGAACTAGTTTAGCTCACTCTCCCTAATTAAAAAGTTACCTTAAAAGTTGTGTTGAGATTATAAGAATTAGGGGAGCCCTAACATATGATTATGCTACATGCCTAAAATAACAAATGGAAAATGGTCTCGCAAATAGCACAACTTGCAAGTGAAACTCTTAATCAATGTAGTTTATGATGGACAAAGTGCCACACTAAGGGGCATATAACTACAAACTATCTAGTGGTGGGAGCTCAAGCTATTAATGCCACATAGTTCCCTCTTTCTCAACACATACCTAATTTTACCATATGTCATGAGACTCATGAAATTGTCCACTACTACAAAAGTGAAAGGATGTTCCTATCAATTACTAGTTCAAGGTTTGTCACACATCCACCCATGACACTACCACCTACATTGCAGTACAAGTCCTCCACAAGGCAAGAGGAAAACAAAATTAAACACAACCATGCAACCCCAGTCACAACCACAATAGATGGTGTTGTGCTATTAGGAGCCATAATAAATGGAGCATGGAGGAAATCAAGGAGGCCATGGTAGAGTATGCAATAAAGGAATCTATTGCTACTAGTTTGGAGAACCTGGGCATACCTCACGTAGTTGCACAAAGTTTCCAATGTATACTTATTATGATGTTGATCACAAGATAGAGGATTTCCCTACATTATTACAAATATTGGAATATTCAATGATGTGCCTTTGATAAAGATATCAATGATGTGCCTTTGATAAGGGACTCATCTTTTTCATAAGTTCTATCACCACCTAATAATTCAATAAAGGATATGATGTCTATACATTATTTCAATATAAACAAATGTGTGGATGATTTAGTGGCCTGTTCACATAACTCATGTTTGTATATAAGTGATTGCCCTTACAGTTGTCAAGCTTTGTGGATTAAAATTATTGTGAAAAATGTCCAAGGATTGTTCTATAAAGGTAAAAAGGTGCATTCATAATGAGAGTGACTGAAGTTCAAATCTCAACACTGTAGTAAGGTAACTAGGAGGACATGTGCACATGTCTAGGACTACAAATAATGGGACAATTGAGTGGGATCTAGGGCCAACAAAGAAGCACTTTAGAACTCATCCTATGCATCAATAAACAACTCAACACAAGAAATGCAAATTGACATATTAACACAACAATATCCAACTAAGTTATTGAAATTCAACTATTGATACCTTGTTATCTATCCAGATTACAAAATCGGTCCACTTTTTGCTTTGTAACATATCCTTTTCAAATTGTGTTGTATGTCAGCCATATTTCTCCTCTTGTCAAAACATGGCACATGGACTAGTTAAACTAATTAATATGCAATCATATACTTTTTCCTAGGAAATTAAAAAAATATCATTTAACATATTAAATATACTTACAAATGTACAAATCAAGGACTGTAAACCTTTCTGGCCACTATGATGCATGGCACGAAGTTTTTCAAGCTTAGCCTTGGAGGCCTTGTACTAAAACATATACTAATTCAATTTAACTATGCACAAATAAAATTTAAAAATCATTTAATAAATTTGATATAATCTTATGAGAAAATTCAAATACATGCGTAGTCTCCTCACCGGACTTCCTCCATGCATCAGACTTCTCATATGCTTTTACAAGCTCTTTCCATACTTTCACACTTACATCAATTGGCCTTTTTTTGAGTCTTAGCTCAAGAGGGAGTTTTTTTATCTTCTTTGTTTGGTTGCACCAAAATTTCTTGTAGTTTTGAGACATTCATAGCTTTATCTTCTTTATAGACCAACCTATGCTAAATTCAGTCTCCATGCACTAGTAGAAATATGGCAAATAAATGACCAGGTGACTAAAACGTTTAGTCACATGACCAAAATTTTAATCACGTAACTAAAACTTTTTGCAACACAACTATAAATGACTAAATAAATGACTAATTTCGTCATCGGTTGAAATGACTATTGAAATGACTAAATAAATAACTAATTTGTCATCAGGCAAAAAAACACAACTACAAATAAAACTGACTAAATAAAGGACTAAATAAATTCCTCTATTCTTTTTTCTTTCACTTTAGTTTTGGAGGGAATTAATGGAGGGATTGTGCATTTATGAATTTTGAACAAAAGGTGAAACCTATGAAGAAGCAAAGATTGTGTGTTTAGCAGGAGAAGATTGTTCATGGCCGTCAAGAATATGGTATGCAGAGTAGTCAAATAGGAGAAGATTATTCATGGCCACCAAGAATAGGGTATGAGTAGTCAAACAGGAGAAGATTGTTCATGGCCACCAAGAATAGGGTATGAGTAGTCAAACAAAAGAAGATTGTTCATGGTCACATTTCTTTGAGGTTGGAAATAGTTTTGAGATCATCATGTGAATGAAGAAAGGAGGGAATTTTTGGATTTCTAGCTATAGATGATAGATATCAAAGGAGTAGATAGATGGAAAATAGATGGTAGATAACAAATAGTTTTATGAAGCAGAGGTAGGGTTTTCCACATACTTGTATTCTTATCTTAGCCTACTCTAAAGTTTTGTATCTTTGAAAGCTTGGTGTTGTTGATAACTGAGAGGGGGGGGGGTGAATCAGTTATCCTAATTGTTTCCTTTATTGAACTTTCCTTTTAATTGATGCAGCATAAAATCAAACATAAAACATTAACCATAAAGCAAGAAACACATGACACAGTATTTTTGACGTGGAAACCCTGTTAAGGGAGAAAACCACGGGGTGATTAACCCAAAATTATTCTCTGTTAGAAGAATAGGAAATTACAAAGATGGCACTTGCCAATTAGGGCTCACTGCCCGAGCACACTGCTCACAAGAGGCCCACTGCCTACAAGAAGACACACTGTCTACAAAGTGATGAGAATCACAGTCTTGAACTGATTGGAAGCATCTGCATATGCTGGAGTTCAGTTCCAGTTAGGCTCAGTACACTGATCTGCTGCACTTCATCTTTCCTCTGTTCTTTATTCTGCTATCTTTCACATACCGGATCCTTTTTGCTACCTCTGCTCTTTTTCTGGACTTATTCGCTTATCTCTCCACAACAACTTCTCCTTCACAACTAAATCCATCCTCTATATATATCCGCACAAGTAATTTCATCACCTTTCTAGTCGGCATCCAGAACAGTCTAGTTTCTTATAAACTTTCATTCTGTCGGCTGAATCCTTCCTCACCAAGCAATGCGGATCAAGCATATACTTGTAGATATCATTAATCATGTCGGCCAAACATGATTCATGCCTTCACAACCTCTGTCATCAATAGTAACCCATCCGGAAAGCAGTCTGATACTCTGCCGGTCAGTTCTTCCTCTGTTTTCACTGTCTCTCAGGAATCCGGTACTCAACCATTCATATCTTTTTCCTTGTCCATCACCGGAGGCTAAATCCTTGGAATATACCACTCAAGGTAGTCCTCTTGACTTCCCCAAATCCGCACTGCACCAAGACACTTCCTCTGAGAGGTCCGGACCAATCTGTCGGACCTTGCCACATGCTCTATTCTTCTTCACCGGACCACAACATTCTTTATTCTGACTTCCAGTAGAGACATATCATGTCTTGCGGATATGTGGGATGACCTTTGTTGCCATCAATGACAACAACCATGAATCCATATAGTGTCTCTTGCCAACAATCTCCCCCTTTGGCATTGATGGCAACACTTAGTGAAAAATGACTAAGTGTTTTCCCTGTGCTCCCCCTTTGCTGATGCTCTGTCTTTATATACAATTTCTGGAACTCCCCCTTAGTTGGATTTCTCATTTTTCACTGCTCCTCACTCCCCCTTTGACATCAATGGCAAAGGGTAGGGTCCGCATATCAAAATTTTCAAAAATTTCTTATACTTAGCCGCATATTTACATACTCACATATATTGAAGAATGTCTGCAAAGGATGTCTGTAATTGAATCATTTCGGTAGCCCAACTTTGCTTCATTCTGTCCAAAATTGAAATGTGACCACTTAACAAAAATGCAAACGCTTCTGCCTACTTGAGATCTGTCGGATCTTTTGTTTGGGCGGTGGTCCTAGCATCACTGATGGCCTCATGCATGTTTCCAACTTAGGGATTATAATCCTTCTAAGTTCTCCCATCCGGTTGGTGATGTTCTTCCTTTCCTTCTCAAGATTCTTTATTTCGTTCAAGACTGCAATAGTCTGACATTCTTGATTTATTATAGAGGAAGAGAGAGGATCAAAACTTTGAGATAAGCTTTGTAGCTTATCCTGTTCCTCTTTTATTTTCTTGTCAAATGCTGCTGTTGCCTTTGACCAGGATATACAAAATTTATAGATATCACCGCCATCCTTAAGAGCATTCTCTAAGCTCTTTATTCCAATGCTTACAATCTTCCTATCTTTAGAAATTAATTCTAATATCTCTGAAAATCTCTTATCCAAAAATTCCTTCCGGACCTTTTCTTCAGCTGATTTTTCTAGAGAATCAAAATGTGTATCAACACTGCTGACTAAGGTTTTTAGATTACCGGAAGTGGAGGCTGTCGGATCTATTTGGATTGATGGCATGATCTTCACAAGTACTCCGGAAGCAGCCTCTATCAACTCACAGTCTTCCATATGAGACTTCAGGAGCTTTTCATTTGCCTTGGCATTTGCAAATGAAGCTATCTTCATTGTTTGTACCGGAGAGAGAGAGTCAAAATCAAATGGGCCTTTTAGAAGCTCCGGTTCATCAATCTCTAAAGTTTCTTTACTCAAAAATTGTTGAACAGTTTGTGCAGTGTCTCTTGCCGGAGACAGATGTTTCTTTTCTTCTGCAGTCTTAGAACTGTCAACCTCTTTGTCTTTCACCACTGCTTCCTTCTCCTGTAATTGCTCTTCTTCTTTGGATCCGGAGACTGTAGGGGAAACCGGAGGAGAGATGCTAACTTGTTCATGGGCCACTTCTTCTGGAGCAGAGGGTCCCAAGTCCTCACTTGTCTGTTCAGGGCTCACTTCTTCCAGAACAGAAGGTTCCAAATCAGCAGCTGTTTCTGCACCTAAGTCCTCTACAACAGGAAGATTGAACCTTTTGAAGGCCTTCCGGAGGATCTCTTTTATTTCTTGGGCCACTTTGTCAGTCTCACCAAGCATGAGTTGATTCATCCTGGCTTTGCTTCTGAACTCATCTTTGCAGTCCTTGAAGATAATGTTCATTGTCTTGGGATCAATTTGAGGATATAGCTGAATAGCTATCTGCTCCCGGATCTCAAGATCTTTGGCATGAGCATTATTCTTTCTTACTTCCATTTCCTTCTCTAGGCTTTTAGGAATGAGAGATATGATCTCAATGAAAGCCTTATTGTATATGTTCAGATATTTAACTGTGGCTTCCTACAGAGTCTTTTGGTCTGCCTCACTGAAGTCATCATAGGATTCAGTCATTGGTTGAAGGTTTCCATCCACCGTGACCGACTTGATTATGCTCTCTAGTGACAGAGTGGGCTTTTCAACAGTTACCTCTGCCATTTCATCCTTGTCTTGGCCTGTGGAGGGCTTACCGGATCCTTTCTTCTTCTGTTTCTTTACTTCTCTTACTCCCTCATCTGATTCTGTTTCCTCTTCATCCTTTTGGCTTCCATAAGCCCTTGTGGCTTTTGTCTTGGATCTCTTACCGGATGCCTGGACTTCCGGTTTTGAACTTTTGGTTGAGGGAGGTGCAGATCTCTTTGTTGATCTGGTCCGGGTGGGAGCTCCAACCGGAGCACTTTCTTTGCTTTTCTCTTCTTCCTCGGCCTTCCTCCTCTTTTCCCGGCTGGCATCAAGTGCCTCCTTTGAGATACCTAGGCCTTGAGCAATGTGCTCTACTTCTTTTCTTACCTTTCTTTTAATCTCAGGTTCCCTGAGTTCTACATGTATTTTTACACTCAGCTCCTCAAAGGTTCCAAACCTTTCTGCCTTAGGATCTTTGGGCTGACTTAGCATGTGTTGAACATGCAGCTCCACTATCTGTTCATCAACTTCATACCCCATGGGCATGATCCAGACAGTCCTTGGCTCCACTACCTCCATTAGGCACTGATCAGTGTCAACCATAAAGCACACTGAGTCCTTGTATTTCTCAATGAGAGACTGGAGAATTCTCTCTCTTGCTTGCATCATGCTCTGAAAGTTTTTGAAGTATCCCCATAGAGCTGAATTTCTCGCTTTTGCATCCCCAAGTCCATGCAAGTAGTCTCTTATCTGGACTGCAACAGGTTTGTCATTCTGCCATACCCATCCACTTGTTCCGGGTAGCTCATTCATGAAATAGAAGAATAGACATACAATAAGAGTACCATACTTAAAGGAATTCTTCTTATCCTTCTTGATTTTCTGTATGTTTTCCATTAATTGGCTTAGTAGTAGTTCGCAGAGATCATATTCTGCATTCTTTCTTAACATTTCATAAGCAGTGTATATTGCAGTTCCGGATACAGAATTCTCCCTGCTGGAGTGATAGATCTTGTATCCTATTATCATTGATGCATATTTGATATCCGGATCCGAAATATCTTCAATGGTCATTGCCCTCTTGTCAAATTTTGATCCGGTGGCCTCAGTTACAATGTTGTTCTTGACAAATTTGAGGATAGGTACTCCTCCGGAAGAGTATAGGCCAGTTACTGCTCTAATTGCCTCTTTTGTGATCTTGCAGGGTCTATCTAGCCATAGAAAGTTGTCATGCATCCTGCTCAGTACATACCGGACCCATTCATCCTGTTCAAAGCAGGGGAAATGAATAAATTGCTCAAATTGTTTCTTCTGAATATCCTTATACTCTGGTTTAAGCTCAAAAGCATTGTCAATCAGCTGCTTGTGATAGAGGTCTCTTAATTTGAATTCCCCAAATTCCTCAATGTTTGCATGTATGTAAACCCTAATGTCTTCGGTGTGTAAAACTCCGTGAGGAACACTAGAGAAGGCTCCTAGTGGGTCTACCTCCAATGATTTGTAGGGATGTTTCTTGAATGAGGGGCGAGGTCTATCAGAGATCTTAACTATGTTTGGAGTAGCCATTCTTCAAAGATTTGCAGTGAGGTAATGAAAAACGGAGAATACGTTATGCGCCTTCGGTTTGCACGGAATGGTTGGATTGATTTCTTTATACAATAGCTTCGGCAGGAGATCCTTGGTGTGCTTTGATGACCCTTGTTGCAGAGCTCCACTTTTCGCTTCTTCTCGAGTGTAGAATGAGCAAATGTCGTTTGAGAAATCCCTTAAATTGCTCCGCGAACCCTAATACCTGTCTGCAATAAATGCTTCACCTACATCATTCCGGTTTGCCTTGTCTGGATAGCTTGGAGTATCCCGGATTAGTCCTGATCTGTGGATATCATCTGGATCTTTCAATCATGAATAAATCGAGGTAGCATATTACAAGATCATCTCAAACACTCTGTCCAATCCGCAGAACAAGATAGTGCATTTCTGGATCTTTCCGGACCTTTTTGTAATCCTTTATCATACCGGAGCATCTCCCTGAACAGGTCTTATTTGATCGATCACAGCTTCTTCATAACTTCATGCGGACCTCTGAAAACTTGACTGAAGTATCTCAAGACTCATATCTACAAACCCTTTGATCCGCATCTTGTGCCACATCCGGCACCACTTGTTTGGCTGGGGGAACAAGATTTTCTTTGAGTCTCCCCCTGAGCCTGAGCTCACTTTTTAATTTCCGAAAGAAATATCAGCACCAGAGTCTGGTGCGGATCCAACCTCTACATTCTCTGAGCTTTTCTTCACCCAAATCTTGCTCATCTGATTCCTAACCTCATCCGCATTCATCTTTTGTTTACCCTTGTCTTGATTCTGATTATACACCGGACCTCTTTTGTCCTGATTCTTGTTTCTGCAAACTTTAGCATTATGACCGGACCTATTGCAGATTTGGCAAATAACATTTCTTTGCATATTTGACTGATATCCTCTTGATCTGCATTGATTAGCCATATGACCTACTCTATTGCATGTGAAGCATCTACCTTTGAATGATTTGTTTACTTGCATACTTCTGCATTCATGGGATTTGTGTCCATACCTTTTGCAGTTGAAGCATTGTCCGGAGAAGGATGAATTAATCTGATTCATTCTCATTCTGCACTGATTAGCTTTGTGACCAAAGTGGTTGCAGCTGTGGCAGTATCCATTGAAGGATGGATATCTTTGAGCATTTGGCTGTCTTACCGGAGGTCTTCTAGGCCTGCTTCTTGGATTTTCTGATCCAAGATTCTTCTGACCGGATCCGGAGCTTTCTCCTTTCTCATATCCCAAACCATACTTGTCATCTGTCCTCTTTTGACTTCCAAGAAGAACTTCAAGTTGAGCAGAACTTATCTTGAATTTTTCTTTATATTCATTTGCTGTTTGAAGGTCTCTTTTGAGAGAGGCAATTTGATCCTCAAGTTTTCCTTCATTATCTTTGGCATCTTCAAGATCAGATTCAAGATGTCTGATAATCATGTCCATCTGGTGGCATTCTTCTGATTTTTCTTTAAGAGATTGTCTTAGATTGTCTTCAGCCTTTCTTTTTTCTTCAATCTCTTGAGTAAACTTTATAGTTCCTGATTCCATTTCATGTCTTAACATAATGACTTCTTTTGATAACTTTTCACATAACTTGGTTTGCTCAGTCAATTCTTCATTTGTATTGCTTTCTTCACTTTGTCTTGCCAACTGTTGAAGCAGCTCCTTTCTCTTTTTCATAGAGAGACTTAATTTGTCTTTTAATTCTCTCATGAATTCATCAGCCTGTTTGAGTCTTTCCTTTAATTCACTGACTTCAGAATTTGACTGTTCAGGATCCTCAAGAGCAGTCTTGAGTTGCTCCCTTAAACCATATGCATCCATTTGAAATCCCAGATCTTCCTCAAGCTGTTAGGCTCTATTTGGAGGAACTTAGCTCTGATACCAATTGTTGATAACTGAGAGGGGGGGGTGAATCAGTTATCCTAATTGTTTCCTTTATTGAACTTTCCTTTTAATTGATGCAGCATAAAATCAAACATAAAACATTAACCATAAAGCAAGAAACACATGACACAGTATTTTTGACGTGGAAACCCTGTTAAGGGAGAAAACCACGGGGTGATTAACCCAAAATTATTCTCTGTTAGAAGAATAGGAAATTACAAAGATGGCACTTGCCAATTAGGGCTCACTGCCCGAGCACACTGCTCACAAGAGGCCCACTGCCTACAAGAAGACACACTGTCTACAAAGTGATGAGAATCACAGTCTTGAACTGATTGGAAGCATCTGCATATGCTGGAGTTCAGTTTCGGTTAGGATCAGTACACTGATCTGCTGCACTTCATCTTTCCTCTGTTCTTTATTCTGCTATCTTTCACATACCGGATCCTTTTTGCTACCTCTGCTCTTTTTCTGGACTTATTCGCTTATCTCTCCACAACAACTTCTCCTTCACAACTAAATCCATCCTCTATATATATCCGCACAAGTAATTTCATCACCTTTCTAGTCGGCATCCGGAACAGTCTAGTTTCTTATAAACTTTCATTCTGTCGGCTGAATCCTTCCTCACCAAGCAATGCGGATCAAGCATATACTTGTAGATATCATTAATCATGTCGGCCAAACATGATTCATGCCTTCACAACCTCTGTCATCAATAGTAACCCATCCGGAAAGCAGTCTGATACTCTGCCGGTCAGTTCTTCCTCTGTTTTCACTGTCTCTCAGGAATCCGGTACTCAACCATTCATATCTTTTTCCTTGTCCATCACCGGAGGCTAAATCCTTGGAATATACCACTCAAGGTAGTCCTCTTGACTTCCCCAAATCCGCACTGCACCAAGACACTTCCTCTGAGAGGTCCGGACCAATCTGTCGGACCTTGCCACATGCTCTGTTCTTCTTCACCGGACCACAACATTCTTTATTCTGACTTCCGGTAGAGACATATCATGTCTTGCGGATATGTGGGATGACCTTTGTTGCCATCAATGACAACAACCATGAATCCATATAGTGTCTCTTGCCAACAGGTGTTTTGTCATTAGTGAGTGTTCTATCTCTTTTAATGACTGTATAAAGAGGTCTCATGGTTCTTTATTGATAAAGCTCTACTTTTTCCATTCATGGTTTATACTTAGAATACCTTGGCATGAAGGAATTTGATGGTCTTCAACCTATGACTTAGACACTGCCCCTCTGTGTGTGATTCAACCTTTGAAAGATGATTATATTTTCAAAATGACTGTCACAAAATAGAGAATGAAAGCTTGTTGTTGAGAATGCAAGACTATTCCATGATTTGTTTCATTCCTTAAATCTGCTCTTCACTATCTTTACTATCTCTTACTGCTATCTTGACAATAATCTTTGTCATAAAAACCTTGTTCATTGCTTCATACATAAACTGATCTTTGTTGTCCTATCACGAACTTGCCTACAAATTCCTTAATACAAAGATATCATTGATGATGACTGTCCTTTGTATGCAAAAATCTGTCACAGTCACATTCCCTTTGTCCATATGCTGCTATGACTATCATATAGCTTATTAGCTTGATTTTGATAGACTTGAAGATTCTATTCATAGACTTTTGACTATAAAAAATCCTCTCTGTTACTTTTGTTATTGATATATGACATAGTTTTCACATAATTCACTTTTGGATGCAAAAAGACTATCAATATTCCACTGTCTTTTCTCTGTTGTTGTAGCCCACTTTGGTGACTATGATTAGGGCATCTCTTTGAATGGATAGTGTTCTCCTCTTTTCTTCTGTGGTGTTGTGCATTACCCTTTTTGATGAATGATTTCACTGTCAGTTTGATGACATGACTGTCATCAATTTCAAAGGCACTTGTTTCACTATTTTAGCATCTATATAATGACTATATTTGCTTGATAAAATCTTCAAGGATTAGTTAACTCATTAGGTAAGGGTTTGTATTTTGACAAAATTGTTTGGCTTCATGGATTTTATATTTTCATCTTTTCAATGCTGCTACAGACTGTAATATATGTCCCCTCCTTTGCAATCAAAGGCATGACTATATTCTCTATGTTATTTTTCATATTGTCATGATTGTCATTTGAAATGGTTGACATCTTGAGTCCTTTATTTGGTGACTTTGCCAATGATTTTAGCAAGTAATTTGCTTCTATGAATACTTCATCACAATAGTTATTTAATTGGGGTTTTAAAGTGTAATCTTGATAAATTGTTTAGTATTTCTACTAAATGCCATTTATATATTGGTTTACATAGCTTGTCTATATTTCTAAGTTAGACAACTTGTAAAATGTATAATTGCCAACATGGGAATTAAATTAAATTAATGTTGGTGTTTGTTATTCTCATGGACATGTATTGAAGCACTTACTCTATCTGATGCATGTACCTGAAAAAATGTTTTAGGTGCATATAAGTGTAGCAGTTGCTTGCATGGGTGATAAAGCTTGTTTGGAGAGGACTTGGAGAATTTTGAAAAGGTGGGCAAGGAATTCATAGTTTGCTGTAATGAAATTGAAGTCGATGAGGCCCTCTGTAGCAAAGTTGAATTTAGGGATGCACTCTATAGCAAATTCAAAGGTAATTCAAAACCCTCATTGCCAAAAGTGAACTGATATTTTCATGATATTTGGGGAAGCTGCTTGTGGGCGCCCCCCAAGAGATATTTTCATGATTAAAGCTTGAAAATTCAAATGAAAATGTTATCTTCAATATTTTTGAAGTTGATCCTTAATTGATCCTTGAACTCAAATAAAACCACACCTCTACTCTACATGATCTCCTTGCATGATGACTAGCCTAGACTGAAGGAAAGGTTATCCTAGCTTGACCATATGCATGACTGAAGGTTACCTTTTAAGATTTTATATTTAAAGGCCTTATAGGCATAAGATAGCTTATTATACTAAATTAATACTAGAATGCACAATATTATAGATGGATCAACATCAAAGGTTGACTACGAATCAATATCATGCATATGATGAGAGAGTAGCCAAAAAGAGGGAAATGGAAAAATATTCATGTCCATGTAATGAGTATCTTGGTGGAAGGGTGAGAAAAAGAAATGCGATTTATTGACATATGATAAGATATGGGCATAGTGGTATAATCCCTTGGGCTTACAATTATTATGAAGATATGATAGAATCGCAGGCTGTGAGAGATGAAGTGGCACCGAACATAGATGAAGAGGCAGAAATGTTAGATGAAGAGTTTGAAGTTGAAAGAATGTTGAATGAGGGTCTAAAGGATGATTGGGCCAAGTCAATGGAGGATACTTTAAAGCCTCTATATGCTAATTGCAAGTTAAGTCATTTGACAACAATCCTTCAAATTCTTAACTTGCAAGTGGTGCATGGTTGGACAAATGAGAGTGTAGATCAGTTATTGGCATTATTAAGTTCATTGTTATCAGCTGACTCCACATTGCCAACAAAATGAAGTCAATGTAAAAATAAAATTAGTAAGCTCGACTTGGGGTATGAAAACATCCACGCATGTGTTTGTTAGCTGTCATTGCACCAAAAGATCGACCTATTAATGCCTGATACAACCACTTGACTTAACAAGCACGGGAGGCGGTTAAGCCCTTGTCGCAAACCACCGCAGCGCAGCACTAAACAAGGAGACCAAGGGTCACACCTTGCAACAATCCCCCCAGTACAAGCGTGGGGTTTGAACCTATGACCTCAGCTCTGATACCAATTGTTAGCTATCATTGCAGAAAAAGATCAACCTATTAATGCCCGGTACAACCACTTGACTTAAAAAGCACAGGAGGTGGTTAAGCCCTTGTTGCAAACCACCGCAGCGCAGCATTGAACAAGGAGACTGAGGGTCACACCTTGCAACAATGTTAATGGTTGTGTATTATTTCACAAAAATCTTGCAAGTGAGAGTGAATGTCCGAAATATCATGAAGTAAGGTATAGGCAACCTAGTTGAAATCAACTATGGTTCCTAGAAAGGTTCTTCGCCACTTTTTGATAATCCCATGATTACTTCGAATATATAGGTGCAGAGACATTGTTGAACTTATGCAGTGACATGCCCAAAATAAGGTCATTGATGGAAAAGAATGACATGTGCCTGATTCTAAGATGTGGATGGAATTTGATAATAGATGGCCTAATTTTTCTCAAGATCCTTGTAATATAAGGTTGGGTTTGTCTCTAGATGGGGTGAACCCATTCTCAGATTACAGTACTAAATGGTCAACTTGGCCAGTGTTTTTAATAAATTGTAACTTGCCTCCATGGTTAGCAACTAAACCATTTTTCTTAATGCTATCATTGATTATACCAAGAAAGAAAAGTGTGACTTCAGATACAATAGATGCCTATCTAGAGCCATTATATGATTAGCTAATGGAATTATGGAAAGGAATTGTCAATCTTTAAGTGATGGTCATTCAATCAAATTCACTTTAAGAGCTTCTGGTTACAATTCATGATCTTCCTGCATATGGTACATTGTCTGGTCTCACTGTTCATGGATACCATGGCTGTCCCACTTCCAACTTTAAGGATTTTGCGAGGTGCTCAAGAAGTCTACGTAAGTACATTTATTGTGGACATCATGCTTACCTTAAAGTGGATCATCCATATCTTAGACAAAAAACACGTTTTAACGGTCAAGAAGAGAATTGTGAAGCACCTTTGCTAATAACGGGTGATTACATTATTGAGAATGGACAAAAAAGAATGTTATTTATTGAAAATGGTGGGATTGTTGGTAGTAGATATGATCCATGTAATGAAAGTGGTGTAAAATGGTTGTGCATATTCTATAAGTTGCATTACTTTAAGGATATATCCATTAGGCATACAATTGACTTTATGTATACTGAGAAAAATATAGCCTATGCTATTATACAAACTCTTTTTGGTGCTTTTGATACTATTTCATCACATGAAGACTTTTGAGAACTAAAGATTCATTGAAATCTTTGGGTTGAAAAATATGATGATGCAAAATATAGAAAACCTAGTGCTCCTTATGTCTGGACAAGGAACAACATGCACAATTCTTACAATTGATGTCTCAGACTCACTTTCCCACTGGATATGTAAGTAGTACTATCAAAAGCCAAACTAATATTAATAGCTTAAGAGGCCTAAAGACCCATGACTATCATGTTATAATCAAAAATATTTTACCTATTGTGTTAAATATATCAGGTTTGGCAAAGGGGCCAAGATTGGCAATTATAAGGTTGGGCCTAATATTAAAGAGAATGAGTTCACATGTATTAGATCCTTCAAACTTTGATAGTTTGAGGGAGGAGGTTGTTGAAGTCCTTTGTCTATTGGAACGGGAATTTCTAGCAACAATCTTTAACATTTCTATGCATCTTTTGATACATCTAGAATATAAACTAGAGCATTGTGGTCCAGTAAGAATGAGATGGATGCATCCTATAGAATGATATATGAAGGTTTTGAAAAAATTTGTTCGTACTAGGGGAAAACCAGAATGCAACATGTCTTAGGGATATTCAATGCAAGAGGCCATTAGATTTTGCACAGAATATATGAAGGATTTTAAAAATGTCAATCGATGTGTATGGGATGATGATGAAGATGAGAGAGTTGCAGGTGAAGTATTAGAAGGCAATGGATGTCGCTTCAAGCTATCACATCAAGAAAGAAGTGTGATACATGCCTTTATTCTTCAAAACACATCTTCATTTGATAAGTGGCACAGGTTAAAAAATTTTACACAATTATTTATTTACACATTTATATTATTAATCTTACTATTTGCACATTAATATTCTATGTAGAAAATATGAAGAGAATCAAAGTTGGATGCAACATTGACCTCAAAAGCGTAGACATCATGATTTGGTTGGAGGTGATTCTTTTCCAAAATTTGAAGAATGGATTGCTAATGCAGTTAGTGATGCAAAAGAAGAAGGTCAAGATATAACAATGGAGGAAAGTGAGTTTCACAACCTCCACATTTATGGGCTATGCATTTTAGTGGAATGAGGGCCTATGGTAGCCATTTAAGAGTGGAGGAAAAAGACAAAGGAAAGACAAATTGTGATTGTGTTGTAAGTGCTGAATTTCTTTACAAAACTGAGAAGAAATTCTATGTTGGATTCATCCAAGAAATTATTCAAGTGGATTTTGGTGAAAATGGTCCTATATTATTAAAATGTAAGTGGATCTGACCATCTGCAGTACATTTTGATGAGTATGAATTTGTATGTGCAAATACAGGACAATTTTTATCAAAGAGGGATGAGCCCTATGTTTTCCCTTTTCAAATTAACCAATCATTTCTAATTGATGATGCAAGAAGCCCAGGATGGTGGTATGTCATTCAAATAGAGTCTCATTCGAAACAAAAATTCATGGAAGCTAATGATATAATGCCTAATGGGCAATATGTTAATTTACAAGAAACATTCAAAGTAGTGGATGAAGATGATGATGGAGTGTTTGGAGAAGATATTTTGATTACCAACGAAGAGATTGGGAGAGAGAATGTATTGCATGACACAGATGAGGATGAGGAAGGAAATCAAGTAGATGTAGACATGAGTGATCAGGATTCTAATCTTGCTGGCAATGTAGATGATTAGTGAAGGCATCAAGAAAATAGTGAGATTGTAAAATGTAGTAGAGAAGCAGCAAGATAAGAAAGGGCATTAGTGTATAGGAATTTCTTCCACTTTGGGTTTTTCAGGGTAATCTCTTGTGTTGAGCTCTACTTTTTGTTGTTTTTCTAGTTCATGTCTTGTTACAGGTCATACATGTAACTAGCTATATTTGTTCCAAAAATAAATTACTCATTTTTAAAGCACATTTTGATTGTTTTTGTTTACTTACATTTGTGTGTTCAAAATTTTTGTAGAATTATATAAGTAGAAATAATGAGGATTTTATAAGTAGAAATAATAAGGATTATATAAGTAGAAATAATGATGATTCACACTATCATAAAGGCAATTAGTTTCTTCTTAAATAGAAGGATAAACAAATAGAGTTTTCTTTGGGTTTCAATCTATGTGCCACATTTACTTATTGAATTTTTCCTCCTCCATATAATGCATCTTATATGCTATCATCCTATGTCATGTCACTTGGCATAGACTGTCTCTAATTTTTAAGAATGCATCTTATATGCTCTGTGAATGTATTTCATATGGGGACTATCCTTATATACTATATCATTCAAATGGAAATGAAATCCTTATATACTATGACTGCATTTGTTTATATGCTCTAGTTGACTGAAAATAATGGCTTTGTTTATATTCCACTCTTGTTCCACTGATTCAAGTTGCTGATTTATATATTATTGTTTATTTGGACTTCAGGAAATGAGGAAAAAGACTTTGAGGCACAATTTAGATGATAGTGATCATGTTGTTGAAGTTCCACTAATAGATTATGAGAGATTTCATAAAGAACATGTGGCAAAGAATAGTGAATATTTATCACATCTTGGTTTGACAAACAGACAAGTTGTAAATCCACTAAGAAGTATATTATTTGTTTAATTGTGTTTATGAAATTTTATAGGAAATAGGTTTATGTATATAAGACATAATATGATATTTTTTTGTTTTATAGGAAAGAAAAAGAGTGCAAAGAAAATGTGGAGAGAAAACAAAAGGGAAGTAAAGATACAGTGTTGCCAACTTGTAGAAGCCAATGCATTAGGGATTCAAGTACAAATGTAGCTGGTGAAAAGAATAGTTGTGATGATGTGCAGCTTGATATAACACATACTAATGTGCAACCTGATATAACACATGGTGATGTGTAGCCTAATATAGCACATGGTGATGTGCAACATCATCATGATCTCCTAGCATAGAGTCTAAGAGAGATTATTGAAAACAATGAGAGGAAAGGAATAGTAAGTGATCTGCAGATGATTTATTCAAGATTAAAGGATGTGTTTGAAGTGAAATCTATAGAGACCAGTACTAATCTACCTACTCATGACACACCTAATGTGGCCAAGGATGATGAAGTTCTGGTTAATGAAAGTCATGAAGAGAGACCACTTGCATCTAATGTGCCTACTACAACTTTTGATTGAACTAATGGATCAACCAAAAATATTGCTAGCGGTTTAATAGAAGATGTGTCTGCTACAACTTTTGATGGAACTAGTGGATCGGCCAAAAATATTGCTAGTGGTTTAATAGAAGATGTGCCTACTTTTTTCAAAAGAAAAAGATTGAGTTAAGATTTATACAAATCTACAAAGAGGAATGTAAAACAAAGAAGATTAGAAGGCAAGAAGCCATTCTTAGTTGAGGTATCGAGAGATGGTGAGCCCATTGGGAAAAATACTACAAGGTGGGCCTCTGAGTTGGGTGTGAGATGTAGGGCCCATTTGGATATTTGCAAATCAAATTTTGGAGAGAAAGATCCACAAAGTGTGGAAAATGTTATACAAAAAATGGAAAATGCTTTTGAGACTACTGGTGGACAAATCTCTAGAAGATATTACAAGCAAAAGATGAGACTTTTGATGAACAATTTTAGATACAATTGTAGAAAAACAATCTTGGAGGGAAAAGAGAGGTTAGAATCCCCTCTATCTCCCAAACAATGGGAGGCATTGAAAGAAAACATGTGTTCTAAAGAATATTTGACAAAGAGTTATAAAGGAAAGAGAGCAAGAGATAATGTGGTAGTTGGATATACATTTGGCCGAGGCAGGTTGCAGGCCAAAATGGACAAACTTGGAGTAAGGGTATGGCTTTTTGGTTCAATTTATGTTGGTTATTTATTTCAATTTTTTATTGAACTGACTATATGTTGATATTGACATTGTATTTTAGGTGGAAAATAGTAATAGAGAAGCAGGTGTGGAAGATATGCTCAATTATATGGCAGCACTAAATCCTAGTAAATCTAATAGTAGTATGAAGTGGAAATCTAGTTCGTCAACAGAGATTTTAGAGCCATCTGTTAGACGCCTAGTAAGAGCCTTTGGAGATCATCTCAATTCAAATTAAGGGTACCAACATATAATGAGTTACTTACATAGTCTCACTGATAAATTGTTGTAGTTAGCTTCCTCCATTAACCCTATAGTTTCTACATGGAATGAGCATAATAGTATGGATGTAGATGAGCTAAGAGGCTCTATTACACTATCCTTTCATTTTGTGTGCTTGTTATTGGGTAAACTTGTACCATGTTTTTGTTATACTTCCTTGTGATTGCATTTTTTGGATACTTTAATAGTTATCATAGCTCTTGGATACTATAAACAAAGAATGAACCTACCCACAACATGCAATACTGCAATTCTAGCCATTATAACCTTAGCATTGATGCTTTACATAAATGTGTTATCATGAATTATCTGACTGTTCTACTTACAGTACCAAAAGAAACATGTAATACTACAATTTACCAGGTTCTACTTGAAACCATTTTGCTTGAGTATTCACTTCATTATTGTTGTCCTTGTCATGTTTATGACATACTCCTATGCTGCATTATGACATTTAACTCTATCATTCTAGACAGTCACTTTGAGTATGTCTTAGTAAAGCTCTTAATCACTGATCCTAAAGTCAAGGCTGTCATATTTGCTCTGTTACTGTCATTCCAAGGGTTCTTGGTGACTGTCTAATGGTTTTGACAATACCTTTATCTCTTCTCTTTGTTTGGTGAAACCCTACTAGCTGTTGCATCTCTTTATCTTCTCCTATACCTTCCATGCTATGGACTGTCCTAAGATAGATATATGGACTGCCATCTTACAACTTTTACTATCTTCCTTATCATATGAAGGACTAGGACTATCCCTTCTTGTTGAAAATCTTATGCTCATGACTATAAGAATCCTCCTATAAACTAGAATCTATTTCTTACAATAAAGGAAGAATCTCACAACATACCTTGACTTAGTCATTTAAGAGTGGAAGAAAAATGTTATTTTGAACAAAAAATTATACTTTTTGCATTCTTTACTTGACCTATATTAATTTTTGCATGATGATTAAACCGCATGCAGAGAAATTATATGAAAGTAGAACGAAAAGAAAAAGGCCCTTTCAATAGAGCTCTCTACAAAGCTACACAACTTAAGGACAATGATGTTAGTGATTATGTTGAACGTCTTGACGAGAATCTGCATGATATTCAGAGTAGTAGTAGTGGTGCTGGAATTGAGGTGAGTGCTATTTATTGTTTTTATGTCTTTCATGGTAGTCATTGTAATTTTAACAGACACATACAAGTAAGTACTATTCAAGTAAGTTGTTTTAATTCTATTTGAAGGAAAACCCACTAGTATGATTTACTTTAAAGGATTTAACTCTAGAGAGACCAATAAACATAATTCACTTAAAGGGAATTACATCAACTTCTAATAGAAACCAATTTAAAGAATCCACACAATGTCAACAAATGTGCCTTGATAAATCTATTGATTTGAATAACTGGAAATAGCCAATATGGAGACAATCAAGCAACTTATGAACTTGAATATTAACAGAAAATTAGAACACCATACATATCCACAAATTTAACCATCCTTGCCCATTATAATATTAAATTATCATAGAAGTGTAATGTCTTGAATCTGAAATATGATTGGATAGATAATATTGGAATATATAAATTGTTTTGCTGAAAGATGATGATTGTCTAGGCCTTGGTTTCCCTTATAAATATGGGAAGCAACAAGCTTCAGGCTTGAACCAACACAACTATTCATAAATCACATCCTCTTGTAACTAAACATGTTTAATAAAGAGAAATTAAAGGCATTAGCAAGTTAACCAAGATCTGAATTTGTTAGCCATCATAGAGTACCTATGACCTCAGGCCTGGCAAGGTACTCATCTCCATGTTGCAGTATATGTTAAGTGTGTTGTGCACCTATCTATTATCACAAAAAAGTGTCAAAATTTTGTCCTTGTTCTCCATGTTGACGCCAACAAAACTACTCGTTGCTCCTTTTGCACCTGAACCTATAGCTGCACATAAGTATGTCTGCTCCCACTTATCAAATGTAAGGTCACTAGGCCATTTGAGTTATTGAATTTAGAGCACATTGGTCTGATGGTCCTTCCATCTTTTATCCAACATAACTTTAACATCAATTACAAATTTTCCATATCCTGGATCTAGGGCTATGACCCTATCCAAAATCATGTTAAAGCTCAAAATATCTATATCTTGCTCCTTTTTCAAGAATTCCATAACCATAGACACTGTTGTTCTGAATTCTACCTTCCAAGTGTTAGTGCCTTTAACTAGTTTGTTTTCCTCTGTCAGATTAGAGGGGATAAATTAATGCTTGAAAGTAGAAAAAGATTCAAGTCTTGCCTGCATCTTTTTGTCTTCACTGCTAGCATATTGATGCTCTTCAATTATCATAGTCACCGTCTACTCTGTGGGCTTCAATTCAGCAGGAGCATCAAGATTTCTTTGAAGTATCCTGCAAAGCATGCTTAAATTGTGAAAGGAAGGATTCCATTTCTTGTATAGTGGCTCCAAAACAGAAAAGTTTGCTTGCAATTGTTTAATGGCCTGAGATAACATGGAGTAGCTAGCAATCATGCACATCCCCAAGTTTATCCATGACTAGCTTTATCCTATATTCTAGAATTTTCTCAAAGACTTCAAGGACCTTGATCCTTGTCTCATTTTTTGTTTCCTCATTTTACTTCTTGAGGTCCTCAAGTTCTTTTTCAAATTTTGTTCTCAAAGCATTAAACTCTTGCATTGTCACTGTGACATCACCAGTTGTTGGTGGCATAAAAGGTTGATATGGAACTATTGACAGACTCTGGGAAGAACCCACATCTTGCAGTTGCTTTTTCAATTGCCCATTTTCAATGAATAGCCTATTCACTTCATCATTCATGTCTTGTTGTGTTTTCTCATAATCTTGCAATTTTTTTTCCAACTTTTTTACAACTACATGGGTGAACATGGCAGAATGGACTATAAGAGTAGAGGCCTCAGTTCTTGAAGTATCTCATAAGGTTTTCACCACGACAGATCCCCTCATTTCCTAAACAACATCTAGCAACCTTGGTTTACTAGTGTTCTTCTATTTTGTCCATATGGAAAGAATCTCTGTCTTTGGGTTGAAACCACATACACTCATTCCATCCTCATAATCAAATTCAGACATAAGATTAGGGTCATCTTGACTCCTAACTTGGTCTAGCAAGAATACCTTTTTCAATTCAAGACTTGAGATGATCAGCATGTTACTCTTCAAGACTATTTGTCTTTCTTACTTAGGAGTCACATTGATTTCATCAACTTTTAGTTCTTGGATTGTTCAGGTGGTTATTTGATCATATTGAGACTCATCAGCACCCATCTTATTGATTTCCACCTTTTCATCAAATTCCTTCATCTTCATTTTTAACCAGAGATCTCAAAACTCTGGAGTCTTGATGAAATCATCATCTTGAATAAATATCAATGATACCACCACCCTTTCATCTTTCTATAGCTCTAGATCAATTTGGGCTTTTTCTTCCATCCTACCCTTAGGCTTGTGTGCATTAGTTTCTTGACCAACCAATGGTTGATCAACTTCCTCTCCATCATGCAATTATGTCAAAATAGTTTCAACTTCATCAGTATCTCCCACACCCTCAGACATCTCATATGGGACCAGAGGAGACATGCCTTCAGTTCTCTACCTTTTGTGTGGTGGTGATTTTGGGATCTGTGGATCTTGAACTAATATGACATCAAGGGCTAGTTCATGAATCTCAATTCCTGCAAACTTCTTCACTGGAAGTTTGGTAGCCTTCGTAGGTTGTATTTCAGATTTAGCATAAATACTTTCAAAATTTTCAATCATTGTATTAATCCTCTTTATAGGATATTTCTCTTCAGCACAAAATCCTTCAAAAATTAGATTCTTTTGCTTTTTGTCATCTTCAATTTTCTTGAGGATCTCCCATTTCCTCATACTATCATACACTTCATTAAAAGTAACCAGGTTCCTTAATACATCCTCATCATAAATTTTTTTATGGGAGATGCTCATCTTAGTCAAGATCACTTCTCACAAAGTTCATATGACCTTTAGGGTCACAAACTCTTTCAACACCAGATTCCAAAGAGTGCTTGGCCTTCAAATAGGCCTACAGCTCCTCAAGAGTGTCCGAACCAATTGACCAATCTCCAAAGATAGTGGTATCAGAAAAAATGTGCCTTTCTTCTGCCTTTTCATCACTTCCTTTTCCCTCCACATCATTTGCCACATGATTTCCAAGAATGCAATTCTGTTAGAAACAAACTTTGGCAATTTGTGAGGTGGTTGGGGGTAATCATATACCCTGATTATTGTGTACTCTGGTAGGAAGAACCAATCAACATAATTGAAAGTATGACCTTGCTCTATTTTATGTACAAGAGGTCTCAGAATTACCCTGAGTTCTGGTGATAATATGGGGACCCAATTACCAAAAGAATTCATTATTTTCACAAAAAATTCATTATGAAATACATTATAGTTACCAGTCTAGCAATGAGAATCCCACATGTAACACCAACATTGAGTAGGCATTCTTTTCCTTGTCATGTCAATCATGCTGATGTACATTTTACTTGACCATTTACTCTTATTTTGATATAGGATTAGGTGGCAAACCAAAGAATAAAAATTGAAGTTCATGGGTTTCTTATCTTCCTTCACACTGATGAATCCATCACGTATTTTCTTTTCAAGATATGAGGCAAAATCATACTCAATGTTCACCTCTAAATTTTGTATCTTTATAGCCATCATCATCAAATTAATTGGCATCCTCTGATCAGCATCAATTCCCAGTACTTGGCACAATACATAATAGGTCCATTTGAAATAGACTGCAAAATCTTCCATAGGGAATGGTTTGACTGCATTGGAAGGAATATCAACTATCCTATTGTTTGCACCTCTTCTCATAAATATCGACATCTCATCACTTCTGAGTGTTCTTCTCAAACTTTTGTATTCTTGTTCAATCTTTTGTAGGTCAATTTTGGTGAGAGCTTGTTTGTTCAACATAAAATAGTCAATTATAACATTTCTGTCAATTCTCAATAGAGAAGATCCATTTGGCAACCTTACTATTTTAGTAGCCGGGTGGTAGTGCAGTGCCAGAGTACGAATCAGTTCCACATTCACAAATACATTTGAAACAATTAGCTTGGCCAAATCCAACTTCCATGGATTTCCCACCAGTCCTTGACCATCCTTCTTCTGACAGAATTACCAAAATAGTTTCTAGACAAAAATGGGAATTATGGCATCCTTACAACCCTCAGCAACATCCCTAAATACTTTCTATCGACCTTTGTCAATTGAATTGGGTGAAACATCTAGCAAAGGTTGCTGCAGTGATCTTTTCTTAGGGGCGGGATCAAGGTTACTAGTCTTACTTGTGGATTCAGACTTCTTGGGTGCCATTGTACAAACTAGGGTTTCGCAACTCAAGCAAATGTACAGAGAATTGAAATAGAGCAAAGATTCTTCAAATTTTCTTGCAGAGAATGTAGAGATGGACTTACTTAAACAACTTGAAGCTTGCTAAGAACAGACTGAACTGGGTGCCTTCTCCAAGCCAATCTGCAATCTCTAAACTAAGCAAATGCTAAGAGATTTCTAGATCTTATCGAGCCAGAATGTTCATCGTTCCACCATTATTTTTGGTTCATGCCACAAGATTATAAAAGCTCAACATTTAATTCATTTCAAATATAATCCCTTGATCAAATTTGATCCAACGATCAGATGAAATGACAAGATCTTTAAAATTTCTTAGTAATCGCATACCCGCACTGAGTATGTTTACTCATTTATTATCATTACCGCACTATCACAAAGCTTGTTTAAACCGGTCACGAGATGGTGATAAGCTTCAATGCATTTTGTTCACTTTTCTTGATTGCTGCCAACCCTCAGCCCTTATGCTCAAACAAAGCAGGATAGCGGGGCTTATAGCTCCCTTTATTCCATTTTCTTCCATTACCATCAACTCACAAGTGCCTATTCTCATTACTGCGAGGTGATTATGTTGCCAACTTTTATTGCTTACTGCCTTACCGCAAACATTATTTGAAATCCATCACGGGAGCTCGGTAACTTGGACACTTACTACCGCCATGCCATGAACAACTTGCTAGACCAATACGGGACCACGTGATCAGTTTATATTGAACTCTCTTCCTTATCGCCAAGCCGTAATAGCAAAACTGATATTAGGAAGACCATGGCTAGCTATAACAATCAATAAATATTAGGAAGACCATGGCTGGCTATAACAACAACATCTATTGATTGTCAAACTGGGGATATGGTCATTTCTAATGGGATAGATTTGAAGAAACTATCTCTGTATCCTCCGGCTAAACCATCAATACATTATACATGAAGAGTATGCGTGGATGAACCAGATAACATGGACAACAGTGCCTCAGTAGCTATGGTAACCATCAAGGAACATTTGGGAGAGTTGGAAGAAGAAAGCTACTATGATACAATAGAAGACATTACCCACATCCTAATCAATGAGGATGTGATGAAGCTTGCCCAAGATTCTAGGAGACAACTTCTCACTTCTACTTATTGTACCCTAGCAAATACCATTCCTTGTGGGGAGACCTTTTACAGAGACTTAGCCACATTCCACATGTTGCTTCCACATTCTTGTCCCCTCAATACCATGACTTCAATGTATGAATTAACTACATCCATGGATCAAATCACAAAACAGGTCATGATTTTACCAGGGAAAACACTTAATATCAATACTCAGTTAACAGCAAATTAGGAAGAAAAACTTATCCAACTTCTGATTTCCCATTCAACATCTTTTGCCTGGGAATACCAAGATATGAAGGACATCCCTCCTAAGATTTGTACCAATCATATATACACTAAGGATATCAAACCTATTAAACAACCCCAGAGAAGATTGAATCCTTCTTTAAAAGACATTGTTAAGACGGAAATAGAAAAATTACTGCAAGCAGGGTTTATATATCCAATCTCAGACAGTCAATGGGTCTCACCCCTAGTCATAGTGCCTAGAAATAATGGGAAATGGAGGGTGTGTATTCACTATAGGGAGCTAAACAAAGCTACAAAAAAGGACTACTTTGCCTTACCATTCATTGACCAAGTGCTAGACACCCTTTTTGGGAGGAAGTATTTTTGTTTCCTAGATGAGTTCAATGGGTATAACCAAATTCAAGTAGCACCTGAAGATCAGGACAAAACCAATTTCACCTACTCTTGGGGAACTTTTTCTTACAAAGTTCTTCCATTTGGACTATGTAATGCCCCAGCTACGTTTTAGAGGCTTGTTTTAGCCATTTTTGCTGAATTAGCTAATGAGTACATGGAGATCTATATGGATGAATTTACTGTGTATGGGAACAATTTTGAAGAAGCTCTCACAAACCTTGAAAAAGTACTAAAATTCTATGAGAAATATCAATTATCCTTGAGCCATGAAAAGTGCTTCATGATGGTGGAGGAAGGAATTGTATTGGGACACCACATTTTAGCAAATGGGATCAAAGTGGATCAAAACAAGATAGAAGTGATCACACAATTACCTTCACCCAAAAATCAAACAGATGTTAGAAGTTTTCTGGGTCATGCAGGCTACTATAAGAGATTCATAGAAAATTTCAGCAGAACAGCTGCCCCCTTTTTTACTCTGCTTAACAAAGACAGAATTTCTATGGATAGAAGACTGTCAATCAGCCTTTGAAACCCTAAAAGAGAAGCTTATTGGACTTTACCATTTCACATACAAACTGATGCTTCAAATGAGTCCATTGGGGTAGTTTTAGGACATAAGGAGGAAGGAAAGAGTATGCATGTCATTTATTACATCAGCAAAAACCTTACCTCTACAGAAAGAAATTACCCCACAACTGAAAAAGAATTCTTGGCAGTCACCTATGCTATAAACAAATTTAGGCATTATATCACTGGATATAAAATATTTGTACATACTGATCATGCAACCATCAAGTACCTAATGAATAAGCCAGTAGTAGGTACAAGGATCATTAGGTGGTTATTGATATTACAAGAATTTGACATTACCATAGTTGATAATCCAAGCAAGTTTAATTTGGTTTCTGATTATTTGTCAAGATTGCATACAGGAGGAGAAAACCAACCAGTGGAGGACAGGTTCCCAGATGAACATCTTTTTGCTATCTCCTTTACTGTACCTTGGTTCACTAACGTAGCTAATCTTTTAGCTACAGGCTTGTATCCATCCCATTTTAGCTCAAAATAGAAAAAATGCTTAGTTAAGGAAAGCTTATCTTACAAATGGTTAAATGGGTTGCTTTTTAAATGTGGTCCTAATTTCATTTTACGCGGGTGTTTAAAAACTAATGAATTTTTTGATGTGTTGAGAGCATGTCATGATGAACCATCTGGTGGACATTATTCTTTCCACAGAACTATCCACAAGATCCTAGGAGCTGGTTACTACTGGCCCTCTCTTCATAAGGATACTAAGAAGTATGTGTAGCAATGTGACCAGTGCCAAAGGATGGGATAGCCAACCCTCACCCAGGAAATATCACTGTATCCTCAAGTAATGATGGAGTCATTTGAACAGTGGGGTCTAGACTTTATGGGACCAATTTATCCACCATCATCAAGGAAGGAGTATATTCTAGTATGCACAAACTATGTGACTAAATGGGCTGAGGTTCAAGCATTGCAATTTGCACGAGAAGAAAAAGTTGTTGATTTCCTTTATAATAAAATTTTCTTGAGGTTTGGAGCCCCAAGATCCATAGTTTCAGGCAGAGGACCTTAGTTTACTTCACATGTAATTAGAGCATTCACAGATCTATATCAAGTCAAGCATAGAAAATCTTCACCTTACCATCCTCAAGCCAATGGGCAGGTAGAGGTGAGTAACAGGGAACTTGAGAATATTCTAACAAGAATAGTGGCAATGAACAGAAAAGATTGGGCTAACAGATTACCTAAAGCAGTTTGGGCTTACAATACCACTTGGAAGTCCACAACAAAGTTCTCACCATATGAATTAGTTTATGGGAAAAAACTTATTATGTCTATAGAATTTGAACTCCAGACACTTAAAACTACATTGGATATTGGTCTATCATTGTCCATAGCCCAACAGAATAGAATTCTTCAGCTTAATGAGTTGGATAAAATCTAGACAGAGGCCATTCAGCAAACAGAACTGGTTCAGTATCAAAGGAAGCAATGGCATGACCAAAACATCAAGAGGAGGACATTTCAACAAGGTGATTGGGTTCTTCTTTATGATTCTAAATTCAAAGAGTTCAAAGGAAAACTATAGACTCACTTGATGGGTCCTTATCAGATTAAGAAACTTTTTGAAAATGGAACAGTACTGTTGGAACCTATTGATGGAAGTACAGACACATTCTTAGTAAATGGCCACCGAATCAGACTCTATAAAAGGCCATCCACTAAAGAAGAGTTCGTCAAAGATTTATGTTTTGATATAGGGGAAACCTCCTCTGTCACAGTTTTGAACTAGTTGAAAAAAAAAAAAGGTTGGAAACCAGCAAATGGTGGCCTTCTTAAAAAAAAAGGTTGAAAACCAACAAATGGCAGCCTTCTGAAAAAAAGAGAAAAAAAATAGAGGAAGATGGAAAACAAGTAAATGGATATTTTTCTTGACCAAGGGAATTGAAAACCAGCAAATGGTGGTTCCCTTCTTCATGCTAGATGAGAATAATCAAGCTACGGAGGTGATCAAGTGTCAGGAGTTACTCAAACACACCTCCGGTGCTCACAAATTAGGAGCACCTTTGGCGCTTTGCAAACTAGGAGCACCTCCAGCACTCCACCAATAAAGAGTTATTCACAACCATAATAAGTGGGAGGGGACCCACCTTTTTAGGAAATAAAGTAGAGATGTCATTCGATGAGGTCATCATAACTCATCCTCCACTTTATGGCAGGAACAAAGATGAAGTCAACACGCATCTTGGGAGAAATCATTACTCTCATTTGCATAGGTACTTACAAGGAATGCACTGACGTTACCCTAGATACATGGATTCTCAAACCACTTAGTGAGAATGATTGTAGGTTGCATGACAATAAAGATGATTGACATCATTTCAAGCCACAACAAGCTGCTCAGGTGCCACGTCGCATCCAGTCTCATCAATGTCGTAGCATCTCAGCCAAGTACATCACACCTCATCATTAAGAATGGTTCAGGTAATTCTCTCTTAATTAAGCATTAATTAGCAACTATCTTGTCATTTCTATTTTTGGGTGCCATCATTATGACATGTCCTCCTACCATTATTTTCCTTCCCAAATTCATGCATGCTGCCATCTTTGTTGAACTGTCACCATGCCTACGGAGTGTCCCATCACTCTAGTTCAATTATGACTGCATAAGCACTCTAACTAATTTTAACTTGTTTTTCCATAAGCCTAAGCTGTTCAATGAATTGGCATAATAATTCTCATTCAAAACTACAACATACCCTGAAGAACAGAGTCAGCTGAAACAGTTCTCTGGAGCCTACGGAGTGAGGAAGAAAAAAAATAGAGGATAGGAAAAAAATTTTAAAATGAGGGTTAAGAAGAAATCAGAGCCAAAAAGTACTCCAGGTCTTTTGCAAGATGATGTTGCAGCAAACATTCTAAGGAATGCAAGATGGTTGGAATTTATGGAAAAGTTTGAAGGGTTTTAAGAAGATATTGTTGATGAGTTCCTAAGAAACCTAAGGGACAATCAGACAGTTGTAAGGGGAGTTCAAATCAATCTCTCTGCAACCACTATTAGTCATATTTCTAGGTTGCCTGAACAAGGTGAGAGGTTCTATCATCTGAAAACTTTATATGTTGATTTGATTAGGAATTTCTCTATTGAAGGTGAACCTGCAATACAATTACATTTAAATAAAAATGAGGTTAAAGGAATTCTTAGGTCCTCACTTCCAAACCCTTGGCAATCTATAGCTACATGGATGATGAAATATTTCACATGTGATGGTCAATTTTCCTTAGTTTTAGGACCAATAATGAAAATGTTGATTTTTCTGAGGCATGGGAATGGACACCCTGAATTCAGCATAAACATTCCCAACTTTCTGTACTCTGCCATTAGGGCAACTACAAAACAATATCAACAAAGCAAGGGTCTTATGAAACATCATGGCCTCATTTTTCTAATAGTTAAACACCACTTTCTATCTCAAGATGATGGGGAAGAATTATGGCATACATTTCTTGACAAAAACCCTAGGACAAAGAGCCAGAGAGGGAACAAGAAGAGGGTGAGGGTTCCTCTACCCAGCAAGAAGAAGAGACAGAACCTTCAACCTCCTCTCCAGCTATTGAAAAAGGAAAGAAGTCCTCACTGGAGGCAACTTCATCTATTACCCCTGTTTCTGATAGGAAGAAGAAAGGCAAAGAATTTAAAGAACCTGCTCTTGAGTAAACTCCATACATGACTTGCTCAGCCAGGAGAAAGATGACTCTGACTGAGGAATCTTCTCCTAAGGGACCAATAGGGGAGATTTCAGGGCAGAAAGCAAAGAGAACCCCAAATAAAACTGACTCTAGAATACACTATTGGGCTGTAGAAGCATCTCATGATTCTGATGAGATCCCTCTAGTAAGGAAGAAAAGATAGAGAGAAGTTTCCCCAAAACCATCTATCCATATAGGTTCAAGTCCAACTTCAGAACAATCTCTTGCTTTGGAGGCAGAACACAAGCGGACTTTTACTATTCCTCAAATTCTAAGGATGAGATACCTGCTCTGGAGGCACTTGCCCCACCTATGCTATAGAGAAGCAAAAGAAAAAGGAAGCTCTCCCAAACTGAGAATGATTCTGCTCTCCTAGCTAAAGTACTTCTAGGTTTCAGAACTTCTGAGGAGAAAGTTGGGCCTTCATCAGTACCAGTAAAAATAGAGAAAACCCAAGAAGAACCTCAGGATAGGAAGGCTACAGGGAAAGATGAAATGGAGCAATTGGGTGCAGCTAATAGAGCATGATAGATGGCTATGGAAGATCCTAATGTGCAACAAACATAAAAAGAAACAGGAACTTTCTCTCACCCCTTTGATCAAGAGGATATTGAGATTTCAAAAGAGCAACAAATGTTGGAAGAAATTACTAATCTAAAGAGATTAATATGGGGGAAAAACTTGGTTATCACTAACCTCAAGAAGGTTAGAATGGCGATAGAGATGGAGCAAAAACAGGTAATTGAAAAACTGTAAACAAAGCTCCAGAGCAAAGACCAAATGATTCAAGAGAGGGAAGCAGAATTGGAAGCCCAGAAGACTAAGACAACTAAAATCATGATGGAAAAGGAGATAGAGGCAATACAAAGTATTTCTGATCTTACCAAGGCTAGAGACAATGGTCTCATAGTAATTGCAATATTAATTGAGAAAGTATAGAGCCAAGATAAACAATTGACTTGGGCCAACAACAAAATAGATGATCAAGAAGAATATATTCATGAGTTGGCTGGCCCAAGGGAAACTAGTGAATAGGAGGTACAAATAGATCCATATGTGGGTCCAATCCCCATTGATATACCTAAGGCCCTGTTTCACTGGGAAAAGAGATGTAGAGAGTATGAGGCTTCTAAGCCTATGCTACAATTGCAGAGGACAGTTACTGCTGTGACAAAAAGAGTAGAAATCTTGGAGGAAAAAGTCATTTAGATAGCCTCCATTTCTTCTAAGATTTTATCTTGCAGGCCTCCAAGTGCCAGTTATGCTATGTTTTTACAAGAAAGGGTCTTGCAAAGAAAACTGTCTTCAGTCCTGTTTGATCTAACTAAGAATACAAAGATAACAGAGGGGTTCATGGAAGCATATACAAGGAGCTCTAATGAAGGCAAAAATTTCCTATGTGAATTATATCTACATGGATTCTGTGTTGACGATATGACCTTCATTCTTAATTATTTTGTAGGGGATTGCCAGCTCAAAGCATTCATGTCAATGATGAGGAATCATCAGATTTGGAATGAGTGGATGGAGGCTCACCTCAAGAAGGATATAGAAAAAAATCTTTTCATCAAAAAGGAGTGTCCAAAACCTCATGCTTTTAAGGTCCAATTCAAGGCATATGTTTATCACCCAAAAAGTTAAAACAAAATTTTACCATTATACTTGAAAAATCTGCAAGAGTTTTCCATTAATTTTTGTCTTTTCATAAATAGTTTAGCTAATCCAGTGCTTGCAATAGAAAAGAAAAGGTGGAACATTCTGACCTCAGAGCAGAAAACGAGAGTAGTAACCCCTGCAAACTTAAGGTTATTTATGAGGAAGGCAAGGTTAATATCCAAAATGATGGATAAACATAAACAGGAGTGGCTAGGTGGGCAATTTAGACCCCCTCTCATAATTGAGCCACTACCTATCTAGGATGAGCAGATGGATGATGATAAGTTGCAAGAGTGGTTGAACCAGGTTGATCAGTACAGGGGAAATAGTAATACCAACTGCACCACTTAGACTACCTATGCACAAGACTACAACTTGACTGATAGGCTACTCCACCAAAATAAGTTCAGATTGTGAGAAGCGGGAGGACCTGCTAAACCTTAGGTATGGGGGGATGATGAGTGCCAGGTAGCACCCATGAAATATATCTTTGTACCTCTCTTTTTCTCCTTTCTAATTCCATCTTCTTGATGACTACACCTGAATAGGCCAGTAAGATTGTTCTAAATAATGATTAATAGGAGATAAATTACTTAAGATCATGATTTCTGATTAAAGGACTAATGTGCATGGAATTGATGGAAATATGCATAAAAACTTCTCTTTTTGAATTAGCAGGTATAGATGTTTAGGTTGGCAATTTTGTGCATCTCTAAAGGTAGTCCTAATGATTGCTGGAGACAATATCATAATACCACAACATCAAAAGTTTTAGAGTAAAGAGGAAAAGCATCTGTGGAGCTGGATTGAAGTCTGAAGCATCTCCAGAGTTGAGCAAGAAGGCCACAATTATATCTCTAGAGCTGCAAATAGTATATCTCCAGAGCTACAGACAGAGACATACATCTCCAATGCCTCTTTAGAGTAGAGCAGATTTCTAGCATAGCTATCGGTTAGACACTTTCAATAGTGATCATGATACCCCTAATATTACTCAAATCATCACTTGAGTGATTAAGGGCAATCTATAGTTAACTGCTGGGAGTTTTTATCTCTTTTTAGTTTTTGCATGAGTTACTAATGAAACTGATTTAATATCCATATTTTCAGGGCCTCACCGCCCAAATGTATTAAGACTAAAACTTAGATTTAGAGTGGACTTATGTTCCACTCAATCTATTTTTATTTGCATGGTTATTTTTTGTAGTTAGACAGCAAATATAATAAAGAGATGGATGTCATCTCATAGAAGAACTGGTAGATAAGATAAGTGATATCTCATCACTAATTTTATATATACTTACAGAAGAAGCAGAAAAACAACAAGTAATTATTTTCCTTCTGATTTTTGTAATCTCATTTATGATATTAATGCAAAGTTGATGGAATTGGACTAAATTGAGTTGTGATATCATTCTCTAGTGTTGATTCTTTACTTTAGTCTCCAGCCCTAAGGGTGTGGAGCAAAGGCCCACTCTCACCACCAAGGCAAAAGGCTAGTGCCATTGTTTTGTCATTTCAAATTTTACTTTACAGAATACTTACTAATTTTGATAGATAGATGCATGTTGCAGTTTATAGATTTGCTTTAAGTAATTCACTATTCAATTATGTTTTCACCATTCTTTGAATTCATTTAATAAGCAGATAGATCAATCTCTTTAAATAAGTAAAAGTCATTAGAATTACCTAGAGAAAACTGGTAACTATAGGATTCCTAATTACAGATAGCCAAGGACACAACCCTAGATTTGACATCTGAAATATGATTAAATGATGAGGTACAATGACCCTTGTCAATGACTACCAAACAAACAAAAATTTGAGCACAACCCTACCCCACCCTACCACCAACCTAAACCTAAACTAACACCTTCACTCCCTATCTAACTTCTTAAACCTAAAATTTGATGCTACTATGGTCCCTCCTTTGTTGACCCTTATACCACACAATAGTCATGAATCTTCATCTAATTTGCATATATGCATGTGACTTGTGTGCTTTATTGTGTGTACTTCCATGTTTAGGTGATCATGTGTGTATGTTAGGAGCCATGACTTGCATCACTATTATAGTTTTCATAATTGAATAATGTTGTTTTATTTTCAGATGATGTAGGCTATGGAGACACCTCCCAATGTTCATAGGGCAATGGACCATGGTGTGTCCTTTATTATTCATAGCTCCATGCCTTTAATGGGGGTATGAGGCAGATTAGTAAATTTCAAATTACATTCATTGTTATAGTTGTTTATTTTTGAAAAATTAAATGATTATTGATTTGAAGTTTAATTTCTATTTTGATGGTTTCTGTAGGACATGACATCACCACAACCTAATCCTGGTACTAAGGCAAATGAGGAGATAGATTTTTGGATAGCAGTAAGTGATTATTTTGTTAAATGTTTCATTTTTTATAATGTAATTTCTATATATTAATGTCTATACTTTTTATTGTGACAGTTATAGATCCATGAAAAACTAAATAGGAAGAGCAGCCGTCAGGTTCATAGTAGACTAGCCTCATACGCATCTCCATCCCCTCGAAGATCAAAGACTACCTGTGATCTATTCTCTTCACCGGACAGAGGGGAATGACTTTTTATTGTGTTCCTTTGTTGTATGCCTATATGGCATTTGTGGACATATATTTTTTATTGCATATAGTTGATATTGTATGCCTATATGGCATTCTTGTAAGCCTATATGGCTATTTTGTATATATGTTATACTTATATCAACAGATATTGATGTATGCCTATATGGATATTTGGTTAATACAAATCATTTTTGCTGATCATTATGTAATATGGAATGGTGCAGTGTAGAACATTTTTGTATCCCACTAGGTTTCAAAGTTTAATTGTCAAAGAATCCATCCCAATTGATGATAAGAGAATTTGAGTTTTGGGTTGAAAGTTTTAGTCTCTCAAAACTATACATGCCTGAGAAAATAGAGAAAATAAGATTGGTTAAATGGATAAATGGAAAGCAAGCTTTTTTGTTCACATCATGATCTACATGCTATTGTACAATCTTACATGTTAGCCTTAGTCACTCACATAACGATGTACAACCTCGTTCATAAGTCCTTGCATCATGTGCCACCTAAACAATGTAACTTGATCCAACACAAAGTTCATGGTTCCTTGCACCATGCATAATTCACATAGTGATAGGAATCATTTTGTACAACTCAAAAGACACCCTATAATTCTTACACAACCCTTTGGATCATGTGCCATTTGTACAACACTAAGGATCATGTCTCATAGTTTCACAAATAACTCTATCTAATTTTTCAAGTGACCAAGGGGATATTGCTATTCCCTATGTTCCAAAAGGATGTTCTTATGGTTGCTCTTTGGTATGCTGATCCATATTCTTTATGAGTTGTTCAATTGAAAATATTTCTTAATTCCTTTTTATTATACCATATTGGGATTCAAAGAGTATGTTTGTTGTCTTGAATAAGATAGTCAAAATTATATGCTTATGAGCACCTAATGACCATTGTGGTTATTAAATGTAATTCCTCATGCATATAAGATGAGGTTATGAGAGTACATTGAGTCTTACCTAATTTGAGTATGCAACATAACATTAGGGATATAGGCTTCCATAAGTCATCAACAATCCCTTTGAGAATGTGGTTAATATTATAAATGTATACTTTGCACCTCACCATGTTAATATGTATCATGTCATCACATTTAACAATTTGACTCTAATTCCATAAAGAAATTCCCTACCCAAAAACTTGTCAAGATTGAAAGCCTTGTTACGACATTGTATTGATCTCACAGAAGTTGCATACCACTACCCCAACTCTTTGCAAGATTGCTATGAAATATGATAAGGAAGATAGGTGCAGTGTAGATCATTACATAATGATAGTGTCGATCATTACATAATGATAGAACCATGAAGTGTAGAGGGTTTCAAATATCATAGAAGTCTAAGTTCAAGCCTAATAACATAGTGACCTAAAGGTGGAAGAAGATGAGGGTTGAACAACATGGATATGACAACATGAAGATGATATTAAGGTTTAGGAGAGTAGCCTAACAGAGGTCTATTTCAAGCCTAATAGGGGTCTAGGATTGCAGTGATGGAATAATGCGTTGAAGGACTAAAAAACCCTACAGAGATAGTACTACAGAACAAATTCAAGGTGAACCAAGATAAAAGAACAAGTAGTTCATATATGATTGTGTTGACTGCTAGAACAAGTATGTTAATAGCCATAAGATGCATGTTGACATGTGAAGACTATAACAGTTATAACAAAGGCAATGTGTGAGGATATCATCGGTACAATGTAGCTCGGATTGTTTTGGAATGTTTGGGTACAAAATAGGACCATGGCTAGCCTAAACATACCCATCTTAACACGTTAGAATAGTCAGTTTGGCCGCACAAGGAGAAGAATGAAAGTTGCACCCCTTTGCAACTTTACATTGCATGCATCTGACCATTTTTAGGGCAGAAGAAAACATTCACCATGGGTAAACACCTTAGAGATATAAAAAACTAAGAGAGGTTCTTGTAGAGGTACACTACATGATTTCGTAGCCTTAGGTGGAATGTTTCTAAGTGACATAGTTTTCGAGTAATAGCTTGTCAAAGATTGCCACCTTTTTGCACTTTGGACTCTTCAGGGATATCGCCAGTACAATGTAGCTTGAACTATTTCAACATGTTTGGGTGCAAAATAGGACTATGTCGAGCATAAATGTACCCATCTGGAAGCATTAGAACTATCAATTTGGTTGCATCAAGAGCAAGACGAAAGTTACACCCCTTTGCAACTCTACACTACCTCCTTGTGATGATTTTTGGGGTAGTAGAAAACTTTTCACCATGGGTAAATGCCTTAGAGATATCAAAAATTGAGAGAGTTTATTGTAGAGGGATTCTACTTGATTGCATTTCCTTAGACAGAATGTTTCTAAGTGTCAGGGTTTCTGAGTAACAGCTTGTCAAAGATTGCTGTCTTTTTGCACTTTGGACTCTTTAGGGATATCGTTGGTACAATGTAGCTCAAACTGTTTTGGCATGTTTGGGTGCAAAACAGGCTATGCCTAGTCTAAACGTACCCATATGGACATGTTGGAACTATCATTTTGGTTGCATCAGGAGCAGGATGAAAGTTACACCCCTTTGCAACTTTACATTACCTCCTTTTGACGATTTTTGGGGTAGCAGAAAACCTTTCACCATGGGAAAACACCTCAGAAATATCAAAAACTAAGAGATATTATTATAGAGGGGTTCTACATGATTGCTTTACCTTAGACAAAATGTTTCAAAGTGTCAAATTTTCCAAGTAACAACTTGTCAAAGATTGCTGCCTTTTTATACTTTAGACTCTTTAAGGATATCGCCGATACAATGTAGCTCGAACTATTTCGGCATGTTTGGGTACAAAATAGGATCATGCCTAGCCTAAACGTACCCATCCAAGCATGTTGGAACTATCAGTTTGGTCACATCAGGAGTAGGATGAAAGTTACACCCCTTTGCAACTTTACACTACCTCCTTCTGATGATTTTTGGGGCAGTAGAAAAACTTTCACCATGAGAAAATGTCTTAGAGATATCAAAAACCAAGAGAGGTTATTGTAGAGAGGTTCTACGTGATCACATTTCCTTGGACTAAATATGTCTAAGTGTCATGGTTTCTGAGTAATAGCTCATCAAAGATTGTTATCTTTTTGCACTTTAGACTCTTCAGGGATATCACCGGTAAAATGTGTTGGCAAGAGACACTGCTTCACATGATAGGTGTTTTCATTGATGACAACTAAGATTATTCCACTCATCCGCATAACTTAATTTGTTCTTACCGGAAGTCAGAATCAAAATTTATCTAAGTCCAGGTAGCTAGAGACAGAGCATGTGACAAGGTCCAGTATCTTGGTTCGGATCTCTCTAGTAGTAAATCAGAGTATGTTGTGGATCTAAAGGAGTCATCAAGATTGTTAGAGAAATCTAAATCTAGAATTTTAACCTCCGGTGATGAAGGATTCAAAAGTTATTTGCATCTGAGTATGGGGTTATAGTTTGACAGTGCAAACAACAAAAGAATAGGCTAACCTTGTAATTGATCTTGGTTCCAGATAAATGGAAGTTGTCAGTTGGATGACTTGTGATGATCAGTGATAGTGGGTAACATTATTGATGATTTGTGAATGCAAGTTTTGGTTCGCATTACAAGTTGTGCATGGATTTAGCCGACAAAGCAGAGTCTTCAACAAAGTTCTAAGTGTTCTTGAAGCCAATTAAAAAGTGATTGAATATCATGATGCAGATATATATATCTGATGGATTAAAGTGATTTTTAGGTGGCAATTATGCAACTATGGAATAAGTGTGAAAAGGGTAGCAATCTAAGGTTCAAATGTTAGCAGAATAGTAAACAGGGCAGAGTGAGGATGAAGTGTATCAAGTTAGTATTTCGTGCTTAACCAGAATTGAATCCTTGCATTGGTAGATGCTAATTATTAGTTCAAACTCATTGTAATCTTCTTTTTGTAGGCAGTGAGCCTTCTTTTGAATAGTGAGCTCTGGACAGTGAGCCTTCTGTAGGCAGTGAGCCCGAATGCATGTGCATTCCCAAATTGTAATACTTTTAACAGAGTATAATCTTTGTGGGTTAACCCCCACCATAGTTTTTCCCTTAACCGGGTTTCCATGTTAAAAATCATTGTGTCATGTATGTGTTTATTTGTTTCTACTTATGTGTTGATGATTCATGTTTTAAATGTTTTTAATCAGTTCTAAGTAATATTGTTGCAAATGATAAAGTTTTGGGACAACTGATTCACCCCCCCTTTTAGTTATCACCTTTAATTCCAACACAATGTAGCTTGAACTATTTTGGCATGTTTGGGTGTAAAATAAGACCATGCCTAGTCTAAACATACCCATACAGATGCATTGGAACTGTCAGTTTGGTCGCATCAGGAGCAGGATGAAAGTTACACCCCTTTGCAACTTTAGACTACCTCCTTCTAACGATTTTTGGGGCAGAAGAAAACCTTTCACCATAGGCAAACACCTCAGAAATATCAAAAATTGAGAAAGGTTATTGTAGAGGGGTTCTATGTGATTGCGTTACCTTAGACAAAATGTTTCTAAGTGTCATAGTTTCTGAGTAATAGCTCATCAATATTGCTACCTTTTTGCACTTTGGACTCTTTAGGGATATTGCCGGTATAGGTGTAAGGTATTAACTTAGATTTTAGAACAAATTAAAGACTAGGGTTTTTAGGAGGTTAAGGACTAGATAACCCTAAACATAATACAAACTAAGTGCTGAAGACCACATGAAGAACACAGAAGGTTATCTAAGACAAATTAAACATAGAGTATAACACAAACAAAACTTACCAAAATAGGTCTTTAAAGACAATATACTTAGGGTTTAAAACATAACTAATAACTTTAACTTAAAAACCCTAACTAGTTTTGAATGTTTGAATCTCTGCAGTTGTGATATGAACACTGCCACTATGATATCCATTAGACTTCCAAAACTTCCAACAACAACCACAACTCATCAGTCAACATCAACATGACCTTAATGCCATATTTTGTGATCAGCACCTTCACTCCATGAGGACATTGAAGTCAATAAAGTTTTCCTATTAAGAAAAAGAGCTTCCCTTAGCTTCAAGAAATATAAATATTCTAGACTGACAAGGCCAACCACGTGAAGGTGGAAGCTCATGTGGCCTCACCTAAGACCTAAGATACATGTATTCTAGTAGACGTAAGACACCTAAGACACCTATTGTATAGTATGTATCTAGATGTTATAGACATAGTAGACCTAAGACACCTAGTCTTTATACCTTATCGTAGTCTAGACCTAAGTCACCTAGACACCTAGATTATAGTTCTACCTAACACACCTATTATGGTAGACCTAGTTGACATATAGTGCCTACCTAAGACACCTAGATTAAATTATACCTTATTCTAGTCTTTAGACAGGTAGTTGATATATGGTATCTACCTAGAAGACACCTAGATCATTCTAGATTATATCTTATTCTAGTCTCTAGACATGTCGTTGATATATAGTATCTACCTAAGACACCTAGATTAGATTAAATACCTTTTTTCTAGTCTCTATCTACCTTGTTGACATATAGTATATACCTAAGACACAAGTAGAGACACCTATTATCTAGTTAGAAACCAAGACACCTAGAGACACCTAGATTTTATACATTAATCTCAAGATCAACTTCATCCATCACTTAGGTCTAACCCCATGAAGCATAACATGATGATGATGCAAACATCAAATGTATACCATAGAAAATAAATCAATTTCATAGCACTGCTTGTCAAGTTCATACAACTTTTGCATCACATCACATACTCTATGAAGAAGCATCTTTATGTCACAAAACCCAACAACATATCCTGAAAGCATAATGGTATCATCAAACAATAGACAACCAATAGACCTGTACAATTATGCATTCCTTACTCAATACTAACATTTAAGCACTTTGACATCAATGACAAACATATTCATCACAATATTCACTATATATGTGTAAAAATGTAGCAGCAAATAAAAAAAGACAAACCTATGTAAACTTACAAATTAATGTACATACTTACAAGTCAATGTAATAGGACTTTCCAAAATCGATGTGAATACTTACAAACTAATCCAATGAACCATTCAGGTCTGCTCTACTCTTTATTGTGTCAAGTATTGCCTCACGGGAATATTCACACACCTTCCACAAGGTCTTGTTCAAAGGTCTACCCCAATATTGTATCAAATGAACATTGGATGCCACGACAAGGTTTGAGTAATGAAGAATCTTCCAATGCGTGTCAAAGTTCTGAAACAACCAAACATTAACACTCTTATGGGGGTACCTTTTAAGCCATGTTCCAATAACAACCACTGATCCTGTAGGGTATTCGATGTTTTCTCCATCTATAACTGGGAACTCCAATTTTTTTTTGGCCTCAAAATAATGACACAAGTAAAAATTTGTTCCCTCTTCATTATCTTCATCTACAATAATTGCATAAACATGCCCCACATTGATACGTGTAGCAAATTAGATGAAATTAGTCAACATTACAAAAACACTACAAAGTAAGATAACATTAGAAATTTTAAAAACTATGCAAGTAGATATATTACCTAGTTGAACTAGATCTGATATATGGTCAAAGTTAATTGATGATTCCATCTCTATCAGTTCCAGTGCCGTCAGGGGTCGATACGTCTCTTGAGTGGGTTAAGATAACTTAACTGCCATTTGTCAACCCACTCCTTTGACTTGCATTCATCCCAGGCTTGAATTGTACATGAAGAATAAAAGCATGCCATCTTCCACATGTGGATACTCCATGAACCCTCAATTGAGCTTATAAAAGAGTGTATCTCACTTGATCCTATCAGTGTACAATAGTTCTCATATGGTGCAATGTTAGTATCATCTATCAACCAAAAAAATCTACAAATTGAAGACTTACCTTCATTTCCTAGACCCATTGAAGCATTACACCACTCGACGATTGATTTTGCATCTGTCAACTTTGCATTGTCTTTATACTTTAACTCTTCTAGTGCTATGGCTCTTTTGATACATGCTCCTGCACCATCATGCTTCCCCTTTCCATGCCTGGCCTCACAGAAGTTCTACATATGTTGAACACCTATAATATTATGCCTCCTGCTCAGCCAATAGAAATTTCACAAGTTCTTGAAATGTAATGCATAATTATCCAACCATATGATATGTTGACTGAATGATATGCCCCTTCTAGCCAAATCATTGTAGAACACTTGAAATCAATCTTGTATGAACTCCTTAGAATGCGTACGATCATCACTAATATAAAAATGATACTCCCTTATGATCTTTCTATCATCCTTTGTACTATCATTTGCATGAATGAATGTGATGTGCATAAATATAGAAACTTGTGTGGAGCTGTAATATTCTGATTGTACCTCGCGCTATGGCTGTAGACTGTAGTTCTCTACAAAGTTGATGACTGAAACAATGCTACCAACTAGAAATGTATCCTTGCATGACTTGCATTGCAAGTCCAACCATCGAGCTCTATGGGCATGTCTTGCATACTCATACACTAGACTGTCACGAAATATAGGCATAAACTGATATACTAGAATCTTTTCAATAACCAATTCACACCTCTTTGCTTCTTTACCATATTTTGTATTGTATGCCACTATTTTATACTTACTGAACTCTACTAGTTCATTTCCAACCACATGTGCTCTTTCCATATGTTCACATATTGGCATACCTTGCAAGCCACCACAATACTGACATGTTGGTGGGGCATTTATGCCACAACCCTACAAAACATTGTTAGTATGCAAATCTAAACATATAGACCGATAAACATCAAAATGGTTAGAAAATTCAATATGTAATCTACAAAAACAAGTAGTGCATGTGTGATTTATCTTGACATAGAGAGGTTTTAGCATTTCAAAATATCTTTGAAAAATTTTAATTTGAGGATACATCTCTGGAAATTTACCAAAAAGCTGTGTTTGAGTCATATCTAAAAAATGCTTTGGATGTGGCTCATAGTTCCAACTACCAATTCTCCTTCTTACCACATCCCTTTGATTAAGAGATACCCTTGTGTAATTCTTCCAAAAGTCTTCAATTAGTGATCTCAATGCTTCAACAATTGGTTTATCTTTTCATGGTAGTCTCCCTGAGAGCACCCATAATTATTTGGCATTGGTGTCCTCAATTCTTTGGTGCCTTCCAACTACTCTTGATAAAGTTTTCCTATTAATTCTCAATGCTTGACTCATCTTTCTAATGAGACGAGCTTTCCTCGTTTGACTACTTACTATAGTTGATGTAATGATATGCCGTGTTGCATTACTATCTTTTGTGCATGAGGTGTTACCCACACTCTCATATGCACTCATTAGATTCTTAACAATAGATCTTCACTTGAAGCCTCTGATGTTCTCAACCCAAGAATCTTCATGATGGACCTATACTTTATACTTCGCATCATTTCAACGAATAGTTGACATCTTGCAGTCTCATTTAACTTTTCAAAGAACAATCTCCAAATCTTATGAGCATATCTTCTACAAGTGCATTTTGGAATCTTACCTTCCATTGGCTGCAAAATATTCTCATCAATATCAATCAAATACTTTGGCTTTCTATGAAAAATTCTAGGTGGTGTTAAGATAGGTAAATTCATCTCAACATTAGGAATTTCATCAATATTTAAATGAGATGGGCTAGATGGCATACCTTCAATCAAAGATGGAATAGATGACATACCTTGAGGTTGAGGTGGGAATGATGGCATACTTCCTTCCTCATATGTGAGTGATGATGTACTCTCAACTTGAGATGCGGTAGATGGTGTCCCTACATGTTGACTTGCAGTAGAGGATGTGTCTCCAACTATGGTATTCAAATCTCTCATAGCACAAAGTTTTTACATTCGTTCCCTTTGTGTCACCAATACCATATCTCTTTTTGATGGTTACAGTTCCTCTTCAATTGGCATGTCTTTATTTATCATGTCCAATTTCCTCTTCTCACGAAGTTCCCTCATAGCCATTGCTTTCTTTACATTCTTATCTTCTATCTCTTCCTATGTTGGTTTAATTCTTGATCATTTCCTCAGCATGACAGAGAATTTATCTATAGCATGATAAAGAGACAAATATTAGTTCCTAATAAATGAATCCATACAAATAACTAAAATATATGTCATTCAACCCTTCATAAAAAATGTACATACAATCATCATGTAGAAGAGTAAATGTCACTCAACCAAAATAGGTACAAAGCATACAAAGCATTATGGTACAAAGTTCACTTTAGTCCTATGAGGATAAGGACAAATGAGAGTCACATATTGATACACTTGATTTTCAATTGGAGACGTCTTGTGGGCCAGTACTTGTTGATAACCATCTAGTCATGAAAGTAGAGATGATTGAGATCGTAGGAGACATCACACTAGGGCATGAGGTAAGGACTGATTTTCTGATGTGTGACAATAGTCCCTTATCTTCACATTATCATGTTATGACAACCAAGAGGATCAGCCTTAAGGCTTATGATTTTCATGGAGACACTCATGTTGAACTTTGTACTTTGCTGTGACTGAACTATCTTGAGACCCTATATCAATTCCATGGCAATGTGACTGATTTGTAGTATTTAACTTGGTACATTGTCATAGATATGGGAATGGAAAGATTTGGTATACAATGTTTGTATGAACTATCAACATGAAGAATAATGTAGCATAGCATGGATCATGATTGGATTAAGCCTATTGGGATTCACTTATATGATCTTGGCACCTATCCATTTGTATTTTAACTTGTTATGACAAGAGAATAGTATTTCATTATGCTTAAGGGATTGTATATTTATGTGTTGTAAGGATTTATTCTTGTATAATTTGACATCATGGTATGTTAAGTTCTATTTAATTCATTATTGCACATACATATTAAAGAGCCCAAGTGTAGAAAATATACATGGCACCATGTGAGATTGTAGGCTGACCTTATGGATTCTTGAATAATAAAATCTAGAGATTTAACTTAAGGCTATATATGCAGGTTTAAAGAAAACACACATGATGGAATTTTGCATGAAGTCCTTTAGGTTGAATTGCATTAGATAGACATTAATGAGTTTGTATTATAAGGTTCATTATGAAAAGGGACTTAACAATGATATCGTGATTGTGTCTATTTTAATTGATGTTGACCTTTGAGATATCTTTTATTATCGATACCATGAACTGATTTAAAACATAGTCTATTATAACAACATTTGTGTGTGATGACTAAGCTCTTTGGGTAGTAAGAAATATGATGAACTATAAATGCTAAATGTAAGACATGTATGCAAAATATAAGACATGTATGCAAAATGTGGAAACATAGACAAGGCAGATGAACTATAAAATAAAAAAAGTGAGACTGATATAAACACAAAATATGTAAACCATACAAGTGATATAAACATGTATAATAAAGCATGATAAATTAATTCAAATAGAATTAAGGAAAATGTAAAGAACATGCATGTAAAGACTTGACATACCTAAAAAATGGAGATTTGAATGGAAAGAGTACCCAATTATGTATTGTTTTCTTCTTCTTGCATCAAACTCCTCAACAATTTGAGTATTTCACCACTTGCTTCCTTTTCAACATTAAATTGAATAATGTACTCAAATAGAATTAGTAACAACAATACTATTAACCAATCTATAATGTTAAATTCCTACAATTCAATCACAATTAACATTGCAACACTACAAAAATTGAAACTTGAATTGATATATATCAAATTTGATGTGAAAACTATCTTATTTCCTCCTTAAGTTGGAAAAGAAGAAAAAGGTGATGGAAAGTTCATGCAAAGGTGGTAGAATGTGAAAAATGTCCATGTGAACTTCCCAACAGCATGAAAACACTTTTTTTGTCAGAACACACACATAAACAAAATAAAACAGAGTATGTGGGCCTATATCATGGGGGTCCAGGCCTTTTCACCATTTGTATAGCAAGCCAAAACGTGAGTGCATTTTGTCTTGCTATAGATTGATCCATATAAAAATATGTGTCTAAAGCAAAAAGGAGTTTAGAGAGTTCATGTGTTACTGAGGGTTCCTTGATCCAAATACCAATAGATTGATGCTTTAGAAGTGGAGGGATTGGCATGTGAATAATTCAAGGGATCATCATCCTTCTTTTTGTAGTGGTCTAGGTATTTTATTTTGAAACTTATGAAGTGAATTAACTAAATATATTCTCTTTATAATGTGCCACTAAGTTGTCATGGCAAAGAAGTGCCAAGTAGCTAGAGGTGAGATATATTGAAAAATATGATAGAAAGGAGTGCCTATAAATATTTGTGCCTATCTCACCTTTGATAGCACCTTTGCAATATCTCTCACCTCTAGTTCCATTAGCTCATGTTCTATCTCTCACCTCTCTATATCTCACTTATATCTCCCCCCACCTCTCTACCTCTCCCCTCTCTACATCTCTCAGTTGCTCCTTGTCTACCTCTCCATCCATCCTTAGCCATCTAGGTCTCACTTAACCCTAAAGCCTCAACCCTCAACACTTTACCTTAAACCTTATTCCCTCAACCCTAAACCCTGCACCCTATCACTAAACCCTCAACCCTAATCCCTTAAACCTAAAAGCTATCCCTAGAGCCTCAACCCTAAATACTATCCCTAAAGCCTCAACCCTAAACCCTAATCCCTCAAGATCCTAAACCCTAATAACTTATCCCTAAATTCTAAACCCTATCCCTAAACCCTAAACCCTCAACCTTAAACCTTAAACCTTAATCCCTCAACCCTAAACATTACAAGTTAAACCCTAATCCTTTATCCCTAAACCCTATACCCTATCCCTCAACCCTTAACCCTTAAATTTTAAACCCTAAAACCTATCCCTAAATCCTCAACCCTCGACATTATATCTTAAATCCTAATCCCTCAACCCTCACCCTAAAGCTTAAACCCTCAATCCTTAAACCTTCAACCCTAAACCTTGTCCCTAATCCCTCTACCCTTAACACTCTAACTTAACCCTAATCCCTTGACCCTCAACCCTCAACCCTAATGCCTCAACCCTAAACACTATCCCTAAAGCCTCAACCCTAAACCCTAATCCCTCAAGGTCCATAACCCTAATCCCTAATCTCTAAACTCTAAACCTTATCCCTAAACCCTCAACCCTCAACCTTAAACCTTAATCCCTCAACTCTAAACCTTATAGGTTAAACCCTAATCCCTTATCCCTAAACCCTAAACCCTATCCCTCAACCCTTAGCCCTTAGAACTTAAACCCTAATCCCTCTACCCTCGACACTCTACCTTAACCCTAATCCCTCAACCCTCAACCCTATGCCTAAACCCTCAACCCTCAACCCTTAACCTTAAACCCTAATATGTCAACCCTAAACCCTAATCTGTCAACCCTAAACCCTCAACCCTCAACACTATACCTTAAACCTTAATCCCCCAACCCTAAACCCTCAACACTATACCTTAAACCCTAATCACTTAACCCTCAACCCTAATCCCTCATCCCAAAAACCTAAATGCTAACCCTATTCCTAAAGCCTCAACCCTTGACACTATACCTTAAACCCTAATCCCTTATTCCTAAACCCTAAACCCTATCCCCCAACCCTTAAACCTTACACTTTAAACCCTAAAACGTATCCATGAACCCTCGACCCTCAACCCTAAACATGATCCCTAAAGGCTCAACCCTAAACCCTAATCCCTTATCCCTAAACACTAAACCCTATCCCTAAAACCTCAACCCTCAACCTTAAACTTTAATCCCTTAACCCTAAACCTTACTGGTTAAACCCTAATCCCTTATCCCTAAACCCTAAACCCTATCTTTCAACTCTTAACCCTTAGACCTTAAACCCTAAACCATCTACCCTTGACACTCTACTTTAACCCTAATCATTCAACCCTCAACCCTAATCCTCAACCCTCAACCGTCAACCTTAAACCCTAATCCATCAACCCTAAACCCTAATCACTCAACCCTAAACCCTAACATTAAACCCTCAACCCTCAACACTATACATTAAATCCTAATCCCTCAACCTTAAACCCTATCCCTAAACCCTCAAACCTCAACACTATACCTTAAATCCTAATCCCTCAACCCTCAACCCTAATCCCTCATCCCTAAACCCTCAACCCTCGACACTATACCTTAAACCCTAATCCCTTATCCCTAAACTCTAAACCCTATCCCTCAATCCTAAAACCTAATCTCTCAACCCTAAACCCTATCCCTAAACCCTCAACCCTCAACACTATACCTTAAACCCTAATCCCTCAACCCTCAACCTTAATCCCTCAATCCCAATCCCTCATCCCTAAACCCTAAACGTTAACCCCATTACTAAACCCTCAACCCTCTACACTATACCTTAAACCCTAATCCATTATCCTTAAACCCTAAACCCTATCCCTCAACCCTTAACCCTTAAACCTTAAACCCTAAAACCTATCCCTAAACCCTTGACCCTCGACACTATACCTTAACCCTAATCCCTTGACCCTCAACCCTAATCCCTCAACCCTAAACACTATCCCTAAAGCCTCAACCCTAAGCCCTAATCCCTTATCCCTAAACAATAAACCCTATCCCTAAAACCTCAACCTTAAACCTTAATCCCTCAACCCTAAACCTTAGATGTTAAAGCCTGATCCCTTATCCCTAAATCTAAAACCCTATCCCTCAACCCTTAACCCTTAACCCTTAAACCCTAAACCATCTACCCTCGATACTCTACTTTAACCCTAATCGCTCGACCCTTAATTCTCAACCCTCAACCCTCAACCCTTAACCTTAAACCCTAATCTGTCAACCCTAAACCCTAATCACTCAACCCTAAACCCTATCATTAAACTCTCAACCCTTAACACTATACATTAAACCCTAATCCCTCAACCCTCAACCCTAATCCCTCATCCCTAAATCCTAAATTCTATCCCTATTCCTAAACCCTCAACCCTCGACACTATACCTTAAACCCTAATCCCTTATCCCTAAACTCTAAACCTTATCCCTCAACCCTAAAACCTAATCTTTTAACCCTAAACCCTAAACCCTATCCCTAAAGCCTCAACCCTCAACACTATACCTTAAACTCTAATCACTCAACCCTCAACCCTAATCCCTCATCCCTAAACCCTAAATGCTAACCCTATTCCTAAACCCTCAACCCTCGACACTATACCTTAAACTCTAATCCCTTATCCTTAAACCCTAAACCCTATCCCTCAACCCTTAACCCTTAACCCTTAAACCCTAAAACCTATCCCTAAACCCTTGACCCTCAACACTATACCTTAATCCTAATCCCTTGACCCTCAACCCTAATCCCTCAACCCTAAACACTATCCCTAAAGGCTCAACCCTAAACCTTAATCCCTTATCCCTAAACTCTAAACCCTATCCCAAAACCCTCAACCCTCAACCCTCAACCTTAAACCTTAATCCTTCAACCCTAAACCTTACAGGTTAAACCCTAATCCCTTATCCCTAAACCCTAAAGCCTATCCCTCAACCCTTAACCCTTAAACCTTATACCCTAAACCCTCTACCCTTGACACTCTACTTTAACCCTAATCCCTCAACCCTAAACCTGAATCCCTCAACCCTAAACCCTCAACCCTCAACACTATACCTTAAACCCTAATCCCTCAACAATAAACCTTAATCCCTCAACCCTCAACCCTCAACACTATACCTTAAACCCTAATCTCTCAACCCTCAGCCATCAATCTTAATCCCTCAACCCTCAAACCTAATCCCTCATCCCTAAACCCAAAACACTATCCCTATTCTTAAAACCTCAACCCTCGACACTATACCTTAAACCCTAATCCCTTATCCATAAACCCTAAACCCTATCCCTCAACCCTTAACCCTTAAACCTCTAACCCTAAAACCTATCCCTAAACCCTTGACCCTCAACACTATATCTTAAACCCTAATCCCTTAACCCTTAGCCCTAAAGCCTCAACCCTTAAACCTTAAACCTTCAACCCTAAACCCTATCCCTAATCCCTCTACCATTGACACTCTACTTTAAACCTAATCCCTCAACCCTCAACCCTATCCCTAAACCCTCAACCCTGCACCCTCAACCTTAAACCCTAATCCATCAACCCTAAACCCTAATCCCTCAACCCTAAACCCTATCCCTAAGCCCTCAACCCTCAACACTATACCTTAAACCCTAATCCATCAACCCTAAACCCTAATCCCTCAACCCTAAACCCTAAACCCTCAACCCTCAACACTATACCTTAAACTCTAATCCCTCAACCCTCAACCCTAATCCATCATCACTAAACCCTAAATTCTATCCCTATTCCTAAACCCTCAACCCTTGACACTATACCTTAAATCCTAATCCCTTACCCCTAAACCCTAAACCCTATCCCTTAACCCTTAACGCTTAAACCTTAAACCCTAAAACCTATCCCTAAACCCTCAGCCCTATACCCTCAACCATATACTTAAGCCTTAATGCCTCAACCCTCAACCCTATACCTTAAACCCTGAAGCCTACACCCACAAACCCTCATCCCTATACCCTATAACCTCACCCTTATACCCTAAACCCTGAATATTGTGCCTTAACCCTATACTTACATTAAAGTTAAACCATACGCACTCTCAACCCAAGTCACCCTATGCCTTATATACCTTAAACCCAATATCCTAAACCCTAATCCCCATGCCTTACACACTTAATCTTATACACTCAACAACCTGAATATTAACCCTCAGCTATAACCCTCAACCCTCTAACCTCTACCCTCTACCCTCTACCTGTTACTTAAGCCCTAATCCCTCAACCCTCAACCCTAAAAACTATACAGGCTCAGGTCCTTATATACCCAAAACCCAAAACCCTTACATACATACATACATGCATACATACATACATGCACATATGCACATATAGACATACATGCATAAATACATACATGCAAACATGGATACATATATACATACATACAAGCATGCATACATGTACATACATACATACAACCATACATACATACCTACAAGCATACATATATACATATATACATCCATCAAACATACTTACCAAACTTGAACATAAATCATTCAAAGGGAGACATAATGCGAGCGCATTATAACGTGCTTGCGTTATGTTGGACTGGGCAAACACTAACAAACTATCATGTCCCCATATCAAGGAATTGTTTAAATTAAAGATTTAGCCATAGTCCATGATATTATCTATAACTATTCTAAATATAAATAACAATTATAATCATTAATATAAATATAAATATTAAAATAGCATATTATTATTAGATAATAACAATATATGATAATAAATATAAATATTAATATTAATTATTATATAACAATACATGTTTATAAATATAAATATTAATAAAAATTATATATATATATAAGAGTAAACATAAATATAATATTATAAGTTAATTATTATAAATATTATAAAGTCTATCATGTCCCGATATTAAGACATTGTTTAAATTAAAGATTTAAACAACATGATAAAAATCGGCGAAATTGCTTTGGTAAAATATATGGTTTTTAGTCAATTTAAATGATAGAGATAATTACCTAAATATATATTATTATTAATACATATTTTCTAATAAATAATATTAAATAATATTACTATATTAATATTCTTTCTATAACTAAAATATAATATATCTATTTTAATTGACAAGAGTCATAAATGACAATGATAAATATAAATATTAATAATTGATATATTATTATATTATATATAGGAATAAATATAAATAACATAAATATTGATATAAATATCAATATTGTTAATATAAATATAAATAATATTATTATTATCCGATATGATAATTAAATAAACTAATACAAAGTGAGAGAAGTAGCTCCCATAAGATAAAGTCAGTGATCGGCAATCAAATATAAATAAAATATGTATGCGATGATTATAATTACAACCATTATAAGATGAGTTTATTAATATGTAGCAAAATCACTAAAAGCCACAATCTTTGGTAAAAAAAACCCTTGGAAATATATAAAAGGGCATAAGGGGTATGATGGAAATGTGTGTGAAAGTATATATTATAAAATATATAAACAACAATAGCAATACAATAAAAATTATATTAGTCATTCCATCCAGCCAGGAAAACATTGGAAAATAGAAAGAAGGTAGCAACAATAGGTAAGGAATCCCAAGTAAAGCTACAACAGGTAAGTAAGTATTTATATTTACTTATTATTTGTAAGAATTTATTTTGTTCAATTTATAATTTGTAAGATATAAATGATAAAGTTATTAGGTAGGATCTAATATATGTGTTTATGAAATTCTCATAATGAAATGTTAGTTATTATATGAAATAAGACATATTACTTGTTGAATCATGTGAGCAATTAGAATAATAAGTATATCTCTACAAAGGGATTGATTATGAGATCACCTTTAATAAGTAATCAACATGACCATGGAGTACCAGGCTAGGATTAGTAGCCTTCCTCTTAATCCACCTACACACCTTATAAGTATGAGACTGGTGGTTAGAGGGAATCTACTGTCTAGCACTCAGGCTGGAAAGTCATTGCCCCTCTGAGCTAAGAGCAAAGTATTTCCAAGTGTAGCATGAAGCTCTTAGACATAGGGTAAGAATGAAGTATTGCCGGGTGTAGCATGAAGTTCTTGACCCTATGGTTGCGAAGGACCTAGATAGTATTAATGGCCTAACAGTAGGTGAAGCTTGAGCTGGCTTTAAGCCCCTCCGAGCCAAGTGTGAAGTACCTCCGGATATTGAGGTGAAGCCTTAACACACCCTCTCATATTAGGAGAGTGGTCTGATTAATGGGTAGGATTACGAACGTCCTCCCCGAGGTATGTCCATGACTCATGTGTGATTAAATATATAAGATAGATCATGAACATGGATATATGACTAGAAAGGATATGAAATAAATAGAGTTTATTATTGTTAAGCACTTTATGTGAACATGATGAAATGATTTGTATACTAATGTGCTCTTTTACAAGTTGAAATTATTTTCAAGGTTGCAAAAATTTTGGCTTGCTAAAAGGGAACATTACACAAACATACAAAAAAGGAAAAAAACCACAACATAATGCGAGCGCATTATATTTTTCTTTGGGAAACCCAAGCCTTAGGCTTGGGATTTTCTTTGGATTTCCAACCTAAAGGCTTGGAGTGCATTTCCAACGTCCATAGACATGTTTTTGCAAATTCTACAAGATTTCACGTAATTTTGTTCATGCTAACCCTTAGATTTGTACATGTTTCAAGGTCAAACAAATTGAACACCTAGGTAATGTTAGGCTTTCTCTTAGCTATTTAACGATGTATTTTTTTCACATTTTGACAATGTTAAGCCTTCCATCTTTAATTTCTTTTGTTTGTATATCTATTTTTGGGCAAAAACTAGTGTTTAGTCTTTTTTCATTATAAATTAATTGTTCATTGAAATTTCAAATAAATTACATTTTTATAAACTAGACTCCATTCTACACATTAAAAGAAATTAATTAGTTTTCAAAATTTATAGGGGTAGCACAACCAAAATTCTATTTTTAGGATGTGTCCACTTTGAAAATTAGTAAAAAATGAAATATTTATTAAAAATTATCAGAAAAATCAGGCATAAACTACATGCTGTTAGCTAATTTCTCACTAAAGTGATTTTAAAAATACCAAAAAAAGTTAACCTTTTGAGGGAGCCACAAAACATGATATGTTATTTTTTTGATAGAAACAACACCAATTTCTGTGGCTCCCTATTTTGAACCCCTTAATCTATACCATTTTCAAAAAAAAAAAATAGTTTAGAAAGTAGACTCGGAGCACTATGAACATTGTTTTGGTTGCATCTTCAAATTTTGAGTGTAACTATGCTCAATTTCTCATCCAAAGTTAGTATTTCCTAATTTCAGAAAAAAAGTGGCCACTTAAGACCCCTTTTTGGACCCCCATCTTCTTTTACTTACCCATATATCCTCTCATCCTCAACACATCCCAAGTGCTCAAGTCTTTATTTATGTACTAAACTAGAGATTTATGAAACCTCTCTACTCTACATGCTTGGTAGTCGACATAGATATTGTTATGTTGGAAAAAGTAACCTTGGTGGCTTTCTTCTCTTAAGGTTTAGCTCCCGAGTCATTTAGAATGCATTTAGAGCATCTTGCATGATTTTGATGACTCTTGATAAGAAAACCATGAAGTTTCATGGCAATTGGGACTCAAGGGGTGCACTTAACATGAATCTTGCCTAAAATAGGGGGAAGGACTTGGGTGCCTGCACCCTAGTCCTACCTTATTTTAGGCCAAGACCTATTTCAAAGTGTCAATTTATGACCATTATTTACATTCTATGCTAACATGGTAAGTTTGAATTATGAAATTCTTAGCAGGAATGTTTGTAGTTGCATATATAAGCATGATTAGGTTATCATTTATAAACTAGATGGCAATTGTGAATTTGTGGCTTATGTGAAAGTGATTCAAGGCATTCATTGTGTTGCAAAGAAAAAATTGTGTGGTTCTTGTGTTTGTATTTGTAGATTTGGCATCCATCTCCTCATTGTTGGAAACAAGGCAGATAACTGAGAGGGGGGGGTGAATCAGTTATCTTAAATATTTTAACTTTCTCTTCTTCTTTAATATTAATGCAACATCAAAAAATAAGAGCATACATAATCATGAGAGAAAAAAAAAATCAACACATAACACAAGGAGTTTTATGTGGAAAACCCTATTAAGGGAAAAACCATGGGGTGACTAATCCAAGATTATATTCTCTATTAAAAGAATAAGAAGTACAAAATGGTACTTGCCAATTAGGGCTCACTGCCCGAGCACACTACTCACAAGAGGCACACTACCTACAAGAGACTCACTATCTACAAAGTTTATAGAAGGTAACCAGGTATTTGAACTGATGAGAGGCATCCACATATGCTAAGGTTCAATTCCGGTCAGGCTCAATATACTGATCTACTGCACTTCATTCTTCCTCTGCTTTAGTGTTGCTGTTCTGTCACATACCGGACTTGTATTGCTGCTTCCATAATTATTTCTACCTTTACTTGCACATTCTCATACCACATACACACCTTCCTACTGAAATCCATCTAGTATATATATCCGCACCAAGGATTTCAACATCTTTCTAGTCAGCAACTGGAATACTCAAGATATTTACAAAACATTGATCCATTGGCTGAATCCATGCTTAATATGTGATGCGTATCAAAAACATAGACATATAAGTCATCAATCATGTTGGCCAACCATGTATGATCCCTCAAATAGCTTGATCACCATCAATTTCTCATCCAGATTAAAGTTTGATGCTATGTCGGTTAGTTCTTCCTCAGTCTACTCTACCTATCAGGAACCCAACACTTAGATGCTCATACCTTTTCACTCATTCATCATCGGAGGCTCAATCTCTGGAATGTAGTAGTCATGGTACTCCTCTTGACTTGTCCAAATCTGCAACTTGCTGAGTTACACCATCTGAGAGATCTAGACCTGATTGTTAGACCTTGCTGCATGCTCTGTTCTTGTTCATCAGACCAAAACATTCTTCAATCTGACTTCCGGTATAGACATACTATGTGCTACAGATGTGTGGGATGGACTTTGTTGCCATCAGTGACAACACTCATGAAGCCACATAGTCTCTCTTGCCAACAATCTTCCCCTTTGGCATTGATGGCAACACTTAGCGAAAAATGACTAAGTGTCATAACAAACTCCCCCTTGGCTGATGCTCTATCTTATGTACACTTTTACAGAAGCTCCCCCTTAGTTGGATTCCACATTTTTCACTACTCCTCACTCCCCCTTTGACATCAATGGAAAAGGGTGAAATTCGCACACCAAAATTTGTAAAAATCAACCTATACATTGTCGCATGAGTATATATACACGTTATACTTACATATACTTAAGTATATCCGCAAAGGTGGTCTTCAACTGTACAAATTATGTTGCCCAACTTTGCTTCATCCTGTCCAAAATTGAGATGTGACCACTCAAAAAAAATGTATAAGCTTCTACCCTTCTTAAGTCTGTCAGATCACTGGTCTGGGCTGTAGTTTGAGCATCAGTTAAGGCCTCATACATTGCCTCTAACTTAGGGATAATTATCCCTAAGTTCACTCATCCTACTTATTATATTCTTCTTCTCCTTTTCAAGCCTCTTTATTTCATTTATAGTGGCAATAGCCTAGCACTCTTGATTCATTATGGATGTGGTGAGAGGATCAAAATTATGAGATAAACTTGACAGTTTACATTCTTGTTCTTTCACCTTCTTTTCAATATCCTCTGTCACTTTAGACCAGGATAGACAAAAATTTGTATATTTCTCCACCATCTTTAAGAGCATTTTCTAGGCTCTTTATCCCAATATCCAGGGTTCTCCTATCATTAGCTATGAATACCTGTACTTCAGAGAATCTCTTTCCTAAAAATTCTTTCTGGACCTTTTCTTCTGCCGATTTCTCTAAGGAATCAAAATGAGTGTTGACAGAGATTATCAAAGATTTAAGGTTACCAGATGGAGAGGCCGAAGTATCCTTTTGGAAGGATGGAATGATCTTCTCTAGCACTTCTGATGCAATCTCTATCAGCTCACAATCTTCCATGTGAGACTTCAGAAGCTTTTCTTTTTCTTTAGCTTGGGCAAAGGATGTTATCTTCATTGTCTGGACCAGAGAGAGGGAATCAAAATTGAGTGGTCCTTGAAAGAGTTCCAGTTCATCTAACTCCATCATCTCTTTGTTCAAGAATTTCTTCGCTACCTCTGTAGTGTCTCTTGCCAGAGATTTAATCTTTTCTTTTGGAATCTTTGAGTTGTCATTAGAGATCTTCTCTGTTTGCTCTTCTTCTCTTCCCTTTACCTCTTCTTCTTGACTCACTTTTTCTTCTTTTCTTCCTTCTCCTTCAGCTCCTGAGTTTGGAATGTCTGCAGTAGGATCTAGAGGAGAGATGTTGACTTCTTCATGGATTTCCTCTTCTAGAACAGAGGAATCCAAGTCCTTAGACTTCTCCTCATCCATCTCTTTTAACTCTTCTACATTTTTCTCAGTAGATTCTTCTTTTGATGTACTTAATCCTTCGACATCCATGGTAGAAGGTTATTCATCTATGTCCTCTATAACAGGAAGATTGAATCTTTTAAATGCATTCTGGAGGATGTCTTCTATTTCTCTTACTACTTGATCAATCTCTCCAAGCATAAGTTTGTTCATTCTTGCTTTGCTCCAGAACTCATCCTTGCAATCCTTAAAGATCATGTTCATTTGTTTTGGAGTAATGGAAGGATAGAGCTGAATAGCAATCTATGCTTGGATCTGTAGGTCATTTGGCTTAGCATTCTCCTTTCTCAGTTCAAGTACCTTCTCTAGACTTTTGGGAATTAAAGAGATGATTTCAATGAATGCGTTATTATAAATGTTTAGGTACCTGACTGTAGCATCTTCCAAGATTTTCTTGTCAGTATCACTATATTCATCATAAAATTTAGTGACTGGTTGCAGGTTCCCATCTACTGTGACTGCCTTGATGATATCATCAATAGAGAGAGTAGGCCTTTCAACAAGTTCTTCTACCTCTTCTTCTTTGTTTTTACTGGTAGAGGATTCTCTGGATGTTTTCTTCTTCTTCATTTTCTTAACTTCCTCATCAAATTATTTTTCTTCATCATCCTTTTGGCTTATGTATGACCTTGTGGCCTTTGTTTTCATTCTCTTCTCTCCCTTTTCAGATGTCTTGGCTTCCGATTTTGAGGCTCTTGAGCTCTTAGAGGTACCAAGTGCTGAGCTCTTGGAGGATCTAGTCCGGGACGAGGCTTGTACTAGAACACTTTCTTTTTCTACTTCTTGTTTCTCTTTCTCAGCTCTTTCTATTTTCTCTCTATTTGCATCAAATGCCTCCTTTGATATGCCATATTCTTTGGAAATTTCCTCTACTTCCCTTCTCACTTTTCTTTTCATCTCTGGTTGTCTCAGTTCAACATGTATCTTTACACTTAATTCTTGATAGGTTCCAAACCTTTCTACCTCAAGGTCCTTAAGCTGACTCAGCAAGTGTTGGACATGCAACTCCAGGATTTTCTCATCTACCTCATAGCCCATTGGCATAATCCAGACTATTCTAGGCTCAACTACCTCCATTAGGCATTGATCAATGTCTACCATGAAGCATACTATATCCTTATATTTTTCAACTATTGTTTGAGGAATTCTTTCTCTGGCCTGCATCATACCTTGGAAGTTCTTAAATATCTCCAGAGTGTTGTACTTTGAGCCTTGGCATCACCAAGCCCATACATGTAGTCTCTGATTTGTATGGCAACTGGTCTGTCATTTTGCCATTCCCAACCACTTGATTCGGGTAGCTCATTCATATAGTAAAGGAATAAACATAGTATTAAGCCACCATACTTGAATGAGTTATTCTTGTCCTTCTTGATTTTCTATAAGTTTTCTAACAGTTGGTTCAGGAGAAGGTCTCATAGATCATAATCTGCATTTTCCCTTAGCATCTGATATGCAGTATATATTGCAGTTCTGAACACAGAATTCTCCCTGCTACAGTGATAGATTTAATAACCAATTATCATAGAGGCAAATTTGATATCTGGATCTATGATATCTTCTATTGTCATGGCTCTTTTGTCAAACTTAGATCTGGTAGCCTCACTTACTGTCTAGTTCTTAACAGATTTGAGTGTAGGTAACCCACTGGATGAGTGCAATACAGTTACTACCCTAATTGCATCTTTTGTTATCTTGAAGGCTTCATCAACCACATGAAGTCATCAAGTATTCTGCTAAGAACATACCAGACCCATTCATCTTCTGCAAAATAGGGAAAGTGGATGCAATGTCCAAAATGCTTATCCTAGAGGGCCTTGTATTGAGGTTTAAGTTCAAATGTTTCATCTATTAATTGTTTATGATAGATATACATCAGCTTGGATTCCCCAAATTCCTCAATATTGGCATGTATGTACACACTAACATCTTCTACATGCAGAACCCCATGCGGAATGCTAGAGAAGGCGCCTAACGGAACAACTTCTAGGGATTTGTAGGGGTGTTTCTTGAACTTTGGGCACGGCCTATCAGTGATCTTAACAACATTTGGAGTAGCCATCTTTGCAAAGGATTCAGAGAGAGATTTTCAAAAATGAAAATACCTTTTTATGCTTCTAGGGTTCACAAAATGAGCCGAAAAGACCACTAGTTGAATCGGATTCTATGGTTGATCTTTGAGAAGGTCAAAACAATCTTGATGCAGAGCTCTTCCTTTCTTCTTCTCGAATGCAAATGTGCAAATGATGAATAAAGAAACCCTTTTATCCCTACACAAACCCTAATTTCCTATTGCAATAAATGCACAACTTAAGTTATTCTGATTGCCTTGTTCTTCCTTGTTCTGAGATAGATCTTTCCGAATCACTGAGATGCACTTAGAATTATTTTTAGTGATAATTGACAATGTATCTCCTTTCCTCCAATCATGCCATTTATCCACAGATCAAGATATTTCAATTTTGAATCATACCAAATCTAACTGTGAAAATCCTACTTTTACTAGATGGCTATCAAACCAGATCAATCTTGGATGATTAAACTCTTCAAAACTCCTTGCGGATCTTTCATATTTCTATCAAGGGTTATTTAGATATTTCTTTAAGAACCCTTTAATCTGCAACATTCCATGTGCCAAATTTTAGGCACCAATTGACTGGCTAGGGGAATTTACTTTCCTTTGTGACTCCCCCTAAGCCAGAGCTCATCTATTTAGTTTTTGAAAGGAATATCAGCACCAGATTCTGGTGCGGATCCATCCCCAATATTTTATGTACATTTCTTCACCCAAATCTTGTTCATCTCCCTTTGAACTTCATCCACATTCACTTTTCCTTTTCCTTTGTCTTGATTTTGATTATGATGCACCAGACCCTTTTTATCCTGAATCTTACTTCTACAGAATTTGGAAAAATACCAGATCTATTGTAATTGTAGAAAACAACATTTCTTTGCATATTTGACTAATATCTTTTTGAACTGCATTGATTAGCCATATGTCCCATTCCATTGCAGGCAAAGCATCTTCCATTGAATTAATTGTTTATTTGCATATTTCTACATTCATGAGATTTGTGAGCATACCTTTTGCAGTTGAAACACTATCCAGAGAAGGATGAATTAGTCTGATTCATTCTTCTTCTGCACTAAGTTGCTTTATGACTGAAGTTGTTGCAATTGTAGTAGTATCCATTGAAGGATGGATATCTTTGATCATTTGGCTACCTTACCGGAGGTCTTCTAGGCCTGTTTCTTTGATTTCCTGATCCAGAGCTCTTCTGACCAGATCCGGATCTTTCACCTTTCTCATAACCCAAACCATGCTTGTCATCTACCCTTTTTTGGCTTTCAAGAAGAAATTCAAGTTGAGCTGAGTTTATCTTGAATTTTTCTTTGTATTCATTTGTTGTTTGAAGATCTTGTTTAAGAGTGTCTATCTAATTCTCAAGTTGTTCTTCATTATCTCTAGCTTCTTCAAGATTAGATTCTAGATGCCTAATTATTATGTCCATTTTGTGGCAGTCCTTTGAGTTCTCCTTGAGAGATTGTTTTAGATTATCTTCAATTTTTCTTTTCTGTTCAATTTCTTGGGTGAATCTCATAACCCCTGATTCCATTTCATGCCTTACCATAATGACTGCTTTTGATAGCTTCTCACATAGCTTGTTTTTCTCATTCAGATCTTCATTAGTATCATTGGCTTCACTTTGACTTGCTAATTGTTGAAGAAGTTCCTTTCTCTTTTTCACATAGATACTCAGTTGTTCTTTTAGCTCATTTATGAAATCATCAGCTTGTTTGAGTCTTTCTCTCAAGTTGTTGACTTTAGAGTGAGATTTCTCAAGATCATCTAAGGCTGACTGAAGTTGTTCCTTCATACCATACATATCCATTGAGATTCCTAGATCTTCCTCAAGCTGTTAGGCTCTATATAGAGGAACTTAGCTCTGATACCAATTGTTGGAAACAAAGCAGATAACTAAGAGGGGGGGTGAATTAGTTATCTTAAATATCTTAACTTTGTTTTCTTCTTTAATATTAATGCAACATCAAAATATAAGAGCATACGTAATCATGAGAGCAAAAATAAAATCAACACATAACACAAGGAGTTTTACGTGGAAAACCCTATTAAGGGAAAAACCACAGGGTGACTAACCCAAGATTGTATTCTCTGTTAAAAGAATAAGAAGTACAAAATGACACTTGCCAATTAGGGCTCACTACCCGAGCACACTACTCACAAGAGACACACTACCTATAAGAGACTCACTGTCTACAAAGTTTATAGAAGGTAACCAAGTATTTGAACTAATGAGAGGCATTCACATATGCTAAGGTTCAGTTCCTGTTAGGCTTAATATACTGATCTACTGCACTTCATTCTTCCTTTGCTTTAGTGCTGCTATTCTGTCACATACCAGACTTGTATTGCTGCTTCCATACTTATCTCTACCTTTATTCACACATTCTCATACCACACACACACACCTTCATACCAAAATCCATCTGGTATATATATCTGCACCAAGGATTTCAACATCTTTCTAGTTAGCAATCGGAATACTCAAGATATTTATAAAACACTGATCTATCGATTGAATCCATGCTTAATATGTGATGCATATCAAAAACAGACATATAAGTCATCAATCATGCTGGACAACCATGTATGATCCATCAAATAGCTTGATCACCATCAATTTCTCATCCGGACTAAAGTCTGATGCTCTATTGGTCAGTTCTTCCTCAGTCTACTCTACCTGTTAGGAACCCTACACTTAGAAGCTCATATCTTTTCACTCATTCATCACTAGAGGCTCAATCTCTAGAATGTAGTAGTCATGGTACTCCTCTTGACTTGTCTAAATCTGCAACTTGTTGAGTTACACCATCTAAGATATCCGGACCTGATTGTCAAACATTACTGCATGCTCTATTCTTGGTCACTAGACCAAAACATTCTTCAATATGACTTCTGGTATAGACATACTATGTGATGCAGATGTGTGGGATGGACTTTGTTGCCATCAATGACAACACTCATGAAGCCACACAGTGTCTCTTGCCAACACTCATGGCATGAAGATCATCTTCCTTCCATGAGATCTTCACTACAAGGTGATATCAATTGTGTTTTCTATCATTTATCATTTAGATTTTGCCACTATTGTGCAGGGATACACACTCTCTATCTGACAACGGTGTCCGGAGGGCTTGAATGTCTCTCTGGGGCTTAATTAAGGCAAGCCTCTAAACACCACAACCCCAACCCACTTTTCTGTGATTGCATGTTACAGGTTGTGAAAGTAAAAGAAGTGGAGTTGCAAGAGAGTAGTGCAGACTATCAAAATTGCAAATCAGAGAAGAAAATAAGGACATCAACTCAAGGGCCCACTCATTAGTCCTCTTGATCCCGCAACAATAAAATCTCTAGAACAATAGGAATAGGTTGCAGAAAACATTCCCAGATCTTGACAAAAACTATGGCACTGGACTACATTATCCGCTCATTACTCCCTAAATTTTCTACACACTAAACTTCAAAATCTAGTATGCATTTGATTGTCATTTGTTATCTCTGTGTGTGATCATTTTCTGTAATTTGTCCATTTGTTTACAGATTTACAAAATTAGGGCTTTGAGCATAATTGGGATTAATTAAATAATAAATTTACACAATTCCAATCTTCCCTTATGCTCCAAGTGGCAGGTGATCTGTAGTAGAGTTCTCTACTTAGTTGAATGTCCTTGAATGTTTAGTGGTGAAAGGAGGATCAACACAAACCATTAAAACCAAACCCTAAACATTTTTCACATTAAACATTTTGGTGAACCCGTGTTTTTAGATTTTTTGCACCTTTCTAAGTGTTGTGCTTCATATTTACACCCATTTCATTCATTCATATCATTTTTCATCTTATTGCATTTAAAAATTTACAAAAAAAATGAAAAATTTGTAAAATTTGAGAAAATTGGCATTTTTAGCTTGCATTTTCAAATATTTTGAATTAGTTGGCATTCAATTTCAATAAATTTCTATCATTATCATCATAGCTGATTTAAAATATAATTTTTTTTCATTCATTATTCGTATATATTGTATTTTCATGATCAATTTGATAAAAATTGTTTGAAATTGTGCATTTTTCCATATAACCTAGTTTTGCATTAGCTAGGGTTTATAGTCAAAATCTTGTTTTAGATTTTACCACCCTTTTAAAACACTCATTAGGACTGACTTCTAACTATAGTGTTTCATCATAGTGGTTTTCTTGCAAAATTTCATGCCTAGGGTTTGAAAACATTGCTTTTTCACTAGATTTTGGCCTTATTGACTCTAGATTTGCATCATAGGTGTGTTGTAAAGGATTTTTATGCACTAATTAGATGTTATCAGGGTTATTATCTTCTATCCCTCCTAAAATTCTTTATAACACACTTTTTATTGGGCCCTTGCATTGAAAATTGGTGAAAACTTGCATATTTTGGCTATATTTTCACTAGGGTTTGACTTAGATTTGCACTCCAAGTGTGTTGTGATGGATTTTATGGATTTAGGTCACTAATATTATTGTTTTAATAAGTTTTACCTCCTAAAATTCTCTACATGAGAGGAACCTCTTGCAACAATATAATAAAAATTTCACGAAATAACAGAAATAGCAAAAACACAGAAGGAATTTATTGATCACAGGCCACTTCGAGGGAGAAACCTCCTTTGAGAAAGCTCAATACAATAAATTCAACATGTACTTATTTACTAAGTCTAATCTAAACAACTATTACTTCCCATGAATGTGGGATAATATAATATATTCATAGGATGACTTACAAAGCATATGCATCCAACAACAATATACTAACAAAGTAAAGAGAAGGGTTAAAAATGGGTTCCTAACATCCCCTCCCTCTTAGAAAAGCTTTGTCCTCAAAGCTTAAGATGTGGAAATTGTTGCTGAATCTGAAGGAGTGCTTCCCATGTAGCATCCTCTAGTTGCATTCTGTGCCACTGAATTAATACCTCTATGATGGATCGAGAGCGAAGCTGACGAGTGAGCCTGTCGAGAATCACCTCTAGCTACAAAATGATGGATCCTTTGTTATCTAGTTATAGTAAAACAGTTTGTGCTCTGATGTTGGTGCCAAGAACTTTCTTTAGACAAGATACATGAAATATTGGATGAATGTGGGAAGAAGGAGGAAGCTCCAATTTATAAGCAACTAACCCAATCTTCTGAAGAACCTTATATGGCCCATAGAACTTTGGAGCCAGCTTATGATGCCCTTTGAGTTTCAGGGATGATTACTTGTATGGATGTAGACGAAGAAAAACCATATCACCTACTTGAAAACTGCACTCAGAACAGTGTTGATCGACTTGTTGTTTCATTTGATTTCTTGCCATGTGAAGAATGTCCTACAAAATGCGAAGAATCTTATCTTAGGTTCAGAGAATTGTGTTGACTGCCTGGACTGGTGAACTGCTGGGGGTGTATGGAAGGAGCACTGGCGGTGCCTGACCATAGACTACTTCATATGGAGTCATTTTAGATGCAGTGTGGTAGGAGGTATTGTACCACCATTTAGCGAGAGGGAGCCACTTTGCCCACTGATGTTGTTGTTTTGAGGTGAAGCAATGAAGATAAGTTTCCAAATATTTGTTGATAATTTTAGTTTGACCATCTATTTGTGGGTGATATGCCAAACTCATCTTCAGTTTGGTGCCAGTGTGTCGAAATAGTTCTGTCCAAAATGACTGGTGAAAGTTGCATCACGATCTGAGATAATGGAAGAAGGGATGCCATGAAGACGAAAGATCTGGTCCATGAAAATTTGTGCGACTGAGGAGGTAGTATAGGGATGGTTGAGGGCACAAAAATGACTATATTTAGAGAGGCAATCAACCACAACCAAGATCACTATCTTCCCTCCAGATTTAGGGAGCCCCTCAATGAAATCCATAGAAATATCTGTCCAAATCCATGTAGTGATGGGCAAGGGTTCGAGCAATCTAGGAAGGAGTGTCATTTCACCCTTGTTGTGTTGGTAGGTATCACATTCAGCCACCATCTATTGAATTGTCCTTTTCATTCCCTTCCAAAAGAAGTTACGTTGTGCCTGCTCATAAGTTTTTAGGAACCTAGAGAGCCCTGCCAATGGAGAAGCATGGAGTTCATAGAAGATAGCTTGTTGAATGTTTGTGCTCTGGGGAAGCACCAGATGACCCTTGTATCTTAGAGAAGCATCATCCCAAGAGTAATATGGTACAACAGAAGGGTTATTGGCCAACGTCTAGATGATTTGAGATAATGAAGAGTCATTGACATAGCCCTGTTGGACATATTCCAACCAATTTGGAACATGCATAGAAATAGATGAAAGAGAAGCTTGGTCATCAAATGTGTGAGAAAGAGCATCCGCCACAATATTGTCCTTACCCATCTTGTAAGTGATCTCATAGTCATAACCCATGAGTTTGCTAACCCATTTTTGTTGTGCTGGGGAGGAGACCCATTGTTCTAGGAAATATTTCAGACTCTGATGATCAGTCTTGATGCAAAAATAATTCCCTAGTAGGTATGGCCACCACTTCTGTACTACATGCAAAATAGCCATCATTTCATTCTCATATGTAGAGAGTACTAAATTCTTACCAGAAAGGGCTTTGTTGGTGAATGCAATGGGATGTTCATCTTGAAGGAGAACAACACCAAGTCCATTGCCACAAGCATCACTCTCAATAGTGAAGGGCTTGGAAAAATCTATCATAGCTAGTACAGGTGTAGTACAAATAGCTTGTTTTAGTTTTTCAAATACACAATCAATAGCATGTGTCCATGTAAAAGAATCCTTTTTCAACATAGTTATTAATGGAGCTGTAATCTTCCCGTAATCCTTGACAAACTTGCAATAGTAGCCAGTAGTCCCAAAAAACCATGAAGGCTCTTGAGTGTCTGAGGATGCTGCCAATTTTTCATGGCATCTATTTTGGCAGGATCCACTCGAAACCCTTAGGCTGAAACAATATGCCCAAGATACTCCACTTCCTCCTAGCTGAAAACACATTTAGACTATTTTGCACAGAGATGATGATTAGAGAGAAGTTGTAGTACAAGATCCAGATGTTGGAGATGCTCAGCCCATGTTTTACTATAGATGAGGATATCATTAAAGAAGACCAAAATGAATTTCCACAAGTATGGCCGAAATATTTTATTCATCAATGCCTGGAATGTTGAAGGAGCATTAGTGAGGCCAAAGGGCATGACCAAAAACTCATAGTGGCCATCATGCATGTGGAAAGTTGTTTTAGGGATATCATCCTCATGAACCTGAATTTGGTGATACCTAGAACGCAGATTCAACTTGGAGAAAAAATGAGCACCATGAAGCTCATCAACAATAAGAATCTGAAACTTATCCTTGATTGTGATGTGATTAAGTGCTTGGAAGTCAATGCAGAGGCACCATGACCCATCTTTTTTGGGAGAAGAAGAACTGGTGAGCAAAAGGAACTGGTACTAGGGCAAATAATACCTTGCTTCAGTAAGTCCCGAATGAGAATCTCAATCTTTGTCTTTTGGTGAAATGGGTAGCGGTAGGCCTAATGTTGGGAGGAATTCTTCTAGGAAGGAGCTAAATATGGTGGTCCTCTAGTTGTGAAGGTGGTAATGCCACTGGTTTGGCAAAGACACATGCATATCTATCCAAAATTTGTTGTAAATCTGAAGGAGTAGTGGAGACCGCTGATGGTTACATCTGAATGGAATGGAGCTAATGTGAATTCTTCTTAAGAAGCTTTTCCATGCGATGTGAACTGATGATGCTGAGAGACCCTAGTTGTAAGCCTTTCAATGTGTGTTTTTTCTCATTTTCTAAAAACTACATCCAAAGTTTAGCAAAATCCCATAAGATGGGTCCAAGTGTACATAACCATTGAGAGCCCAAAACCACATCACATCCGCCTAAGGGAAAGGAAAACATGTCAAAGCACAGGTTATAATCTCCAATAGAGATACATACATTGTGAAACTTCCCTTTACAAGGTAATGTGACCCCATTAGAAATCATGACTTCAAAGCTGGAGCAAGGATGGACAAAACAATCAGCCTGTTTGGTGATCCCAGGTTCAATGAAGTTATGAGTGCTACCATAATCAATGAGTATTGTAAGAGGGAGCTTCTTGAAGTAACCCTTGACCCACATGGTTTGTGGGGTGGTGATTCCTGCTAAAGTATGGAGAGAAATCTCTGGGTGGTCTTCCTGAGAAGTAGGGTCAATAGGCAACTGTTGAGTTTTGACCTGATCATCAACTGTATCCTAAGCATCTTCATAAACTTCAGTTGTAGGTGGAGAATCCACATCCAAGAGATAGAGCTTTTGCTCAACACATCTATGTCCCCGAGTAAATTTCTCATCACAATTATAGAAAATCCATTTTTCTCTACATGCCCGCATCTCTGCTTTAGTCAAATGCTTGATAGGAGTTGTTCTAGGAGTTGGCGTGATTGGAGGTCTTTGGGAAACCATATTTCTAAATGGAACAAAATTGGATTTGGAGCATTGTTGAGTTGTGATCTTGTCCTCTGCCAACTTAGCCAACCCTAAGGCTTCCATCATTGTGCTAGGATGAAACATTTTAACCTCATATCAGATTGCATCCTTCAGACCACTGACAAAACAACTCCTAAAGAATTCATCAGACAATCCCTTTGTGTGATTGGCCAGTTTCTCAAATTCTGTCTGATATTCTCTCACAGTACCAGTTTGGTGAAGTTTAATGAGTGCTCCTATGAAGTCATCAAAAGCACTAGGGTCAAATCGTTGCAAAATAAGTTTGCAAAAATCTGTCCATTTTGGCTGTTCATGAGCCTTGATGTACCAATGGAACCATTGAAGGGCTTCATGTTCCAAATGAAAGGATGCAAGTGGGACTTTGTTGACATCAAAAGTATTATGCAAACTAAAATATTGTTCTTCCTGGTATATCCATCCAGTCAGATCATCACCATTGAAGCAAGGAAAATCAAGCTTCGGCACATAAAAATTGCTAGAAGAAGAGAACTCAGTGTCTACAGAAGACTCTAGCTGTCGTCTATTGTTCATGGATGAATGTTGAAGATTGTAGCTGAGAATTTTTTCATCTAGATCTTGGAGTTTGGTCTTGAGGGTTGCAAGTTCATCCTCCATGTTTTTTGCTCCTGCGTGGGTGACAACCATAACCAGGAGATTTTTTTTTCTTGAAATGGGTAGAAAAATAAAAATAGAAACTTTTTTAGTAAAGGGAAATTTGGATTTGGGAAAAACTCTTATGGGTAATTGGGGTTTGACTAGGTTTTGGACACTTTCTGAGGGGCGGGGAAGAAAAAAATGGGGATTTTAGAAGTGGGATGAAAGAATGGGAAAATTTGTCCAAGAGGGACAAAGGAGTAGAAATAGGAAATGAACGTTGTGATAAAATTTGAAGGTGATTAGGTGAGAATCGAAGAAGTTATGGGAAACCCTAAAAATAGACAAATGTGGGATTTCTAGCTTCGATAAGTGGAATTTGGGATAGGGTCCTCAAGGAAGGAATTATACATAATGAAATTCCAAGGGTTCCAGTGAATTTTGAGGGGAAATAGAGCTACAGCAAGGAAGATATGGTGAAAAAATAGATTTTTTTTCTGGAAACAATCTACAATAGGATCTGCAAACGGGTCTGGATAGATTCAATCTGCGATCTACCATCTAGCAATAGATATGGGCCCTAGGTATATTTGGCTACCTAAAGGTTTAGGGGAGTCACTCAGCTACCAATATTGTCTAACGACTTGCATATTGGGGTAGTACCCCTCACTCCATGGCTTAGGTAAAACTGATAACTACTTTTCCACAAATGACAGCTCTTGGTTTACCTCATGGATGGGAACTAGTCAATCAGGTAGGGGTCATTTCCCTTTTCACTGGCAAGTCCTCTCAATGGGCCAGCTACTTCGGGGTTCTGTGGTACTCCTCACAATGAGTTTTAGGGCTATGCCCAGGCACTTCCCATAGTTAAGCGGATAGGGATTATTCCTTGATCCAAACCTGCAATTGAAATGAACAATAAAGATGCAAAAAAAAGAACTGCAATAATCACAGTGCCTAGAGGCCACTGCAGAAATTTTTTTGTTTGGCAAAAATTCCACCCAGCGAGCCCAAGAAAGTGCTCTGATACCACATGAGAGGAACCTCCTGCAACAATATAATGAAAATTGTATGAACTAACAGAAATAGTAGAAACACAGAAGGAATTTATTGATTGCAGGCCACTTTGAGGGGGCAACCTCCTTTGAGAAAGGTCAATATAATAAATTTGTGGATGCCTTCATTGGCATCAACACGTACTTATATACTAAGTCTAATCTAAACAACTATTACTTCCCATGAATGTGGGATAATACAATATACTCATGGGATGACTTACAAAGCATATGTGTCCAACAACAATATACTAACAAAGTAAAGAGAAGGGTTAGACACAGTTTCCTAACAGTACAACACCCTTTTTATTGGGTCGTTGCATTGAAAATTTGTGAAAAATTACACATTTTAGTTTATTTTCACTAGGTTCTGACTTATCATCACACTAGGTTTGCATCAAAAGGTGTTGTGAAGGATATTATTGGTTTATTGGATTGATATCAAACATATTATTTTTTTTCCCTGATTAATTTCCTTACAACACCTTTTCTTTCACTTATTTGCATTGAAAAACATTAAAAAATCAAGCATTTTAGGTCATTTTCATACATAGTTTTACACTCATATTTTGCATAACTTTTCAGAAACTTTTAAAGTTTGATTTCACATTGATTTAAAAACTTATACACATGTCTTTTAATCACAACAATAATAATAGGTTCCCTCTTAGGCCTTACATGAAAAGAAGGTCCACGAACCTGAAATTGTGTTTACACCTCATGATAGAACAATTGGAGACACTCAAGGACCTCTTTATATCACTTTGAAGGTAATGGGAAATCTTGTGGATGGAACCCTTATTGATCCTAATTGCATGACTAATGTGGTAGCATAAAAGTTCCTCTATTTACATGGATTGATGCAAGGCTTTTATGACCCTTTGGACATGATGATTAAGACACATAAGGAAACCTTTATAAACAGTTCTAGAAAGATATCTTTATTGGTTACTGTATTTGAGAAATCTGTAGAACAATTATTTTATGTTGTCCCCATTTCTGACCTTTTTCACTTAAAATTAGGACACTCATGGTTGAAAACTATGAAAGTTGTCCCTTAAACTATTCATAACTGTGTAAAATTTCCTTTGAATGGGCAAATGCATACTATCCCTGGCAATAAGTATAAACCTTTGGTTACAAGACAACACTTTACCCTTGATTACTTTTGGGAAAGATTTGAAGTGGAACTGGAGCCACAGACAGATTTTAACTTCTTGAGCTATAGAAACTACAAAACAAAACTATTACATCAAGTGGCCGGTCCTTCTATGCAAGAAACAACAAGAGACAAACAAACTACATTTGAAGAGAATCCTAGACCGAAAGGAAATGAACCCTATGCTAAGGTTCCTCCCCCACCATCCTTACAAGGATTTGGGAGGTAGTCATCGAAAACAAAACATTCTACCTAGAAAAATGAGATTTCATCTTGGTGCTTCCTCCTCTAAAACACGAAAATCTATGGAAAAGCAAAATACTATCTTACAAGAGATAAGTGGTAAGACAAAAATAAATAGACAAGCAAGAGAAAGGAGGAGGAGATGACAAGCTTATGCCCAATGAATTACAACTCAACAAGAAAACATCTCACTTAACATTGAATCAAACAAAGAAGATCTTAAGAATGGACAACTTGAAGAAAAGAATAAGAGCTGGGCTATGGTACCTTATGTCCCACTTTCCTCTAACATTTAGGAGTGGGAAGATGATGATGATTTGATCGATGACAACCCTTAGTTTGGTTGTCCCTACAGGTAAATATTCCTAACCCTTTACCTCATGTGTTGTGTTTCCCCCGTGATGTGTTATGTGTTGTTTAGGCTTTCTGGGATGACCCTTGATACTCTTGTAAGGTTGAGGATACTGGGAGACCACCTCTATTGTGACCCTTCTTCTATTTGTATCATCATTCTTCTATATTGTTCTCCTTTATTTTCACTATTGTGTGCTGTGTCTTACGAACATAGCGTTGTAGTTGGTGACTTGGGGGCACCCTCCTATGTGACTGTCCCTAAGGCACTTGTTTCTCCTCTCTTGATTTATTATTTCCCTTCCTCTAGTGTTTCTATCTAGTGGGAAGATGAAAAATAAATTATATTGATATGGACGTAGTGTCCCTTCAATGAGAAATCAGAAAATGGACCAAGTCCATATATGACAATGGGGTTGATATATATTATCTGACGCTTGGCTAGTACAATCACTCCATGTGATCTTGATGTTGTCTCATCACACTTACAAACCATAACAATACTACTACTCTGTGCACTTTGTTTACCTTTGAATCTCACATTGGTTACACTTAGTTTTGAGATTTCTATGGTATAGCCCCACGGTTATACTCGATCTCTGAATCTGTAGTATAACCTTGGCTCTCTATGTGAATGATCATATGCATTGTTGTTTATCATGATTATATGGATGTTAACACTTTTCTTGTAGGAATGTGTTTGTCGGAACATTTGGCGATCGTAAAGTACATATCACCTCCGGGGGGCATGGGCTTTGTGAGAGTCCGTGTTCCCTTGTGTGTTTTCTACCTACCTTAATGTGCTTGATATTGACACATGATATCAACCACCTTAAGGTGGGGGCATAAATATGTAAGCTATCTGATTTAGATGCTAGTAAAGTGTGTTTGTTCTCAAGTGTAGTTTAAAGACTAGTGGCAATGAGTCCCTCCTACACTCTGAGATTTGTTTGAAATATATTACAATCATTTAAGCCCTCTGTGGAGGTGGGATATTGTGCATATCCTTTTTATCTTAATCCCTCTAAGGAGGAGGGGATGGTGTATTTCTCATGGAGAGTGCACATCCTATCATTTTTGAAAAGTCCTTTGCAAAGGTGGGGAGCGGATCTGTGACTATCCAAACCCTTAAGCATGTCTCGGCAATTGTTGTGGTGAAGCCCAATCATTGTTGTGTGCCTTTAATGTGCCTAATATGGTAATGAACCTAGAAATAGGAGCACTCCATTGCTTATCTACCATGTTTTCTCTGTGTCTTCTATGGGTGTGTGTAGTGCGTGTTTCTTCCCAAGCATAGTCTTAAAGACCAGTGGCAATGAGTCCCTCCTATGCTTTGGGATTTGTATGGCATGCCTTTTTTGTATGGCGTGTTTGTTCTCAAGTGCAACCTTAAATACTAGTGGTGATGAGTTCCTCTTGCACTCTGAGATATGTTTTGCGTGTGTTGCCCCATATGCAGTTTAAAGACTGGCGGAGATGAGTCCCTCCTGCATTATGGGTGGTGTGTTTACTTTCTTTGTACTTGCATTTGCATTTTATATATGAGAAAAAAGAAAAAGAAAATAATCACTATGTTTATTAATCCACTGTATTCACTATGTTTTGCGTATCTTCAATGTTGTCTTCTCCATGTTTTGTGTGACTATAACTATCTTCTTTGTGTTTTGCGTGTATGTTACTATCTTCTCTATGATTGGTGTGTCTTCTCTGTGCTTGGCGTGTTTGCTGCGTTTGTTGACCATACTTTAATGCATGTATTGGCCTTGTGTTTATACATACATTAAAGTGGGGACTAAATGTTATGTCAGAAAAAGTAACCTTGGGAGCTTTTTCCTCTTAAGGTTTAGCTCCCAAGTCCTTTAGAATGCATTTAGAGCATCTTGCATGATTTTAATGACTCCCGATGAGAAAACCCTAAAGTTTCATGGCAATTAGGACTCAAGGGGTGCACTTAACATGAATCCTGCCTAAAATAGGGGGAGGACTTGGGCACCTGTACCCTAGTCCTGCACCATTTTTGTTCAGGACCTATTTCAAAGTGTTAGTTTATGACTGTTATTTAGGTCCTATGCCGACACAGTAAGTTTGAATTATGAAATTCTTAGCAGGAATGTTTGTAGTTGCATATATAAGCATTATTAGGTTATCATTTGTAAACTAGATGGCAATTGTGAATTTGTGGCTTATGTGAAAGTGATTCAAGGCATTCATTGTGTTGCAGAGTAGAATTTGCGTTGTTCTTGTGTTTGTATTTGCAGATTTGGCATCCATATCCTCATGGCATGAAGAGCATCTCCCTTCCATGAGATCTTCACTATAAGGTGATATCAGTTGTATTTTCTATCATTTATCATTTGGATGTTGCCATTATCCAACAAGGCTTGAATGTCTCTCTGGGGCTTGACTGAGGCAAGCCTCTAAACACCACAAGCCCCAACCCACTTTTCTGTGATTGCAAGTTACAGGTTGCAAAAGAGAAAGAAGTGGAGTTGTAGGACAGTAGTGTAGACTTTTAGAATTGTAGATCAAAGAAGAAAATAGGGACATGGACTCAGGCACCCACTCATTCTTCCTCTAGACCTTGCTATAGTAAAATCTCCAGAATAGCAGGAATAGGTCACAAACAACATTCCCAGATCCCAAAAAAAACTATGGCACTAGACTAGGGCACTCGCTCATTAGTCCCCAACTTTTCCACACATCAAACTTTGAAATTTGGTATGCATTTGATTGCCATTTAATATCTTTGTGTGTGATCATTTTTCATAATTTGTCTGTTTGTTTACAGATTTATGAAATTAGGATTTTGAGCATAATTGGGCTTAATTGAACAATAAATTTACACAATTCCAATCTTCCCCTATGTTCCAAGTGATAGGAGATCTATAGTAGAGTTCTCTACTTAGTTGAATGTCCTTGAATGTTTAGTTGTGAAAGGAGGATCAACACAAACCATTAAAACCAAACCCTAAGCATTTTTCACACTAAACAGATATTTTATGCATTAATTATCCTCATATATAAATCAATGCCTTGACTATTTATTTTATATCTTGACACATTATATAGGTGTTCATAAATAAATATAGTGGCATTCTTTAGGAAAAATTCCATCATAGATTTACCTCCTTCCTTTCCTATAGATTCCATTTGTTTTAAAAATATCTTCTTAAAGTCATTTACCTTAGTCTAGAATACATCTTTATGACCTAACAAAAGATTTAAAACCAACAAAGCCCATTACCTTTTCTTCCTTCTCTCTAATTTTTCATTTGGCCTTGCCAACATACATCTTTGATTACCTATCATACTTCAACTACTCATATAATTGATGCAATTGACAAATCATTTCTTCTATCAATTTATTTGGAATTTCTATCATATACCTCTTTTTCAACTCTTTATTTTTTAATAAAAAATTGAACCCGATCTATTATCACATATAAGATTGATTTTATCATTGATGGCATCTAAATTATCCCTTTTTGCTTCTTATATACTTTTAAAGTTTCTTTCTCTAATTTAACAATAATGTAATTTCTTGACAATTTTTCTTTTTCTTCAACCACCTCTTCACCTTCCATATTGCTTTGTCATATGTAACTTTAGTTTAAATCTCATGGATTTGCATTTCTAGATTTTACTAAAGCATAGCTTGTTAACTCATTTGCTTCACCCAGTTTGGATCCTAGTGCTATCATTTGTATCACATCTTATGTGGTTGATATTTGAGTTGTGGTAGTTGTGATCATTTAAGTAACTTAAAATGATACCATGTAATTTGAGAATAGTGGTATCTTTAGGGATGCAAATATCATTGGAGTATAATATGAAATTGGGGAATCTTGTAGGGAACTATAGGTAGGTAAGATGAACTAACAACATTTGCATAAGTTTTAAATTAAAAAATGGACACAAATGGTGTTGAAACTAATGGTAGAGGTGTATACATTTATCAAAGACCTTAAAGAGTCACATGCCTTGTGAATAATGTATCTCTTGTTTACATAAGAATTTAAGTATCCATTAAACAATAAATGTGTTGTGGTAGAGAGTGTCTATGTAAAGAGCCTATGTTGGTCAATACCATGGATGCTAACTAATTTGTAGGTGTATGACTATTTAGGTTATATTAGTTGGCCATAGTGTTGGGTACCATGGATCATAATTTTCTAGATAAAATTGGTGTCACTATAGTTGTTGTTGTTCTCATGCCCATTAGTGTTGAAGAAATGTTTTATATACTCTTTTAAGGCTATGGAGACTAGTGATTGAAAAAATGTTAAGTATTCTTTTGGCTAGCAAGATTAATTTTTTTGAGTCTATGCATTGGTTAAATCTATTTTCATTCATGGTTTTAAAGCATTCATACTAATTGTAAATCTAGGTTTTGATGTGCCTATTAATATCCACATATGCATAAAGATTGAGTTAGCTATTTATTATTAAATTGTGTATGGTTGAGTTTTTTTGCAATAGCAAGGATGGTTAGTGTGCTAGATTTGTTACATGAAATGGTTTTCTCAAGTGAAATAGTACATACTATGCATTTTGGTTTTTATTTGTTTTAGATTATTTATGCATTAATTTTATTATAGATTTTTATTAGTTTTTTTTCCACACTCATCTAAACAATATATCTAATATAATCTCTCTAACAATTCCTATTTCACCAATAGTCTTAAATTTGAAATACCATTTCTTTTAAATGATATATTTTAATAGGTTCTCCATCCATATTTAGAATCTTTATAAAATCCACATTTTTATATGTAAATGGGGAATAAAATTTGGTAACATCCCTCAAGTTTGACAACTAGTAACTAATTTTTTTTTTTCAAAGCACAATCCTCCTTGGCTGAGTCACTTGAGAATATAGATAGTTTCATTGTAAATTACAAACATTGAATTAAATAATTGGTTAATGAGGTAATGTATTGGGATGTTATATAACTTCAATTAATTGATAAGTTAATATAACACTAAATGAAATATCTAAGTTAATGTGTTGAGGATGAGAGGATATATGTCAAGCTTAGATATGACATGGATTAAAGGGATTTAAAAAAATGGCTTTAGACCTATCCTAAGACGATGTATATGGTTAAGGATTTAGGGTTAATGGTTTAGGGTTAAGGGTTAAGGGTTAAGGGTTTAGGGTTTAATTATGTCAAATACATTTTAAAAAACAAGATATAGATGACCTAAGAGGATGTAGATGACCTACAACTTGAAATCTACTCATTAATCCCCTTAAGCCACTAATAATAGTTGAAAATTGATCATTCACATTTCATCAATTTGTATAATGTTAGACACTTGATGTTTTTACAAACTTGTTTAAAAAGATAAATATATTAATCTTGGTCAACTTAAGACAAAATCATTCCATTAGCATGGTTGATGGACCTAGGATTTACATGACATGGATTAAGGGGATCTAAGAAAATTGCTTAAGACCCATCCTAAGAGGATCCATATGGTTTAGGGTTTAGGGTTTAGGGTTTACAGTTAAGGGTTAAGGGTTTAGGGTTAATAGTTAAGGGTTTAGGGTTAAGGGTATAGGATTTAGGGTTAAGGGTTTAGGGTTAAAAGGGTTTAAGGTTAAGGGTTTAGGGTTAAGGGTTTAGGGGTAAGGGTTAAGGGTTTAGGGTTAAATGTTTAGGGTTAAGGGTTAAGGGTTAAGGGTTTACAGGTAAGGGTTTAGGGTTAAGGGTTAAGGGTTTAGGGTTAAAAAGGTTTAAGGTTAAGGGTTAAGGGTTTATAGGTAAGGGTTAAGGGTTTAGGGTTAAATGTTTAGGGTTTAGGGTTAAGGGTTAAGGGTTTACGGTTGACAGTTTAGTGTTTAGTGTTTAGGGTTTAATTATGTCCTAAATACATTTTTAAAAATAGAATATGTAAAATGAAAAGTGTACTATCGATTAAATATAGGTAGGGGGTTGAAACAACCAATAATTAACCTACAACAATAGTTCATCAAAATATGGCCCTACAAGACTAGATTTCACATCACATTAACAATTATTTATTTTTCAAAGGTAGACAAGTTCCACATATCATTGTCAAGGGATGATCGTAAAATCCCCTTAAGCCACTAATTATAGGACTAATCCCCTTGAAATCTACTCATTGTCAAGGGATGGTCTAAGAGGATGTAGATGACCTACAACTTGAAAACTACTCATTAATCCCCTTAAGCCACTAATAATTGTTGAAAATTGATCATTCACATTTCATCAATTTGTATAATGTTAGGTAACTTAGGGTTAATGGTTTAGGGTTAAGGGTTAAAGGTTAAGGGTTAAGGGTTTAGGGTTAAGGGTTTAGGGTTAAGGGTTAAGGGTTTAAGATTAAAACAGTTTAAGGTTAAGGGTTTAGGGTCAAGGGTTTTGGGGTAAGGGCTAAGGGTTCAGGGTTCAGGGTTAAATGGTTAGGGTTTAGGGTTAAGGGTTAATGGTTTAGGGTTTCCAATTAAGGGTTAAGGGTTGAGGGTTTATAGTTATTAATTAACAATAGGAGGCCATCATATGTTATTAATTACATCCTAAATACATTTTAAAAAATAGGATATATAAAATAAAAACTGTACTATCAATTAATTATAGGGAGGGCATTCAAACAACCAATAATTAACCTACAAAAATAGTTCATCAAAATGTGGCCCTACAAAACTAGATTTCACATCACATTAACAATTATTTATTTTTCAAAGGTAGACAAACCACATGTCATTGTCAAGGGATGATCATAAAATCCCATTAAGCCATTAATAATAACACTAATGGACCCTTGAAATCTACACATTAATCCCCTTAAGCCACTAATAATAGTTGAAAATTTATCATTCACATTTGACATTGATTTGTATAATGTTAGATGAGCTTGAATTTTTTGCAAACTTGTTTAAGATATATATTAAACTTGGTCAACTATTGATGTAGGAGTATCCAATGATGTAAGGGCAATCTTGCATCACACAAAAAAAAGTTAATTCAAAATCATTGCAGTTGTTTTCATTTCTTTCCATAATTAGTGTTTTTGGTTTCATAATCTTCTGAATAATGATGTAGGACTTTCAATTTTTCCAAACTGCTAAAAATAGCAAATTGCCAGTTTTGGAAAGTTTAACTGCCATTTCAGGAAAGTTTGCATTTGTGCACAGATTGAAGCAAAAAGTTATAGAAAGATTCATAACTGAAATATAAGACCTTTGGCGAAGGAATCAGGCAAAGATCATTTGTGAGCTAAAAGATATTAAGGTTTTTGTTTTCTGAAAAACCCTTGAAATTTTCTTAAACAAAATATGAGACACTAAAACATCCCATAACATCCCAAAAAGTTGATAGAAATCCATTTACAGATATATGGCATGATAATTTACATCACGAGCTTTTTGGAGCTTAAAATGGTTCATTAATCAGACACCCAAATCAAAAGTTATTGCTTCCCAGAAGTTGACCTACTTTTGGAGGGAGTTGTAAATTTTGAAATTTAGCTGGAGGCCACCAAAAAATGTTATTTATGACTATTTGGGGAACCCTGGGTAGTAGTATAATTAAGGGGAAAAATGTAGAGTCAAGAATAGCTAGGAAAATAGAAACCCTAGCTGATTTGGGGATCACATAAGGCAGAAGATTCCAGAGCCTAGTGATGTGTAGCTATAGTGTATTGCAGCCTATGGAGGATTGATTTCTCTTATTGTAATTGAGCTTCTGTAATGTAATAAGTTGTCTAAATCAATAAAGAATTATTCTATTTTCTATGTGCCATTTCTATTATTGTGTGTCTTATGATTCACTCCCTTCATCATGTGGTATCAAAGAAAGGGTTCCTGAGTGTGTAGATAGATCGCCAACCATGAGGAAGTTTACAACAGGACCTGAGGTTGTGGGTTTGCTATAGAGATCAAGATGCCTCCACGAAGAAATCATATTGGGAGGAATACTTTGATAGAAGAGGGTTTTAGAGCCTTGCAAAGGCAAATTGATGCATTGCAAGAGGAGCTACGAAGAGGGTTTGAGCTGAGAACAAGAGAAGAAAGCGAAGATGAAGCTGAAGAAGAGCTATCTGAGGAAGAACAAGAAGCTGCAGGAGATCCTGTAGAAGTTAGGTTGTTGAGGGCCATTTCTAAGATTGGAAAGAGACTCAAGATCGAAGTTTCTACATATTCTGGAGATTTGAATCCAGAACAGATTATTGATTGGATCAATGACATGGAGGTGTATTTCGAGTATGAAGATGTGGATGACCCAGATTAGGTCAAGTTTACAAAAACAAAGTTGCAGGGCCACACCAGTATTTGGTGGAAGGAGGTCAAATTAGAGAGAAATAGAAGAGGAAAAGGAAAAATCACCAGATGGGATCAGATGGTGGAGAAACTGAAGAAGCAGTTCGTTCTTGTGGACTATGAGATGGAGTTACTAAAGAAGTTGTAAGGAATGAAGCAAGGTAACAAGTCTATTAAATGGTATACAAAAGAGTTCTATAAGATTACTGTTAGGATAGGCGATGTAGAGGCCAACAAGGAGAAGGTAGCCTATTACATTAATGGGTTGAGGACAAGTATTCAAGAGGAGTTGAGCCCAGTTAGAATGATAACCATAGAAGATGCGTACCAGTTTTCCCTGATGGTGGAAGAGAAGATGAATAAAAGATTCGATAGCAAGCAAAGGGGAAGAGGTCAAGGCGGAAGGACTGGTGGAAGACCCTATGGAGGCTGTAAAGAAGATCAAAAGAAAAGTGAAGAAGTTGGCACTAGTCAAAATCAAAGAGGGTATAATTCCTACTACCCTTGTGACCAGAACAATGGTGAGCAAAGAGGAAGAGGAAGAAGCTGACTTGGGAAAGGACCTGGAAGAGGAGGCTTCAGAGAAACCTGTTGCCAATGTGGAGAAGAAGGGCATCGAGCATACGAGTGTCCGCAACATCAAAGAAGGACAAATAGAAGACCTGAAGGTAATGCACAAGTTGCATATGTAGATGAAGATGCACAGTCAGAGAATTCTGTAGATGCTAAAAGGGGAGAAACCCTAGTTGTCAAAAGAACTTTATTGAATGAGGAGAAAAAACTTAATCAGAGGAAGAGTTTATACCGCAAAAGGTGTAAATGTGAAGGTAAGTGTTGTGATATTATTATTGACAGTGGAAGTACTGACAATCTTGTTTCAAAGGAGATGGTTAACAAGTTAAAGTTGACAAGAAGAAAGCATCCACATCCATATCAGATTGCATGGTTGCAGAAGGACCACAGAGCTTTGGTCAATGAGAAGTGTTTAGTGAAGTTCAAAATTGGGGACTACCACGATGAGGTGCTGTGTGATATCATACTGATGGATGCATGTCATATGTTGTTAGGGAGGTTGTGGCAATATGATAGAAGTGTTGTCCATGATGGCCGTGCAAACACACATTCCCTAACAAAGGATGGAGTTCATCATAAGTTGAAGCCCTTGAAGGAGGTAGAAAAAAAGGTATGTAGTACTACTAGAATTTGCTTGGTAGATGGTAGCAAATTTTTGGAGGGTATGAAGCATGAGTGTCATTGCTTTGCATTGATTCCTAAGATTAGTCAAGAGAAATGTGAAGATGTACCAGAAGAAGTTTCAGATATGTTGGAAGAATTTAAGAACATTATCTCTGATAATGTACCAGAAGGTTTACCACCAATGAGGAAGATAAGTCATCAAATGGATTTGATACCAGGAGCTAGTTTGCCAAATAAGTCAGCCCACAGAATGACTCCAACAGAGAATGAAGAGTTGAAAAGACAAGTTCACAAGTTTTTAAGGAAGGGAATGATAAGGGAGAGCCTGAGTCCATGTGTGGTACCTACAGTACTAGCACCAAAGAGAGATGGAGAATGGAGAATGTGTATAGATTCTCGATCCATAAATAAGATCACGATCAAGTACAGGTTTCCATTGCCAAGAATGGATGACATAATAGATTGTTTGAGTGGAGCCAAGTACTTCACGAAGATTGACCTGAAGAGTGGGTATCACTAGATCCAAATTAGAGAAGGAGATGAATGGAAGACAGCCTTCGAGACAAAGGAGGGTTTGTATGAGTGGTTAGTCATGCCATTTGGGTGAACCAACACACTACGCACATTCATGCAGCTCGTGAACGAGGTATTGAAAGAATTTTTGGGAAGTTTTGTTATTGTTTATTTGGATGATATTTTGATTTTTAGTAAGACTTGGGATGAGCATCTGATGCATATCAAAAGAGTTCTAGAGAAGCTGAGGGAGGAGAAGTTGTTGATTAATTTGAAGAAATGTAGTTTTGCAAAGAAGGAGTTGGTATACCTAGGACTTGTTGTCTCAGAGGAAGGTCTTAAGATGGACCTAGAAAAAGTAAGGATGATCATTGAATGGCCTACACCGAGAAGTGCTATAGAGGTAAGATCTTTTCATGGTTTGGCAAGTTTTTACAAAAAGTTTATCAGGAATTTTAGTAACATTTATGCACCCCTAACTGAGACATTGAGAGGGGATAGAAAAGAGTTTAGATGGACTAAAGGAGAAGACAAAAGCTTTGATACATTAAAGTAGAAAGTCACAGAGCAACCTGTTTTGGCACTTCCAGATTTCAATAAGGTGTTTCAGGTATATTGTGATGCTAGTGGCAATATTATAAGAGTTGTTTTGAGTCAAGATGGTAAGCCCATTGCCTATTTTAGTGAGAAGCTTAATGATGCCAAGAAAAATTATTATGTTTATGATCAAAAATTTTATGCAATAGTTTAGGCTTTGAAGAAATGGAGACATTCTTTGTTGCCAAAAGAGTTTGTTTTATATAATGATCATCAGACTTTGCAATATCTTAATAGTTAAGGAAAGTTGAACCATAGGCACTTAAAATGGGTTGATTTTTTGCATAGTTATACTTTTTTTTGAAGTATAGGAGTGGGAAGTCTACCAGAGTTGCAGATGCCTTGAACAGAAGGGAAAATTTGTTGATAGAAATGAAGATAGAGGTTGTTGGGTTCGATGAGTTCAAAAGTTTGTATCCTGAAGATCTAGATTTTGTAAAGGCTTGGAAAGCTTGTCTGGAACTTGTTACTTTAGACAGGACAAGATGGTTGGATTTCATAATCCAAGATGGCATGTTATTTAAAGGAATCCAGTTGTGCATTTCGATGAGTTCCATGAGAGAGAACCCAATTAAAGAGAATCATAGTGGAGGATTGGCCAGACACTTTGGTTGAGATAAGACCATTGCTATTGTTGGTGAAAATTATTATTGGCCACAATTGCAGAAGGATGTGAGGAAATTTGTGCAGAGTTGTAGAGTATGTCAGAAGGTGAAAGGAGCAAGTCAGAATATAGGTCTATATCAGCCACTACCTGTACCAGAGAAGCCATGAGATGATATTATTATAGATTTTGTTCTTGGTTTATTAAGGACACAGAGAGGACATGATTCCATTTTTGTGGTGGTAGACAGATTCTCGAAGATGGCACATTTTATTCCTTACAAGAAGACTAATGATGATGTTCATATTGCAGAGCTATTTTTTAGGGAGGTAGTGAGATTACACGGTCTACCAGAGAGCATAGTTTCAGATCAAGATACCAAGTTTGTTGGTTATTTTAGGAGGACATTGTGGAAGAAGTTGAAAACAAATTTGAAGTTTAGTTTTGCACACCATCCACAGACTGATGGATAGACAGAAGTGGTGAATAGGAGTTTGGATAACCTACTACGATGCTTAGAAAGACATAAGCCCAAGGGATGGGATTTGATTTTACCACTGGCAGAATTTGCTTACAACAATTATGTTAATAGGAGTATTGGTAAATCACCATTCCAGATTGTATATGGCAATAGCCCAAGAAATTCTTTTGAGTTAAGGAAGCTGGACAAAGGAGAAAAGACAAATGTCGAAGAAGAAGACTTTGTAGAACATCTGAAGCATTTGCATGAAGAGGTGAGAAAGCACATTAATAACATGAATATTTAGTATAAGGCTAAGGTAGATCAGAAGAGGAGATATAAGGAGTTCTAGATAGGAGATGAAGTCATGGTTCACTAGAGAAAAGAAAGGTTCCCAATTGGAACATACAATAAGTTGAAAATGAAGAAATTTGGACCGTGCAGAATCCTGAAAAAGCATGATTCAAGAAATCCATATGAGGTAGAGATGCCAAGTGGGATTAATATTTCCTCTATGTTCAACATTATTGATTTAACAGAATATCATGAAGGTGGCACAGAGGATGGACCAACAAAAGAACAGTGGAGTATTCTGGCATCTACTTCAATGAAGGAGATAGAAGAGATCTTGGATAGCCATGTGGCAAGAAGTACTCAAAATAGGCAATATGAAGAATATCTGGTGAAATGGAAAGGAAGGCTTGTTAAAGATTCTTTTTGGTTGTCTAAGGTAGAGGTTGACTATTTGGGTTTACCTCAAACAAACACCTGAGACGTGACAGGGTCACTTCTAAAATTACCATGGGTGTTTGATGCAAGAGCATCTAGTGGTGTAAAGGCAATCTTGCATCACCCAAAAAGAAGTTAATTTAAAATCATTGTAGTTTTTTTCATTTATTTCCATAATTAGTGTTTCTGGTTCCATAATCTCCTAAATAATGATGTAGGACTTTCAGTTTTTTCAAACTGCTAAAAATAACAAACTACCAGTTTTGGAAAGTTTAACTGCCATTTCACGAAAGTTTGCATTTGGGCATGAATTGAAGCCAAACATTACAGAAACCTTCATAACTAAAATATAAGACCTTTGGCAAAGGAATCAGGTAAAGATCATTTGTGAGCTGAAAGATATTAAAGTTTTTGTTTTCCAAAAAGCCCTTGAAAACTTCTGAAACGAGATATGAGGCACAAAACCATCCCATAATGTCCCAAAAAGTTGACATAAATCCATTTACATATTTTTGGTGTGATAGTTCATATTGTGAGCTTTCTGGTGCTTAAAACGGTTTGTCAATTGGACACCCAGATCAAAAGTTATGCTTCCCAGAAGTTGACCTACTTTTGGAGGGAGTTATAATTTTTGAAATTTAGCTGGAGGCTGCCAAAAAGTGTTATTTATGACTATTTTTGGAACCTTGGGTAGTAGTAGAGTTAAGGGGAAAAGTGTAGAGTCAAGAATAGGTGGGAAAATAGAAACCCTAGCTGATTTGGGGGTCATAGAAGGCAGAAGATTCTAGAGCCTGGTGATGTGTAGCTGTAGTGTGTTGCAGCCTGTGGAGGATTGATTCCTCTAATTGTAATTGAGCTTTTGTAATGTAATAAGTTGTCCAAATCAATAAAGAAATATTCTATTTTCTATGTACCATTTATGTTATTGTGTGTTTTATGATTCACCCCCTTCATCAACTATGGACAAAATAATTCCATTAGCATGGTTTATGGACCTAGAAAAGATGACATGTGGATTAAGAGGATTTAATAAATTAGGATTTAAGGGGAAACTTCACTAAATTCCTGATAAACAAGTTTTAAAGTATGTAAATTGAAAGCCACAAAATTTACCTTTTTATGTACATGTTTTCAATTTATTTTTTAGTATATGTACACATGTATTAAAATTACATAGAACTAGAATCTCTTAAATTTTAAAGTTTGTATGTATGCTCAAGTTGAATGATGTATACATATGTGTATGTAGATCTTGATTTTTCTTTTAAATGTAGTCATGTACATTTAATTTAAATATTTCCTATAATTTCTCAACATGTATAATATCTAGTTTAAATGATATATGTTTATTTATAATTTATATATATACATTCTTGAAAGTTAATTTCATAATTGTTCGTATATTTATGTATATAGTGCAGGTTCATCTAGCTTTTATATCATGGATCATGATGTTGACTTTGATGTTGAGGATTTCCTCAATGCATCACCTCTATGGTCCCCATCACCCAAACACCACGATCCACCTCCATCTCCACCTCAAAATTTGCCACCTCCACCCCCACCCCACCTAGATTAGATGAGGCTTGCTTGCGAGCCAAAATTAATGAAAATATCACATCCATAGAAGAAAAAATCAATGCCATTCGAAGTGAACAATTCATGCCACCTCACTTCATGCATTTTGCATCTTTGATGTAAAACATTGTAGATTTGATTAGGTCTAGTGATGTGGACTTGGACACTTTTAGATTATGGAGAGAGGAGAGGCACCATTTTTATGTTGATGGCCTCTCTTATAGACAAATTTTGGATTTAAAAATCACAAAAGCTGATTTAGCTCAATATTTTAGGCACCCCATCACCAATGAACCAATTCAAACAAACAAGAAAATAATATCAATTAGGTGGTGTAGACATGTAGGGATGTCTACCAATTTTTGGGATAGGTTGTGGATGGTATTTGATTATCCACCTCATGCTAATTGTGATGTTTCTCTATGTTTTTTGAGAAAATTATATGCAGAGTTTATTTTGAATAGGAAACCCAATTATTTTGACTTCAGATCATTTTAGGGTATTGGTGGCGGCATGCCACAATAGAGGTTAGGGGCACAGGTTGATCCCTAATGACCCATGCCTGCTCAACCTCTTGTTGACCCTCCTGCTACTACCATTCCTGTACCCATCCAGCATCGTGCGGTGATATTTGCATTAGGAGCATTGGGTGCACTCTCGGGTAGCCTCGATGAGTAGAATTCTGTGATGGTTGCTGGGGTTCAAGACTGTGGAGGAGCAGATGGTAGATTTGGTCCTAGTACCTCTCCACATGTGTCAATGCCTCATACATGTATGAGTTGCAATTAGTTATGTTATGGACCTCCTCAGGTAGCACCCACTTCAGTTGTACGTGTACCATTTGATGATATGGGTTCATTTGTTGATTTTCTAATTACTGAGGATCACCCCACTGATCATATGACACATGTATATATATAGGTACACTTGTTGAATTTATAACAATTTTAAGCATGTGTTTTGAATGAACATATAGATCAATTGAATTGTAATATTTTAACAATCAAATTGTTTGGTGTAGATAATGGCAAAAGGCAAAATGAATTCTTTTGATCATTTTTATTTTTCATCGACACCTGTTTATCTCAGCCACCCATTTGGGGTATTCTGATTGATTTTTTAAATATATATTAAATAATTTAAATTTAAGTTGATTTTAATTTATAATTCAGTCCTGAACATGTACATTAAAGATTTATGCTGGTTCAAGGAACTAATCTGACTTCCACATCAAATCCCCCAGAGGGTGTCTTGAGCGCTCCTCCATCGTTGGGTGTCTCACATGAGCCGTTTGTATGTATATTGTTTTAAAAAACTATACAAGTTAGATTTTTTGTATTTGAAATTCACTATATCAAGAGTGCATGTACTTATATATATTAAAAATATAATATGTCTATGTAGGTTGACATAATGATGAGGATGAGTATTGTAGCACACTTGGATGATCAAAGTCAATTTTAGGAGTTGTCTGCATTTCAAGTTGTTGACAAAATTGTCTATGTGTACGTGTAATTTATGTAGGTCTTTTAAATCTAGATTAAAACAAAAACTTGGTACAAAAGTGAATATATACATGTTTTAACCTAATTTGTACACATGTTCTTTATAAATGACCTTGTAGGACCTTGTCAGTGACATGTTTCATCCTGTTGATGCCATAACACCTACAACAACACATGCAGAGTAGGATGATAGAGGAGATGAGCAACATGATACGATATAATTTAAAATTTAGATTATATAATTTAAAGTCAATTATAATATACATTGTGAACTTAAAGTAAATTTCATTGAATATATGTTGACACATGTTAAAAATTCTTTTTCTTCTATAGCATGAGACAGGTCATGTAGTAGAGCATGCAGAGCATGTCGTCATAGGAGATAGGAAGCTTGATACGATATTTTTTATGACTTTATAAATTAAAATGAATTAAATTATCATTTCTAAACATTTTAAATCTGATTTCAAGTAAATCTTTGTCTTGTTCAGACTGATTCATATCATCCTACTCAGCGTAGAGTGAAGAGGTCTCTTGATTATAGGGATGATAGGCCTAGTTAGACATATATATGTTTTAGTACATTTCATGGACTCTATATATGTTTCAGTACATGTTGCATACATACTGTTTATACATGTTTCAGTATTTCATGGATTCTATATGTGCATGTTTACATATTTCATTATTTCACATGTGGACTATATATATATATATATATATTATTATTATTTTCTTGGACTTTATATATTGTTTCATGGCCTTTATTAATTTCAGTATTTTATGGACTATTGTTGTACATTTACACATATAGCTAGATTTATATAATTTAATTACTTGTAACTTACTGATAACAATAATAAAATATTCACAAGTTAGCAAAAATATATAATTAGTTACAAAAATAATTAGTTAAAGCTAGAAGCACTATCTTGCACTTCACCATATTTGGTTGCCTTGGGCAAATTCACCAAATTTTATTTCCTTAAGCCATTAGTTTGTCCTAGGACCTTAATTCATAGATCCCCTTAAGCCATGCTTTAGACAATTAGTGAGATTTCACATATCACATTAACAATTATTTGTTTTTATCATTTACATGCCTTAGACATAAATGAGCCTTAAACATTTTTCATTTGTATTCAATTAGGTCATTTATTTTTATAAAGAATTTGACCTTGGATGGATACCTTATCAAGACTTTGGTTGGATGGATCTATTAATTAATATTGTATCACATTAACAATTAAATTTTATCCCCTTAAGATGACACTGACCATAGGGGAATCATATTTGTACATTACAAAAAATTCATAGTCAAGGCATTAATAGGACATTAATGTGAAATTAAATACAAATATGAAATTAAAGTTGAAATTAATAGGACATTTAAATATTTGTACTTTACAAATTTAGTGACTCATAGTCAAGGCATTAACTTACCAAAGAAGTTATAAAAAATTACTTAAGGGGAGCATATTTACTTCAAAGTACATTTCTCATATTTAATCACTACAATTGCTTAAGGGGATCAAAGAAGTTCTCAAAAAATTGGTTAAGGGGATCAAATACTATCAAATTTAGGGCAAACAACTGAGAGGGGGGGTGAATCAGTTGTCTAAAATTTCTTATTTTTTCAACACTTGCATTATAACAATAAATCAATCATGAAAACTTAATGCAATTAACCAAGAGTAGAAACACATCAACACATGAGACACCAAGATTTTGACATGGAAAACCCAGTTAAGGGAAAAACCATGGGGTGACTAACCCAAGATAATATTCTCTATTAGAAGAATAGAAAGAATAAGATGGCACATGCCAATCAGGGCTCACTGCCTGAGCACACTTCTCACAAGAGGCTCACTGCCTACAAGAGACACACTGTCTACAATAGATAAGTATTACATACTTGAACTAGTAAATAGCATCTTCACCATGCTTGAGTCAGTTCCATTTAAGCCCAAACCTTCTTCTCTATCTTTCGCTCTTCTCCTTGCTACCACACACACATCTCCACACGTCACACATTGAAATGACTTCGCAATCCCTTATTTATACATGACATCAACTTAGGAACAAACATCTAAGTCAGCACACATCCACAAGAACATTTGCAAGATGAATAACTCATCTGGTTGGCCAGCCTAAGTAAGAACACCTTCATCTGGAAGTATTTCTTCAATTCCAGGCTCCAACTCTAATGTGGACCGACAACACAACCTCAACATGATCCAAGCACCTTCACAAGCTTGCCTGAATGACTAGGTACATCCACACTTCTACTTACTCAAATCTCTTCTCCTGCATCTGGTGCCTCAAGAACAAAGTCTGTCATGACTGTCACAAAGGAGTAGAATCTTTCAAACCTACAAACCATCAACAAATCGAGATGACACATTACAAGGACTACCCCAACACTCCTTCCAATCTGTAGAACAGAACAATGCACTTCCAGATCTCACCGGACCTTTCTGTAACAATCTGTCACTCCTGAACATCTCTCAGAACCTATTCTACTTGATCGATCACAACTTCTTCATATCTTCATGCGGACCTCTGAAATCTTAACTGGAACCTCCTAAGACTCATGTCCACAAACCCTTTAATCCGCATCGTCTAATCCTCAACCTGTCTTGAGTTATTTCCTTACTGTCATCACTGTTCTTCACAATTCTTGACTGAGACTGACTTTCTCAGTATCCTCAACAAATAACTCATCCAATCCTTATCATTGATGTAACAGAACTATGTTGAAATCAATGACAACACTGGTTGGGCCCATACTTTCAACAATGTCCCCCTTTGTCATTGATGGCAACATATGATGTGAAAAACTATTTTTGACCATCAAGACAAGAATTTCTTTTCTACTGTCACAACTCCCCCTATTAGCAATCACCATTCTTCACATTTCTTGTCTCTCACTTTTGCTCCCCCTTTGATCAGCAACCACTTGTTTTTCACATGTCTTCTCTCCCCCTTTGACATCAATGGCAAAGGGCTCATACTGGCAACTTTACCATTTCAGAATCATATCTGTTGCTCCCCCTAAGTAGCAGCTCCCCATCATCAGTCCGAACCACAAGATGTGACTATGATATGTACCAGACTGATGCACATTAGTGCATCCTAGTTCATCACCGGAGGGGCAATAACCCCTAACTTTTCCCTGAGATACTCGAAAGAGTCCTTGGGAAGAGGTTTAGTAAAGATATCTGCAATTTGATCCTTGGAGGGCACATACTCCAACCTGACTTCATCCTTGTTCACTTGCTCTCTCAGAAAGTGAAACTTGATAGATATGTGCTTGGTCTTGGAATGCAACACCGGATTCTTAGAAATATTTATTGCACTTGAATTGTCACAGAAAATTGTGATAGGCTCCTCATATTCTATTTTAATGTCTCTTAGCATCTGCTTCATCCATAAGATTTGAGTGCAACTACCTGCTGCTACAATGTATTCTGCTTCAATTGTAGACAGAGATATTGCCTCTTGTTTCTTGCTTAACCAAGAAACCAACCTTTTTCCCAAAAAGAATGCTCCACCACTAGTACTCTTCCAGTCATCCACATCTCCTACCCAATCTGCATCTATATATGCATGAAGAGAGAAATCATGATCTTTAGGATACCATAGACCAGTCTCAACTGTCCCCTTTAGATATCTAAAAATCCTCTTGATTTCCATAACATGAGATTCTCTAGGATCAGCTTCAAATCTAGCAACAAGACCAACAGCTTGCATAATGTCTGGTCTAGTTTGAGTGAGATACAACAATCCTCCAATCATTGACCTATACTTTGTTTGATCAACCTTGGGAGAGTCATCATCTTTTCACAACTTGCATCCGGTTGCCATTGGAGTGTTCATTGGTTTTGAGTCTTCCATCCCAAATTTCCTCAACAATTCTTTCACATATTTTGACTGAGAAATGAAGATTCCTTTCTTTGTTTGAGTAAATTGTAGGCCCAAAAAGAAATTCATTTCTCCAAGCATGGACATCTCAAACTCACTTTTCATTTGACTTGCAAAAGTTTTGCCCATACTATATCTTCCTCCAAAAATGATATCATCAACAAATACTTCAACAATTAAGATATTTTCATGATCAATTTTGAAATACAAGTTACTATCAGCAGTACCTTTGTTGAAACCAATCTTTAAGAGATGCTTATCCAATCTTTCATACTAGGCTCTTGGGGCTTGCTTCAGTCCATATAGTGCCTTTTTCAATTTGCAGACCATGTCACCATGATCAGACAATTAAAATCCATCTGGTTGCTCAATGTACACTTTTTCTTCCAAATTACTATTTAGGAAGGCAGATTTGACATCCATCTAATACACCTTGAAATCCTTGAAGGCAGCAAATGCAAGAAATAATCCGACTGCTTCAATTCTTGCCACCGGAGCAAAAGTCTCTTCAAAATCACCGCCTTCAATCTGAGAGTAACCCTTGCAGACCAATTTAGCTTTATTTCTAATTGCTTCACCAGCTTCATTCAGTTTGTTCTGGAAGACCCATTTGGTTCCAATCACATTCTTGTTTCTGGGTCTGGGAACAAGATCCCAAGTGTGATTTTTCTTAATTTGCATCAGTTCTTCTTCCATTACTTTTGACCAATTTTCATCATTGCAAGCTTTATTCACTATCTTAGGTTCAACTTTAGAAATTAGACAATACTCATCTAAATTTTGAGCAATTCTCCTCTTGTTTACACTCCTTTGCTTTTGTCACCTATGATCTGATCCTTAGAATGGTTCAAAGTTACATACCTTGGAACTTTGGGAGTCTCTTGCACCACTAACTCTTGATCAGTCTTATTGGGAATTATCTCTTCTTCCTGATTTACCGAATCAATTTGACTTTGTTTCTCAGAAGAGGCTTGGATACTTTGAATCTGAACATCATTCTGATTGTCTTCATCATACTCATGAATTCTTGAGGGTCTTTCAACTTCTTCATCCACCTTCACATTTGCACTTTCTACAATCTTTCTCAGTCTCTTGTTGTAACACCGGTATGCTTTACTTTGAGTAGAGTAACCCAAGAATATTCCTTCATCACTTCTGGCATCAAACTTTCCTAGATCTTCATCCATTTTAATGTAACATTTGCTACCAAAAACTCTAAAATATCTCACAGTGGGAGTAATGCCAAACCAAAGTTCATAAGGAGTCTTACCAGTATTGCTTCTGATTTGAACTCGATTGAGAGTGTAGATTGTAGTACTGACCGCTTCTCTCCAATATATCTGATGAACATTTCCTTCCATCATCATGGTTATGGAAGCTTCCTAGATAGTCCGGTTCTTTCTCTCAACTACTCCATTCTGCTGTGGAGTCCTAGGAGCAGACAACTGTCTCTTTATTCCATGTTTCTCACAAAAGTCTATGAACTCACCGGATGTGAATTCTCCACCTCTATCAGACCTCAGACATTTCATTTTTAATCTGGTTTCTTTCTCTACCATAGCCTTGAATATTTTGAATTTCTCAAGTGCTTTTGATTTCTCCTTTAGAAAGGTTACCCATATCATCCGGGAATAGTCATCAATTAGAAACATAAAGTATCTATCACCTTGTATACACCTAACTCTTGCCAGACCACAGAGATCAGTATGAACTAGGTCCAATAATCTAGTAGAAGACAGTTCCTTACTTTTGAATGTGACTTTGCTTATCTTACCCAACTGACATTCTTTGCACAAGCTATTACTAGGTTTTACTAATTTTGGAAGATCTCTTACAGCTTGAGTAATGCTTATCTTGATGATATTATCAAAATTCACATGACACATCCTCCTATGCCATAACCAAATATGATCAATTTGAGCAAACAAGTAGCTTGTACCAGTACCAACCAAGTAAAAGATATTACCTTTAGTTTGGGTACCGAATGCAATCTTTGTTCTAGAACTTTCAAGGATCTTGCATTTTCCATTCTTGAATCTGAGATCATAGCCTTTGTCCACCAACTGACCAACACTGAGAAGATTGTGCTTTAAGCCTTCAACATGTTGGCAAGAGACACTATATGGATTTATGTTTGTTGTCATTGATGGCAACAAAGTTCATCCCACACATCCACAGGACATAGTGTGTCTCTACCGGAAGTTAGAATGAAGATTGTTGATGTCCGATAAACAAGAACAGAGCATATGGCAAGGTCTGACAGACAGGTCTGGATCTCTCAAAAGAAAGTATCTTGGTGAAGTGCAGATTTGGGAAAGTCAAGAGGACTACCTTGAGTAATAGATTCCAAGGATTTAGCCTCCGGTGATGGACAAGGAAAAAGATATGAACAGTTGAGTACCGGATTCCTGAGTGACAGTGTGAACAGAGGAAGAGCTAACTGACAGAACATCAGATTGTTTTCCAGATGTGTTTCTGATAGTGGTAAAGGTTATGAAGACATGAATTATGCTTGGCCAACATGATTAATGATTTCTACAAGTATATGCTTGATCTGCATTACTTGATGTGCAAGGATTCAGCCGACAGAACAGAGTTTGTGAGAAGATAGACTATTCTAGGTGCTGACTAGAAAGATAATGAAATCACTAGTGTAGATATATATATAGGATGGATTCAGTTGTGAGTGTGGAAATAACAAGGGAGTTGGATATGCGAAAAGGAGCAGAGTAGAGATAAGCAGTAAGAAAGATTCGGTATGTGAAAGGAAAGCAGAATAAAGAGAAGAGGAAAGATGAAGTGCAGTAGATCAGTGTACTGAGCCTAACCGGAACTAAACTCCAGCATATGTGGATGCTTCCAGTCAGTTCAAGTATTGTATGACATTCTTTTGTAGACAGTGTGTCTCCTTGTAGGTAGTGAGCCTCTTTGTGAGCAGTGTGCTCGGGCAGTAACTCATCAAGTTCACCAAAGATCACTTGCAGAAGTCATTACATACAAAAATCAATCCAACCACTCCGTGTAACCGAAGGCGTATAAGGTATTTTCCATTTTCGATATCTCACTACAAATCTTTTGAAAAATGGCTACTCTGAATATAGTAAATATCTCATATAGGCCCCGACCTAAATTTAAGAAACACCCATACAAGTCATTGGAGGTAGATCCCTTAGGAGCATTCTCTAGTGTTCCACATGGCGTTTTACACACAGAAGACATTAGGGTTCACATACATGCAAGTATTGAGGAATTTGGGGATTCAAATTGAGAGATTTCTATCACAAACAACTGATAGACAATGCTTTTCAGCTTAAACCAGAGTATAAGGGTATCCAGAAGAAACATTTTGATCAATTCATTCATTTCCCCTGCTTTGAAGAAGATGAATGGGTCCGGTACGTATTGAGTAGAATGCATGACAACTTCCTATGGCTTGATAGACCCTGCAAGATCACAAAAGAGGCAATTAGGGTAGTAACTGGTCTATACTCTTTCGGAGGGATACCTATCCTCAAATCTGTCAAAAATAACATTGTAACTGAGGCCACTGGATCAAAATTTGATAAGAGGGCAATGACCATTAAAGATATTTCTAATCCGGATATCAAGTTTGCATCTATGATAATAGGATACAAGAGTTATCACTCCAGTAGGGAGAATTCTGTATCTGGAACTGCAGTATATACTGCCTATGAGATGCTGAGGAAGAATGCAGATTATGATCTCTGTGAACTTCTTTTAAGCCAATTAATGGAAAATATACAAAAGATCAAAAAGGATAAAAAGAATTCTTTCAAGTATGGTACACTTATATTATGTCTATTTTTCTACTTCATGAATGAGCTGCCCAGATCAAGTGGATGGGTATGGCAGAATGACAGACTTGTAGCAGTCCAGATCAGAGATTATTTACATGGACTTGGGGATGCCAAAGCAAGAAATACAGCCCTGTGGGGATACTTCAAAAACTTTTAGAGCATGATGCAAGCAAGAGAAAGAATTCCCCAGTCTATTGTTGAAAAATACAAAGACTCAGTCTGCTTTATGGTTGATACTGATCAGTGCCTAATGGAGGCAGTAGAGCCAAGGACAGTCTGGATCATGCCCATGGGGTATGACGTTGATGAATAGATTGTGGAACTACATGTTCAACACATGCTTAGTCAGCCCAAAGATCCAAAAATAGAAAGGTTTGGAACCTTTGAGGAGATGAGTGTGAAGATCCATGTGGAACTCAGAGAACCTGAGATAAAAAGGAAGGTAAGAAAAGAAGTAGAACATATTGCTCAAGGCCTAGGCATCCCAAAGGAGGCACTTGATGCCAACCGGGAAAAGAGGTGAAAGGCTGAGGAAGAGAAGAAAGAGGCAGAAAAGAAAAGCAAGAAAAGTACTCCGGTGGAAACCTCAACTCAGACTAGATTATCAAAAGGATCTACACCTGTCACAACCAAAAGCTCAAAAACATCAAAATCAGAAGGTCAGACATTCGGTAAAGGAGAGAAAAGATCTAAAATAAAAGCCACGAGGGCTTATACAAGTAAGAAAGATGAAGAGGAAACTGAATCAGATGAGGGGGTAAAGGAAATAAAGAAGCAAAAAAAGAAAGGATCCGGAAAACCCTCCACAAGCCAAGACAAGGAAGAAAAGGCAGAGGAATTTGTTGAAAATCCCACCCTGTCTCTAGAGAGTGTAATCAAATCAGTCACTATGGATGGAAACCTTCAACCAATGGCTGAATTCTATGATGACTACAATGAGACTGACCAAAAGATCCTGCAGAAAGCCACAATCAGGTATCTGAACATATACAATAAGGCTTTCATTGAGATTATATCTCTAATTCCTAAAAGCCTAGAAAAGGAGTTAGAAATAAGAAAGAACAATGCCCTGGCAAAAGATCTTGAGATCCGGGAACAAATAGCTATTTAGCTATATCCTCAAATGGATCCCAAGACAATGAACATAATATTCAAAGACTGCAAAGATGAGTTCAGGAGTAAAGCAAGGATGAATCAACTCATGCTTGGTGAGACTGACAAAGTGGCCATGGATACAGAAGAGATCCTCCGGAAGGCCTTCAAAAGGTTTAATCTTCCTGTTGTAGAGGACTTGGGTACTGATCCCTCATCCACAAGTGTTGCAGAAGAAACTTATGAGAAAGCAATAGAAGAGATGGGCCCTAAACAAACCAACATTTCTCCTCCGGATCCAAAGGAGAAGACACTATACAGGAGAAAGAAGCAGGAGTAAAAGAAAAAAAAGTTGATAGTACCAAGGTTGCAGAGAAAGAGAAGACTCCAATAGAGAAAACCACAACCGATAGTGGTAAGAATGTAGAAGGAGACAAAACTCCAAAGGACAGCTCCAAGACTGCAGAAGAGAAGAAACATCTGTCTCCAGTAAGAGACACTGCACAAACTGTCCAAAAATTTCTGAGCAAAGAAACAATAGAGATTGATGAACCGGAGCTTCTACAAGGTCCATTCAATTTTGATTCCCTCTCTCCGGTACAGACAATGAAGATAGCTTCATTTGCAAATGCTAAGGCAAATGAAAAAATCCTAAAGTCTCATATGGAAGACTGTGAGTTGATAGAAGCTGCTTCCAAAGTGCTCAAAAAGATTATGCCATCAATCCAGAAAGTTCCCACAGCCTCCTCTTCCGGTAATCTCAAAACCTTAGTCAGCAGTGTTAGTACATATTTTGATTCTCTGGAAAAATCAGCTGAAGAAAAGGTTCGGAAGGAGTTTTTGGATAAAAGGTTCTCCGAGGTATAGGGTTTGATCATTAATGATAGGAGAAACATGAACATTGGAATAAAGAGCTTAGAAAATGCTCTTAAGGATGGCGGTGAAATATACAAATTTTGTATCTCCTGGTCCAAGGTAATAGTGGATATTGAGAAGAAAATAAAAGAGCAAGAGGACACACTACTAAGCTTGTCTCAAAGTTTTGATCCTCTTTCTTCCTCTATAACAAATCAAGAATGTCAGACTATAGCAGTCTTGAGTGAAATCAAGAAATTGGAGAAGGAAAAGAAAAATAGAATAAGCAGGTTGAGTGAGCTCAGGGGGTTAATTGTCCCTAAGCTAGAGGCCATGCATGAGGCTATAACAAAAGCTCAAATCACAGCCCAGATAAATGATCCGACAGATCTAAAAAGGGCAGATGCGTTTGCATTCCTATTGAGTGGGCATATCTCAATTTTGGACAAGATGGAATAGAGTTGGGTGACAGAAGTTGTACAGTTGAAGACAACTTTTGTAGACATACTTAAGTATATGTAAGTATGCCATATGTTTATGCGGCTAAGTATAGTAAAATTTTTGAAAATTTTGGTGTGCGGACCCTACCCTTTGCCATTGATGTCAAAGGGGGAGTGAGGAGCAGTGAAAAATAAAGAATCCAACTAAGGGGGAGCTCCGAAAAATGTATATAAAGACAGAGCATCAGCCAAGGGAGAGCTTAGTGTAAACACTTAGTCATTTTTCACTAAGTGTTGCCATCAATGTTAAAGGGGGAGATTGTTGGCAAGAGACACTATATGGATTTATGTTTGTTGTCATTGATGGCAACAAAGTTCATCCCACACATCCGCAGGACATAGTGTGTCTCTACCGGAAGTCAGAATGAAGATTGTTGAGGTCCGGTAAACAAGAACAGAGCATATGGCAAGGTCCGACAGATAGGTCCAGATCTCTCAAAGGAAGTATCTTGGTGAAGTGCGGATTTGGGAAAGTCAAGAGGACTACCTTGAGTAATAGATTCCAAGGATTTAGCCTCCGGTGATGGACAAGGAAAAAGATATGAACAGTTGAGTACTAGATTCCTGAGTGACAGTGTGAACAGAGGAAGAACTGACTGACAAAACATCAGATTGCTTTCCGGATGTGTTTCTGATAGTGGTAAAGGTTATGAAGACATGAATTATGTTTGGTCGACATGATTAATGATTTCTACAAGTATATGCTTGATCCACATTACTTGATGTGCAAGGATTCAGCCGACAGAACAGAGTTTGTGAGAAGATAGACTGTTCTGGGTGCCGACTAGAAAGATAATGAAATCACTAGTGCAGATTTATATATAGGATGGATTTAGTTGTGAGTGTGTGAAAAACACAAGGGAGTTGGATATGCGAAAAGGAGCAGAGTAGAGATAAGCAGTAAGAAAGATTCGGTATGTGAAAGGAAAGCAGAATAAAGAGAAGAGGAAAGATGAAGTGTAGTAGATCAGTGTACTGAGCCTAACCGGAACTAAACTCCAGCATATGTGGATGCTTCCAGTCAGTTCAAGTATTGTATGACATTCTTTTGTAGATAGTGTGTCTCCTTGTAGGCAGTGAGCCTCTTTGTGAGTAGTGTGCTCGGGCAGTGAGCCCTAATTGGCAAGTGCCATTTTGTAATTCCTTATTCTTCTAAAAGAGAATAATCTTTGGGTTAATCACCCCGTGATTTTCTCCCTTAACAGGGTTTCCACGTCAAAAATACTGTGTCATGTGTTTTTCATTTCATAGTAATGTTTGTTTGTTTGATTTAATGCTGCATTGATTAATAAGAAAGTTCAGAAGGAAGAAATTATTAGGATAACTGATTCACCCCCCCTCTCAGTTATCAACACAACATACATTACATTACCAGTTTTGTTCTTTCCATCAAAAGAAATAGTTCTTCTACCTCTGATTCTACCTGCAAAGTTATCACCAAACTTTACCACTCCTCCTTCATACCTTTCCAAATCTATAAACTTGTTTTTGTCACCTGTCATGTGGTGAGAGCAGCCACTGTCAATGACCCAATCATCCTTTTCTTCAACTTGGGCAGCCAAGGCTTTATGATTTGTGGATTCAGAGGGTATTGGATCTTCTTCCTTGATGGTAATGAACACCCAATCACTTTTTTCTCCTTTCTCTGATTCATCATCTGTTACTCCTTCATCATCTCCTTTATGAGCATAGTAACAATTCTTTTGGAATCTCGGTCTATCATTGTTTGGCCTAGAAAATATTTCCAGACACCTTGATGCAAAATGAGCAATCTTATTGTAGTTAAAACACTTAAAAGGCAATTTTCCCTCATACTTACTGGATCCTCTTGGTAGTCTTTTTGCAATAAGAGCTTCAAGATGAGTAGTTTCAACTTCTTCTTCTTCCAAATCTTTTCTTGCATTTTCATACCATGACAGTTTCCTTGAAGAGTTTTCTCTCAGATCAAACCTTTGTTTTCCTTTTACCAAGGCACTTGCTTTGAATGTAGATTCATTTTTTGGAGGATCATCTCCAAACTTAGCCATTTCAAAAGCAGTTAGCTTACTAACCAATTGATCCCTTGTGACTGTTGTGTGAGCTTTGAATTCTTCAATTGCAAAGGCCTTCATTTTATAAGAATTCGGGAAGGGATCTAAGAACTTTGCCAATAATCTCTTCTTCACTCAGGGTTCCACCTACATTTCTGATTCCACAAACCAGGTCATTTACTCTTGGCATGAAGGTGGTAATATTTTCATCATCTCTCATCTTCAATTTTTCAAATTTCCCTTTTAAACTTTGTAACCTTGCACATTTGACAAACTGATCTCCTTCATGCAAAAGTTCCAGTTTATTCTAGATCTCAAAGGCAGTTGGTAGATGAATAACATTTGAGAGTTCTGAATCAGATTGCATGCTTAACAGAGCCTCTTTAGTCTGCAGATTATTTTCAGCATCCGTGATTTCATTTAAGGTTGTCGGACCACCCTGTGGAGGTACATAGGCCTTTTTAACCATAGACCAGTATGCAAATCCCATACACTGCAAGTGACATTCCATGCGACCTTTCCAAAGAGCAAAGTTAATTCCATCAAACTTCAGACTATCCTTTTTGTAGGACGACATCCTGGATCTCCTCAAGCGGTTAAGCTCCTTTTAGAGGAACTTGGTTCTAATACCAATTGTCAGATTTAGGGCAGACAACTAAGAGGGGGGTGAATCAGTTGTCTAAACTTTCTTATCTTTTCAACACTTGAATTATAACAATAAATCAATCATGAAAACTTAATGCAATTAACCAAGAGCAGAAACACATCAACACATGAGACACCAAGATTTTGACATGGAAAACCTAGTTAAGGGAAAAACCACGGGGTGACTAACCCAAGATAATATTCTCTATTAGAAGAATAGAAAGAATAAGATGGCACATGCCAATCAGGGCTCACTACTCGAGCACACTGCTCACAAGAGGCTCACTACCTACAAGAGACACACTGTCTATAATAGATAAGTATTACATACTTGAACTAGTAAATAGCATCTTCACCATGCTTGAGTCAGTTCCATTTAAGCCCAAACCTTCTACTCTGTCTTTCGCTCTTCTCCTTGCTACCACACACACATCTCCACATGTCACACATTGAAATGACTTCGCAATCCCTTATTTATACATGAAATCAACTTAGGAATAAACATCTAAGTTAGTACACATCCACAAGAACATCCGCAAAATGAATAACTCATTTCGTCGGCCAGCCTAAGTAAGAACACTTTCATCCAGAAGTATTTCTTCAATTCTGGGTTCCAACTCTAATGCGGACCGACAACACAACCTTAACATGATCCAAACACCTTCACAAGCTTGCCTGAATGACCAGGTATGTCCACACTTCTTCTACTTACTCAAATCTCTTCTCTCCTGCATCCGGTGCCTCAAGAACACAGTCTGTCATGACTATCACAAAGGAGTAGAATCTTTCGGACCTACAAACCATGAACAAATTGAGATGACACACCACCAGGACTACCCCAACACTCCTTCCAATCTGCAGAATAGAACAATGCACTTCCGGATCTCACCGGACCTTTCTGTAACACTCTGTCACTCCTGAGCATCTCTCGGAACCGGTTCTACTTGATTGATCACAACTTCTTCATATCTTAATGCGGACCTTTGAAATCTTAACTGGAACCTCCTAAGACTCATGTCCACAAACCCTTTAATCCACATCATCTGATCCTCAACCTGTCTTGAGCTATTTCCTTACTGTCATCACTATTCTTCACAATTCCTGACTGAGACTGACTTTCTCAGTATCCTCAACAAATAACTCATCCAATCCTTATCATTGATGTAACAAAAGTATGTTGACATCAATGACAACACTAGTTAGGCCCATACTTGCAACAAATACTTCAAAGTACATGTCTCATATTTAATTGCAATTGATATAATTAAGTATTAGAATTTAGGGAGACTCATCATATAACAAATGATATAATTAAATAGTAGAAATTAGGATGACTCATCATTTAACAATCACAAAAGTTATACAAAAAAAAGTTAATGTTAATATAATTTATATCATAATAGGATGTCTTAAGGGGTCCTAATACGATGTCTTAAGGGGGTCAAACAAGTTCTCAAAATTTGGTGAAGTTGCCCAAGGCAACCAAATTTAACAATAATACAATTAAATTTAAAGTAAATTCAAAGTAGCAAAACATGCACATTTAACAAACAAAATATATAGAATATTGATTTTGATATATAAAAGTGTAGAGTATAATTGTGTATGTACATGTATATAAATTTGTACAAAATGTGTAATTGTGTAATTGTGTATGTACATATATGCCAACTCAAAACAATGTTTACAAAATGTGGCTATGCCATCTCAAGAAAATCCAAAACTTGTGGGGAATGTAGCAAGTCTTCACGGCACCTAATATCAGAATGATACAAGCAATATCAATATATCATCAAAAGAAGTATTTTAATTTATATAAAACTATCTATATACATAACTTGTACCTATATTTACAAGTGTCTCGTGCACATGTGTATAGGTTTAACCTGCATCCTCTCCTTTTTGTTTCAAAGTATGAGATCAATGTGATGATGGCTTAAGGATACAAAAAAGGATACTAAATCAATTTTAACTATTAATGTCCAAGAAATATCAATATATAATCAAAACATGTATTTAAATATATTTTAACTAATAATTACTTGTTTTTACCAAGTATTCCATGTTGTCTAGGTTGAATCGATGCATGGACTCTCCTTTGTGATGATGGCTCAAGGATATAAAAGGATAATTAAAATCAATTTCAACTAATAATGCACAAGCAATATCAAAACATGTATTTAATGTATTTAAAAGGACAATATAAAACTAAAACTATATTTACCTGTATTTACTTATTCCACTGCACCATCAGCATCCTCTCTTTTTTGCAATGCATCTATGATTGTCTCATGCTCTTCCATAGAAATTGTCCATAGCTCTTTATTTCCAATTCTTCCACGATACCTCACTAGTTTTATATTTGTTGCCACCACCAAATGTGAGTAGTTTATAATCTTCTTATGTGTTTCATAATCTTTGATTGCAAGTAAACCATTCTTCCTTATTAAGTATTTTCATAGCCAAGTGCCAACAACCACCACCGAACCTATTGGATAATGATAGCCATTATCAAAGAAGTTCTCAAAATTTGCTTAAGGGGATCAAAGACTTGTTATCAAAATTTACTTAAGGGGATGTCTTCAGGGGATCACCAAATGTGTTAGATAATGATAGCTATCATCATCTTCTCGAGGTACGATTAACTTATGTTTAATCTCCACACAATGAGCAAACCAATATTTTGTTTTCTCTTCATTCTCCTCAGGTGCAACAACAACATACACATGTCTTGCAAACAAAATTTGATTCAATAACTTGCACATGTCCATATAATTTGACCAATCTAAATACATGCATTCATATATATATATATACACACACACATAAGCACTACAAAATAGTAATAAAGTGAAATAAAATGAAATAAATTACCTTCTTGTACAAGGTCTAAAACACGGTCATAATCATCTGATGCAAACACTTGATCATTGTCTTCAATTATTGTTTCATATTGATCATGTGCTTGTGTAGGTGTCAATGATCTTTGATTCCACTCTTCAACCCATTCTATATTCTCACATGCTTCCCAATCTCCTGAAATAAAAAACTGACAAAAACATGCAAGCTCTCTTGTCCAAATAGTCCATGTGCTTGCATTCAAACTCTTAAATGAATGCCATTTAGTAGATCCATTGATTGTCTTGCAATCAAGTCTAGGTAGAATGTTCTCTTCTTCAAGCAACCAAAAGAATTGTCAAACTATAGAGTACTCGCTTGATCCAGGTGTAGATAATCTTGTGTTGTACCAATCTACAATCCAACACGCATCTTTAAATTTTACTACATCCTCAAATTTCAATTGCTCTCTAGCAAGAATTCTTTTAACACACGCACCAGCTCCATCATGTTCTCCTTTACCATGTCTAGCTTCAAAAAAACTCTACATATGTTGGACATTATGTTCCTTGTGAATTCTACTTAACCAATAGAACATTCAAGCATTCTTGAACTGCATCGTACAATTATCTGACCATATGAGATGTTCTGTCATCTGGATTCCCCTTTCTCTTAAATTTGTATAAAATATATTGAAACAGTATTGAATAAACTTTGATGAGTGTAATCATTTGTCACTCAAATAGAAATGATACTCCCTCAAAACTTTTCTATCATCCTCTATGCTATCATCTACATGTCTATAAACAATATGAACAAACATAGCCACCTGCACTGAATTGTAATATTGTGATTGGATTTCCTCTTGCGGAGCTAGAGTATAGTTTTCTACAAATCAACCACTGATAGTATAGTACCAACTGGAAATGTGTTTCTACATGTGCAAAAGTATCCATGAATCCATCAAGCTTGTTGAGAGTGTTTGACATATTTTGGTACAATCTTACTCTTAAATTCTGATATGAATGCATGTACACTAACTTTTTTTGTAATTAAATCACAATGCTTTCTAATTTTTTCATCTTTTAAAGAATAGTCAACATTCTTAAATCTTTGAAAATCCACTAATTGATGTCCAAAATCATTTTCAACACTTTCATACATACAAACTCTTAAGAAAGAAAGATTACCACAACTAGTGCATTGTCCAGAAATACATGAACTTAAATAAAATAATTTCTCATTAGATCTTTCACAAAACAAACTTGATATAAACTCTATTATTGCTTCAGGTGACATAATACCACATTCTTTGATAATCATATTAGTATTTAAAGTACAACATATATATCGAAACACATCATAATAATAATGAAATTGAATATGTGTTTTACAACAACAAGATATTCATTGCTTATTAATCTTTACATACCAAGGTTTACATTTTTCAAAAGATCTTTGACTTATTCTAATATTACCAAGTAACACTAAATCACCACAAATTTTTTTATAAAATTTTATTTGTGTTGTATCTAATAGGTGTTTTGGATGAGGATCGCGAACTTTGGACCCCACTCTTAGTTTTAAAACATCTCTAGCATTAGATGATACCCTAGCATTATCGGGTAAGTGCAAAAAGATGGGGGGCCAAAAAGTGGCCAAATTGTTTTAAAAAAAAATATAATGTAAAACGTGAGTGCCTTATAACGCGCTCGCACTATGGTTTGGTAAGGACAAGCCTAAGGATTGTCAAAACCAAACCATAACGCGCTTGCGTTATAACACGAGCGCGTTATTACCTATTATAAATAAATTAAAAAAACTCATCCCATTTCATTTCATTTCTTTTTTCTCCACTATTCCTGTAGTCTGCAAGCCCTAGGAAGCACGCTTACATTTTGGATTCCTCAATTCAACACAAAAATCTTATCGATTTGTTGCCAAAATGTTGCCACAATGTCAAGCACGCCAAAGGAGTGAGTTTATTTGTCTTTTTGTTTGAATTTACTTCTAAATAGGTAGGTTTGAGTTATTTTTTAATGTATATTTCGTTAACTGTCAGGAAATGTTAATGCACCTCCTCCTCCTCCTCCTCAAAATCCACAAAATCCTATAGAACAACAACCTCCTCCATCCATTCCTTGACATGCCCCTGGAACACAAGAAAATATAATGGGGCAAATTGAAAACAACAAAAAAGAAATTAAAGATATAATTGCAAGGTTGAAAGATCCTTCCACTTCAACCTTGCATAGGTCCACGCTTGCTAAATCTCTTGAATCTATGTTATCAAATGTAGATTAAATTAGCAAGCAAATAACTAGTTGGACGGATAAGAGGAGAGAATTTAGAGATTATTATGCAGACAAGCTGTCATACCAAGATGTGAAAAAATTACAAATTACAAAATTAGACTTGTGTTCGATTTTCACAAACCCACAAACAAATCAACCTCCACCCATTACATGTAAGAGGTTCCCTATCCATTGGTGCAACAACCAAGCGATAAGGGACAATTTTGGGTAGAGGTGGTGGATGGTTTTTGACCATCCTCTATGCAATAATAATGAGGTCCCACAATACTTTTTGAGGAAACTCTACTCCTCAATAAAGTGCCAAACTATTTTGATATGCGGGACTTCCAGGGTAGAGGTGGGGGGTCAGTACAAGATAGACCAGGGGCACATGTTGACCCACAGTGGGTAGTAAGATGAGTAATCAGCAGAACAGCCCATGAGCATGTTTCTATCTCTTCCATTGTGAAGGAGAGTGTTGAGGTCGATACACTTCAGTCCCTTAGTGCCTTGACCCAGAGCATCATAGAGAATGCCAATCCTGTAACACAGATGGGTTGGGAGATAGTGCGAGGAGTAGGGTCCCACCCCATGCTTGTCAGACTTGCAGATCAGCCTGTGGTTATGACCCCATGGATAGTCAGGACGCAGGTGCACAGGCTACATCTGCAGCTGAGTAGATGGTGATGACAGATACCCTCTTGAGTGAGACTTTCGGCCTTGATACTCAGGTAAATATTAGCAAGTTTATTGAATTTAATTTATTAAATTTTATTTTTGAAATGTAAGATTAACTAATTTAGTTTGATTATTTTAATGAAATTTTAGGGTCATAGCATTGATGCAGTTTTCAGTGGTTCTCCACCTGCATATTACACTAGATCATCTACTGTCAGGGTATGTAACTAGTAACCAATTATAAATATTACATGTGAATAGCATCGTTATATGAATGGTATTCTAATATCTAATTTTGGATGTTGAATAGGTTAATATCAGAGATTTCACGGCAACACCTGCCAATGGTGGTGGACTTCAAAGCTTCACAGAGGTAATAAAATAAATAGTTTAATGAATGAATTGTACTTACTAGATTTTTGTATGTGACTTGTGTGCTTTATTGTGTGTACTTCCATGTTTAGATGAATGTGTGTGTATGTTAGAAGCCATGATTTGCATCACTATTATAGTTTTCGTAATTGAATAATGTTGTTTTATTTCCAGATGATGCAGGTTGCAGAGACACCTCTCAATGTTCAGAGGGCAATGGAGCATGGTGTGACCTCTGTGATTCATAGCTCCATGGCATTGACAGGGGTATGAGGCAAATTAGTAAATTTCAATTTACATTCATTGTTATAGTTGTTTATTTTTGAAAAATCAAAAGATTATTGATCTGAAGTTTAATTTCTATCTGGATGGTTTCTATAGGAAATGACATCACCATGGCCTATTCCTGCTACTGAGGCAAGTGAGGAGACAGATTATATGTTAGCGGTAAGTAATTACTTTGTTAAATATTTCATTTTTTATAACATGTAATTTCTATATATTAATGTCTATACTTTTTATTGTAACAGCTAAAGATGCAAGAAGAACTAAATAGGACAAGCAGCCCTCGGGTTTGTAGTAGACCACCCACATGCGCGTCTCCATCCCCTAGAAGATCAAAGGCTTCCCATGATCTATTCTCTTCACCAGCCAGAGGGGAATGACTTTTTATTGTGTTCCTTTGTTGTATGCCTATATGGCATTTGTGGACATATATTTTGTATTGTATATAGTTGACATTGTATGCCTATATGGCATTCTTGTAAGCCTATATGGCTATCTTGTATATATGTTATACTTATATCGATAAATATTGATGTATGCCTATATGGATATTTGGTTAATACAAATCTTTTTTATTGATGGCGTCCATACTTGCATTATAAATCCACGTTTGAATGGATATTTGTAGATGGCTACTTCAAATATTTAAAGTCCAATTATATTACATAGGATGTTTATTGATCCAATATGCTAGCTATTGTTATTCAACTATCACCTAAACCTCATTTTGGAACTAAAAGATAAAAGTTGTATTTAAAAAAAAAATGAATCATCATGTTGAACAGAAAATATTAATATTCTTTATGAGTAGCATACAATGTCAAGTATATGCAATACAAAAAAATGAATCATCATGTTATTCTTTATGTTTGAGATCCAAAAATGACTAAGTCTGGTAGCTTGGTATCCTAAAACACTAGGATGAATATCCAAGTCATTAGGATGATTGTGCCTTGAGAAAAATTCATTAAGATGAGTGCCTAAAGGAGACTTTCTTAAACATTCAAACATTGAGCAACAAACATGAAGGGTTAAGGCACAATTTGCAACTCATAAAGCCTCAAAAGGGCGCCCAGCTTGGAGAGAGCATTTATTTAAGACAAGGCACCCATTGACACTTGTTCCACCATAAAAATGCACCTAAGGTGGAAGGAGAACAAGCCTCTAGTAAGTGAAGTGCACCTATTGTCTAAACCACTTCATTATGGCACCTTAGCATGAGGAGGAGTATATAAGTCAATAGGAAATGACACCTAGAATGCAAATGAAGGATTAAGTGGCATTTTCAATAAGCATCAATTCACCTTGAGCTTTCAATAAATACATCAAGTTGAGCCCCATAATCCCAAGCGCCCTTTGCCTTCAAAAGAACCTTATATTGGCACCTTGGAGGAAATCAACTTACAATGACAAATCTTGGAGGTTTCTCATTTTGGATGATGTCTTTTGAGATTAATGACAATGATTGAAAGTTAAGATGAGTGGAAAGAACCTATCTTGAAGCTTAGGCACCCTTCATGTAATTTCCCACCATCATGAGCGCCTAGATCTAAGAAGAAGGAGTGAATGAAGGATCTTAACATCAAGAAGCATGTTATCAATCAACTTGGAGAAGTCTTTGATAATAATTATGATGAATTGAGTACATGGAAGTAAAGGAAGTACATATCAACTCCAAAGTGTGCCTAATGATCAATAAGAAATTCTTCCAAAGCAAAGGCGCTCATTGTGAATTTTCATACTAGTTTTGGCACCTTGAAGTCTAAGTGCATGAAAATCATGAGGATGAGTGCTTAGGGATGAGATAGTCTTCATAAGAGTTTAAATAAGAACATAATCAAAATGCGCCTTGGTAGAGAGACTTGAGACCATCATCAAATAAGCCAAAATATCTATCTCCAATCTAGGCGCAAATTCTAGCTCCTCCCAACTCAAATGAGTGCCCAAGTTGAAGTCAAATTTCATCTATACAACCCTTAGATTGTGCCTTGATTGAGGAAGGGATTTGAACCTCAAAATTTAATCATCTCAAGACAAAAGATTCCTTAGACACTTGGCATTTGATTGAAATCATTGAGAATTAGAAAGAACCACCTAAGGATGTAAGGTGCACTTTTCACCCATATAAGCCTAAAATTGCGCTTAAGGGAAATAACTTGATTTCATATCAATAGGCGAGTGCCTTGAGAGAAAGGATCACTCTAGGTCAATTTCAATTGTTGAAAGCACAAAAATGATAAAGATAAAGGCAATTGAGTTAGGCGCACTTTAGCCTCTGAGGACACCTCAATGAGCGCCTTGGGTTAAATTGCATGAGATGACCTTTTGGAGTGAGCGCTTGAAAGATAGAATTCATTCTAAGACATGTCTCATCATTTAGAATTACAAAATTGCAAGTATAAAGACATTTAAATCTAGGTGCACTCTCCATTAGTACAAACCCATTCTGGTGCCTAAGGGAGAAATTGCATTGAAAGAAACCTTTTGAATGAATCTCTTAAGGGAGATAGACCTTTTTAAGCCATTACAATTGTTTGAAATCATTTAAAGTGATAAATATGGACCAACTTGTGTTAGGCGCCCTTTGCTCTTCTTTTTACATATATATGCGCCTAGATTTGTAGTAAAATTATTCCATGTTTAAAGAGGATTCCTTTCTGTTATAAAATGTTTATCATGAGGATTGATGTGTTTCTTGATTTTTATTGTAGGAAGATTGAAGGAAAAGGTAGGAGCAAGAGCTTGGAGTCACCTAGAGTCATCATGTAGCTACTCCAAAGGAGCCTTTCACATTCATTGATGCCAGAGAGTTAAGATGGAAGTAATTACTGCCAAGGAAACACCACTTCAAGAGGTAGCTACTCCAAGAGGTCACAACAAGATATATTTCAAGTCTTCTTCATCAACGACATCACTAGTTGCATCATGTTCGAAGACTTCCATATATCACTTCAAGTTCCATTCATCTTCAAGTATCAACTAGATTCTTCATCAATGATCACTTCAAGAACAACATGTAGCCTCTCCAAAGGAACTTCTCATCATCATCAAGCATTCCAAAGACATCCATTCAATTTCAAGTCCCTCTAATACATTCAAGCCTCCTTGAGAAGTCATCTACTTCACATATAAGGGAAAGTGTTATCATCAATATCTACACTTCAAAGGACCTTTCAAGTTGGAACACTTCTTCATCGAACATTTGAAGACATCCTCCAAGCTTCAAGTTCATTCACAATCTTCAAGTCTAGAAGAAATTATATCTAGTGAACTCATTAATTGGTGCCTAGGAGGAAAAGACCTTAAACTTACATTATTGAGTTAGCACTTTAGAAATTGAGCCATTCCTAGTCAATTAGAGTCATAAAATATCAAATACAAATTCAAATTGGACTTAGGCGCCCCTTCATGTAATTTCCCACCATCATGAGCGCCTAGATCTAGGAAGATCATCCAATTGCACCTAGGAATAAGATACAAGTCCAAGACCTCAAATTTGAGTGCCTAGAAGTGTGATGGATTGAAGAAGCTACATTGGCACCTAAGGGAAAGTTGTATCTAATGACATCACCTAATTGAGTGCCTAGGAGGTATAATGCTTAACATTGACATGAGGACAAGTGCTTAGTAAAGGAGAGTTTCTCAAACATTTAAACATGTGAATGAAGTCATAGAAATGTACTAAGTCATCTAGGCACCATTTTCCCCTTGTGTACCCTTACATTTGTGCCTAAGAAGAAGTTGCTTCAGTTCATTCGAGTGTTTGAGTATTGAGGATTTCATAACAATGCTTTGCAACTTTACACTGCCTCCTCTGACAATTTTTGGGGCAGCAGAAAACCTTTCACCATAGGCAAACACCTCAGAGATATAAAAAATTGAGAGAGGTTATTGTAGAGGCACTCTACATGATCACGTTGCCTCAGACGGAATGTTTCTAAGTGACACAGTTTTTGAGTAACATCTTGTCAAAGATTGCTGCCTTTTTACACTTTGGACTCTTCAGGGATATCGTTGGTACAATGTAGCTCAGACTGTTTTGACATGTTTGGGTGAAAATGAGGACCATGCCTAGTGCAAATGTACCCATCAGGATGCATTGGAATAGTTAGTTTGGTTGCATCAGGAGCAGGACAAAAGTTACACCCCTTTGCAACTTTACATTGCCTCCTTCTGACAATTTTTGGGGCAACAGAAAACCTTTCACCATGGGCAAATGCCTCAGAGATATAAAAAACTAAGAGAGGTTATTGTAGAGGCACTCTATATGATCACGTTGCCTTAGATGGAATGTTTCTAAGTGACATAGTTTTGGAGTAACATCTCGTCAAAGATTGCTGCCTTTTTGCAGTTTGGACTCTTCAAGGATAGCATCGGTACAATGTAACTCGGATTGTTTCGACATGTTTGGGTGAAAAACAGGACCATACCTAGCATAAATGTACCCATCTAGACACATTGGAATAGTCAGTTTGGTCACATCAGGAGAAGGATGAAAGTTACACCCCTTTGTAACTTTACACTACCTCCTAATGATATTTGGGGCAGCAGAAAACCTTTCACCATAGGCAAATGCCTCAGAGATATAAAAAATTGAGAGAGGTTATTGTAGAGGCACTCTATGTGATCGCGTTTCCTTAGACATTATGTTTCTAAGTGACACAATTTTTGAGTAACATCTCGTCAAATATTGCTACCTTTTTACACTTTGGACTCTTCAGGGATATCGTCAGTACAATGTAGCTCGGACTGTTTCGACATGTTTGGGTGAAAAATAGGACCATGCCTAACATAAATGTACCCATCTAGATGCATTGGAATAGTTAGTTTGGTCACATCAAGAGCAGGACAAAAGTTACACCCCTTTGCAACTTTACACTGCTTCCTTCTGACGATATTTGGGGCAGCAGAAAACCTTTCACCACGAGCAAATGCCTTAGATATATAAAAACTAAGATAGGTTATTGTAGAGGCACTCTATGTGATCGCGTTGCCTTAGATAGAATGTCTCTAAGTGACACAGTTTTTGAGTAATATCTCGTCAAAGATTGCTGCCTTTTTGCACTTTGGACTCTTCAGGGATAGTGTCAGTACAATGTAGCTCAGACTATTTCGACATGTTTGGGTGAAAAATAGGACTATACCTAGCATAAATATACCCATCTGGATGCATTGGAATACTCAGTTTGGTCGCATCAGGAGCAAGACACCAAAAATGCATAACATAATGATGTAAAAATGTATATATGTGTAAAAATGCAGCAGGAAATTAAAAAAAGACAAACCTTACAAATTAATGTGCATACTTACAACTCAATGTAACATGACTTTACAAAATCAATGTGAATACTTACAAATTAATCCAATGAACCTTTTGGGTCTGTTCTACTCTTTATTGTGTCAAGTATTGCTTCATGGTCAGACTCACGCACCTTCCACAAGATTTTGTTCAAAGGTCTACACCGATACTTTATCAAATGAACATTGGATGTCATGACAAGGTTTGAGTAATGAAGAATCTTCCAATGCATGTCAAAGTCCTGAAACAACCAAACATTAACACTCTTATGTGGGTAACTTCTAATCCATGTTCCAGTAATAACGACTAAACCTGTAGGGTATTCGATGTTTTCTCCATCTGTAACAAGGGCCTCCAATTTCTTTTTGGCCTCAACACAATGACATAAGTAATAATTTGTTCCCTCTTCATTATCTTCATCTACAATAACTGCATATACGTGCCTTACATTGATATGTGTAGCAAATTAGATGAAATTAGTCAACATTACAAAAACACTACAAAGTAAGATGAGATTACCTAGTTGAACTAGATGAATTTAGATACATATACGTGCCCTATATTACCTGGTTGAACTAAATCTAATATGTGGTCAAAGTCAACTGATGATTCCATCTGTGTTAGTTCCAGTGCCGTCGGGGGTTGATACATGTCAAGTGGGCTAAGATAACTTAACTGTCATTCGTCAACCCACTCCTTTGACTCGCACTCATCCCAGACTTGAACTATATAGGAAGAACAAAAGCATGACATCATTCACGTATGGATACTCCATGAACCTGCAATTGAGCTTTTGAAAGAGTGCATCTCATTTGATCCTATCAGTGTACAATAGTCCTCATATGGTGCAATGTTAGTATCATCTTTCAACCAAAAAAATCTACGAACTGAAGACTTACCTTTATTACCTGGACCCATGGAAGCATTATACCACTTGACAATCAATTTTGTATCTGTCAACTTTGCATTGTCTTTATATTTAACTCTTCTCGTGCTATGGCTCCTTTGATACATGCTCCTGCACCATCATGCTCCCCCTTTCCATGCCTGACCTCACAAAAGTTCCACATATGTTGAATACCTATAAAATTATACCTCCTACTCAGCCAATAGAAATTCTGCGAGTTCTTGAATTGTGACACACAATTATCCGACCATATGATATGCTGACTGAACGATATGCCCCTTCTACCCAAATCATTGTAGAACACCTGAAAGCAACCTTGCACGAACTCCGTAGAATGCATGCGATCATCACTAATATAGAAATTATACTCCCTTATGATCTTTCTGTCATCCTCTGTACTATCATTCTCATGAATGAATGTGATGTGCACAAATATAGAAACCTGTGTGGAGTTGTAATATTGTGATTGCACCTCACGATGTGGCTGTAGACTGTAGTTCTCTGCAAAATTGACGACTGAAACAATGCTACCAACCGGAAATGTGTCCTTGCATAACTTGAATTGCAAGTCCAACCATCAAGCTCTATGGGCATGTCTTGCATACTCATACACTATGTTGTCACGAAATATAGGCATAAACTGATATACTGGAATCTTTTCAATAACCAATTCACACCTCTTTGCTTCTTTACCATCTTTTGTATTGTATGCCACTGTTTTATACTTGCCAAACTCTACTAGTTCATTTCCAACTGCATGTGTTCTTTCCATATGTTCACATATTGGCAAATGTTGCAAGCCACCACAACAATGACATGTACCATCCAAGCATAATTTCTTGTAGAATATTTGACCTTCCTCTCTTTCACATAAAATTCTTAATATGAAGTCTCTTGAAGATGTTGGTGGGGCACATATGGCACAACCCTGCAAAACATTGTTAGTATGCATATCTAAACATATAGACCTATAAGCATCAAAATGGTTAGAAAATTCAATATGTAATCTACAACAACAAGTAGTGTGTGTGTGATTTAGCTTGACATAGAAAGGTTTTAGCATTTCAAAATATCTTTGACAAATTTTAATTTGAGGATACTTCTCTAGAAATTTACCATAAAACTATGTTTGAGTCTCATCCAAAAAATGCTTTGGATGTGGCTCACAGTTCTGACTACCGATTCTCCTTCTTACCACATCCATTTGATTCAGAGATACTATTGTGTAATTCTTGCAGAAGTCTTCAATTAGTGATCTCAATGCTTCAACAATTGGTTTATCTTTTCATGGTAGTCTCCCCGAGAATGCCCATAATTCATTGGCATTAGTGTTCTCAATTCTTTGGCGTCTTCTAATGGCTCTTGATAAAGTTTTCCTATTAATTCTCAATTCTTGACTCATCTTTCTAATGAGACGAGCTTTCCTCATTTGACTACTTACTATAGTCGATGTAATCACATGCCATGTTGCATTACTCTCTTTTATGCGTGAGGTGTTATGCACACTCTCATATGCACTCATTAGATTCTTGACAATAGATTTTTCACTTGAAGCCTCTAATGTTCTCAACCCAAGAATCTTCATGATGGACCTATACTTTATACTTCGCATCATTTCAATAAATAATTGACATCTTGCAGTCTCATTTAACTTTTCAAAGAACAATCTCCAAATCTTATCAGCATATCTTCTACAAGTGCATTTTGGAATCTTACCTTCCATTGGCTGCAAAATATTCTCATCAATATCAATCAAATACTTTGGCTTTCTATGCAAAATTCTAGGTGGCGTTAAGTTAAGTAAATTCATCTCAACATTAGGAATTTCATCAATATTTAAATGAGATGGGCTAGATGGCATACCTTTGATCGAAGATGGAATAGATGACATACCTTGAGGTTGAGGTGGGAACAATGGTGTACCTCCTTCATCACATGTGAGTGATGATGTATCTCAACTTGAGATGTGGTAGATGGTGTCCCTACATGTTGACTTGCAATAGAGGACATGTCTCCAACTATGGTATTCAAATCTCTTGTAGCATGAAGTTTTTGCATTCATTCTCTTTGTGCCGCCAATACCATATCTCTTTGTGATGGTTGTGGTTCCTCTTCAATTGGTATGTCTTCATTTATCATGTCCAATTTCCTCTTCTCATGAAGTTCCCTGATAGAGACTGCTTTCTTTGCATTCTTAGCTTCTATCTCTTCCTATTTTAGTTTAATTCTTGATCGTTTCCTCAGCATGACGGAGAATTTATCTGTAGCATGATAAAAATACCAATATTACTTCCTAAGAAATGAATACAAGATAATAGTGGGATTGTATTTTTATTATGTTGTAAGGATTTATTCTTGTATAGTTTGACATCATGGTATGTTAAGGTCTATTTATTACACATAATTATTAAAGAGCCCAAGTGTAGAAAATATACATGGCATCATGTGAGATTGTAGGCTACTTTCTTGATTGGGAATGTGTCTATTTTAAACATGTATGATAAAGCATGATAAAGTAATTTAATCCAAATTAAGGAAAATGTAAAGAACATCCATGTAAAGACTTGACATACCTAAAAAATGAAGATTCGAATGGAGAGAGTACCCAATTATGTAGTATTTTTTTCTTCTTGCATCAAACTCCTCAACAATTTGAGTTTTTCACCACTTGCTTCCTTTTCAAAGTTAAATTGAATAACACTCAAATATAATTACTAACAACAATACTATTAACCAATCTATAATGTTAAATACCTAAAATTGAATCACAATTAACATTGCAACACTACAAAAATTGAAACTTGAATAGATATATAACAAACTTGGCATGAAAACTATGTTATTTCCTCCTTCTCAAGTTGGGAAAGCAAAAAAGGTGGTGGAAAGATCATGCAAAGGTGGTACAATGTGTCAAATGTGCATGTGAACTTCCCAATAGCATGAAAGCACTTCTTTTTTGTCAAAGCACGCACAGAATTAGTATGAAAACAAAGCATGTGGGCCTGGATCACAGGGGTCAACACTTTTTTACCGTTTCTATAACACAAGTAGGGATGACCACATCCTATGCTTCATCAACTGACACTTCCAAGCCTTACAATTCCTCTTAAATATGGGAGGATACATGACTGGAAGAGCCAAGCCACTTGATCCCGCCTTGCTGAAGGATGACATTTTGGGAGAATTAGGAGATTTTCCTTTGGAGATCATATAATATTTAAATGCTTTCCATCTTGGTAGGTCCTCTGCATTAGAGAAAAACCACTGATGGTGTCTGAGAAATAATAAATTCTTCATCTCTTTGGTGATCCATTTCTCTTTCCAAACCTTCCTCTTCAGACTTGAATGACCACAAGGTTTTTGAGGGGGAACTTTTCTTATTTCCTGTAAGAGCTTGCCAGATGCTCCGCCATATGATAGGCATAACAATGAAGGGGCAAGCCCTCATAATCAAGTTCTTGATAGAAAATGCCCATCGAGGAAGAAAGACATATCTTCTTTGGAAGTAGAAGTTCTAGTTTGTGACAAATCCTTATCCAAGCATAAATAGCAGGGGTTCTATCAAGCGATTGCCAATCCACTTCCACAAAGTCTCCTGAAGACTTCCTGATTGATTCCAAAACATCCACACCCCAAAAATGGAGAGGCAATTAATATAATCGAACCCATAAATCTACATTTGACGATAGAAACTCTCTTTAGGCTAGATTAAGAGTCTAACATTTCAGCTCAAGTCTAAACCCATCAACATCTAAATAACCTGAATACAAAATCTTTGTTTTCCTATCTTTAGAACTCAACCCTCAATGTCAAACCCTAATCCCTCAACCCTTAGCTCTGATCCCTCGACCCTCAACCCTATCCCTAAACCCTAAAGCCTAAAGCCTCAACCCTCAACCCTCAATGTCAAATCCTAATCGCTCAACCCTTCACTCTAATCCATCAACCCTAAACCCTATCCCTAAACCCTTAACACTATACCTTAAACCCTAATCCCTCAACCCTCAACCCTAAACCTTATCCCTAAACCCTAATCCCTCAACCCTAATCTGTCATCCCTCATCCCTAAACCCTAAATGCTATCCCTATTCCTAAACCATCAATAGACTTGATACTATACCTTAAACCCTAATCCCTTATCCCTAAACCCTCCAACCCTATCCCTAATCCTTATACCCTCCACACTCTACTTTAACCCTAATCCCTCGACCCTCAACCCTATCCCTAAACCCTTGACCCTCGAACCTCAACCCTCAACCCTCAATGTCAAACCCTAATCCCTTAACCCTTAACTCTGATCCCTCGACCCTCAACCCTATCCCTAAACCCTAAACCCTAAAGCCTCAACCCTCAATGTCAAATCCTAATCCCTTAACCCTTCACTCTAATCCGTCAACCCTAAACCCTATCCCTAAACCCTCAACACTATACCTTAAACCCTAATCCCTCAACCTCCAATCCTAAACCTTATCCCTAAACCCTAATCCCTCAACCCCCAATCCTAAACCTTATCCCTAAACCCTAACCCCTCAACCCTCAACCCTAATCTGTCATCCCTCAACTCTAATCCCTCATCCCTAAACCCTAAATGCTATCCCTATTCCTAGACCCTCAACGGGCTCGATACTATACCTTAAACCCTAATCCCTTATCCCTAAACCCTCCAACACCCTGTCCCTAATCCTTATACCCTCGACACTCTACTTTAATCCTAATCCCTCGACCCTCAACCCTATCCCTAAACCCTTGACCCTCAAACCTCAACCCTCAACCCTCAATATCAAACCATAATCCCTCAACCCTTAACTTTGATCCCTCGACCCTCAACCCTATCCCTAAACCCTAAACCCTAAAGCCTCAACCCTCAATGTCAAATCCTAATCCCTCAACCTTCACTCTAATCCCTCAACCCTAAACCCTATCCCTAAACCCTCAACACTATACCTTAAACCCTAATCTCTCAACCCTAAACCTTATCCCTAAACCCTAATCCCTCAACCCTTAACCCTAATCCATCATCCCTCAACTCTAATCCCTCATCCCTAAACCCTAAACACTATCTCTATTCCTAGACCCTCAACGGGCTCGATACTATACCTTAAACCCTAATCCTATATCCCTAAACCCTCCAACCCTATCCCTAATCCTTATACACTCAACACTCTACTTTAACCCTAATCCCTCGACCCTTAATCCTATCCCGAAACCCTTAACCCTTGAACCTCAATGTACTCAACCCTCAACGTCAACCCCTAATCCCTCAACCCTTAACTCTGATCCCTCGACCCTTAACCCTTAAAACTTAAACCCTAAAACCTATCCGTACATGCTTGACACTCAACACTATATCTTAAACCCTAATCCCTTAACCCTCATCCCTAAAGCCTCAACCCTAAATCCTTAAACCTTCAACCCTAAACCCTATCCCTAATCCCTCTACCCTTGACACTCTTATTTAACCCTAATCCCTTGACCATTAACCCTATCCCTCAACCCTCAACCCTCAAACCTCAACTCTCAACATTAAATCCTAATTCATCAACCCTAAACCATAATCCCTCAAACCTAAACCCTATCCCTAAACCATCAACCCTCAACACTATACCTTAAACCCTAATCCCTATTCCGCAACCCTTAACCCTTAAAACTTAAACCCTATCCCTACACCCTCAACACTTGACACTATATCTTAAGCCTTAGACCCTCATCCCTAAAGCCTCAACCCTCAATCCTTAAACCTTCAACCCTAAACCCTATCCCTAATCCCTCTACCCTCAACACTCTAACCCTAACCTTGATATTAAACGCTAATCCGTCAACCCTAAACCCTAATCTATCAATCCTAAACCTTATCCCTTAACCCTCAATCCTCAACACTATACCTTAAACCCTCCATCAACCCTAAAACCTAATCCCTCAACCCTCAACCCTAAACACTATCAATAAACCCTCAACCCTCGACACTATACCTTAAACCCTAATCACTCAACCCTCAACCCTAAACCCTAAACGGTATCCCTATTCTTAAACACTCAACCCTCAACACTATACCTTAAACCCTAATTCCTTATCCCTAAACCCTAAACCCTATCCCTCAACCCTTAACCCTTAAAAATTAAACCCTAAAACCTATCCATAAACCCTCGATGCCCAACACTATATTTTAAACCCCAATCCCTTAACCCTCAACCCTAAAGCCTCAACCCTCAATCATTAAACCTTCAACCATATACCCTATCCCTAGTCCCTCTACCCTCAACACTCTACTTTAACCCTAATCCCTTGACCATCAACCCTATCCCTAAACCCTCAACCTTCAACCCTTAACTCTCAACATTAAACCCTAATCCATCAACCCTAAACCCCCAACCCTCAACACTATACCTTAAACCATAATCCCTCAACCCTAAACCCTAAACCCTATCCCTAAACCCAACAAAACTGCTTTGCCTTATGTTAGGTTGTTAAACCCATCATTTTGGACACTCTTCTCTTAAAGATATTTGAGTTGCAAGAATATGTTAGAAAAATGACTATGAACTTTTTTAATGTTAGTAATGTTATATGGCATGTTTTTCTGGCCCATCTGGGGTTCATTATGCCAATAGGTGTACACAGTATGAGAAAATCTTAGCGTATGGTACATCCACAATGAGTAATTAACAGTTGAAATCAAAAGGATGATCATTATGAGAAAAGATTTGCATTAGGGTACATCTATGTTTCTTACTGTCCACCCCGCACTTAGGGGAGGTATATTGTTATGAAACAGGCAAATAATCTCCCATTGGTTATTGGCTCTATCCACAAGAACTACTAAACTATACCTTAAACCCTAATCCCTCAACCCTAAACTTTCAACCCTAAACCCAATCCCTAATCCCTCTACCCTCAACACTCTACCTTAACCCTAATCCCTCAACCCTTAACCCTAAACGCTATCCCTAAAGCCTCAACCCTAAACCCTAATCCCTCAAGGTCCTAAACTCTAATCCATTATCCCTAAACTCTAAATCCTATCCCTAAATGCTCAACCCTCAACCTTAAACCTTAATCACTCAATCCTTATCCACCCCTCTCCTCCCCTATCTGGCTCACTCCCATCTGTACCCTCCTCTACCCTCGACACTATACATAAATACATATAGGCATACATAGATACATACATACATATAGGCATACATAGATACATACATACATACATACATATAGGCATACATAGATACATACATACATATAGGCATATAGGCATACATACATACATACATGATTAATACCCTTGAACATAAAAAAAATTTAAGGGGAACATAATGCGAGCGCATTATATCGTGCTTGCGTTATTTCAAACATGACAAACAACACAAACTTTTAAGGAAAATGAAAAATGCAAAGCAAAACATAACGCGAGAGCGTTATAACATGGTCGCATTATGTTTTGCTTTGGGAATCCCAAGCCTTGGGCTTGGGATTTGCTTTGGATTTCCAACCCAAAGGCTTGGAGTACCTTTTGAATAGCCACTGACGTGTTTTTCCATATTCTTCAAGATTTCACATAATTTCATTTGTGCTAACCCTCAGATTTGCATGTGTTTCAAGGATGAACAAATCGAACACCTAGGTAATGTTAGGCTTTCTCTTAGCTATTTGACGATGTGATTTTTTTCACATTTTAACAATGTTAAGCCTTTCATCTTTAATTTATTTTGTTTGTGTGTCCGTTTTTGGGCAAAAACTACTGTTTGGTATTTTTTTCATTGTAAATTAACTATTCATTGAAATTTCAAAAAAATTATATATTTAGAAACTAGACTCCATTCTACAAATATTAAAAAAAGAAAAAAATGATTTTCAATTAGTTTTCAAAATGTATAGGGGTAGCACAGCCAAAATTCTATTTTTTAGGATGTGTCCACTTTGAAAATTAGTAAAAAATCTAATATTCATCAAAAAATTATCAGAAAAATTAGATATAAACTAAATGCTATTAGCTAATTTCTCACTGAAGTGATTTTAAAAATACCAAAAAAAAGTTGACCTTTTGAGGGAGCCACAAAACATGCTATGTTATGTTTTTTTGACAGAAACAACACCATTATCTGTGGCTCCCTCTTTTGAACCCCTTTATCTATGCCATTTTCAAAAAAAATAGTAGTTTAGAAAGTAGACTCGGAGCACTACAAACATTGTTTTGGTTGCATCTCCAAATTTTGAGTGTAACTATGCTCAATTTCTCATCCAAGGCCAGTATTTCCTGATTTCAGAAAAAAAAGTGGCCACTTAAGACCCCTTTTTGGCTCCCCATCTTCTTGCACTTACCCTATCATGCCAATATTTTTCAATCAAAGATTTGATTTCAACATTCATTTTCATGTCAGATCTAGGGATTCGACCACTAAAAATCCAACATTGGTTGATTGGATCATTTTCTATGCTTTCTCTTCTCTTTACCACTCTTACCAAAGTTTTAGGATGTAGTTTTAGAATTTCACTAATATTGCTTAGCATTCTTCTATTCAAAGTTACTTTATTAACTATAGCAGTTGTTATAGCTCATTTTGTTGCATTCTTATCTTTAGATCGACTATTCTTTCCAATAGACTCAATAACACTAGCAATAGTAGACATATGAGTTTTTAGTGATTGATATTTTCTTCTTGGTTTAACAAAAATGCCTAACTTTTTCCATTACTTTTCTCATTTTCCACATTCTCATTAATTGCATCATTAGTTGACATTGAAATGATTGTTTTTTATGATAAAAAATTCTTTGTATAATCTATTGGCATGTGTTCTTATTTGTCTCCAAGAAATCTTACCAGAAAGATTATCCAAAACATCCTTTTCAATTTAGAAAAAAAAATATTTTCATTTTCAACATCACATCCTGGATTTTCATTTTTTTTTTCAACTTCAAAACAATTTTCATTTTCATCAACAAAACGGTTTTCATTTTCATTTTCAATAAAAGGATTTTCATTTTCATTTTCAATAAAAGGATTTTGGTTTTCATTTTCAACAACAAAATGGTTTTTATTTTCATTTTCAACAACAAAATGGTTTTTCATTATTATTTTCAACAAAAGGATTTTCATTTTCATTTTCAATAACAAAACTAGTTTTACCTTCATTTTCAACAACAAAAAGATTTTTATTTTCATTTTCAACAACAATTTGATTAAAATCTTGATCTCTTTGAATATTATCGATCTCAACATTGTTATATCCAGCTTCTTTTAAATCTCCTATAAACACCGTTTCCATTTCATTCAATGTTGGATTTGAAGGCGTACTTAAATTTGTGCCTATTGAAACATTCTCCATAGCATTGAAAGGGGGATTTGAAGACATGCCAGGAGCAATTTGTATAATTGTATTAGTTTCCACATTCGCCTCTTACAAATTTGGATCATCTACATCAATGGTCTTCTCAATGTTTTTATCTTCAATAGTTGAGGAATTGGATGCTTCAGCATCATTCATTGATTGAATCTTTATTCTTCTATCTCTTTGTCTTTTTGCCTCCTTCTCTCTCTTTGCTTCCATTTTTTCAGGGGTTAATACCTTCCTATCTTTCCTCTTATTATGAGCTTGTGATCCCATGATTAAAAAATTCTTAAGTATGTACAAATGAATGTCAAAAACTTGAAATCCTTCCTTCTTTGGTCCTCCTTCAAACAAGTAGCAATTGAACAAAATTCCACTCAAACATTGTCCCAATGATGCCTCCTTTCAAAATTCAAATAAAATCCCAAGTTAAAGAACCCGTAGAAGACAAAAGTTGATAGAAAATACTAAATATGTCGTTGTTGGCCATACAGAACAAGTTGCAGGGCCGACAGTGATAGTAACAATTAAAAAATGGTCAAAACCTAAATGGGATCCTGTTTATTAAATGGGATCCCACTCTATAAAATGGGATCCCGTTTAGTAACGGGATCCTGTTTAGTAAACAAGATCCCGTAGCAAATAGGATCCTGTTTTGTAAAATTTAATTTTTAGGCCCAATTTTTGCTTTGTTAACCAATTCGGGAAAAGGGTTGGGGACCTAAACCTAGGCTTTGGACCTGGTTTGGCTTGCAAGTTGAAGGTCCTATCAATGTCACAACAAAATAGTGACTTTAGGCATATGTCTGAAGACCTTTTTTGCAGAATTTTTTGATGAAATTAAAACCCATTATAGATGAGATAGTGTAAATTCTAAATATGTAATTTTTTTACAATTGGATTATTTTTTCTATTTTTCAATTAATTCTGATGAAATAGGTCCATAAACATGAATTATCAGGGTTTTCAATATTTTAATAACTTTTTATAAAAATAATTTTTTGAAAAATAAATTGTACAAAAATGTACTTTAGACAATTCTTTTCAATTTGAAAAAAAATCAATAAATGATAAGTTTAGGTCATCTTATGCCTGACGTACATAATGATTTTTTAAAACACCAAATATGGCCAATAAAAAATTAACAAAAAAAATATTCAATAAAAAATTACAAAAAAAATATGGAAAACGTTCTTCAGTGAATTACAAATCTTTTCCCAAAAGGATTTAGAAAAATATGATTATTTAGGTCAAAATATGGATGACGTACACATGCATGGTATAGTAAAAAAAAGTGACTTTTTAAAAGTAGTTTTTAGAAAGGTCTATTGAAAATCAATTTGTATCATCTGAGTATTCAAATAAATTACATATTTCGAAACTAGACTCTGAGTACTACATTTTATGATTAGTGACTTTTTTCAAGATTCCATCTCTAAGTGCTTCAAATTTTAAGGTCAAATATGACAAATTCTAAAAATTAGGGAAAACACTACCACCTTTTAGCCAAAAAGTGCTTCTTACACACACCCTAAACCTTTGTGAAACTGAATTGACATACTTACTCTAGCCAAGCCATAGTTTTCTATTCACTATAGCTCTTCTTATTTCCATCCCAAGAATGTGTTTAGCTGCACCAAGATATTTCATTTCAAATTTAGTTGTAAATTGAGACTTTAGTTTTGAAATCATTTCTTTCCCTTCACCAATAAATAACATATCATCAACATATAATGCAATAAATAGGAAATGATCACCATGAAATTTATAATAAACATAGTGATCATATTTAGAATGCTCAAATCCTAAACTCAACACATATGCATCAATTTTCTGGTACCACATCCTAGGACTTTGCTAAGGCCATATAAAGATTTCTTCAATTTACAAACCAAATTACTTTTACCTTACACCATATAGTGCTTTGGCTATGTCATATAAATATCCTCCTCCAAATCACCATGAAGGAATGCCATTTTCACATCCATTTGCTTAACCTTTAGATCATAAGCAGCAAAAATAGAAAGCAAGAATCTAATGGACATCATTTTTGTAACAGAAGAAAATATCTCACTGTAATCAATACCCTCAACCTGCAAATAACCTTTTACAACCAACCGTACTTTGTAATTATCAATACCTCCATCTGAACCAATCTTTTTCTAGAACACCCATTTGTAACCAATAGGTTTTTGTCCTTCAGGCAATGGCACTAGGTCCCATGTATCTTTTTTTTCAAAGTCATCATTTCTTCATCCATGAAAATCTTCCAAGACTGCATCATTCATACCTAATGCCTCTTCTACAGATCTAAGTCCATATATATTAGCATTAAAAGAAAAAATACATCTCCAGTCATTAGGTGAATACCTTTTAGGTGGTTGTCTATGCCTTGTAGACCTTCAAACAAGTCGAGTTGGAGGTTCTTCCTCTCCTTCTAAAGATTTAGAGCTAGATGAGTTCTCCTCAACTTCGCGTCTATCTAGGGGCCTCAATTCAACTTTATCAGGCCTAGAAGAGAGTTGAATCACATATTTCTGTTCAGTTCAATGTTCTGACTGCAATGTAACAAAAGAAGGCTTAGTTTCTCTAAAAATAACACTTCTACTATATATTATGTTAGTGTAGGTTTTTATTTTCCTTAGGGATATTTATTTTTCCTACACATTATTAAGCTTGCTTAGGTTTATTATAAGTGGTTAATATGAGGACATGTGGCAAAATACATCAGCTACATGTGTAACTCTCTCCCACACATGGGTAGTTGAGTTACACATCCTTTTTTGGCTTTTTGGGCCACCTCTCATAACCACTATTTTGTCCTTTCCTAAGTAGGTTATGGGGTATTGTCCCACCTCTTTACACCATTATTTTGTCCTTACCTAAATAGGTTATGGGGTAGTTAGAGTTCTCACACTCTTTTGTCTTTATGTGCCACCCCTTAATAACTCCTTTTTTGTCTTTATGTAAGAAGGTTATGCCACATGTTTTGGCATTTACCAAGTAGGTAAAATCTCCCACCTTTTATGGGATATGGGAGTTATTACACCTCTTGGATGTATATGCCCCACATGTTTTGGCATTTACCAAGTATGTAAGATCTCCCACCTTTTATGGGATATGGGAGTTATTACACCTCTTGGATGTATATGCCCCACATGTTTTGGCATTTACCAAGTAGGTAAGATCTCCCACCTTTTATTGGATATAGGAGTTATTACACCTCTTGGATGTATATGCCCTATTTTTGCTATATATACAATACTCTCCTCTCACTGAACAATGAAGTTAATGAGCAAGTTCACAAGTTGAATGAGCAAGTTCACAATCTTGAATATCAGTTCAGTGATAGCTCAGTGAGAGTATTGAGAGTCTTCTCAAAATTCTCTTTCTTTGTCTCTATTTTTCTCTCATTTAAAATATCTCTTCATTCTACTATTTTGATCTTTGATCATCTGTTGAGTGGAGGCGCATATGATCTACGACCGACAACAGATCCTGGCTCAGTTCTCGCTTCTCGCAGAATCTAACATGGTATCAGAGCGCAGGTCATCGGTTTGAGTCCCTCGAGCCCTCAACCCTTCGTCCGCGTAAGCTCGGCTTATCGACGTGGTACGTAGTGGGTACGAATCCCACATGGTACGTGGTTGTATCCGGCTCTAACCTGGTATCAGAGCTCTTCTCCTAATTTATTTGAGAATCTAACATATTACCTTCTTTGCAACAGGGTGCCAAAGCTTGTATCCTTTCACACCATAACTATACCTGATGAAAATACATTTCACATCCTTGTTTTCTAACTTTTTTCACTTCTCCTTTGGTACATGTGCATATGCCTCACAACCAAAAACTCTAAGATGTCTTAGTGAAGGCTTGTGCCCCAACCATGCCTCCATAGGCGTTTTATCAACAAGAGCTAATGTAGGAGACCTATTAATCAGCTAGCAAGCAATAGCAACAGCTTCAACCCAAAACGTTTGTTCTAGACTAGCACCACTAAGCATACTCGGCTTCTCCATCAGTGTCCTGTTCATTCTTTTTGCAACTCCATTCTATTATGGAGAATACAGAGTTATCTTTTGTCCCTAAATGCCACAATCTTTATAGAATCTATCAAAATCATTAGAGTAAACTCCATTGCCATTATTAGTCCTCAAACATTTTATTTTCTTTCCAATCTGGAACTCAACAATTACTTTAAATGCTTTAAGTTGACTAAAAATTTTAGATTAATTCTTTAGAAAATATACCCATGTCCTTCTGCTATAATCATCAATTAATGAAACATAATATGTGGATTTCGCAATGGAAAGAGCATCTACATGACCAAACACATCAGAGTTATTAAGATCCAATACACCACAAGATTTATGAGAACTCAAGTAAAACCGAACGTGGTTTTGTTTACCATAAATGCAATGCTCACAGAAATCAAAATTAAGATTACAATCAATCAACCCTTCAACAAGGTTATTATTTTTCAAGGTCCTTAGACCATTTTCTCCTATGGCACCTAATCTCTGGTGCCATAATATAGTCTTCTCTGTAGGCAATTTTGATTCTAAAGAAAGAGCACCCTTAGGTATCCAGAAGCCACAACCATCCACTAAAAATGAAACCCTCTCCTTTTCCAATGAAGTAGCCACAGATTTACTTTTCACAGAAGTACTATTGTACTCAACAATGCATGCATCGAGCTTATACAATGTGCCAAATCTGACACCTATAGCCATCATGATAGCACCTCTTACCATCTTGCATCTTAAATTAGAAAAGACTACCTGCACACCCGCATATATATTAGTTTGTTCATGGGTAATAAATTTCATACTAATATAGGGATATGCAACACACCATTAATCCTTTTTATTCTACCATCTTGAATCCTAGAAATTAGAAAAGACTACCTACACACCTGCATCTATTAGTTTGTTCACAGGTAATAAATTTAGTGCTAATCCATGGATATGCAACACACCATTAATCCAGTGATAACCTTACGACTTGTGGATCCGTTAACGATGGGTGTCAGTCATGTAAATGCAAGGGATGCTATGGAGCCGAGATTGGTGTATGATATTGGCCCTCAAGACTACATCAACTACCTATGTGGTCTCAACTCGTACACCAAAAATCAAATCACTTTCCTCACCCACAAGTGACATCCCTACCCCAATTTGGAATCAAGTACAGATTTTAATTACCCATCTTTCTCTATTGTGTTAAAGTATAGAGAGCGTGTTCAGGTGAAGAGGATAACAATGAGCAAGGGCGATGACAATCCCATATACAAAGTGCAGGTGAAGAGCAGTCCAAACATAAAGGTAAGCATGGAGCCCGAGACATTGGTTTTCAAGAAACCAAGTGAGCAGGCAAGTTTTAATGTGACATTTGAAAACAGAGTGGATATGGGTTATGAGGGTGAGTATGGGCACATATTATAGAAATGCATCCAAGGTGGAACACACATCGTTCATAGCACAATTGCCATTCTCTAGATGCTATATATATAGAGTAGCCATACAAATATAGCTAGTAATGTATAAACGAGTACCAATGATATGGTGAAGTATTGATAAGATTAAGAAAAAGAACAATTTATGTAAATGCATACTTATTGAAATACTCTAGTCTCTAGTATTTAGTGTTTTCTTTCAATGCTTATCTTCTTAAACAAATGATATGGGAAAAAATTCTATTATCATGAATGACGACTATATTGATGACTTTTTCTTAATTAATAAATTGTAGTTATTAATTTGTAGGAAGAAGATTATTAGTAGTGTATTCATTATTTATGGAAGTTATTTTGAAATTGATTTTTAAATAAAAATCACATTAAAATAGAATAAAAATAATTACAAATATAGTGTGTAATTGTGAAGAAGAATTTGATGATATTAAAAATTGCATTGATATCATAGAAAGAGCTCTAGGAATTTTTTTATATGAAGCTATAAATGATTTTCATGCCATTTCAAAAGTTTCAAAACATAATTTGTTATACACTATAGCATGGTTTTGACGAATCAACTACTCATACATGATCTTAGAATTAGGTCTTGATAATTGGTAACTAAATTGCAATTCCATTCCTTTGTTTTTTCTATGGATTTCTCTACTGAGAAGATGGGACATCATAGAAGTTATTTTGAAATTGAAATGCATGTTGAGATCTAATGACACTCTAAATTTATTATTGAGTAGATGGGAACCTCATAGAACTACAAATTGATTCAAAAACAAGTTTAACTCCAACTTATATTTATTTCAATTGCTTTGTTAAAAAATAACAAGCTCACTTGTTTTCTATTATGCACTTGAATATACCTATGCTTATATCAACAAAACAATTTCAACAAACTTCTAAATAGTTATTTGAACTAGTGATATCAAAAATTGCATTGACGTTGCTAAAATGATTTTGGGTGTCCAAATATTCAACCACACATTGCTAGTGTTTGTCCCTATAGATCCCACCTCGACCTCACAACCCTTGGTAGGGACTGTAGCTACCCTACAATTCTTGTCATTAGTGTATGGATTATTTATGGAGGTTATTTTCAATTTTTAAAAAAAATAAAAATCACATGGAAGTGAAAATAATTATAAACATGGTATGTAATAGTGAAAGTAGCATACCTATTGTATTTCCTATTTAGTTTTGTTTTTATCTGGTTGGGAATGGTTTAACAACATACTCTTGTGTTAAATTTGGAATATGATCTTATCGTGTGGGAAAAATTACTCCTTGATTGAATAACCTCAATCAAGCAAATTCTCCACTAACGGTACACTCAGGTTCTGTTATCTAAGGTTTTAGATGCTCAATAACCTACTCTAGGTTACAACAAAATCATTATGCTTCCCAATCAAAGCAATACAACCTAACTAGGTGATTGATAATGAAGGGAGAAACAAAAGAATACTGAATTTAAATGATTGTAAACAAAATTGAAACAAATTGATAGTAGAAATGAAAAGAGATAGAAAAGTGGAATCTATAGATAAGAGAGAAAATCAATGCCTCGGATGAAAGCGCACTGTGGGGGGCTCTGCGCGTTGGGTGCTAAAGTTATAAAATCACCAAAAATAAAAATATTTCAATATGTGCAATCCCAGATATTTGCATGGCACAAAAGTGAGCATAAAACATACATAATAGCTTCCAGATTACACAAAACTGAGAATAAAATCAATAATGATATGAGAATGAAGCAAAGTGAGAAAAAGAAGACAAGCAAAACCTACGTGTGTTCGACAAGTATTCACTCTAAGAACATCTATAATAAGGACAGAGAAGAAGGGTTGGGTTGCTTAGGGACTTTCCTCAGTCGGTCCTAGTTTTGGTATTTCTACCTCCACTAGGAACAATTTTGGTGAAGAGATTAAAAAGAAAGGAAATGAAAGTGTGTGTGCGCGCTCTCCTATCATAAGTGCATCTAGGAAGGTAAGAGCAATGATAAAATAAGCAAACTAAGAACATTTGATTCCTTGGTCAGCAACATCATAGCGCTCACGAGCTGTTCTTAAATATCATCCACTTCAACAGTCAAAGGTTAATTTTGGCCAATAAAAGTACACTACTTAAATATCATCCACTTCAATAGTCAAATAGTCAATAGTAATTTTACACCTAATCCACAACAAAAAGTGGTAAATATTTGTCCTATTTTTATTGGCCAAAATTGACCTTTGACTGTTGAAGTGGATGATATTTAAGAATAGGCATAAAAGTAGGACAAATATTTAACACTTTTTATTGTTAATGAGGTGTAAAATTGCTATTAATCGTTTGACCATTGAAATGGATGATATTTAAGTAGATGCGTGCTAATGCCGCCTATCCAACTTGGAGTCCTCCAGCAATAAGATCGGCTCTCGTGACGACAGCCTCCACGCTGGACAACAGATAGCAGCCCATCAAAGATGCACTAACCTTACCACCGACGGACCCATTAACGATGCGTGTCGGTCACGTAAATGCAAGGGCTGCCATGGAGCCAGGGTTGGCCCTGAAGACTACATCAACTACCTGTGTGGTCTCAACTCGTACACCAAAAAGCAAATCCCCCTCCTCGCCCACGAGTGGCCTCCCTGCCCCCAAATCTTTATCAGGTGCAAATCTTAACTACTCATCTTTCTCTGTTGTGTTGAAGTATAGAGAGCGTGTCCAGGTGAAGAGGAGAATAGTGACTAAAGTGGGTGGCAACAATGTCGTTTACAAAGTGCGGGTGAAGAGCAGTCCCAACGCAAAGGTAAGCGTTGAGCCCAATACATTGGTGTTCAAGAAACAAAGTGAGCAGGCAAGTTTTAATCTGAAATTCGAAAGCAAAGTGCATATGGGTTATGAGGGTGAGTATGGGCACATATCATGGAAATGCATCCAAGGTGGAATGCACATCGTTCGTAGCCCAATTTCCGTTCTCTGGACGCTTTGAAGTGGAGGAGGTCTCTATATATGATGAGTACCACTTGATATGGTGAAGTATTTAAAGAACAGTCTACGTGAATGCATACTTATGTAAATACTCTACACTCTACTATTTGGTGTTTGCTTTCGATGCTCATCTTCTTAAACAAATGATGCAGGATAAAAATCTATAATAAAAATCTATAATCATGAATGATGATTATATTGATGACTTTTTCTTAATTAATAAATTGTAGGTATTAATTTGTAGGAAGAAGATTATTAGTAGTGTATTCATTATTTATAGAAGTTATTTTGAAATTGATTTTTAAATAAAAATCACATTCAAATAGAATAAAAATAATTATAAACATAGCGTGTAATGTTGAAGAAGAATTTGATGATATTAAAAATTACATTGATATCATAGAAAGAGCTCTAGGAATTTTCTATGAAGCTATAAAAGATTTTCATGTCCTTTCAAAGTCAACTTTGCTAACCTTAAATGTAATCACAAAACTCAATAAATTGTAAAATGTAACAATTACTACATACTCATTAAGTAAAAGTCAGGCAAGGTGAAATGGGAGCAGCGACGGACGGGCTAGAAAAACCTGGTAGAGGTTTTGGGCAGAGCAAGATTGGTTCCCTAGGCAAGGTGACATCTGAGGTAAGTACGCCTTCTTCCACTGTTAATCTGTCCAATCCTAGTAATAAATTTACTGTTTCGCGTGGGGGCTCTACTTCTAAAGTTAAGCCTGGAGGGGCCAAATCAGCTGAGCTGGGCAGTTAGACCTGGAAAGCTCTCTTCTAGAGCCCTGTTAAACTTTCAGAAGATGGAGTGGATATTGTGCAGTCTGAGGCAGGTGTATGTGTCAAGATCAAAAACCCCACGCTAGACCGAGCTATGGCCAAGATGGAGAATGTCCTAGTGGGAAAGGTGTTTGGCAGAAGACCTACTATTGAAATCCTCAGAAAATGGGCTGCTAACAAATGGAGCATTAAAGGAAGTCTGGCCATCTCAGTCCTCCTGAAAGGCATTTTTTGCTTTTCTTTTAACAACTCTGCTAACTTAATGGGGGTTTGCATTGGAGGACCTTGGTTCTTTGGTCAACAGAGCTTAGCACTCTATAAATGGCGACTGGGGCTCAACCCTGACGCTGCCTTGCCTAAGTCGGCCCCAACCTGGATTAGGCTCCCTGGGCTACCTCTTGAGTTCTGGGATTATGAAATCTTTGTAGCCATAGCTAACTCTTTTGGTAGATTCATGTCTCTGGATAGTGTCACCAAGAATAGGAGCAAGTATGTCTTCGCCAGAATGTGCGTCAATGTCTTAACCCACAAGGTTCTCCCCACTTCCATCATCTTGGACTCTAAGTTTTGGGAATGGACTCAGGAGATTGTCTATGAGAACTCAACACTCTTCTATCAAAAGTGTGGTAACACTGGACATCTCATCAATGCTTGCAAGAAACCTAATGATGTTCCAGTCCCAAATAGTAAAGGGAAAGGGGTCTATAAGGAGGGTTACTTACATCCTGAGTCCAATAGCCTTTCTCAATATGAACTGGATACCCTTGGGGTGTCTTCAGTTTCTAAACAGCAAGTTACCCCATAGGTTGATGACCTGGGTACAGTTGCTAGAGTGGAAACAATTGCTAGAGTGGAAGTGGAATCTCAAGTAGTAACTGAGCTAGAAGATTCAAGTAGGGAGGAACAAAACACTATTGAGGTAGTCCCAAAGTATCTCACTAACAAGTTTGAGGGCTTGGTGATGGGGTATATTCAGGATAGTGAGCTATTAGTCTCTCTCCCAGGAGGAGGTGGATGGTTCAACCGAAGAAGGTGGTGTTTCTGGGCAAGGAGGTGGGCTTGGGCAGCTTGAGTCTCAAGAGGGAGTGGTCAGGGATGGTGCAGCTGCAGAGCTCTCTGAAGGGGTTGGATTTTGTCTAGCCTTAACTTTCTCTCCACGAGCGTTGGCTCTGTCCCCTCTTTCTCCCCCTTCAGAGAAGACTGCCAAAAAAACAACGGATGTGGGAAACTCCAAGAGAGGTAGAAAACCTCTGAAAGAGACCATAAGAAAGGAAATAGTCAAGGACTTGGCTAAAGGAAAGAAGAAAACTCTGGAGCTAATGTGCTCCAGGAGAGCCAAGAAATAATTGTCATATCTTGGAATATAAGAGGGCTCAACAGCCCCATAAGCAGCTTATGCTAAAGAACTTCATAAAAGAGATGAGACCTAATATTTTACTTATCCAAGAAACTAAAATGAAAGAGGAATATTTCAAGAAAATCAGTAACTATATATGGCCCTTCTCTTGCACAAAGGCTGTCAGTGCGGAAGGGGCCTCGGGGGGTTTGGCCACGATGTGGAAGCCTCACTCCCTTACATGCACTATTATTAGCTCTAGCAGAAACTATATAACTATTAAGCTATTTCTCAATAACAACACTTTCAAATGGACCTTAACCAATATCTACGCCCCCAACAATGTGGCTCAGAGAAGAAAGCACTGGACTGATTTGAAAGCAACTAAAGATATGTGGGAGACTTCCAAATGGATGGTTGCTAGAAATTTCAATTCCCCCCTCTACCCTTCTAAAAAACTAGGAGGAATAATGGACTTTACTGATATCATGATGGATCTGGACAATTTCTTACACTCGGCTGGTCTGGTGGACTTGGAATTACAAGGCTTCAATTTCACTTGGTCCAATAGGAGGGAAGGTAGCAATCTGATCTAGGTCAAACTTGACTGGGTCCTAGTCTCTTCTGGATGGGACATAGTTGAAAGAAGAAAACTAGAGAACCTTCTAAGAGTTGGATCAAACCATACTCCCCTAACCCTTACCTAGAATCCTGACTTGGAGAGACCAAGTCCCCCCTTCAGATTTGAAGCTATGTGGGCCAAGCACCCTGACCTCTACCAGCTGGTCTTTGGTTGGTGGAACAAAAAAGTGGATCATTCGAGCATGTTCATTGTAGTTCAAAAACTTAAGGAGGTCAAACATCAATTAAAAGACTGGAATAGGAACTCCTTTGGCAACATATTCAAGAAAAAAAGTGATATCATAAATAGCCTACTCAAGATCCAAGGAGACATGGATAAAGGCATCATATCTAGAGGAGACAATGAGAGGGAGAAAATTCTGCTGTTAGAGCTTCACAATTTAGTGGAGTGTGAAGAAATATATTGGAAGCAAAGATCCAGAGACCAGTGGCTCAAAGAAAGAGACAAGAACATGAAATTATTCGACCAGTCCTCCATGAAACACAGGAAAAGGAACAGAATCAATGAAATTATCCATGAAGATGGAGAAGTGGTCCAGAATGAAAACCAAATCAGATTAGAAGGGGTTAAGTATTTTGAAAACATCCTGAATAGCGCTAGCCCTCAACTTGAGAGAAGTTAGGAAATCTACAATCTTTTAGAGGTCATTCCAAACACCTTGAATGAGGAAGATAATCTTTGACTTCTCAAGGAGGTCACTGTCAAGGAGGTGAAGGGAATTGTTTTTTCTCTCAATCCCTTCAAAGCCCTGGGACCTAATGGGTTCCCTCCTATCTTCTTCCAAACCTTTTAGGAAATAGTTGGGAAGGATATCATGGCTGCTGCTAGAGAAATCATCAAGAGAGGGAAAGGTTTGAAGGAGATCAACAATACTTTCATAGTGCTTATACTCAAAAGAGAAGGAGCAAACAAAATGGCAAAATTCAGACCCATAAGTCTGTGCAACACTCTTTATAAGATTTTTACCAAATTGCTTGTTCTTCGCATACAACCTCTCCTTGATTAAATCATCCACCCCAACCAAAAGGAATTTGTCCCAGGCAGGCAAATCACTGATGCTATCATATCAGTCCACGAAAATATACATTCCATGGCAAAAAGAAAGAAGGAAAGCATGATCTTGAAACTCAACATCTCCAAAGCCTATGACATGGTGTCTTGGTAGTTCCTTGATAAAGTCCTCCACATGTTTGGATTCAACGAGAGAATAATAAACATGATGAAGCACTGTTACTCCAATCCTACTTACTCAATTCTTATCAATGGTTCCCCCAAAGGTCACTTTAGAGCCAATAGAGGGCTAAGACAGGGAGATCCCCTTTCTCCTTGTTTGTTCATAATTATGGCAGATGTACTGGGCCATATGATAAATAGGAGCATTAGCATTGGTAAACTCAAAGGTTTCTCCCCTGCTTCTGGGTTAATCCCTTCTTCCCACCAGCAATTCGTGGATGATACTATCCTCATAGGGGAAGCTACTCCCAAGGAAGTTGGAGAATGGAAGCATATTCTCAACTCTTTTGCCTCAAGATCTGGGCAAAAGATAAATTTTGAGAATAGCAGATTATACTCCTTCAACACCAATATGAGACCTCAAAGTAATATTGCTGATATCTTGGGGTGTAAAATCAAAGAGATGCTAGATACCTATCTCAGAATGCCTCTCACGACAGGTAAGCTCCCTAAAACCTACTGGAATTTAATGATAGAAAAAATACAAAGAAAACTTGTTACTTGGAAGGGCTCTCTTCTCAGTAATGCTGGTAAATTGGGTCAGTGCAAGAAGTTGGGTCCACTTTTTGGCCAAAAAGTGGAAGTGTTTCCCCTGATTTTCAGAATTTGTCACATTTGACCTAAACATTTGAGGCACTTAAAGATTGAATCTTAAAAAAGTTAGTAATATGAAATGTAGTACTCGGAGTCTAGTTTCCAAATATGTAATTTATTTTAATATTTAGATGATACAAATTAATTTTCAATAGGAATTTATAAAAACCACTATTTAAAAGTCACTTTTTTTACCATACCATGCACGTGTATGGCTAACATAATTTGATCTAAATAAAAGTATTTTTCTAAATCCTTTTGGAGAAAGATGTATAGTATAGTGAAGTTTGATGAGGATATTTTTTTATAATTTTTTTTCAAATAATTTTTTTTATTAATTTTTTATTGACCCTAATTGTTGTTTTTGAAAACCCCTCATGTATGGCCAACATAATTTGAGCAAAACTAATCATAAAATAAATTTTTTTTCATTGTGTAAAGAATAATGTGTAGATTGATGACATATAATTTTTTTTAAAAAAAACTTTAAAAATTAAAAGTTATTAAAAAAATACAAACGCCTGTTATTTCAAGTTTTTGGACCAGTTTGCTTATAAATTAAATAATAAATAAAAAAATAAGTCCAATAAAAAAAATTACATATTTGAAAACTAGATACTGTAATCTGTAATAGGTTTTAATTTCGTAAAAAAATTAGAAAAAAATATTGTCAGCCATATAGGTAAAGTCAGTCTTTCCTCTTGTTCTATACTTAGACAAATACTTGCAGGTCCAAGGCTTAAGGTCAACTACCCATGTCTTTCCCAAGCCTAAAACCAAACCAAAAGCGTGGGTGTGAAATTCAAAATTTTAAAAACAGGTACCTATTCTAAAAACAATAGAAAACAAAACGGGTACCCATTCTAAAAAATAATAAAAAACAAAACGGGTCCCTGTTATAGAATGGGTACCCATTTCTAAAAATAATAAAAAACAAAATGGGTACCTTTTCTATAAAACAAAATAGGGACATGTTCTAGGCTCGGGTGCCCATTCCTAAATGGGTACTTGTTTTCTTTAAAATGGGTACCCGTTCCTATCGGGTTTTTTTTTGCACGACACTTCCCCTATTTGTGGACCCAACTTCTTGCTTTTACCCAATTACTCCTACATTCTTCTCTTCAAAGCACTTTGGTTTCAATCCTCTCCCTGTTCAAACTCCCCAAATTAATAGCTGACATGATTGAGCAAATTCAGAGAAGTTTTCTTTGGAGTGGCTTGGAAGAGAAAGACATGATCTCTTTGGTGTCTTGGGATGTGGTCTTCTCACCCAAGAATAGAGGGGGTTTAAGGATTAGAAGGATCACTAGGATTAATAAGGCTTTGCTGGCTAAGGTTGGTTGGAGACTAATGTCTGATGATAATGACTGGACCAACATCACGAGAGCCAAATATCTAAACAGTGGAGATGGAACCAAGCTAATGACTAGTAATTACCTCCCCCAGGGCTCCTCCATATGGAATAACATAGTGAAATCCAAAGGTCTCTTGCACACTGGCCTCCAGTGGAATGTAGGAAAAGGGAACATTGTTAGATTCTAGGAGGACCCATGGATTAGCACACCCCCTTGGAGTTTCATCCCATTTATTCTGCTATCATGAATTACCTTAAGTCAAAGATGGGAGAGAGAGTTTGCAACTATTGGAGTTCCTACAATGGAGAGACGAAGTGGAACCTTAGTTCAGAAGGGCTTCAGCAACCTTTGATCACTGCTTTGAATACTCTTCTTGAAATTCTTAAAAACCATAAATTTCACAGAAAACTCTTGCTGGATCAACTGGTCTGGAAAGATGATAAAATGGGAAGGTACTCAGTTAAATCAGGGTACAAGAACACCGATAAGGTTAAATGGGAAGGTTTGAAATGGAATCATATATGGAACAATGATGCTATCCCCAAGGTCAAATTCTTCAATTGGATGGCTAACCACCAAAAAATTTCCACTATAGATAACCTCCAAAAGCGTGGATTTCAAATGCCAAATAGATGCATTCTCTGTGAGTAGGCAGAGGAAAGCATTGATCACATGCTCTTCCATTGTGAGTATGCTTGAAATATAAGACAGTTTGTTATGGGCCTTTTCCAAATCTAATGGTCCTGGAATAGAAGTCTTAACAACAACATTGAAAGCTAGGGTACTCCTCACAAACATCATTTAATTAAACAAATATGGTGGCAATCCTTGCTTCACATCAGTTGGGGTGTCTGGGGGGAGAGGAACAACATGATCTTTAGGGAGGAAAGAAGGGATTGGAGAGCCACTGCTGAAATGATCAAACAAAGAATAACTAAAAATATCAAAGCCTCTTACATAAAAGGCCTAGATCAAAATCCTACCCAATTAGAAAACAAGATTGCTTTGTCCTGGGGCCTGGCTGATAAGCTTTCACTCCTAGATTTCAGCAGGAAAATAAAAAGGAAGAACGCCAAATGGGCCCCCCTGAATCGGGCTGGTCGAAACTCAACTTCGATGGAGCTTTTAAGGGAAACCCAGGTTAGGCAGAAGGGGGAGTAGTGGTTAGATATGACAAGGGAAATGTCATGGGAATCTATGCTGGGAACCTCAAAATCCAATCTAACAATTTTGCTAAGGCCTTTGCAGCCTAGAAAGGCATATGCCTGGCTAAGGACCTTGGTATCAAGAAGCTAATAATTGAAGGGGATTCTAAAAATATTTTAGACATGATCAAGGATAAAACCATTCCTAGCTAAAACATCAAGGACATAATAACCCTTAGTAAAGAGGAACTTAGGCATATGGACAAAGTGGTTGTGCAACACATCTATAGAGAAGGTAACTCGAGAGCAGATGGGATAGAAAATATTGGTGGCACCATCAATGATTTCATATCATGGAAAAGGGGTGATGACATCCCTAGTAATATTTCTAACTTCATTATTAATGAATAAAGACAACAAATTTAATGTTGAGCATGCTCTGGATGAGTGTAAGACTTCTCACATGAACTAGAGTACTCTTACTAAGAATCTCAATCATGATCAGACATGCCTCAAGCCTGCTACCATGTTGGCAAATGTCATTCTCTTCTTGACTCTTCTTTATCTCTTTTACGGAGTGAGTTACAGAGTTCAATTTAGCAATAGAAACAGGATGGGTGGAGATCTAAACTAGACAGAACCTATCCAACATGACAGGCTTAGGGAAAATGGTGAGCTGTGGGAAATATTACAGAGAGGAGACCTTACCTCTTACATAGATTCTATGAACAGATATGATTCTATTCTGTCAAGGGAGTTTGTGGATACTTGGAAAATTGGACAATTTTATATCAGAGGGATCACTTTCAGAGTCTCTAAGGAGTTGATTACCAAAGCCATGAAGCTTAAACTAGATGGGGCCCGCATTGCTAAAAGAGTTAAGGGGAATTACAATGAGGATATGCTAAAATTCTTGCTTGAGGATGAGATTGTCACTAGGTTTCAGAATGGATTTAACAGAGAAGACCTACCTGGCATTTGGAGTGATGTGGTGGAGGTGCTCATGAGGCATGTCATGTTGGAAGGTAGGTTCAAAAGAATCCACACTTATATTTTTCCTCTATTGAATCATTTTTGCCATAGTATTAGAATCAATTTCCCCTTCTAGCTTTACACTTCCCTGGAAGATTCGGTGTAGAAAGTCTTGCTTGGGGAAAAAATTCTTTCCTTGCACCAGAGCCTTATTTACACTCTGTACAAATTTGAGCTGGCTTTAACCCCTGCCCTAGGGTTTAGACCAAGGATTTATAACCCTTAGCTTATCAAAAGCTTTCTTGACACCCCTGGAAATTTCAATGAGGACATTACCCATGTCAGTGGTGAGGGATCTCAGAGGAGAAATAATCAATCCGATGAGGGTTCTCGGGGAGAGGGTTCTCAGGGTATGGAAAATCTGAAACAAGGATCCTAAGGTTAGGAAGTTGGCTGGGAAGGGGAAGGGGAAAGAGTGTGTTGGTTCCACCACTAATTTGGGTGTTCATAAGGATAACCCCTCTCAAACTGTTACAACGAAAATGGGAAAAATGATTTTTTGCAGCATGAACATTCCCCAATATGCCCACTTTGTTAATCTGGAAGAGGAAGAGCAAGTTAGTAAACCCCAGAGTAGGAACCTTAAGGGGTCTATTGGGGAAGGGTCCTCCAAACAAACTTGTGTCAAGAATGATCACCCTACAAGAAAAATAGGGAAGGGCAATAGAGAAGAAAGTTTTGAGGATGGTGTCATTATTCTTGATATTGAAATTGATACTAGGCTTGTTGGGAAAGAAGATAACAACAAAGGCAGTCTGAGGAGTCCTATTCAAAAGGACAAGGGTAAAACCATTCACAAAGGCTCTAAACATACTAACCCTGGCAACATGGATGACTCCCCTTGCAAGAGGGATAAGAAATCTTTGGAGAAAACCTAGGAGGATCAAAAAGAAGAATGTAACTAGTGCAGCAAACTTACAGACAGAGTGGCCACTCTGTACCAGGCTATGGACCTTCAGAATCAGGGGCTTAAGTGGCAACTGGCGCAACTCCACCATGCAAAGAAGAAAATCCAACAGCTTGAAGCCATCACCCATCTAGATACTGAGGAATGGCCTAAGGATAGTAACGATGAGTTGTGGGAGGAGGTTGAAAGAATGGCTACCAAGTTTGATAAATGCGAAAGGATGGAGGAGGAAATAGAGAAGATAAAAGTGACTCAGGATAACCTTAATAGGAAAGTTTCTGAAGTAGTCAACTTTAGCAGAGAGATGGTTAAAAACTCAGCCACTACTCTTTATGTTCTCAAAGAGGAGCTGGAAAGAAGGAAAACTATGACTGAGGGGTCTACAGGTCAGGTGAAGCTATAGGATCTGAAACAGGGGAAGGCGGTGCAAGCCATGGATAGTAGCAGTAAGGGTAAAAAGGTGACTTTTCATAATTAGGAAATAAAGAGTGAGGTAAAAGGAAAACAAATGATCTAGGCTCGTTAGGTTGGTGACGAGGAGAACTCTTTCTTAGAGAAGCTAGAGTTTTTGAGCAAAGATTGGCAAGCTATAAGTAGCCTTAAGACCATGGCCAGGTAGTAAGCTAGTCAGTTGTTGGTTCTTCCTAGTTTGGCTAGCCCTACTGGCCCATCTATCTTTTTTTTCTATTTTTCTCTGTTTCTCTTGTTTTACTTCTTGTAAAACTTGTCTCTTTTGCCTTTTTGGCCTCTGTATATGGGTTCGGACCCTTCCCAATTACTTTTATCAAAACAATTGCTACATACTCAATTAAAAATTTGCTAGGTAAATGTTTTCTAGTGAGAAAAATGCCCTACTAAAACATCAAAAGTTTCAAATCATAATTTTTTAATCACTCTAGTGTTGTTTTAACGAATCAACTACTCTTACATAGTCTTAGAATTAGGTCTTGATAATTGGTAACTGAAATTGCAATTCCATTCCTTCATTTGCTTTTACTATGGTTTTCTCTATTAAGAAGATGGGACCTCATAGAAGTTATTTTGAAATTGAAATGCATGTTGAGAGCTAATGATGCTCTTAATTTATTATTGAGTAGATGGAACCTCATAGAACTACAAATTGATTCAAAGACAAGTTTAACTTCAACTTATATTTCTTTCAGTTGCTTTTTTTTTAAATCACAATCTCATTTTTTTTCTATTATGCACTTGAATATACTTATGCTTATATGAACAAAAAAACTTCAACAAATTTCTAAATAGCTATTTGAACTAATAGTAGGCTTGAGTTTTCCACAGTCCATGAATATAGATAGAAGTGCTTTTGGATTAAACTATGTATTTCTTTCCTAGATGTCCTTATCATTAGGAAAAGTGATGGTTCCCTCAGTTGCCAGGTCTATGGAAATCCACCCACACTGATCTTTACCTCCATGCTTCCTCTTGTCAACATCTTGGCTAGACAACTAGTATCCTAAAAACACTAGCAACCTAAGCTTATCACATTTGTGATAAGGAGCACATAGACCAAGAGCTTTCCCACCTTTTACAAGTTTTTAAAATTAATGGGTTTAGCAATAAATCCATCTCTAGAGCTTTCATCTTTGCCAAAAATTGTGTTAAAACTAAGCCTCAATCTGATGCCTCCAACTCTTCCTTTGTTACCACTGTCCCTTACATAGAAGGCCTATCTAATAAGATCTCGAAGATTATACGTAAGAAAGGCCTTGTGTGCACCATTAAACCCCTCTCCACTATCAGGAATCTCATCCCTTCAATTAAAGATCCTAGACATAATATGCTCAACTCATGAGTATATAAAATTGTTTGTTCTTGTGGAACCCCATACATAGAAGAAATTGGGTGTTCCATCAGAATGAGAATCCAAGAACATAGTGCTAACATTAGGCATGATTGAGTAACAAAATCTTCCCTCACAGAGCACTCTCACCTAACCAAACATCATATCTTCCTTGAGGACACCCAAGTTCTCATCAAAGTAGATAAGTTTTTCAGAAGTAAACTACTTGAAGCCATCTTTATTAAAAATCACCCCTCCAATCTTAATCAAGATGAAGGCTAGCATTTAAGCCTAGCATGGAAACCCTTGTTGAGCTCCCTCCATACCCACCCTCATCCTACTTGATTCCTCTCCTCCTTACCCTCTTCTCACCTCCGACCACCCCTTTGACCTCTTCCTCCTCTCACTCCATATTCTCATCCTTTTTGGCTTGTCATATTTTTTTGCAATTCATTTATGTCTTCTTTATATGTGTGTGTCTATGTGTGTGGGTGTGCATGTTGGTGTAGGTATATATGTATATTTATGTATCAGGACTTGTAGGTTTGTAAGTACGTACCTTTCCTTGGTTTACTTGTTTAGTGATCTTTATACTAATTTTTGTGTGTTTGCACTGTTGGATGTTTGGTTGTTTGTATGTATGGTTCCTTGTTTTACCTATTATGGGTTATTGATTAATCACTTATTTAGTTCTTTCCTTCTCACATATTGGTTTAGACTATTCTAGTCTTTGGTTTGCCTTGCTTTCTTCTTAATTTCCTTAATTTTATTCTCATGCTTTTAAATTTTGTTTATTATTTAAGATTATATTTTATGTGTATATTATTAAATACACTATACCTTTTTATTATATTAATGTTTATTCTTATTATACATTATTATCTATGCATACTTTATGTACTATTGTCATATAGATTTAACACTTATTAAAGATAATATCATATTTGAAAATATACATATTATAGATAATATTGTTTTTATTCTTATTATACTTAATTTTCACTTTTCTTTTTGCATCTATGCATACTCAATGCATTAGAGTCATACATATTATATTATACTGATTTATTTAATAATTTTTATACATATTTAATATAACTTTATAAATATTTAATATAATGAATATATTTTACTTATTATGCATAATTTTATACATATTAAATATTATATTACTTGATACATATTAGATTTAATATATTTTTATATATTAATGTTATTTATTTGTATATTTCTTATAACATTTAATATAATATATCCTTATTTTTCACTTGTTTATTGTGTTATGTATTAATTCTTTGTTCTTAGTTAACTATTTAATTAATTTTATGACTACCTCACCAACCCTAATCCCCATCCTCCTTGTCCTTTTGAAAGGGTAAGTCTACAATCAAAATCACAAGCATCCTCTTCCTGATGATGGATCACTGAGTGTGATCTGAAACATTGAAGCAAAGAAATACACATAGTTTAATGCAAAAGCACTTCTATATATTTAAACTATTGATACCAAAAATTGCATTGACGTTGCTAAAATAGTTTTGGGTGTCCAAATATTCAGCCACACATTGCTAGTGTTTGCCCCTACAAATCCCACCTTGACCTCACAATCCTTGGTAGGGACTATAGCTACTCTACAACTCTTGTTATTAGTGTATGCATTATTTATGGAGGTTATTTTGAATTTTTGTTTTAAATAAAAATAATCATAAACATAGTGTATAATGGTGAAATTAGCATACCTATGCCATTTCCTCTTTAGTTTTGTTTTTATCTTGATGGGAATGGCTTAACAACATACTCTTGTGTTAAATTTGGAATATGATCTTGTAGTGTAGAAAAAATTGCTCCTTGATTGAATAACCTCAATCAAGTGAATTCTCCACTAACACTACACTCACATTCTCTTATCTAAGGTTTTAGATGCTCAAGAACTTACTCTAGGTTACAACATAACCACTATGTGTCCCAATAAAATTAATATGTAACCTAACTAGGTGATTGATAATGAAGGGAGAAAAAAAGGAATATTGAATTTAAATGATTGTAAACAATATTAAAAGAAACTGATAGCAAAAATGAAAAGAGATAGAAAAGTGGAATCTGTAGCTAGAGAGAGAAGCTCATTAACTAGAATGCAATCTCATGGTGAGGACATCTACATTGGGTGTTGGAGTTTGAAAATCACCAAAAATAAGAATATTTCAATCTGCACAATCCTAGGATAACTACATAACACAAAAGTCAATAGAAAACATACCTAGGAGCTTCCAGATTAGACAAAACTAAGAATAGAATCAATAATGATATGAGAATGAAGCAAAGCGAGAAAAAGAAGAAGACAAAACCTCTGTGTGTTCAACAATTCTTCACTCTAATAACATCTATAAGAAGGACAATGAAAAAGGTCGGGCTGCTTAGGGACTTACCTCAATCGAGTCCCAATTTTGGTATTTCTACCTCCACTAGTAGCGATTTTGGTGAAGAGAATAAAAAGAAAGGAAATGAAAGTGTATGTGTGTATGTGTGCTCCAATACTAAGTGTGTCTAGGAAGGTAAGAGCAATGATACAACAAGTAAACTAAAGAATTTGATTCCATGGTCTATGGGGAAGAAACCCACAAGCATGCAACTAGTGCAAGATAACACAATGGTGGTCTACACCATAACACAACTATGCAACACAATAATAGAGTGAAATGAGAAGAGATTAAGAAACACAATAATAACCTTACCAACTTCATAGAGAATAGGAAGTTGCCAATTAATGAGACCTCAAATCTGATGCATAGATTCAAACCCCAGTAAGGTAGATCTCCCATAATGAATACAAGAGTGAACTACAACTTCCAAGAGATTTAGAGCAAGATACCAATCCACAAGGAGTACCAAAAATTTATATAGCTATTGTAGAAGTTGAATTCACCAAAGAAGAATGCCAAAATCATTTGAGAGTGTTGTGATCTTGAGAGATTGAGAGTATGAATGTTGAATGAGACAGTTGTCCAAAGATTTATTCAAAAATCACCTCAAAGAGGGAAAAGTCTTGAAATAGATGTTGAGAGATGTTTTGCAACCTCAAAGGGTGTTACCAAGAAGTCTCATGATCACTAAAATCATGTGGTAATGCTAAAGAATGGTCACCTAGTGGTAAACATATGTGGGATGCTAGCACATCATATCAATGCCTATACAAAACACTCAGGTCTAGGTAAAACCAACTCCTGATATCAAATGATGCCTTAGGATCACGTGGCCATCTAAGCATCAAAATGAAATTTGAGCAAAAATTAGAGAAAGAAGCCTAAATCAAACAAACCTCCTTAGCCTATATTGTAGAGAGAAGGTGCAAACACTAAGGTGGTTGCCAAACATAGGATGAAATTGCAAGGGTATGCAATTTTTGATGTTACATTTAGCCACCACTTTAGCAGGCATATGACACAATTTGCAAATGCAAGCTAAAGTAAAAGTGAAATAGCATAAGATATTTTACCTCCAAAAAGGATTATTGTAAGGATATAGAAGGTTTTTCAAGTAGAGGTACAAAACCCCCAGGCTAAGAACCTGCAAAACCGCAGTGTTAGACAATAAACCTACACAAGAGGTAATGTCAGAATCACATATATATAAAGAAAACATCCTAAAAGGGATTATATTAAGTATGGTTTTCCCAAACATCAATGTTTAGAAAATCATATAATCTAATACACAATCTATAACTATCTACAACAAAACAGACACACACACGCAGACAAAGAAAAAAAAATAACAAAGAGGCATTTCTAGCATAGTACGAGATCTAGGAACCATACCAAGATCTTGTGGGCCACTAGGACTAACAAATTGCATTGTTAGGTGACTCACAAAGAGTGCCAAATGAGCAATCAAAAACGTGTTCAGTACAAGCAAGTGCATCTTCTTAGGACCACAAGCTACAAGGTGTTACCAAAGCACAATACTACCATGAGTGAATAAATATGTAAAAGGTGTAAAGAAATAAATTATGCGCTCACCTTAAAATAATCGCATAAAGCATCGGTATGCAATTAATTTTAAGGGATAAAAAGGGAAAAGATTTGAGCAAACATATATGAGTAGATATGTTCTTCGAGTTGCATCTTGAAAATGAAAAAGAGGGTTGCACCCAAGAAAAGGCAACAAAGGCGATGTTGTAGGTACACAAAAGATTGTGTAAGCATGGTGTGACACCGAGCAATGCTAACAACATTCAGAGAAAATAGGAAACAACACTAGGGATAACTTTAAGGAATCCCCCTAAAAAACCAATAAAATCTTGGTGAATCCTAGCTTAGAAGTGCTATAATTTTCCTAGCAAATCTTATCTTTATTTGAAAAAATATTAGTTTCCCTGGTGAATTTATGCCCGTTATTAGAATTTTTTAAAAAATCATGGGTAATCCTAATGAATAATTGGTAAAAAGAATAATTTCATTGGTGAATTATACTTGTACTCAAAAATCAAATAAGTTTGTTGGCGAATTATATAAATATTCAAAACTATAAAATAAATTATTTGGTGAATGTGCTGGCAAGTTTTTGAAAAATCATAATGTGGTTGGAAAAAATATCAAATGCTAAATTATAATGATTAATTTACTTGGAAAATTTATAGCTTAAAAATATTTATATTTAGATCGATGAATAATCAGTATCGCATATCAACGACATTAGTCCTATTCCAAGTTGTTGTTCTGACACACCCAAATTTCTACATAAAGTATTCGAAATAGAGACACGTGTCAATGAAGGAATGATTCAAATTAATGAAAATCAATAGATAGTAATTTAATAAAACAAAATTCAAAAGGATGACTAGACTTATAATTTACATTAATGTACTTATAATATTTTAATAATTTCTACATAAAGTCTCTGAAATAAAGACAAGTGTCAACACTAGAATGGTGAACGCTTCAAGTTGAAACTAATGAAAAACAATACATAGTAAAACAAAAATTTATAATGATTACTACTATTAGAATTTACATCAATGTAATTATAATATTATAATAAATTTCATTCGTCAAATGTTTGCAAATCAACGGTACAAGTTCTATTTTAGGCCTTAGTTCTGAATCACCCAGATTTGTACATAGTCTCCAAAATAGAGACAAGTGTCAATGAAGGAATGATTTAGATTAAATTTATTTTTTACATATTTTATGAATTATAATACTTCCATAATCAACCAATGGATCTAATGGTGTGGAGGCACCCAATCTACAGTGGCCTCCATGAGGCATTAGCTGTTTTAAAGTTTATTTTTATGTTTTCAATGAAGTCCTAAACGGACATTAAATGTAATAAGGTCTGAGTTGACCGTGCTTTGCTATTTTTAGATAGTTTGTTAGATAGTTGTTAGTTGGTTAGGCCGTTACATCTCCCAGCCACTTGGAGACAAGTCTGTACTACTGCTGTTGTGTAGTGAAATAGAGCAGCTCAGATTGATTCAAGCATAGATAGATGATATAGAGAGAAAGATTGTAAATCAATTCTGTGAAGGAATAAAAGCAGTTTGTATTCTGGTGTAATCGCAGGGGATATTGTTTGGGGTCATTCCACTGGGGGATTTCTTTGAAATCAGTGGAATGACCTCCGTGCTATTAGTTTATTTTCTATTCTGTTAAGTTTTCGTTGTTTCCTGTGTGCTGTTCAATTACAGAAATTGTTGAGGAGGTTATCGGGTAAAGAATCGTGAGATTTCATTAAATATGCATTCTATGAGTATACATTAGTTGTATGTGAAATAGTTTGTGCATATACTGCAAAAGTATGTCGGGAACAATGTGTGTGTATACTGCTTTTGTATCTAAGTATTAGTTTTTGAGTATCCTGCAATTGTATGTCACAGACAATCGGTGTGTATACTACTTAAGTATGTCAGGTATACAGTTTGTGTGTATACGTCATTTGCATATTGGAAGGGTGTAGGTCATAGTTGTATGTTGTGAAGATGCATTTCAAATGATACAAAGGTAGACCGGCTGAATCAGTAATGAAGACCGGAGATAGCAAGTCAAATCATGTATATGCTAAGTCAAAGGCATATCGGTGTAAGAAGCATGATCGGAAGAGAAGAAGGAAGTTTGGCCGACGATGGTGTTTAGTATTTCGGTATGAGAATCAAGATCGGTGGGAGAATTTCTAAAGTGGCCGATAAGATAGGTCAGCCTGATAAGGAAGGAGAGGATTATTTTGGTAAGAAAAGAGAGATATCTTGCCGATATAAATAGTAATAGCTATTTTGTGGGTTTTTGGGTATTTTTTCACCCTATTTGTGAGCTTCTAATGTGATGCCTCTACATCAAATTGGTATCAGAGCTTAGAAGATTCTGAGTGTGTAGATAGAGTGCCGAAGGAGGCAATCTACACCAAGATTTTGGGATGAGCAGTTACAAGTTCACTCGCTACAGTAGACAGACAGGAAGGTTTGTCAAGAGGGCCAGAGGAGATGGTCCATTGGTTGTCACCAAAATTCTTGGGGAAAGAGGCAAGAGAGGACTCCCAGGTGAGGGACAAGAGTGTTGGTGTAGCAGGGAGGAGTGGACTTCAGATGATAGAGGTGCAATTTGGAGGCAATCAGTCAAACTCCATTGATAGGAGTCACAGTTGGAGGATAAAGAGGAAACAGCGGAGGCATCAAGTCAGGGTTGAAGACATAATGAATTTGTTTGCAGCAGACCTCATAACTCTTGGGACAAGAGTTTTTTCAACTTGGGGAGCATGGTGCGGAGGCACCCAATCTACAGTGGCCTCCATGAGGCATTAGCTATTTTAAAGTTTATTTTAATATTTTCAATGAAGTCCTAAATGGACATTAAATGTAATAAGGTTTGATTTGACCATGCTTTGCTATTTTTAGATAGTTTGTTAGATAGTTGTTAGTTGGTTAGGTTGTTACATCTCCCAGCCGCTTGGAGACAAGTCTGTACTACTGCTGTTGTGTAGTTAAATAGAGCAGCTTAGATTGATTCGAGCATAGATAGATGATATAGAGAGAAAGATTGTAAATCAATTCTGTGAAGGAATAAAAGTAGTTTGTGTTCTGGTGTAATCACAGGGGATATCGTTTGGGGTCATTCCACTAGTGGATTTCTTTGAAATCAGTGGAATGACCTCCGTGCTATTAGTTTATTTTCTATTCTGTTAAGTTTTTGTTGTTTCCTGTGTGCTGTTCAATTACAGAAATTGTTGAGTAGATTATCGGGTAAAGAATCATGAGATTTCATTAAATATGCATTCTATGAGTATACGTTAGTTGTACGTGAAACAGTTTGTGCATATACTACAAAAGTATGTCAGGAACAATGTGTGTATACCACTTTTGTATCTGAGTATCAGTTTTTGAGTATCCTACAATTGTATGTCACAGACAATCGGTGTGTATACTACTTAAGTATGTTAGGTATATAGTTTGTGTGTATATGTCATTTGCATATCGGAAGGGTGTAGGTCACAGTTGTATGTTGTGAAGATGCATTTTGAATGATACAAAGGTAGATCGGCTGAATCGGTAATGAAGACCGGAGATAGCAAGTCAAATCATGTATATGCTAAGTCAAAGGCATATCAGTGTAAGAAGCATGATCAGAAGAGAAGAAGGAAGTTTGGCCAAAGGGTAAAGTCTGGCTGACGATGGTGTTTAGTATTTCGGTATGAGAATTAAGATCGGTGGGAGAATTTCTGAAGTGGCCGATAAGATAGGTCAGCCCGATAAGGAAGGAGAGGATTATTTTGGTAAGAAAAGAGAGATATCTTGCCGATATAAACAGTAATAGCTATTTTGTGGGTTTTTGGATATTTTTTCACCCTATTTGTGAGCTTCTAATGTGATGCCTCTGCATCATCGAACCATAAATAATAAAAGTTCCAAAATTATGTTATTAACAAAAAATAATAGATAATAAGACAAAAATTTAAAAGGATGACAACAATTGTAATCTACATCGATAACCCATATCATATTATTATATTTAAAAAAAGAGTTTATAGCCTATAGAGGATTTTTTACATAGCCCTAATCCAAGGTGCCCTAACACAAACCTTGGATAAAGGTATAAACATAAAAGGGAAAACTCAAAAATAGTTTAAATTTTTTAAAACTGAAAAATAAAGTTGTTAGTGGTCACTATTGACTTGTCTTTTAACAACCACCATGTGAAGATGAAAATCTATAGCATAGACAATAGGAGTTTCTCTTCTTAAGTAATAGTCAAATAAATCAATATGTATAATAAAGGCCATGTCAAAGTTCTCCAACGAGCCTCTAACAATTACCCTTCTTGCCTCTTAAGAATGTGATTAGCTATAGTCAAGCACTCTAACAAATGTAAAGGGAATATTTCAGCCTTATCCCCTGGTCTGGCATCACAATCATAATCATTTAAAGCTAAATCAAGCTTAACCCTAGGGATAAGTGATTCTTGAATCATTGTCTTCCTGGTCATCTTCACTAGACCTAGGTCATTGAGCAAATCTATTAAATTCAATAGAAATGGATAAACGATGTCGTTGAATAGAATTTTTGAGGATATTCTGAAAGAATATCTTGACCAATAATATCCCGGATAACATCATCAACCAAGGGGAGTTAATCAGAAACACCTTTTTGATGCAAAGGGAATATAAACTTCAACAACTATGGACTCTCAAGAACAAGGAAATGTGGTTCTTACAATAGTATGCAATAGTTTACTCTGATCTTTCAATGGTGACAATAAACAATACCCTATAAACTATCCTACAAGCTTATCCTCCTAGGCTAAAACCCTCATACTGACCTATTGTTATTTGGAATGATGTAACTCCTCTTTTACACCTTATCAGGCTTCACTAACATTCAACCATCTCTAAAGGGTCTTACCAAACCCTAGCTCTCTTGTGGCAAACTCAAAAGGGCAAAAATTCACTAAAACCCTTAAGGGTTCATAGGGTTTAACAGTCCTTTTTGCACTCAGACCTATAGAACTTTCACTTGAAACACATTCAAGATCTCTCCTTTTTGTAGACCCTTGGGCAGAAATTAAATGAAGGTTTCTACCAAGTTTTAGAATTTTCCCATGATCAAAACAAAAAATATGCACAAATCTTACCCATTGGAAACCCTAGTTCCAAAATAGGGTAGTGCACATGATTTTAGCCATAACATTAACAAAACTCAATGAAATCAATTCAAACCACTTTCATTTGAACCTTTAAACAAAGCATTATTAGACCATCATTTCTCAAACTTGCCTCAGTGTCGTACAAGGCCGTACAAACTTGATTTGAGACTGTATTTGCATAAAAACTATCAAAATTCATGAAAGAGCATGGTATTTCTTGAAATCTTGCTTCCACAATTTCTTGGAGCATGTATCTTCATTGAATTAACATGAAAGAACCACAAAAAATAGTTACCCATTGAGGATATATCCTTTTTCTCAATAACCCTAATATCTAGGTCATCAAACTTGATAATTATGCCTTTTTGCAACTTTCAAACTTGAACTAAGGAATAAAACAAGACAAAAAGACCTTACATGATTTTCATGGTCCACTAAGACCTTGTTATGCTTAGAAAACCCAAAACAAGAGTTGAGGAACAAATCTCAACCTTGCAACAAGCCAAAACTCCCTAGGAAATTCAAATTTCCATTTTGGTGGGAAACCAAAAATTTGAATTTCTAGCCTATTCAAACTATCTAAACCATTGGACTACAATCCCAATGGCCCTCCTAAGACCTCTAGGACCTAAACACACTCAACTAAGACTCCTATCAATAGAATAAAACATAAAAACACATTGAGAGTGATGCTCTTGCATCGTACTCCCAAGGAAAAGAAAAGTGATGCTCCTACATCTATCTTGGACCCTTGCAACTTGCTAATTTGATATGTGGAGTCCTGCTTCAAATTCTCTAAGCTACCTTGCAATTATTTCAAATGGTCTAATGGCTGTCTCATTTTTACCTTAGGTCTCCCTAATTCCTTGCAAAGATCCTCAATCTCAACCTGCCTATCAAAAGAAGCCTTTCCCTCATTACTCAACTAAAAGTTAAGCTGTTCAACTTGCTTCTCTTCACTATTCTTCCACATGCCATGCAATGTAGAATTCATTTCCAAAAGTTGATCCTCCTAAATGACCTTTCTGCATCAGCCACATTTCTAAATTCCTCTTGCAAAATTGCTTCAACAACAAAGACTTTATCAGTAAATTGTGCAAGTTCTAAAATCTCAAACTTAGATTTCTTGTTTTCTTTGTCTTTAAGACATGACATAGCTTCCTCAAACAAACCCTCTAGATATTGGATTTTGTTATCAACTTCTGATAATTCTTGGCAAGGCACATCATAATGGTGTAACTAATGTGGCAATTCATCTTTATTACTAGCTCGTTCAGTCAATTCTGAATATGTAGCTTCCAGTTTAATGAATACCTCTTGCAATGACAACTAAATTTTCTTATTCTCCTCTACAATTACTTCTTTGTGTTGTTTCCTACACTCACATAGTGATATTTTCAACATTTCAACATCTGACATAAGGGTATTGTTCTGAAAATCAACAATGTGAACTTTGTCTTTACAATTTGCCTGGTCTATTTCTACCTTCTCCCTTTCTATATTAATATTAGACTGATAAATTGATAACTAACTTTCCTTGTATTGAAGCAAGAGATAGTGACTTTGCATACAATTGTCTATTTTCAAGGACCTCTATGTTGGGACTTAGCTCCCTAATGCCATCTTGTACTATCTTACATTCACCAAGCTGCCTTTGCACATTAGAGATAACTTGGTTTGCATTCTTAAGTTCCAACTACATATGCTCAGCATCTTCAGCCAAATTAAAAGCTTTGTCTTTCCATCCTAGCAACTGAGAGTCTGAATCCTTCACAGTGTTGGCAAGCAAGTCAATCTGTTTAGCTAGCATTATGGAATCAGATTTACTGTCTTCTAGAAACTTTATATGATGATTGATTTCTCTCATTGGAGGCAAGGAAATTGGAAGTTCATCAACAACTATATCTTCATAGCCCTTCAACATGTCTTATATCTCCCATGGCAACTCATAAATTCTTGCTACTGTTATGATAATCTTAGGCCTGGTCACCACTGAAAAACCTATCTCTTCCTCTTCTATTGTCTTTAGAAACTCCTTTTCACCCATTAACATCACACTTGATCCCACCTTTTGGTCTTTATCTTCCTCCTTCAAAGGTGATAACGTGTAGGTAATTCCATCTTTCTCCAAAACATAGGCATTCTTCCTACCATCATGCATTGTTTTCCTATCATATTGCCAAGGCCTACCAAACAGTACATGGCATACATCCATAGGGATGATATCACATAACACCTTGTCTTTATACCTTCCTATTTGAAACTCTAACCAACATTGTTCATTAAATAGTACTTTCTATCCCTCATTCAACCATGAGACTTTATAAGGTGTAGGATGAGGTAATCTTTTCAAATTTAATTTTTGTACCATCTCAATAGCAATTAGGTTATTAGTACTACCTAAATCTATAAAAACTTGACAACACTTACGTTGGCACTTGCAAACAGTCCTAAATAGTGACTTTCTTTGAGGTGGCTCTTTTTCCATTGCAACCTTGATCAATGTCCTTTTCATCAGCAAGGATTCTCCTATCTCTGGTTCTTCTAGTGATGGTGAGGAGTTAACACTTTCTTCATCTCCTCCTTGAGCAACTTGAGTCCTTTTATTCCTAAATGTGGTAGTTTCTTGCTCTTCTAGACACTCCCAAGCTTGATGACCTACAAACTTGTTGTACTTGTAGCATTTCCTTATGAAGCCATTGAATCCTCCTCTTTGTCCAAATCTACCCCTAAAGTTAGGCCTTCATCCTCTAAAATCCCCTCTTGAACTTGGTACTTGTTCTTGTGAGATACTTGACTCTCCTTGATCTCTTTGTGACTATCCTCAATCAACATGTGAACCTCTACCTCTGTAAGTCCTTCCACTACCTCTATTCTACTTTTCTTGCTTCCTATTCAGCTTCTCCTTAGCCTTTAAGGCTAGTTGATAACACTCTTCAAGTGTCCTGGGGCTCGTGAGGCTTAACTCATCTTGTAAGCTATACTTCAACCCATTAAGGTATATTGTAACCTTGTCAGTATCATCCTCCATATGTCCTAATCTAATACTCAACTTATAACACTCTTCAGTGTACTCTGTCACTCCCATATCCTTTTATTTCAAGTTTTGCAACTTCCTATACAACTGAGTCATGTAGTCACCTAGTAAGAATTTGCCCTTCAACTTGTCAACCATCCTATCCCAAGAAGTACTCTTGGATTTGCCTTTAATTTTCTTGTCTTCTTGAACATTATCCCACCATAGGGATGCATGGCCTTTCAACTTGGTCCTGGCCAACTTTACTTGTTGCTCTTCAGGTACCTCCTCAAACTCAAAGTACTTGTCCAACTCCCCTATCCAATCAGGGAGTTCTTCAACATTCAAACTACCTATATACACTAGAAGTTCCACCACCCCTGATTGCCTCCAGTAATCTTTCCATCCTCAAACCATTAGCATCCCTCCCTTCTTGAGGTTCTTCTTGTGGTGCTTCATTCACCACTTCATCTTGGTCACTCATATCTCCTGTAACCACTCCTCTTCTTTGGTTAGCTTCCACTACAGTGTCTTGCATCCAAACTGACCCTCATCTCCCTCATTTCTCTAGCAAGGGCTTCTCTAAATTTTGTGGCTATTCTATCTTCCACCCTTTCAACGTTTCTTGGAGGCATCTTTCTTTTTCTTTCTTAACCCATATATTAGCTTTCTTGCTTCACTAGCTCTAATACCAATAATGATGTAGAGGGAATATAAACTTCAAGAACTATGGACTCTCAAGAACAAGGAAATGTGGTTCTCACAATAGTCTACACTAGTTTACTCTGATCTTTCAATGGTGACAATAAATAATACCCTGTAAACTATCCTACAAGCTTATCCTCCTAGGCTTGAAAACCCTCAATCTGACCTATTGTTATTTGGAATGATGTAACTCTTCCTTTACACATTCTCAAGCTTCACCAACATTCAACCATCTCTAAAGGGTCTTACCAAACCCTAGCTCTCCTATGGAAAACTCAAAAGGGCAAAAATTCACTAAAACCCTTAAGGGTTCATAGGGTTTAATAGTTCTTTTTGCACTCAGACCTATAGAACTTTCACCTACAACACATTCAAGATCTCTCCTTTTTGTAGACCCTTGGGCAACAATTAAATGAAGGTTTCTACCAAGTTTCAGAATTTTCCCATTGTCAAAACAAAAAATATGCACAAATCTTATTCGTTGGAAACCCTAGTTCCAAAATAGGGCAGTGTACATAGTTTTAGCCATAACTTTAACAAAACTCAATGAAATCAATTCATACCACTTGCATTTGGACCTTTAAACAAAGCATTATTAGACCATTATTTCTTAGACCTATCTCAATGTCGTACAAGGCTATACAAACTTGATTTCAAGCTGTATTTGCATAAAAACTATCAAAAATAATGAAAGAACAAGATATTTCTTGAAATCTTGCTTCCACAAATTCTTGGAGCATGTATCTTCATTGAATTAACATGAAAGAACCACAAAAAATAGTTACCCATTGAGGATATGTCCTTTTTTCTCAATAACCCTAATATCCATGTCATCAAACTTGAACTAACAAACAAAACAAGACAAAAAGACCTTACATGATTTCCATGGTCCACTAAGAACTTATTATGCTTAGAATACCAAAAACAAGAGTTGAGAAACAAATCTCAATCTTGCAACAAGTCAAAACTCCCTAGGAAATTCAAATTTGCATTTTGGCGGGAAACCAAAAATTTGAATTTCTAGCCTATTCAAACTATCTAAACCATTGGATTACAATCCCAATGGCCCTTCTAAGACCTCTAAGACCTGAACCCACTCAACTAAGACTCCTATCAATAGAATAAAGCATAAAAACACATTGAGAGTGATGCTCCTGCATCACTTCCCTAGTTTTTCTCATCAAATCTATCCAAATCAACCATTTACCACTTACAAGGCATGAGAGAAACATGGCGAGAGATCAAATGACTCATCTTGAATCTTAATGATAGAAATATGTCAGGACTGAAAAAAGAAACAACCAAAAATGAAGGAAGATGCCTAATAAACTTATAGAAGATGCTTAGGGATAGATTTATTGTGTCAAGTGTGAGAATGTACAATAACCATGCCACCTCACACCTGGTGCCAGCATTTATTTCCATCATACATTGGGTTAAGTGTGATCTCAATTGGGATCGATTTGAAATAGCATCACATGATTTATAGGATTGACTACACTTGTAGTACCTTTATCATTAATTAGATTCATATGATTGATAGGATTGAATGCACTTACTTTTAAGGCCAAGTGACAAACTGGCTAGATTAGCGAATGCCAATTGAGTTCATTAATGGCAAGTGACAAACCACCTAAATTAGCTAATGTGAATTCAGTTTATTAATGATTACATTCCAGGTGACGACAAAGTTAATTAAATGGAGTTGCTTGTCATTAGCCATTTTTTTTGGTAGTACATGTGTCATGTACATATCTTTATTAGAGTTTATTCTTTCAACCTTATATTGCATTACTAAGTATCATATAGTATAAGAATTGATAAACTATAAAATTTAAAAGTAATGGCTTTCATTATAACAGCTATACAAAGAAAATAAGTTATCAAGTACTTTTTGTGTTCATTCATGATTTTGAATTTAACTATGTGATAGAGTTCACAGATGTAGAATAGTATGATAGTCAATTTTATTTGTGCATGGCTATGCAGGATGTTATTGCTTTGCAGTTCTCAGAATGAAGATATAGAATCCTTTATCAAGTGCAACAAATTGTTTCAAGAATCGACACTTTTAATATTTGAAAATGATGCATTTTATTTTGGGTGGTGGGTTGAATCTCCCAAACATTCATGCATGTATGAGAAATTAGAAATTCAAATGGGTGCATGGAATTGGTATTGGCACTCAATTGAGAGTAACCTGGAGAACATCAATTTAATTCTCCTTTATTGGCCTTATTGCTACCCATACCTAGTGTTTTCTTGTATATATAATGCAAGGTTCCAAGGAAAAGCATTTATTGACATTGTGAATGACTACATAACTGAATTTGTGATGCACACATTGCCTATTAATAGGATAGTTACGAACTACAATTAAATATTTATTAAGCATCAATGAAAAGAGGAACCGAGAAGATTTTGGAGGACCAAATCAAAGATTCAAGGTTGAAAGATAAAAGTTTAATATGTAACTAGATAGTAGAGTCTGATGTTAATTGAATGTCTTGACTCTTGGTCTCTTCTCTGTGTTTAGTGTTCATTTTTTGTTTGTAACTTTGATTTTGGTTAGATGTTCATGTACGATGTAATTCCCTAATTATTTGATAGTGATGTTAATACAAAATATAGAAGTAATTATAGTTTGACATGAGTTCAATGAAAATGTATACAGATCATTCAAAGATAAATGAGTTCAGTGGAAATGTATAGCAATGTATAACAATCTCAAAGATAAATGGATGTGTCAAGTCAATTCAAAATTTAGGATTTTAATGTTATCATGATTCACTCTACAAAATCCCTAAGTTAAAACACTGCGGTTGGTGTTGTCTAAGGGGTTTAGGGTTTATCCGTCTAATTGATTGTTGATCTGTGTAGGTAGTTTCCCTAGCTTAAGTAATCCTTTAATCCCCTTGGTGGTTGTCGAGTTACCAACCCCTTTCTTCTAAGTTACGGGCCCCGAGCCCCTTTATTTTCTTCACCTAACTAATACATTGACGTTTATGTTTGAATATTTTATAAACAATGTTTTACAACTTGTTGGGCTGTTGGCTAGATGTTACTTTCTAATTTCATTATAGGTGTCACAACCTCTATTTAAGCCTATTTTTTTGAAGCCGCGATGGTGTGCAAAGACACCATGTGTCCCCTATGGGTCCTTATTTTTAATCGCCCTGATTTATTTTAATATTATTTTGATATATGATTATTAGGCGTATCCCCTCATGACATGTAGCAGTCTTCTATTGTCTTGTCACGAGGATTTGCCTCATCAGAGCCTTGCTTTAAGATGAAAACTTAAAGCTACAACAATGTGAGAAGGCGCCATGTGTCCCTTTGGCCATAGTAGGAATTCTATGGTCATGCCAAAGGTACTTTCCTAACATGTGGCATTTTATCATTTGTTGTGAATATTCTTATGATGACATCAAGTGTGGCATCATCCAATGATGCTATGTGTTAAGATCTTGTTGTGTCATGAATAGTATTATTAATTTATTGGAAGAAAGAATAAATCTAACATGAATTTTTTTTAAAAGAAAAGCATATATGTTCCTTATAAATTATGAAATTTATAATTAGCAACATAATATTTGAGTTGTTTTCAATCAACACTAGAATGAAATGCATATAAGAAAAAAGTATATTTATAGATCAGTATGTCAACCAAGTAACACTAATTTAAATCATGACTATAACCCTAACCGTACATGGAACCTTAACCAGGTAACCATAATTTGGTACATAAATAAAACATTAAATGTAATGAGATTTATAAAGTATAAACATAACCATAACCCTAATTAGATTAAAACCTTATTTTAATCCTAATTTAAGTGACTGTGAAAGTTATAAGTTATTAGAAATAATTAAAACCACTAGTAAGATCTATCATGAGAGAAGTAATATATCCTTGATTGTATTAGTTCTCAATCATCACTTACAAAAGTATTCACAAACCAAAAGTATTCACAATTTCATAGGCCAAAATCCTCTATTGCTCCTAAACATACACTACAGACATAAAATTATAGATGTGTTGAAATAGGTTGTCATTGATGTCAAAGTAAGTAGTCATTAATGTCAAATCATTAGAATAAGAACAACCCCTTATAATATCTCCGTTGAAGAAATATGGTGAAGAAGAAAAGATAAATTATACTAGCTGACTCCACATGAAAGTATGGATATGAAGGATTTGAAATGAAGGTTGAGGTCAAAGAGTATAGTTTAAATTAAAGATTTAAACTACTATACAAGCCTGGTCAACTCCCACTCTAGTGCTATCCTTGGAGAAAATTAAATAACAACTATGTGTGGCCGACCCTCATAAGATTGGCACCTAGATGAAATTAAAATTAAAAGGTGGCTAACTCTCTCATAAGGAGCACTATTTAATAAGACAAAAAATGTCTTATTCAAAGTTGATAAAGAGGTACAATTCACAAATAGAGGTGTGATATGATTTAATCAAGTGTTATGTTTGTGAATGGGTGTGTCTCTTGTTAGAATTGCTTCCCTTGACAATATATAAGAGGTAAATAGAAGTGTAAGTTGGAAGTGAGTGAAATGAATAAGATATATTTATGATTTTGAGCAGATCTAGGGCAGGTATTTATGAAGAGTATTTCAGACCTATTTTAAAATATATATGTAGCCCATGTTTGAAGAATAAGAGAAGATATTTTTGACAAATACGTGTAAAGACTAAGGGAAGATTTTTGAAGGAATATTTTGAGATATTTATGATCAAATTTGTGAGAGAAGATAGTGCATGTTTTGAATCAGATTTGTGAAGGAAGGATATTACAAGAGTAATGATCAAATTCATGAGGAAATAAGTTTCTACATAGTTTTTGATATCACCCATTAAAGAATTTTAAGGTTGGTGCTTATCAAATAAAAGATAGGTATCTCTTACTGAGTTGGTGCTCAGTTGCAAGGATTGGTGTCTCTAGTGGGTTGGTATTCACAAATTGTACAAGTGGGGATTGGTGTCTCTTCTAGATTGGTTCCTACAAATATTGTAATAGATTTTACTATTGAAAAATATTTTACCGTGGTTTTCTTCTATAAGGGTTTCCACATTAATCTTGTGTTCTCATGTGTGTGGATCTTGAGTACTTTTAATATCATTACTTTTGTGGTTTTTAAGTTGTGCAAAAGTAAAAGCTTATATTATACTAATTCACCCCCCCTCTTAGTATAATTGTGTGCTCATCAAGATGGTGATTACATCACATACTTCTACACCCATGCATTATATTCCTCCTTTATCAGCCAGTTGTACTTCAAAATTTTATCAACTCTTTTCATATAAGTCATGTACCTAGCATCTAACAATATTTTAGTTTCTTTTATGAAACTACTCAAGTTGGATTCTAAATTTAGTAGCCAATCCATTTCATCATTGCATTGCACATGATCAATCTTGCTCCAAGCAATGATTGATTTGATGGAGACATGAACTATGTTGCCAAATTGTTCTTTCCAATCTAGTAGAGACTTTCCAGTGCCATTTATTGGTTCCCAAACTTGCACACATCAAAATTTAAAGGTTTACCACTTCTTATGATCAAGTCTAATGGGGATTTGGCCAACAGAGTGGGAGATTATTTTTCACCTATCTCCCATGCACTTCAAGCTCTACCAAACCTAGGGGGTATCCCTTATTACAATAGCATTAGATATATCTTTCATTTACAATCAGGTAGAAAATGTTCTAATACATTTGCACCAAGATGTGTAAGATTAAGATCAAACTGGCAATATTCATGATTTAACTTCATAGTTGAAATTGGAGGACATGCAACACCTAAACAAAAATAAAACAAAATATAAATAGATCTTCAAATTATTTGTCTTCAATTTTTTTGGTTTCCTAGACCTTTGGGCAAATAATTCCTCAGATTGGTGCTTTATCGAGGGTAACAAAGTCAAACCCAACAATGTAAATGCTTCCTTATGACACTAAAACTTCATATCCAAAGGACTAGTAACAATAATATTACTACATTATAGTAGTATGTCCAAGAAAATGTATTACTTGTGACTCTTCTTAACTAATCCTTTGATACAACACATTTCCCCTTATATTTGATCTAAAGCAATTTAATCCATTCCTTGAACATATGCAACAAACTAGACATGCAATATAGCAAATGTATATTGATGAGATCAGAAACCCTTAGCAACTTCAATCAAAAGAAAAATGATCATACCCAAGGAGACAATCACGAATAACACACACAAGTATTTTTCATATAACATAATTTGAAAAGAACAATGTCATTCAAAAATTTATTCATCTACAAAGCAAAATATGTCTCTGCAATCTAGAGTCTAGTTACCTCCTCCTACAGAAAGCAATTTCCCAAAAATGTGAATATCTTGTATCCAAAGCCCATAATCTCACCCATTACAATGTTGCTAGCTCCCTTATGATAGAGCAATGTTAGACTATGACTCCTGTTACAAATTTTTTTATTACATTCATTTAATATTTGGAACTTGGGAATTTGTATCTTTGATCTTGATTGGCTCTTGTTGGTAATGTGTTTTTTTACAATCAATCTGGTCCATTGAAAATTTTGTTTTCTTCTTTAAAAATTGTGAAATCTTCTCATTTGATTGGTTCAATTTCTTCATCAGGACTCCAAAATCAAACCATATCCAGCTTCTTGTATCTCACTATATTTTCCCTTGCAACTACTAGTATAATTAATTTAATGGCCCTATTTTACCCTGGAGGTGCTATCAACAATGCTAAGATGTTTTTCTTGATACAAGAGCATTTTTGCAGTTGCTAGTAGTCAAAAATCATTTAAAACACCATAAAAAATGATGCTCGAGTGTGAAAAATGCTCCAAGCAACTTTGTGGACATGAGAAAGCACTATTTTGCACTTTAAAACATTAAAATCATGTCCAGACCCTCCTCCATGTGGCTAGATCTGATTTCAACATATACAAACTCCCTTAGCACAACATTGGATGAAGAAAATTTTGGAGAGGCTACATGATGCACTATGATGAAAGTTTTTATTTTTTAAAATTCAATGCCTTTAGACCATTGGTCCATCGCACCATCGCAGTTTTGTAAGAATGGTCTTTTGGAGTAGCTGTGCATATGCACTTAGTAACCTTTTAAAATGGTTTTTATTTTCTTTTTCCTATGCTTTCTCATTCCCTTTGCATATTCTCCTCCACCAATGAGAGAAAAATATTTGCAATCAATACATGCACATTCCTTTTGCCAAGATTGGCCAATAGGAGGCCTTAGCACACCATTGCAAGCTTGGGAAAGAAATGTGAGGTGGAATGAGCCGTGTGCTGCTGCATTAAGCTGATAAAATACATTTATAAACTTTAAACATTATAACAATAATGTTTATTTTAAAACATTATATTGTCATTAAATTTTAAAAAATGCATTTTCCAACTTAAGAAAATTGGCAAATAATCAATTTTCCTTTCGACCAAATGGCACATCTTCATTGAGCGCACATGGGACATCCAAAGGCCATGAAAATTTGCATAGGGACATAATAAATTATTTAAAACATACCCATATACTCAAAATTTGTATTACCAAAAGATTTTTTGGACCTCCTTTGTAAACTGGGCCCCTAGGAGCTCAATTTTTTAAAAAATTTCCATTTTCAAACAAGGACACCTCTAATTGCTACAAAACTAGAGCTAGGAACATTTGAAGGCAAATCAATAACTAGGTTGTCATCAAAACTAGAAAATTTGAACTTTTTTACAAGACCCTCCAACTTTGGCCTAAAGTGGAGACAAATAAAAAACCTATTAAAACACATGATGGAAGAATGTAAACTTACACATACACTCCTAGTAACCCATAAAAACTTCATACTAAAGTATTTCTCTTGATGAATCATATATTGAGAAGTTTTAATCCTAGAAGTTCGAAGCATACTAAGTGCCATGGGGCCTAAAATTGAATTGAAAGCACCAACTAAAATGTTGCCAAGCACTGAGAATTTGCCAAAATTATAGGTTCTAACATTGGATCTTGTTCAAGGATGCATGCCTCTTGCAAGCATGACAAGATTCTAGATGTCTCCAGGGTGTAGACCATGTGCTAACTACATCATACTGAAAACCATATCTCAAATTTTATTTGGTGGCCCCTGGCCACAAAAAATAAAAAACTAGTATTTACCTTTGTCAAATACTTTGTTTTCAACAAACAAACTTGAGCTCAACTTAGAAGTAATGTGTTCACTGTTGCTATCAAGGAAGCATACCATCACATTTCTAATTGTGCCACTATCAATTTTACTCATATCAATATGCACTTTACAATTAAGAACTAATTGAATAGCATCAACAAATGATAATCACAAAAAATATTTATCAAATATATCATTTCTATGTTTGCAATGCTTTTTATCAACCAAATTACTACTAGGCATCCTTAGATATCCATCACATTGATATGAGAAACAAACTATTTCTAGGTGACTAGGCTCATAAACTTTGGCTTCATCTCTTACTTCCATATCAAATCTAAAGAATTCATATAATATCTCTTATGACCCCTACTTTGAGTTATCAAAATCACATATCAACTCCAAATCAAAAAAAGTGAAAGACTCATACACAACTAGTGAATTTATATTTGGAGTTTACCCTCTTGGAAGCAAGAAGTCACCTTCTATATTGAACATGAATTGCTCATACATAGGAAACACTTCCCTTTGTTCTATTAAGCACTTAGACTAACATTCATATGAATTACCCAACAAATCATTATAAACAACAAGATGAAAAGACCCACCTTCTAGAAGACACCCATATCCATCATTGTGCTCAACAATTTCGTCATTAAACTCCACCTAGAATGCTTGCAAAGAAGGCTTGGAAAATTTAAAATATAGCCCATTGTCAAAAGCTTCATAGTTACCCTTACCATATATATCACAGCCAATAATATCCTTTGTTGTATCGATATGAACATATGAAACTTGTTCAGTCACAACAGAGTATGTACCTTCATTAATGCCTTCATCATTGAAAGTAAACACTTCCATTTCCAGATTATGGCAATGATCATCATTGGGAAAACAAACATATTCACCATCCACACAAACTTCATCACCTGATGGCTTCACATATGAGCATGTATCATGTTCATGCACAACAAAATCCTCCGTCTCCACTTCATATAAATTGTCATGAACGACTAGGGCAAAATCACTTACATGTGCTTCATACTTGGTATTATTAGTATAAGTATTCAACTCACAAGATGATCCACCATACCTGGTACCTATCCATTCCTTTGATCCTTCAACAACAACATTGTTGCAAGATACAACTTCATATATATCTTTTATTTCATCATGTATGTTATCTGCATCTGCATGTCTCTCTTTTATGAGTTGATCACAACCTTCATCTTTATCATTGCAGGACGTGCCTTCATTTTTTGCCACAATTTCTGCATTATGCCATGACTTTGCTCAATAACATAAGTGCTATCAATATTATGAGACATAATTCTTCCTACATAATCACCTTTAACTCTTTCCATAATCCCAATCTAATCAAATACCTTATGATGATTTTGAGGGTTTAGTTCCTTTGGCAAAGTGCTTAGATCTAATTCATAAACTTCACAAAACAAATCAACACACACAAAGTCCTTAGGACTGCAATACTCTAGGATTTCTAACAAAGTTTTCATGAATTGTGTATATAGAGCATAGGGTGATTCTCCAAATCAAGGAATGATTGAATAAAAAACATAGGATCAACAATACTTGCAATCTATTCACAAGTTACTTGAAACTCTCTGTGATTCACATGAAGCAATGGTGAACAAACTAGAACAACATCTAAATACATTCATTTTGAAAACTATTCTCACACTCTAATTTACATTGCTCATCTGCATAAGATGCTTTACAATAACCCACACTTGCAGACATGTATCCTATTGAGATTGCATATTTCTAATTATTTTCAATATCCATTGCAATTTCATAAGCTTGATGAAGTGTAGCAGGTTCCTTATCTATTAGAAAATAACTCATTTCCTCATCAAATGCACTGAGATAAAGTGGCAAACATAATGCATCATTTGGCCTCATATATTCTGGAATATGTTTGAGCAATTTTGAAAATCTTAGGTTGAAGGCTGGAACCAACTCATCCTTTTCTTTTTGGATATTCAAGAGTTGTGTGACTAATGAAATCACATTAATCCTTTCACCAAATTGTTCTAAAAATACCATCTCAAAATCTAGCCATGAAGAAATAGAACACAAAGGTAAATCTAAAAACCAATCCCTAGCATCATCCATCAATGATTGAACAAAAAGATTCCTAACAACATCCTTAGCCTCAATTTCATAATCAACCATTAAATCACAAAATTCATGCATATGCTTGTGTGCCAATTTAGAATTCTTTCCACTATACTTTGGTAAATACTTTATGATTTCACTAGGAATAACATTTAGGTATCCATGAATACTATTAAAATTTAGAACTTTGTATCTTTCAATAGAGAAGAACTTCTTTTGAGGACATGACCATGAATGTTGTTCTAAACTAATCATGTTGAATGAAAGAGATTAAGTACTTGGGAATATATTACAGGTTCAAAAATAGATTCACCACCTCTCCAAAGAGGACAAAACATCAAGAAGCCAAAAGATCCTACCTGATCAATTATATTTTGGATTTGCTTCACCAGCAGAGCACCTTTTAAAAGTCTTTAAATATGTTGCAACAAATTCTTTCTCCAGGTATGAAGACTTTCACTATCTGACCCTAATGATCAGATTATGATAATGGCTTGACTCTTTTCAAATGGATAACTAAGCCTTTCCCTAGTAGATTCACCAATTCTATTGGTTCCCAAACCTACACACATCAAACTCTAAAGGTTTGCCACTTCTTATCATCAAGTCTAATGGGGATTTGGCCAACAAAGTGGGAGATTTTTTGACCTATCTCCCATGCACTTCAGGCTGTACTAAACCTAGGGGGTATCCCTTATTATAATAGCATCAAATATATCTTTTTTTTACAATCAGGTAGAAAATGTTCTCATACATTTGCACCAAGATGTGTAAGATTAAGATCAGACTGGCAATATTCTTGATTTATCTTCATAGTTGAAATCAGAGGACATGCATCACCTAAACTAAAACAAAACAAAACATAAATAGATTCAAATGACTTGTCTTTAAATTATTTGGTTTCCTGGGCCTTTGGGCAAATAATTCCTTAGATCAGTGGTTTATCAAGGGTAACAGATTCAAACCCATCAATGTATATGCTTTCTTATGACACCAAAGCTTCATATCCAAAGGACTAGTAACAATAGTATTACTGCATTATAGTAATAGGGTAAGTGCACAAAGATGGGGGACCAAAAGGGGGTCTTAAGATGTAACTTTTTTTTAAGTCAAGAAAGACTGAGTTAGATGAGAAATTGAAGATAGTTACACTCAAAATTTGAAGATGCAACAAAAACAAGAGTCACAGTGCTTTTAATCTAGTTGAACTAAACTACTATTTTTTTTAAATGGTTGAGATTAAGGGGTTCAAAAAGGTGGAGTACACAAATTGGTCCTATTTTCTTAAAAAAAACATAACATAGCATCTGGTGTGCTCCCCCTAAAATGTTAACTTTTTTTAGTATTTCAAAAATCACTTCAGTGAGAAATTAGCTAACACCATGTAGTTTATCCCTGATTTTTCTAATAATTTTTCATGAATAATTGATTTTTTACTATTTTTCAAAGTGGACACATCCTAAAAAACAAAAAATTGAGCGTGCTCCCCCCTAAAAATTTTGAAAACTAATAAAAAATCCAAAAAAAATTTAATACATGTAGAATGGAGTCTAGTCTCTAAAAATGTAATTTATTTGAAATTTTGATGAATGGTTAAAAAACAACTCAAAAATACCACACATTGGTTTTTGACAAAAAATAGATACACTAACAAAAGAAATCAAAGACAAAATCCTTAACATACTCATTTAAATATGAAAAAAATTATATGGTTAGAAGCTAAGACAGAGCTTAAGATTATGGTAGTATTTTTTCAACTTGTCATTGAAACACATGTAAACCTGATGGGGAGAATGTTCCAGATTATGTAATTATTGTTACAATATGAAAAACATGTCTTTGTATGTCCAAAACATAGTCCAAGCCTTTTCTTTGGAAGCCCAAGGCAAATCGAAGCCAAAGGCTTAGAAATTACTAAAGCAAAGCATAACACGAACACGTTATAACATGCTCACGTTATGGTAAAGTATAATCATCTCACTCCCTCCATCCTTACCCCTCTCTATTATTCTCTCTGTCCCTCCCCTCTAGATGTCTCCCTCCCCTCTCTCTCACCTCTATACCTCCTACCCTCTCTCTCACTCTCTATTTCCCTCTCCTCTCTACCTCCTACCTTCTCTCACTCTCTACTTCTGTTCCCTCTCTAACTCCTACCCTCTCTCTCACTCTCTACTTCCCTCCCCACTCTACCTCCTACCCTCTCTTTCTACCTCCCTCTCCCTCCCCTCTTTACCTGCTACCCTCTCTCTCTCTCACATATCTACCTCCTAGTTTTCCTTTTCCTAGCTTTCCTAGTTTTCCTTTTGTTTTCCAACTTCCTTTTAGATCCTGCTAAATTTTCCCTATTTTACTATTTTCCACCTCTCCTCTCATCATTCTTCCCATCCAATGAAATTTCATTTTATTTTGTTTCCATTTCATCCTCCCAATTTATAGATCCTCATCCCTCTTTGCATGTCAAAGTTCTCTTGTTTCCATTTTCTTTGTTGATAAGGAAGAGGGAGAGAGGGTTGAGATGGAGGGGAGACAAAAGGGAGAGATAGAGAGATAGGGACAGAGACAGAAATAGGGAGAGAGTGATAGAAAGAAAGTCCTATTTTTCTTGTTTCCATTTTCTTCATTGATAAGGGAGAGGGAGAGATAGAGGGGAGAGATAGGGAGATAGAGGAATGATATGGGAGAGAGAGGCAAGAGATAGGGAGATAGGGAGAGATATATAGGTAGAGAGATAGAGGAGATAGATAGAGAAGACAGAGGGGAAAGCTATGGAGATAGAGAGTGACCAAGATGTCCAGAGAGATAGGGAGAGAGATTGAGAGGTAGAGGGATGATAGAGATAGGGAGATAAGGGAGAGATAGGGAGAGAGGTTTAGTGTTTCTCGGATTTAGGGTTTATGGGTTAGGGGTTAGGGTGTAGGGGCATTATTTAGGGTTTAGGGGTTTGGAGATAAAGAGAGGTTTATGGTTTCTCATGTTTAGGGGTTAGGATTAGCATTTAGGGGCATTATTTAGAGATTATGAGTTTAGGGTTTCTCAAGTTTAGGGTTTAGGGTTTACGGGTTAGTGTTTAGGAGAACTATTTAGGATTTAGGGTTTAGGAGTTAGGAGTTTGTGGTTAGGGTTAGGGTTTAGTGTTACTCAGGTTTAGGGTTTAGGGTTTAGGGGTTAGGAGTTAGGGTTGAGGGGTTTAGGGGTTAGGGGTTAGGATTTAGGGGTTTAGGGTTTAGGGTTTAGAGAGAGATAGAGAGGGGACTGATAGAGATTGGAAGAGATATAGGAGACAGAGGGGAGAGACAGGGAGATAGAGAGTGAGGGACATGTCCATAGACATAGGGAGAGAGATTGAGAGGTGGAGGGATGATAGAGATAGGGAGATAGGGGTTTAGGGTTGCTTGGGTTTAGGGTTTAGGGGTTTGGGGTTTAGGGTTTAGGATTAGGGTTTAGGGCATTATTTAGGGTTTAGGGTTTATGGTTTATGGGTTAGGAGTTAAGGTTTAGAGGATTAGGGTTTAAGGTGTAGAGAGAGAGGACTGATAGGGAGATATAAAGGAGACCAAGGGGAGAGATAGGGAGATAGAGAGTGAGGTACATGGCCAAAGACATAGGGAGAGAGATTGAGAGGTAGAGGGACAATAGATATGGAGAGATTAGGAAGAGATAGGGAGATAAAGGTTTAGGGGTAATATTTAGGGTTTATGGGTTTAGACAAAAAGGTTTAGTGTTTAGGGGTTAGGGGTCAAGGTTTAGGGGCATTATGTAGGGTTTATGAGTTAAGGGTTTAGGGTCTAGGGGTTAGGGGTTAGGGTTTAGGGGTTTAGGGATGATTAGGTTTATGGTTTAGGGTTTAGGGGTTATGGGTTATGGGTTACGGGTTTAGGGGTTCAGGGTTGCTTGGGTTTAGGGTTTAGGGTTTAGGGATTATGGTTTAGGGGTTTAGGGTTTAAGGTTTAGAGAGAGATAGAGAGAGGGGACTGATAGAGATTTAGAGAGATAGAGGAGATAGTGGGGAGAGATAAGCTGATAGAGAATGAGGGGCATGTCCAGAGATATAGGGAGAGAGATTTAGGGGTAGAGGGATGATAGAGATCAGGAGATAGGGAGATAGAGGTTTAGGGTTGTTGGGGTTTAGGGTTTAGGAGTTTGGGGTTTAGGGTTTAGTGGTTTGGGGTTTAGGGGCATTATTTAGGGTTTATTGTTTAGGGGTTAGGGGTTAAGGTTTAAAGGTTTAGGGTTTAGAGAGAAAGAGAGAGGACTAGTAAGGAGATATAGAGGAGATCAAGGGGAGAGATAGGGAGAGTGAGAGTGAGGGACATGGCCAGAGAGATAGGGAGATAAGGGAGTTTGATCTAGGGAGAAAGAGTTTTAGGGTTGCTTGGGTTTAGGGTTTAGGATTTAGGGGTTTGGGGTTTAGGGTTTACGGGTTTAGGGTTGCTTAGGTTTAGGGTTTAGGGGTTAGGGGTTAAGGTTTAGGGGCATTATTTAGGGTTTATGGTTTAGAGGTTAGGAGTTAAGGTTTAGAGGTATAGGGTTTAGGGTTTAGCGCGAGAGAGAGAGGACCTATTGGGAGATATCTAAAGGATATCAAGGGGAGAGATAGGGAGATAAAGAGTGAGGGACATGGCTAGAGACATAGGGAGAGAGATTGCCAGGTAGAGGAATGATAGAGATAAAGAGATAGAGGTTTAGGGTTGCTTTAGTTTAGGGTTTAGGGGTTAGGGGCATTATTTAGGGTTTAGATGTTTAGGGTTGCTCAAATTTAGGGTTTAGGTGCATTATTTAGGGTTTAGGGATTTAGGCTTGGTTAGGTTTAGGGTTTAGGGTTGCATGTCAAAAGTAGTCTCTCTATCTTTATCTCTCTCCCTCCCCTCTTTACCTCATCTCCTGTCTCTCTCTCTATCTCTCTCCCCTCTCTACCTCCTACCCTCCCCCTACCCTCTCTCTCTCACCTCTATATCTCCCTCCCCACTTTCCATGCATTTATAACACTTATAAATTTCCATGCATGAAAACACTTAAGACTTTCCATGCATGAAAGCACTTAAACTTTCCATGCTTGAAAAAAGGTGCTCGCGTTATAATGTGAACATGTTTTGGTGAACCAAAAAAAATGGACAAAAAGCATGTGGGATCTGTGATTCAATCCCACATGCTTTGTTATTCCCTCCTTTTCATGCACAATCAAACAACAAAACACTTTTTTATGGTGTTGACATTTTTACAATCATTGTTTGCTTAATCAACCACCTTTGTTTGGTTTTTCAACATAGAAGAAGTAAATTGGATGTTTTTAGACAAAATTTTATTATTTAAACTAATAGTTTCATGTTTCATATTGTTTCAATGCTAATTTTCATGCATTGAGATTGAATTTGATGATATATGTTTGTTTTTTTCTTAATTTTCACTAATCGTATTAAAGTTATATATAATTCAACATTGAATATGAAGGAACTTGCCAGAAAGATCAATTTTTGAGGATTTTGAAGCCAATTTGATTTAGGATTAGGCAACTTGAATCCCAAAATCTAAGGTATGTTCTTTATGTATTCGTTTACTTCACTTTATGATTATGTTAAAGCATGAAATCTCATGTTATAGGACAATCATGAGGGAACTGAGAGAATTATCATTTTGACAAGTTAAATTACCATGAGAAAGTGAAAAATTATATTTATTTGAGATAACAATGTATGAAAACAAGCCATATCACCATAAGAAGGAAATCATCAAGATAGTATTGGTATATATTTATGAAGGAAGTCTTATTGACATTCAAGGATAATCCTAAACTAGAGCAAGGCCATGGAAACACTTTCACTATGGAGTAGATGTGCAATCACATGTTGCTATTATCATGATTCAAACACTAACCTAAATAATTAGAAGGATACTAAGGGAAATCATGTTAGTCAATGAATTATCATCATGCTAAAATCAAGCTAAGGATTGTCACTTGAGCATAGTCACTTGGAAGAACTATCATATTATCCTAAAGACTAAATTATACCACAATAACTATCATGCAAATCTAGGAATAGTTATGACCTCTCACCCATGAGTAGGATAGAAACTGATGCACAAGGTGGCAATCAAGACTAAATTCAATAAGTCAATTAATCTCAAATCCATGCAAAAAGATATCCATGTAATCTATATAGTTATCTCCTTGACTCTAATTTTATTTCTTTTCTCCCCTCCCAAGTTTTTCTTCCCTTGTCAAGAGCTTTGGCAAAAAAAGGTCTAGTCTTATAGAACCAATAATAGTTCTATTGTTACTATTGTTATTATTAGTGTAAGTTCTTGCTTCACCATTTTGATTTTGGATTGGTCGAGAGGCAATCAAATTGTGATTCAACTCCCTTAGAGTTCATATTATCTCAGACATAGATTCCCTTATAGAACTTTGGAAGTCTTTGGCTAATTCTTTCTAGCTTCATCTAAAAGTCTCTTGTAGATTAATTTCTTCCCTCTTATTTTGGTCACCCATGTCTTATTCTTCTATCTCAAATTTTGTCTCTACCTTCTAACTTTCTAAAGGCTAAACTTTCTTCATTTCCCTCTAATAGTATGTGAACTCTCTGTCACTATTGTGAATGAGGTTTCTTCTACAAAAAATTCTTAACTCACTGAATAGGTTGGTAAGATCACCAATTCTGATACTACTATAATGTCACAAACTAATGTTTTTAAATTTTATAAATATATAATGAAAATGCATAACCCTCACACTTTCTAATCACAAAGGTCCTAATGTGGGAAAGGTGAGAGAATATGATGATTTAGACAATATCTAGTGGCAAGATGTATAATCTAAATAAGTGTAATAACTAGAAATAAAATAAACTAGAAACTTGGTGGCATTGCCATCTAAGTAAAAATACTTCTATTCTAACTAGTAGTATACTATCTAGTTTAATACAAATAGTAATTAAGAATGTAAATTAGAATCAAATATAAGTTGGTGGCACAGCCTTCTAAGCTTATAGACTAATCTAGACTAGTGGATAATTGAATAGTGCTTTAACAATCAAGATTACTACAAATAAATAGATATAACTAAAATTAGTATTAGAAACTTCTCAAAAAATTACTAATATCAACAATTTATCAATCAACAACAACAAAGATTAATCTAAAATTTAGAAATATGAAATACTAATAACTCCAAGTTGTACAACCACACAAAATAAACATTATTAAATCACCACTTAGAATGATAAAACTAAAAACTACAAGAGCTAATTTTAGAACCCTGTGGTCATGCTAAGTTATACAACACCCCTAAACTAAATGCAAAGGCTACAATTCAACTCTAGATGTGTATGGCTACTATAGAGGATTGAATGACTAGGATTTAGGTAGGGAAAAATAACCACAAAGGGTTACAAACTATTTGGGAATTCAACATGCCCCATAAGACAATGTACGACATGTTGCAATGATACAACCAATAATGAGTATAATGAAATAGACTTGTATGGCCAACACTTCACCTTAAAATCTTGATCAGATTTGCAAGAAAATAAAATTAATGAATTTTTTAATTAGAAGACCCCCAAAATTTGGAAATAGTACTGTAACTAGTGTACTCCACCACAAACATTAAAAATTGCAAACATTCAACACCTCGGTAATCTCTATGAGGAATTACTCAAATGGCTAGGAAGACTTTTATCCTTGAAGCCATCTTGCTAAAGGGGTTTTATCCTTAGGAAAAAAAACACTTGTTTATTCTCAAGAAATTGGAATTTGATAATAAGTTAGAATAAGCTCTTATATGTACAATTCCTCCTAAAATAAGCTTTTGAGGGAATATAATTGTATATTATATTCATTTACCCTTTCCCTCAAAAACTTAAACTTTTTAAAGTGTCTAGAAAGTCCCACCACTTTTGGACCCCATTCCTAACAAGGCTTTCCATTCTTTTAAAAACAATATTTTTAATAATACAACATAAGTTGTTTTTTATAATATAATATAAACTTACTTTTTAGACAACTTAAGTTAAAGTATTAAAATATTTCCGTTGCACCACCCCATTATCCTAAAAAACAATAAAAAATAGGATAAAGATCTTCATTAGACTTATGCTTAAGAAGGGGAAATGACACTTGCTACCTTGTGCCCTCAAGAATTCCTTAAATTCACTAAGAAATATAAAGACAATACAACATATAAACCAATCCACAATTCAAAAAGAAATTCCTTGCCCTTTGTGAATTTTTAAATGATGCTATTTGAATATTATATTTGGTCAACTATACATTCAAAAAATCGTCACTATATAGAAACTTTTGATCCAAGATCTATAATCTAACTGTAGTAAAAAAATTAACTACAATATTTTATACTTGAATTTATTATAATTCAATATGCTATTATCTAATCTCACTTTATTACTTTTATGCAAATATGACTAGGAATAATTCAAGGCATCTATAATTAATGATGTACAATTACTATAATAGTTTGCTAATTATGAAATCCAATGGCCTCTAACTTCTACTTCAAATTTAATTTCAACTATCAAATCATTGGCAAGTATAAAACATAATGTAGTCAAGCACACTATGGATGTAAAAAACATGCTACGTGGAGTTCACAAAATTTTCTAGGCAATTTTTTGAATATATTACAATTCTCATTTACAATAGCATAATAAACCTACAAAGGTTCTCTACTAAAGAATCACTTGGCCATCAATAACTTAATATTTTAATCTTTATTAAAATTGTCATTTGTAATAACAAATAATTAATCTATAAAAAGTTTCTACCAAGGAATCACTTAGTCGTCAATAACTACCCAATTCTTCTAACAATACAGATTATAAGGTAAAACAAATTTTATTGCTACAATATTTCAAAGGCGAGTACTAGTCACTACCTTAAGGAAATTATTATGATAATAAAAAACACTTATCTAGTTTTTAATATGTGTACACCTACTAACCAATTGTCTACTGTACTTTTTTATACCTAAAATTTATGTTTATTTTTGTAAAGTATACATTTAAATTTTTAACCAAAAATACCTAATTAATTAAGTATTTACAATCTCATTAGCTGAATAGTTTTACCTCTTATCACAATCTTCACATTTTTCAAGATTTTAAAAATAAAAACTTTATACAACTCTATACAAAATATTGCACTAAATGTTGACAAAAAAGATTGACTATTTTTTATAGATCTAGGTAAAGAATATAAAACATGTTTCCATACATATCATGAAGCATTACTCTTTTCACAACACTATTCTAATTATTGAAATTCAAATCACACGATAATTGTATAATTATTATTCACCTGCACACACAAGTAGGCGTCCATAAACACACAAACATTCCCTACATGCTACTCCACTATACATCATACCAAAGATCTAACTTGAATATGGTAGATAAAGAGCATTGTACAACACATGACTAGTAAACTCAAACATCTAGAAAATAGCATAGCCACCACAAATTTCAAAGATACTAAAGAAAGGAAAGATTCATTCCAACAATGAGGTAAATAAAGACACCAATTTCTACAACAAATCAAAAGCACCCATAAGAGTGGCATGATAACAAATATCAAGGATGTGTGGCTAAGATACTCAAAAATAAAGGATAAAATAATCATTTTTGGCCCTCACAAGAAAGTACCAATCTCATCAATAATCAAAATAAATATTCACAACTCTCAAAATTGGACATTTATGTACACTATATGACCATTTCTATTCACCACAATGGTAAAGGGGAATATATGTCAAGAACATTGTGCAGTCATACTAATCATTATCACTACTATGTAGAGTTCAATTATTCAAGTATGTGCATACATGAAATATGATACACACATAAACAAGGATACAACATGCAAAATGTATCCCCCCCTTGCAACCATTTCAAAGCATCACTTTCATCCCAACAAACATGCATATAAATTGTAACATCCCTAATTTTGACTACGTTTTACATTTTAATTTTAACTAATTAGTAGATTATTACACAATATTTAGTGATTTGATGCTTAGTGAAAATGTCAATTAAAATTAATGATTTCATGAGTTATGTTTATATGATTATAATTGGCATATGATTATATGATCTTAAGATGTTATGATTTCATAAGGATTATGAATTGATTAATGATACACTAATCATAGTTTGGTGATGGTAAGTTGTCTTCAGGAAATGCGTTTCTATCCCTCTGAGAAAGAGAGGGAGAGTATCATCCAAAAGAAATGAATAGATGTATCAGAAAGAATAGTTGATGCCATCTTAGTCTTGTGCTTGTATAATTTAGTGAACCATCAGTGAGATTGGTAGGTTGTATTAGACATAACTAATCTAAGTTTGGTTTCGATTTGACAATTGTCGATTTTTTGAAAAGATCCAATAAGTCTATGTTTTGTCATAAAACAAGGTTGTATTTCACCATTGACCATCAATAGTTGATAGATTATTTATTTGAAATTCCTGATAGCGACTCTATCTTGTTATTTTGTCTTTATTGATGTTTAAACGAGATAGAGAGGTGAAGAATGCCTTGACCCCAATCTTGTATCTCATTGAATGCTTAAAACAACGTGAGTATACATTGTATAAACAAATAATATGGTGTTCCTTATATATTTATCTATTTAAACAAAGTTTAAAGATTAAATATTTTCTATGTATTTAGTTTAAAGAATACATGATAGAGATCTTAATTCTTTGCCAACCACTCTCTTGTTTATGTTGGCTTGACTCACTAGCCAACATGGAGATAAAGGAGGAGCTTTAAAACCAGATTAAGGAGTGGTCGTTAAGACCATTATCCTCACCAGATTTTCAAACCTTCATGGGATTCCTAATAGGCTTTTTCTCTACCTAATACTCTGTGGGAATGCAAAGAGTGGGAGCCTTTAATAAGGCTATTCCATCTTGGAGAAAAGAACTATGTGTGGGGAGTCTACTTAGGATTATGTGGGAAGGTGCAGTGGTCCGTTATGACCATCACCTCATTTTATTTTCTTGCCCTTGTGGTAGTTTGGGGGGGAGTATTATTATAAGGATTAATAAAGTGGTTATGGAGAGATGAATGGCATGGAGAGGATGGTTTTTAGATGACTATGAATTCAACAAGTGCTTATTGAGGTTTTTTGATCATAGAAAATTGGGTTGATGAATGCTAAGCTTGTCTTTGTGCACTAGAATGTTGTTGTAACGTTGAAGGAAATATTGTTTGCACCATCAAAATCTTTAGGTTCATACTTTCTCTTGAAATCTTAATGATAGTTGAGAGCATATTGATCCTTTTCCTTATATGAATTCTTATGTACTCTAGACCATGCAATTGTTGAAATGCATAGGACAACTGAGAGGGGGGGTGAATCAGTTGTCACAAAAAATTTAACCCTTAATGAATATCAACACATCCACTTCTTAATCATTGTTATAAAGATTAATCATGAAAGCATAAAACAAGAAGCTCAACATAATAACACATGAGACACTAGAATTTTTATGTGGAAAATCCTACAAGGGAAAAACCACAACCACAAAAATAAATAAGTTATAGCAATACCAAAAATTAGAGGCTCACTACCTTAAGGCTTACTGCCCAAAATGCTCACTACAAATGTTAGGGCACACTGCCAAGATTGGATCACTGCCAAGGGGTGGCTCACTTCCAAGATTGGTGAACTGATTTGATAGAATCTACTTCATGCCTTAATTCAGTTCCATTGAAGTAGAATATAACACCTCTTCTCTGCTCTTCTTACACCTTTGAACCTATCTTTTCATTTTTTCACTTGCACTACTTTTGTGCAACCACATTACATGCTTTTATACAATTCATCAACCTTGGAATGTACATCAAGGTCAGAATTACATTCATCAACCATTGGAACAATCTTCAAGGTCAGCATTATATTCATCAACCATTGGAACAATCTCCAAGGTCGACAAATTACAAACATACATAGAAATAGGTCTGGACCTAAACAAAACTAGCTAAGGAAAAGATGTATGTGGATCATGTTACACCTTAGTTGGGACTCAAAAGTAATCTTCCACACCACAATATGCTTCCACAATCTTCAATGCATCTCTGCAAGTAGTGAAAACAACCAAGTCGGCCAAGACTGGTGTTAAGACTAAGTCTTCTAAGAACAATCTTCATCCACAATCTGAATTTCTCTTTGGGGACTAATCCAAAGGTAGGAACATGATCAGGAGACATCCACAAGCAAATTGTAATCACCAAGAACATCCACACAATCTCTAACCAGTTTGTCAAGAAGATTCTTCAAACTGGAGCACATATTTACACCACTGTCAGCTACTGTCATAAAGAAAAGATTTCTTGTGGACCACCAAAACATGAACCATTCTAGTTGAGGGCACTTATCATCATTACAAACTTGATTCTAGAACCACAAACTGAAATACTTAACTACAGAGGAATGTGGAGGAATGTGGAGCATAATACATTCTCCCTGTCACCACCAAATATACAAGAAAAGTAATTTTCACTCTAGTGAACATAACTCACTCAATTCTTCACACCGAAGGCTTAAACTTGGAACATAGCATCTTCAGATATGCCTCTAAATAACTTCCAAACCATAGACAAAGATACTCATTCTATAGGAAATGTGAACCAATCTACTAGACTGTTTTGCTGTATCAAGAATACTTATTATCTTCAATACTTAACTCATTACAAGCAAGCATCAAGACAAGAGCACTGTTGATACCAATGGAAACACAGATATGTTGACATCAATGAAACCACTGGTTAGGCACATACTTGCAACAATCTCCCCCTTTGTCATTGATGGCAACATATGATGTGAAAAACTATAAAGACCATCAATACAAGATTATCCCCCTTTCTCTTTACACATCTGCACTCTTTCTTCTCTAAGTTTTTCAGATGATTTCTCTCCCCCTTTAACATCAATGGCAAAGGGTACATACTTGCACTTTGCTTCTTTGATTCATCTGAACTTTCATTTCCATCAACACTTTCTATATCAGGAACACATACGGATAACATCTAGCTATTCCCCCTGAGAAGTAGCCCTAAAAACATTAATCTAGATCAAAGAATGAGACTTTGAGAACCACTAGACTGATGCATTCCTATGCATCTTAGTTCAGAGTAGGAGGGGTAATAACCCCTAAATTTTCTCTGAGATACTCAAAAGTATTCTTGGGCAGAGGCTTAGTGAAAATATCTGCAATCTGATCTTTTGTGGACACATATTCCATTTTTACTTCATTCTCTGTGACCTTTTCTCTCAGAAAGTGATACCTTATAGATATATGCTTTGTTCTTGAGTGTATCATTGGATTCTTTGAAATGTTTATAGCAGGTGTATTGTCACAAAAGATTGCAACTGGATCTTCATACACAACTCTTATGTCCTTCAAAGTCTGCTTCATCCATAACACTTGAGTACAACAACATGCTGCTGTAATATACTCTGCTTCTGCTGTTGACAAAGAGATTGAATCTTGCTTCTAGCTCAGCCATGAAACCAATCTATTTCCCAAGATGAAAGCACCTCCACTTGTACTTTTCCTGTCATCAACATCTCTGGCTCAATCTGCATAAGCACTGAGAGTGAAATCATTATCTTTTGGATACCATAAACCATGATCTGATGTGCCTTTCAAATATCTCAAAATTCTCTTGACTGCCATCACATGTGATTCTCTAGGATCTTCTTAAAATCTTGCTAGAAGACATACTACATGCATTATATCAGGTCTTCTTTGAGTTAGATAAAGCAATCCACCAATCATAGATATGTACCTCTTCTGATCAGTCTTATGTGATTCATCATTTTTGCTTAATTTGCAACCAATCACCATGGGATTACATAGTAGTTTGGAGTCCTCCATCCTAAACTTCTTCAACAACTCTTTCACATACTTAGACTAAGAAATGAAGATTCCTTTATCTGATTGAGTAATTTGTAGACCTAAAAAGAAATTCATTTCACCAAACATGGACATCTCAAACTCATTTTGCATTTCTCTTGCAAACTTCATGCACATACCTTCATTTCCTCCAAAGATAATGTCATCAACAAAGACTTCAACAATCAGAATTTGATAACCATTGATTTTAAAATAGAGATTGTTGTCACCAGTACCTTTATTGAACCCTAATTATAGAAGATACTTGTCTAACCTTGCATACGATGCTCTGGGGGCTTGCTTTAGTCCATATAATGCCTTTTTCAATCTACATACCATATCACCTTGGTTTGATATCTGAAATCCTTCTAGTTGCTCAATGTACCTCTTCCAATTCACCATTCAAGAATGCAGACTTCACATCCATTTGATACACTTTGAAATCTTTGTGAACTGCAAATGCCAGAAATATTCTGATTGCTTCTATCCTAGCCACTAGAGAAAAAGTCTCTTCAAAATCTATTCCTTCAATTTGAGAATATTCTTTGCACACAAGCCTTGCTTTATTTCTTACAACTTCTCCATTTTCATTTAGCTTGTTTCTAAAAACCCATTTAGTTCCAATGACATTCTTATCAGCAGGTCTAGGAACCAATTCCCAAGTTTGATTCTTCTCAATCTACATCAGTTCTTCTTTCATGTCTTTTACCCAATTTTCATCATTGCAAGCTTCATTCACAGTTTTTGGTTTTTAAACTTTTGAAAGCAAATAGAAATTTACTTGTTCTTTTGCAGCTCTTTTTCTTGTCAGCACACCTTTGTTTTTGTCACCTATAATATGATCTTCAGAATGATTAATCCTTACATGCTTGAGAGTCTTAACAACATTTTCCAAAGTCTCTTCTTCATCCTGACTATCTTCTTGCTCAAATTTTTCTTCATTTGCTATAATCATAGGTTCATCTGGTTCATAGAAACTCAAATATGATATTCTTTCCTTGCCTTCATCCACCTTCACATTAGCACTCTAAACAATCTTATTCAATCTCTTATTGTAGCACCAGTAGGTCTTACTCTTGGTAGAGTAACCAGAAAAAATTCCTTCATTACATCTAGGATCAAACTTCCCTAGTTCTTCATCTCTTCTAATATAACATTTGCTTCCAAAAACTTTGAAATACTTTACCGTAGGAATTTTTCCATACCATATTTCAAAAGGAGTTTTAGAGTTATTACCTTTGACTTGAGCTCTGTTTAGGGTGTGCATAGCAGTATGTATGGATTCTCTCTAGTATACTTCTCTTAGGTCAACTTCTTTTAACATGGTCCTTGCAGCTTCTTGAACTATCATATTTTTCTTTCAACAACTCCATTCTACTGAGGAGTCCTAGGTGCAGACAACTATCTCTTTATCCCTTGTTCTTCATAGAAAATATTGAATTTATTTGATGTGAACTCACCTCCTCTATCAGACCTCAAGCATTTGATCCTCAATTCTAACTCATTCTCAACCATTGCTTTGAGAACTTTGAACTTGTCTAGAGCTTCAGATTTTTCTTTTAGAAAAGTGACCCAAGTCATTCTAGAATAGTATCAATAAGTAGCATAAAGTGCCTATCACCTTGCAGACTTCTTATTCTTGTGGGACCACACAAATTTGTATGTACTAGCTCCAGCAATCCAATAGAGAATTATTCTTTGCTTTTGAAACTTGTTTTTGTTTGTTTCCCAAATTGACACTCCTTGCAAATGGTTTTGGCTAGCTTCACAAGTTTAGGCAGATCTCTTACAGCCTGTGTAGAACTTATCTTCACGAAATTATCAAAATTGATATGACACATCCTTCTATGCCACATCCAACTCTCATCTGTCTGAGCCAATAAATAATAATCATTAGTTCCTCTTAATTGGTAAATGTTACCTTTGGTTTTCTTACCAGTAGCAATCACTGCTTCAGAGCTTCCCATGATCTTGCACCCACTATATTTGAATCTCAGATCATAACCTTTGTCACACATCTGACCAACACTCAAAAGATTATGCTTCAAACCCTTCACATATAGGACATTATCAGTATTGTGCTTTCCATCAAAAGAAATAGATCCTTTTCCACAAATCTTACCAACTGCATTATCTCCAAACCTAACCAGTCCTCCATCATACTTTGCCAAACTCACAAACTTACTTTTGTCACCAGTCATGCGATGAGAGCATCCATTGTCAATAATACATTCATCCTTATCTTTCTCAACCTAAATAGCCAAGGCACTTTCTTCCACTAGTTTTTCTTCTTTCACATAGCTAGCAGGATTTGTAGATATAGGTTCTTCTTTAATTGCAATAAACAAGCACTCATTGGCACTAGTACTAGCATCATCAGATTCATCATCTGTCACACCTTCATCATCAAGATCTCTAACATAGTAGTATTTATTTGGAACCCTAGGTTTACTCTCAAATCTTTTTCTATTCCTTTCAATTCTCTCGAGACATCTAGAAGCATAGCAACCAACCTTACCACATGAAAAACATTTGAAAGGTAATTTTCCTTTGAACTTACCAGAACCTCTTTGCAGTCTGTCAATAAAGTTGGCTTCAATTTCGTCAAGCTCATCATTAGGTTCTACCTTGTACTTCTCTACTCTAGAGATCTTCTCTGAAGTACTGGCTTTGAAAGCAGTTTCAACCTTCGACAAAGCATCACCAAATTCTCTCATCTCAAAAGCTGTAAGATTTCCTAGTAACTAATCTTTAGTGACTCCTTGCACAGTCATTACTTCTTCAATTATTGCTACCTTGTAACTGTAGGACTTAGGTAATGACCTAAGAATTGTCATCACAACTTCCTTCTCATTAATGGTTCCTCCCATACCTTTTATTCCATTTACAAGTTCATCAACCTTATGCATGAAAGATGTTATGTTCTCATCTTCTCTCATCTTTAAACCTGCATATTTCAATTTTAGGCTCTACAATTTGGCACTCTTTATATAATCATCTCCTTCATATAGTTTTTCCAACTTTTCCCAGACTTCATAAGCAGATTCCAGATCCATGACCTTTACCAACTCGGTGTTAGATAAAGCACTTAATAAAGCATCTCTCACTCTTATATTTAACTCATATTCTTTGATTTCATCTTCAGTTGTTAGACCATTCTCAGGTATGGTATACTTCATTTATGTCGCTTTCCATCAAACTGTGGTGCTTCCTTCTTGTAAAAAGACATCTTGGATCTTCCTCAAGCTGTTAGGCTTTCTTCCAAGGAACTGGGTCTAATACCAATTGTTGAAATGCACAGGACAACTGAGAGGGGGGTGAATCAATTTTCACAAAACTTTAACCCTTTATGAATATCAACAATGTATCCACTTCTTAATCACTATTATAAAGATTAATCATGAAAGCATAAAACAAGAAGCTCAACACAATAACACATGAGACACCAAAATTTTTACATGGAAAACCCTATAAGGGAAAAACCATGGTGGGTGTTAGCCCACAAAAATAAAATAGTTATAACAATACCAAAAATCAGAGGCTCTCTACCTTAGGGCTCACTGCCCAAAATGCTCACAGCAAATGTTAGGGCTCACTGCCAAGATTGGTGAATTGATTTGATAGCATCTACTTCATGCTTGAGTTCAGTTCCATTAAAGCACAATATAACACCTTTGCTCTGCTCTTCTTACACATTCGCACCTATCCTTTCATTTTCATACTTTTTTGCAACCACATTACATGATTTTATACAATTCATCAACCTTGGAATGTACATCAAGGCCGGCATTACATTCATCAACCATTGGAACAATCTCCAAGGTCGGCATTACAAACATACATAGAAATAGGTTTGGACCTAAACAAAACTAGCTAAAGAAAAGATGTATGCAGATCACGTTACACCTTAAATAGGACTCAAAAGAAATCTTCAATGCTACATCATGCTTCCATAATATTCAATGCATCTCCACAAGTAGTGAAAATAACCAAGTCAGCCAAGACTGGTGTTAAAACTAAGTCTTCTAAGAACAGTCTTCATCCACGATCTGAATTTCTCTTTGCGGACTAATCCAAAGGTAGGAACATGATCAGGAGACATCTCCAAGCACATTATATTCACCAAGAACATCCACATAACCTCTAACAAATTTGTCAAGAAGATTCTTCAAATTGAAACACATAAACACCACTCTCAGCTATTGTCATAAAGAAAAGATCGCTTGCGGACCACCAAAACATGAACCATTCTAGTTGAAGGCACTTATCATCATTACAAACTTGATTCCAGAACCACAAAATGAAATACTAACTACAGAGGAATGTGGAGCATAATACGTTCTCCCTATCACCACCAAATATACAAGAAAAGTAGTTTTTACTTTGATGAACATTACTCACTCAATTTTTCATACCGAAGGCTTAAACTTGGTACATAGCATCTTCAGATATGCCTCTAAATAACTTCCAATCTGCAAACAAAGATACACATTCTACAAGAAATGTGGAGCAATCTACTGGACTGTTCTGTTGTATTAGGAATACTTATTATCTTCAATACTTAACTCATTACAAGCAAAAATCAAGACAAGAGCACAATTGACACCAATGCCAACATAGATATGTTGACATCAACAACAACATTGGTTAGGCACATACTTGCAAGAGCCATTGTTGAGTATATGTTGTGTTATCTTCATATTTTACTAGCAGAATGACCTTGTTATTAAGTATAAATTTTGAGGGCAAACTATTTAAGTTTTAAAAGGCTGAACTATGTAAATATGCTTCTTTGTGCATAAGTTTTTATCAAGGCCATGAGGATCAGTGATGCAGAGGCATCCACACTATAACCTTACAATACAGCATGGATGTCTGCAGCCCATCATCATCATCATCATCATATTTCGCTTTACACTGTCAGCATCATCATATTTCGGACGAGCACAATTGTCCTCCTGCCGACTACTGTTCACTTCCTCCGTTTTCCTCCTAACATCATCATGATGTTCAACTAGCGCAAACATCCTCCTGTTGCACTGTTCATCGGGCGCCAAGCTCCATCGGCATCATCATGATATGCAACACCCCCTTCGTCAGCAGGATATCCAATATCCTGTTGCTCCAAAGATCCTGATGACGATCACCTTCAGCACCTCCCCTTCGATGCCCCGATAGCCGACGACACAAGCAACAGCATCATGATATGATTTATCCGGTTCTCTTGACACCTCCTGATGATGTTAACACAACTTTCTGCCGCAGACTTCCGCCGATACCTGAGCACTTAACGACAGCAGGATAAACTCGCGTAGGGGGATATCTCAATATCCTGATGACATGACGTCATATCCTGATGACGATGACGTCACCCAATATCCTGATGACCTTTTCAACACTTAGTCAAAAAAAATGAACTTTCACTCCCGCATCTGCTAGCGATACGCGGATGATGGGCACTCCCGAGAGATGATCCTGACGGTGATATATACGCTGAGTATATATCCGACTTAAAACATCCTGATGCACTCGCAACATGCAAACTTCAACAGTTTCATGACCCGATCTTCTACCTGCTGCCGATGCACTCCTCTCCGGCTCCTCCAGATGTTGATCACCCCGACGCACTTGCACTTCATGCAATCGAAAGCATCATGCGCATCTCCTCCACTTATCCGGATGACGATGCCTAACGCGACTGCAGGATATCTGCAGAAATATCCTGATGATGCCGTTTTAACAACTTTTCAACCTAATCGAAATACCACTTCGCCGATCCTCCAGGGACGACCCGATCCACACTCAGGGTGATCTTCCAACTCAAACTTATCAACTCGACCTAGCACATGCCCATGCTAGGGTCTTCAACACCTGTCGACCGCGATCCTGCACACCTGCATGCAAACAAACAAACTAACACCTAACCTACTGTACATAACCATTCCACCGATCAGACAAATCAACCAGTGGAATGGATCAGTGAATCCATACAGCCACCAAACCAGCAAATCGATCAAGCAATGGAATTCAACAGAGGATGAACACAAACAGGAACACTTTATTTGATTTCAAAAGATGCAAATACAATGATCAGTTTCTCTCGCTGTCTCACTCTCTACAACCTAGCTCGATCGATTCATGATCTCTCCAGTCAACCGATCCTCATGCTTAAATAGATTTTCCTACGAGTACTACTGACCCGACTCCAAGCGGCTGGGAACTCTCCAGGCGGCTGGGAGATCCAACCGAACATACATCATGACAGCTGTTCTAACAAACTTCCTAAAAATAGCAAAAGCATGGTCAACATGATCTTATCATGATCAGTATGACCTTATTACATGCATTGGTCTTAACAGACCTTCTTGGAAACATAAACAAGACCTAAAACAACTAACTGCCTTATCAAGACCAGCTGTCAGGTAGGTGCGCCTGCACCATACTCCCCAACAGAAAAGAACTCATGTCCCATGAGTTTAGTATGTGGAAGTCCTCCACCTTTACACCTTGCCCTTGCAATATGCTGATCTGTTCCAGCTTTGTCCTCTGCTGGCTCTTGGCTGCTCCAAGACTTCTGAACTGTAACTTGCTTTCTGGCAAGTAAATCTGCATGCCTGTCAATGTAGGCCCTTCTCAGGTTGTCTCTGTGTTTGTCAGATTGTCTGACCAGAACCTCTGTCTGAACTGCCTCTTGAACTTCTACAATGTTCAACCCTATCTTCCCTTCAACTTTTATAGGACAAGCAATAGTCCCAACGATGACAACATCCTTGTCAATACTTTCAACTGATTGCTGTTTGCAAACCTATTTCTGCACCTGCTGCGGACCTCTGTCAGTCAAAACTAAAACTTTCTTCAATCTGTTGTCCTGAACAACTCCCTTTCCTGCAGTATCCTTATCTGCCTTCATGCCTGCTCCTCTAGGCATCTGCACATACTCCTTCTTTCCCATTAAAATGATTTTGGCTGCCCCTTGTGCTGCAGCATCTACCTGCAATGGCATCAACTTCATAGTTTTCCCATCTTTCTTGATGGTGTAGGTATTGGAATACCCATCATACAGTACCCTTCTGTCAAATTGCCATGGTCTACCCAACAGTAGGTGACAACATTCCATAGGCAAAATATCACACAAAATTCTATCATGATATGCTCCAATCTGAAAATCCACATATGCCTGTTCAGAGACCAAAAGTGAATGACTATCACTCACCCAAGATGCCTTGTAAGGGTGTGGATGTGGAATCCTTTCCAAATACAGTTTATCCACCATCTCTTGAGATACCATGTTGTCTGTTGAACCAGTATCAATGACAACCTTACATTTTTTCCCTTTGCTCTTGCAGATAGTCTTGAAAAGAGCTCTTCTTTGCATCAGATCCTTTGATGCCTGCAAACTAATTCTCCTTAGCATCAATGATTCTCCACTCTCTGGATATCCATAATTATCAGCCTCCTTATCCTTGTGATAAGTGTTTGAACTCTGTGCACTTTGCTCTACTGTCTCTTCCTGTACCAATTGTACTCTCTTGTCACTAGTTCTATCATTTCTGGATGATGAACCTTTGTTTTCTGGACATTTGAAGGATGGATGACCAAACTCACCACAGGTGTAGCATTTTCCTGAAAATGTAGTAGAACCTCTACCACCTCCAAATCTTCCTCTATTACCTTTCCATCCACCTCTGAAATCAGACTGTCCCTGTCCTTTACCAGTGTCTTCTTGACCCTCATTGGTTTGCTTTTGTGTAGGGGCTGCTCCTCTTCCCCTATTGTTTCCTCTTCCTCTCATGGACTTATCATGTCCTCTATTCATCTTTTCTTCAATCCTGATTGCCATTTGATAACAATCCTCCACATTCTTAGGGTTAGCTAACACTAACTCATCCTGTATGTTAAATCTCAAACCAGCCAAGTACCTAGCCACCTTTTCTACCTCATTCTCATGATGACCAGATCTCATACTTAATTTATAAAATTCCTCTGTATATGTCTTCACATCCCTTTCCTTCTGCTTTAAAAATTGCAGCTTCTTAAACATCTGGATTTCATAATCCCTTGGCAAGAATTTACCTTTGATCCTTGCTACCATCTTATCCCATGAAGTGATCTTTGACTTCCCTTGTTTCCTTCTCTCAGATTGTACATAATCCCACCATACCAAAGCATGACCTCCTAACTTGGTCTTTGCAATCTTTACCTTCTGATCCTCAGCAACATCTTCACATTCAAAGTGATTATCAAGTGCAGCAATCCAATCTAACAACTCATCCTCATTCAAACTTCCAGTATACTTGGAAACATCAACCTTTACCTTAGGTTTATCATTCTGCACTGCCTTTAACAGTTTTGCCAATCTCTGGTCTTCAGCATCCAGATCTTCAGCTACCTCTTCATACTCTTCAACAGTATCTTCATCTTCTTCAGACTCACTGTCTTCCACTTCCCTCTTTTTGTTCTTTTCCAGGGCTGTCAACTTGGCTTGAAGTGCTTCAGCAAGCTCCTTCATCTTCCTCATCTCTCTAGCATGTTTTTCCTTCATCTCCTGCAATTCCCTTGCAGTACCACTACCTTTCGGAGGCATTTTGTCAACCTCTTAATCAACACACAACACACAATTCAACTATGATGCAGAGGCATCCACACTATAACCTTACAATACAGCATGGATGTCTGCAGCCCATCATCATCATCATCATCATATTTTGCTTTACACTATCAGCATCATCATATTTCGGACGAGCACAATTGTCCTCCTGCTGACTACTGTTCACTTCCTCCGTTTTCCTCCTAACATCATCATGATGTTCAACTAGCGCAAACATCCTCCTGTTGCACTGTTCATCGGGTGCCAAGCTCCATCGACATCATCATGATATGCAACACCCCCTTCGTCAGCAGGATATCCAATATCCTGTTGCTCCAAAGATCCTGATGACGATCACCTTCAGCACCTCCCCTTCGATGCCCCGATAGCCGACGACACAAGCAATAGCATCATGATATGATTTATCCGGTTCTCTCGACACCTCCTGATGATGTTAACACAACTTTCTGCCGCGGACTTCCGCCGATACCTGAGCACTTAACGACAGCAGGATAAACTCGCGTAGGGGGATATCTCAATATCCTGATGACGATGACGTCATATCCTGATGACGATGACGTCACCCAATATCCTGATGACCTTTTCAACACTTAGTCAAAAAAAACAAACTTTCACTCCCGCATCTGCTAGCGATACACGGATGATGGGCACTCCCGAGAGATGATCCTGACGGCGATATATATGCTAAGTATATATCTGACTTAAAACATCCTGATGCACTCGCAACATGCAAACTTCAACAGTTTCATGACCCGATCTTCTACCTGCTGCCAATGCACTCCTCTCCGGCTCCTCCAGATGTTGATCACCCCGACGCACTTGCACTTCATGCAATCGAAAGCATCATGCGCATCTCCTCCACTTATCCGGATGACGATGCCTAACGCGACTGCAGGATATCTGCAGAAATATCCTGATGATGCTGTTTTAACAACTTTTCAACCTAATCGAAATACCACTTCGCCGATCCTCCAGGGACGACCCGATCCACACTCAGGGTGATCTTCCAACTCAAACTTATCAACTCGACCTAGCACATGCCCATGCTAGGGTCTTCAACACCTGTCGACCGCGATCCTGCACACCTGCATGCAAACAAACAAACTAACACCTAACCTACTGTACATAACCATTCCACCGATCAGACAAATCAACCGGTGGAATGGATCAGTGAATCCATACAGCCACCAAACCAGCAAATCGATCAAGCAATGGAATTCAACAGAGGATGAACACAAACAGGAACACTTTATTTGATTTCAAAAGATGCAAATACAATGATCAGTTTCTCTCGCTGTCTCACTCTCTACAACCTAGCTCGATCGATTCATGATCTCTCCAGTCAACCGATCCTCATGCTTAAATAGATTTTCCTACGAGTACTACTGACCCGACTCCAAGCAGCTGGGAACTCTCCAGGCGGCTGGGAGATCCAACCGAACATACATCATGATAGTTGTTCTAACAAACTTCCTAAAAATAGCAAAAGCATGGTCAGCATGATCTTATCATGATCAGTATGACCTTATTACATGCATTGGTCTTAACAGACCTTCTTGGAAACATAAACAAGACCTAAAACAACTAACTGCCTTATCAAGACCAGCTGTCAGGTAGGTGCGCCTGCACCAATCAGTAGTGGCATCTATAACTGTATCATTAGATAAAAGTCCACTTTCAAATATGCTTTGATGGAAGTCCTTACCCTCTTCCAAAGCTCTAATTTGATTGTACGTGAGGGCGACGTTGGAAAGGAATGTGGAGTCAGATTTTACACCTACAAATTGCAATTGCTTGAAAGTTTTTAAAACCTTTTCATATAGACCCATTTTGTGTGTATCTTGCAATCATTATATTTTATGACAACATATTACTTCAAGGATCTTTCTTGTAATAGCTCCCGTGCTTAGTGGATGTTTGTACATTTTGCATACAAGTCTACCAAACTAGTGTAATATCTGCTAAAATTCTTGTAACTTTATGCTTTCATTTATGATATGTACTTCACCCCAAAGCATCCATTTTGGCATGGATGGGGAGCTTACTATCAAGTGTGAATTGAATAGGTTGGAGAATTGTTCATTGCAATTGATAAAGTATTGATAAGACATTTGGTCAAATTGGAAACATTATTTCATTTTTCCTGACTCAAATTCATGCAAATTTCAAAGATCATTTGAATTTACTTATCCCTATTTGAGACAGAGTATTTATACTCAGAATAATTTATTAGTTGTAATTTTGTCATACCAGAAACCCTATCAGGTAAGATCTATATAAAAAATAGAGATGGGTTCTGTTAGAAATTGTTAAGTGTAGGTCTTTCCTTATGGAGCAGTATTTAGTAGATATCATGGAAATTCTATTGTTGGTATAATGATAGCATTATTCCATTATCATTTACCTTGTGTCTCTTGGATATCATATTATTATAATGGCCTCTTATACTCTATACTGTATTGGCCATTGATTATCCTTTATGCATATTATGAAGTATATCCATGGTGCAGTCCTTATACTAGCTATCCCTTTCGGGGAAAAGTATAATATTTTGTTGGTGGCTACTATCAGACTCTAATAGAGATGAAGACTATTCACTAAATATTGTATGCTCTGCATACTTTTAGGATATTGGATAGTGAAGTGTGGCCTTCATTTATTATGTAACTATCGGTCACACACAAGGATGTTTGATGTGATATTTTAATTAGAACATAAGATGCTTGATATGATATATGTTATGTTTTGAGCGTAAAATGCTCAATGTGATATTATGATTTGAGCATATAAAGTACTTTATGTCATAACATGATCTAGGTATAGGATTTCTCAATGTTTTATATCGAACAAGCATAAAATTTTGAGCTATTTGATAGAAGGCATAAAACAAATGCTTGAAAACATTATTTAATTGAAATCAAGTGCTAGAAAACATATTTAGAACAAAGCATGTAAAGCTCAAGACCATGTTTCGGTGAGATGAAACACTAAACAGAGTTGGGTCTTTAGAATTGAATGTGAAGGGATTTAAAACACAACCCCACATGATTGTTGATGAAGGTTTATATGACATATATATACAAGGATGTTATATATGAGTTCATAACCTAATTTATATTGAAATTTGGTAGACTTAAGTGGACCAAGAGGTGGAATGTATTTTATTATCTTTTATTGTTGAAACCTATTAGGGTTGGTAGATTAAACTTAGTCAAAAGACTAGTTTTGAGAAATGAAAGAACCCATTAAGATATTATATGAATGAGGATATACCTCATATACTATGTTTATTCATGTAATGTGAAATGTGAATTCGAACATTGCCAAGTGGTCTAGGGAAGCCTAGATGTATTTGTTCCCATGCTTTGTTATGTATATGTTATTATCTTTGGGAAAACAAAGGTTTTGATATTTCCATGTATTGGGTTAGAGAATTTAAACCCTAGAATCATAACCTAAGGGTTTAGAAAACTTATAACCCTTATATCAGATATGACATTATTTTTGTATTTATTGGTCAACAGTGAAGGGTCAAGTAAACCATAGAGTAAGATAGAAAGAGTCTAAGTAGTATTTTAACATAATTAAAGTGATTCTATTATAGAGTCAAAACTTATTATATTACATAAGGATTTTTGATATTTGAGTCAGAGAGTAGAGTGACAAGAGGACAGAGACCCTAGAAATTGTAAGTATGCAAAGAGGGACTCTCTGAAGGGTTGGAATTACCTAAACATATATATTGCATGTGTATCCTAGATTAAAGATTAGTTCTAATTCAAATTGAATATAATGGATTATAGTATAGACAAGATGTGTCTAGAGTTACTAAATGAAGAAATTCAAAATGTAGGATGGGATAGTCTCCAAGTCAAGTTAGAGGTGTGTGAACTCATGACTATGTTTATTGAGAAATGTCTATTTATATTGAATCTTTCGCCAAAGTAATACATCGATCTCTGCATGCATTAGTCAATTCACTATGCTCCAGATTTGCATAACCATCTAGTAGTGTCATACTTAGTTAGAAGGAGTCTATAGTTGTATGACCGTATTGGTTATGTAGGACACAATACTAGCAACTCAAATGGAAAAAACCAATTAGTTCCATATATCTATACTATTCATGAAGGGTAGGGCTACTTTCAAGAAGGAAGGTGTGTAGGGGACTGCCAGTCTGTGGTTGGAGGTAAAGCACTTCGATGATGCTCTTCCTCCCAAGCAGAAGACAAGATGAGACATGCAAAGATAGATATCAATATTCCATAGGCAGTGTATTCCATGTTATGACTTAGGATAGTCAAATTTATGATGTAAAATTATTCTTTATGCCAAGTGAAGATTATGTATTGTAAGCGAAAAGTGAAAGGATTTCACTATGATTCTATCTTTGAATATGTTTTAATTTCAAGATTCAAAATATTCAGAAAGATATATTTTATTTCTTGCGATTATGTAGATGATTTTTATATTATTAAAAAATAGTTTCTCTCTCATGTTTACTATGTTTATTTACTACTTTATAAATTCTTGAGTTACTTCAAGTAATATGAGAAAGAATGTTACATATGGTATTAGAGCTAATCGAGTTGAACACATGGACCTATGGGATCATTACGAGAAAACTCGTTAACATTCGATAGATTGGCTAATATTTGAAACTGGTTTTATGCCAGAATGTTATAGAGAAAAACCAAGAAAACTATTAGGAAGACTATTTTCCCACTTACCCAATTAGTGGTTAAGATCTAGAACTAACTAAGGAGGTAAAACTCCAAGTGCATATTAACTTTGTTGAGGATGTATAGTGGAAATATTTTGAGACTTTGGCTAGAAATGTAAAACCTTGGTCAATTCGCTAACTAGACTAAGGCTCAGGTAGAGCAATGTCTATTTGAAGTCAAGATTGAACTTCCTAGTTTATCGACTGAGGTGAATTTGTTTATAATCTCCCCTAGGATTCCTTTTATGATTAACTTAGGAATAAATTGCCTATGAAGACATAGGGCCAATGTTGACTATTTTGAAAAAAATAATGGAGTGTCTAGATGATGTAGGAAACAAAGTATTTTTGTAAGGCACTTAGAGAAAAGTCAAGATTAGATCCTGGGTTCAAATACTAGGGCCTATGATCCTACTATGTCTGACACAAAATTTTCTACAAACAAGTGAACCTAGGCAAAGCAAAGTACTCTTATTTCTCAAGAACTTAGGGATGGGAAGATCCAGAAATATTCAACCAGATGTAGGAGCAACTAAGTGTTGAAGATCCTAGAATTTTATTGAAGATAAGATGGGTTCTTGTCTAATTTCTAGATGGTTTGGAATGAGCCAAGTGGAATAAAAGGATCATTAAAGGAAAGTAGTGATTTATTGGCATAGAATGCCAAGAAAAATGGTACAAGACTTGGAAATGCATTTGTTCTCCAAGATTCATGAGAAAACCAATTGTCATATACAAATAAAAGTGCATAAATAGAGGTGAATAAGAGTTCCCTAGTATCTCTTGAAGCCTTTTGGAAAATGTGTCAATGTGTGGTAGAGGACGTAAGTATAGAGGGTCCTCTTAGGCAATATTTTGATGAATAAAGATTGGGATTAATATTATTCTATTAAACTTTTGTTAAGAATGTGCATGAAGTTTGCAAGATGATTCATAATAGTTATAACGAGAAGATATTAGTTATTCTTAAGGCATTTTGGCCAAATGGTTGAGAACTATGTATTTTGCCTCTTGGTATAGCTAGAAAGTATAGTTGCATTGGTGAATGTAATTATCACCAAGGTATTTAGTTAAAGTTGTTTAAGTTTTGAACAAGTAACCTATTCAGTGAGGTAGGAAATAGAGGTTGTAAAGCAAAATGATGGGAAAAAAGCTTGTGTTCCAACTTTAATCCCTTTGTGTTACTATAACATGATCTTATAATATCATCTGAATGATGAATGATAGTTACTCCAGGAAGTAGGATTGAATGTGATATAACATTTTGGTTTATGAAATTTTGAGCATGATTAAAGTCTTAAAAGACTTATTTGTTTGGTGTTCTTGTAGCATGATCTTTAACTCACTATGGGTTTTGGGAAAATCCAACTATAGTACAGCAATCTACTCCCTTGTTTGTGACTCAATTAGTCATGTATTCCATAGTAAGTGTTCCTTTGGATTTTGACACTTATTTGGATTTATGGTAAAATCCTTTTAATATTTGCAAGGATTATCATTGTTTCATTCCTTTATTTTGGAATAGGCTAGCCACCAAATTTTGAAGATCAATTATTTTATGACCAATTGGTCAAAATTTGATTTATTATCAAAATTGAACTCATTCTTTTGACTTATTGTTGAAAATGAAATTTCTTATACTTTGATATTGATTTAAATTATTGTGGTGGCTATACTAGAACGTTTTGGTTGTAAACCATGTTTTATGTAATGTTCACCTCTATCATGTCCTAAATGGGCCTCTAATGGATTATGTAGGGGAGTAAATTGCAGAGAATGCACTTGGTATGTCCCTAACTCTATAGAATTAAGAATCCTTGTGTGGAAGGAAATTCATTCCAAACCATAATTAGGTCATCAAGGAGTAACTAAACTCCTAGTCGATGTGAAATCTCTTTATTTTTGGAAAGGAATGAAGAGTGATGCTACAAGATTTGTAGCAAGAGTACTAGAGAGTTAAGGCTGAGCATAAGCATCCAGTAGGACTTCTATATCTATATGATATTCCAGGAGAAGTGGTAGATCATTAGCATGAACTTTGTGCAAGGCCTTCCTATGTCTGAAATTAGGCTAGATGTTATTTTATGGTGGTGATTCAACTCACCAAGGCAGCTCACTTTATGCCTAGGAATATAACAAATGGAGTACTAGTTTTTGTTCATAAGTTTGTGCAAAAAGTATTTAGATTGCATAGAGTTCCTAAGAAGATTATCTCTGATAGAGATGCATGTATGACACCAAGATTTTGGCAAGCTTTGTCTTCAGTGCTAGGAACTCAACTCAATATAACTTGGCCTATCACTCTGAGACATATGGCTAGACAGAGAGGGTAACTCAAGTTTTGGAAGATTTATTGTGAATTTATTGCATGGAACAACAATACAAGTGGAAAGAGTATCCACCTCTTGTGGAGTTTGCTTATAACAACTTCTACAATTCTACTGTCAAAATGACTCCATTAGAAGCATTAGATGGAAGAATATGCCGAATTCCTATAAGCAAAGATAAGCTAGGAAATAGGATTAGCATTAGTCCATAAATGTTGTCATAAATGGATGAACAGATCAAGTTGGTCAGAAAATATTGGTGGAAGTTAATGATAGGCAAAAATATTATGCAAATGCCAAGCGTACGCTAAGACAATTCTCAGTTGGAGAAAAGTTCTTTTGAAGATCAAACCTCAAAAAAGATCCTTAAAGTTTGGAAATCTTTCCAACTAGCTCCTAGATATATAGGACTTTTTGAAGTTCTCAAAGTTCTCAATTTGGTTGATTATAGAATAATTCTATTACTAGCTTTTTCCAGGAGGCATAATTCTTTTTATGATTCATATTTGAAAATTATATAAAAAATGACAATTATATTCTTAGAATGTTTTATAGGTACAGGACCCAGGAGTGGTCACAATCGAGCTTCTTAAAATGCTCGAAGTTCACTTGAACTTTGTTTGTGTAACAAAGAGATTACTCAATGCAAGGTCTAGTGGGACTAGTATGTAGAAGGCAATGTCATATAGGAAGTTTACCATGATTTATTTTAGCAAAGATTTTCTTATTTGTTTATGCTTGTGCAAGTTAAGCAACAATTTTATCTTATTATTGTTTTGGATGCATTCGATCATCGAGGACGATGAATCTTATGGTGGGATGTATGTCACATCCCTAATTCTGACTATGTTTTACTTTTTATTTTTAAGTAATTAGTAGATGATTATGGATGATTGTAGTGATTTGACGTTTAGTGAAAATGTCAAGAAAAATCAATGATTTCATGAGTTATGTTTATATGACTATAATTAACATATGATTATATGTTGTTAAGATATTATGATTTTATAACGATTATGAATTGATCAATGATACAATAATCATAGTTTGGTTATTACATGTTGTATTAAGGAAATAGGTTTCCACCCCTCCAAGAAATACAGGGAGAGTATCATCCGAGAGAAGTGAATAGATGTATGGGGAAGAATAGTTGATGCCATCTTAGTCTTATGCTTGTACAATTTAGTGAGCCATCAACGAGATTGGTAAGTTGTATTTGACCTAACTAGTCTAAGTTTATTTTCAATTTGATAGTTGTCGATTTGTAGAAAAGATCCAATAAGTCTATATTTTTTTTGTAAACCAAGTTGTTATGTCACCATTGACGAGTAATGGTCGATAGTTGATAGATTATTTATTGTAAATTCCCAATAGGGATTCTATATTGTTATTTTGTCTTTATTGATGTTTAAACGAGATAGAGAGGAGAGAACACCTCAACCCCAATCTCATATCTCATCGAATGATTAAAACAATGTGAGTATACATTGTATACACAAATAATATGTTGTTCCTTATATATTTATCTATTTAAACAAAGTTTAAGGATTAATCATTTTCTATGTATTCAATTTAATAAGGAATACATGATAGAGATCTTAATTCTTTGCCAACCACTCTCTTGGTTATGCTGGCTCAACTCATTAGCCAACATGGAGATAAAGGAGGAGCTTTAAAACTAGATTGAGGAGTGGTCGTTAAGACCATTATCCCCACTAGATCTTTGGACCTTCGTGGGATCCCTTATAGGTGTTTTCTCTTCCTAATACTCCTCGAGAATGCAGAGAGTAAGAGCCTTTAATAAGGCTATTCCATCTTGGAGAAAGGTGCTAGGTGTGGGGAATCTACTTAGGATTCGATGGGAGGTGGAGTGGTCTATAATGACCATCACCTCATTTTATTTGCTTTCCCTCGTGGTAGTCTAGGGGAGTATTATGATAAGGATTAATAAAGCGGTTATGGAGACATGAATGGCATGGAGAAGATAGTTTTTGGATGACTGCGAATTCAACAAGTGCTTGTTGAGGTTTCACCTCTCTTATTGATCAGAAAAATTGGGCTAATAAACGCTAAGCTTGCCTTGCACTGGAATGTTGGTGTAACATTGAAGAAAACATTGTTTGCACCATCAAACTCTTCAGGTTCATACTTTCTCTTGAAAGCTTAATGATAGTTGAACATATTGATGCTTTCGGTTGTATGAATTCTTATGTTTTTTAGACCTTGCCATTTTTGAGTATATGTTGTGTTATCTTTATATTTTGCTGGCAGAAAGACCTTGTTATTAAGTGTAAATTTAGAGGCTGAACTATTTAAGTTTTAAAAGGCCGAACTGTGTAAATTTTTTTCTTTGTGTAGAAGTTTTTATCAAGGTCATGAGGATTAGTAGTGGCACCTATAATATGCTTTGATGGAAATCCTTACCCTTTCCAAAGCTCCAATTTAGTCATAGACTAGGATGACATTGGCAAGGAATGTGGAGTCAAGTTTTACACTTGCCAATTGCATTTGCTTAAAAAAAATTAAAACCTTTTCAAAAAGACCCATTTTATATGTATCCTGCAATCATTGCATTCTATGACATCATATTACTTTGAGGCTCTTTCTTGAAACAACTCCCGTGCTTAGTGAATGCTTGTACATTTCGCATACAAGTCTACCAAACCAATGTAATATCTGCTAAAATTCCACTAACTTTATGCTTTCATGTTTATGATATGTACTTCGCCCTAAAGCTTCCATTTTGGCATGGGCAAGGAACTTGTTGTCAAGTGTGAATTGAAAAGGTTGGAGACTCATTCATTGTAGTTGATAAAGCACTGTATGAGATATTGTAAAATGGGAAACATTATTTCATTTTTAATAACTCAAACCCATGCAAATTTGAAAGATTGTTTGAATTTACTTATCCCTATTTGAGACAGAGTATATATACTCAAAATAATTTATTGGTTATAGTTTTGTCATACTAGAAACCCTATCGGGTAAGAGATATGGCAAATAGAGATGGGTTCTAGTAGAAATTGTTAAGTGTAAATATTTCCTTATGGAGAAGTGTTTAGTAAATATCATGTAGATTCTATTTTTCATATAATGATAGCGTTATGCCATTTTTGTTTACTTTGTGTCTCTTGGATATCATATTATTATAATGGCCTCTTATACTCTATACTCTATTGGCCATTGATTATCCTTTATGCATATTATGATGTATATCCATGGTGCAGTCCTTATACTAGCTATCCCATTCGGGGAAGAGTATAATATTTTGTTGGTGACTACTCTGTGACTCTCAAAGAGATGGAGAGTATTCACCAAATATTGTATGGTTTGCATACTTTTAGGATATTGGATAGTGAAGTTTGGCCTTCATTTATTATGTAACTATCGGTCAAGCACAAGGATGTTCAATGTGATATTTTAATTAGAACATAAGATGCTCGATATGATATATATTATGTTTTGAGCGTAAAATACTCAATGTGATATTATGATTTGAGCATATAAAGCTCTTTATGTTGTAATATCATCTTAGTATAAAATTTCTCAATGTGTTATATCAAACCAGCATAAAATCTTGAGCTATTTGATAGAAGGTAGAAAACAAATGCTTGAAAACATTATTTAATTGAAATCAAGTGAAAACATATTTAGAATAGAGCATGAAAATCTCATAACCATGTTTTAATGAGATGAAACCCTAAATAGAGTTGGGTCTTTAGAATTGAATGTGAAGGGATTTGAAACTCAACCCCACATGATTGTTGTAATTATGATTACACTGATAAAGGTTTATATGACATATATATACAAGGATGTTATATATGAGTTCATAACCTAATTTATATTGAAATTTGATAGACTTAAGTAGACCACTTGAGGTCAAAAGTGTTTTATTATCTTTTATGGTTAAAGCCTATTAGGGTTGATAGATTAAACTTAGTCAAAAGACTAGTTTTGAGAAATGAAAGAATCCATTAAGATATTTTATGGATGAGGATATACCTTATACACTATTTTTATTCATGTAATGTGAAATATGAATTCAAACAATGCCAAGTGGTCTAGGGAAGACTAGATGTATGTGTTCCCATGTTTTTTTTATATATGTTATTATCTTTGGGAAAATAAAGGTTTTGATATTTCCATGTATTGGGTTAGAGAAGTTAAACCCTAGAATCATAACTTGAAGGGTTTAGAAAACTTATAACGCTTATGTTGGATATGACATTAATTTTGTATTTATTGGTCGACTATGAAGGGTCTAGTAAACCATAGAGTAAGACAGAAAGAGTCTAAGTAGTACTTTAAGAGAATTAAAGTGGTTCTATGATAGAGTAAAAAATTATTATATTACACAAGGATGTTTGATATTTAAGTCAAAGAGTAGAGTGACAGGAGTTCATAGACCCTAGAAATTGCAAATATGCCAAGAGGGACTCTCTAAAGGGTTACAAGTACCTAAACATATATATGTATATGTATATATATGTATATGTATATATATATATATATATATATATATATATGTATATATATATATGTATATATATATATATATATCTTAGATTAAAGATTAGTTCTAAGTTAGATTGAGTAGAATGGATTATAGTATAGAGAAGATGTGTCTAGAGTTACTAAATGAAGAAAGTCAAACTGTAGGATGATATAGTCTCCAATTTGAGTTAGATGTGTGTGAAATCATGACTACGTTCATTGTGAAATGTCTATTTATATTGAATCTTTGGCCAAAGTGATGCATCCATCTCTTCATGCATTAGTTGGTTCACTGTGCTCCAGATTTACATAGCCATCTATTAGTGTCATACTCAATTAGGAGTCTATAGTTGTATGACTATGTTGGTTATGTAGGACACAACACTAGAGACTCAAATGGAAAAAACCTCTTGGTTTCGTATATCTATACTCTTTTTGAAGGGTAGGGCCACTTCTAAGAAGGAAGGTGTGTGGGGGAGTACTGGTCTATGGTTGGATGTAAAGCACTCAAATGATGCTCTCCCTCCTATGCAGAAGACAAGTCGAGACTTGTGAAGATAGGTATCAATATTCTAGATGCAGTGTATTCTATGTTATGACTTATGATAGTCAAATTTATGATGTAAAATTATTCTTTATGCCAAGTGTAGTTTATGTATTGTAGATGAAAAGTAAAAGGATTTTACTATGATTCTATCTTTGAATATGTTGTAATTTCAAGGTTGAAAATATTCAGAAAGATATGTTTTATTTCTTATGATTATGCAAATGATTTATATATTATTTAAAAAAGGGTTTCTCTCTCATGTTTACTATGTTTATTTACTACTTTCTTAATTCTTTAGTTACTTTGAGTAATATGAGAAGGCATGTTACATGAACAACACACTATCTCTTTCAATAATCAAAATGCATCATTCATTAAGAGAGTACATAATAAATCCTTCACAAACATTAATGTATCCCTTAAAAATACTTTTTAATGATCAAGTATTTTATATATACTAAAGTACTCATGACCATGCAAAGGGCACTCAATCAAAACACACAACTAGCTTTCTTCTCAAGAACTCAAAGAAACAAGAAGATCTATCACACACATGTGAATGTAACAATGGGAAGTACAAATGTCTAATTATTCCCACCATAATGATACAGTTCAACCATAACCACATGGGGAGCATAGGAGAGAACAAATACATGATTCACACAAAAGCTCATGGATAGAACAAAACCCAAAATATATCTATGCACAACCTAAAGCTCCTAATGCTACAACTTGGGCTCTAATACTAGATGTAATGCCCCAATTTCTACACTAGGACATCAGTGGACAAATCATGGATGAACAAATTTTTCACATTTTAATTGTGACAACCTCATGCTCCCACACACAATGTCAAAACTGAGTAACATCATGACTCAAGCACACAATGAAACAACAAAGTGTATGATAACACAAGATCAATGTACACCCATATAAAACAACACCAATGGAAGAGTTATAAAAGCATTGTGTAACGTTACCACATGATTAGGAATGGAGGACATAGAACTTCCTCACAATTCTAATAATAGATTGCCCACTCAAACCATTGAAAGAAATAGAAGATAAGGATGGAAGGAACTAAATCCCATACTAAAGTTCACCCTACAACACACTTTTGCACTCACATACAATTTTAGGGAAATTTCCTAGGAAATTCATTTTTTCTAAATTTAATCTATTTCAAAACTAAAAGAAGGGTAAAAAATTTATTCAATTCAAAATAGAGCAATACATAGCAAGAGCATTATACATTCATATCTATCTCCACTAATTGATCTAACTTTTAAGCCAAATCCAGGGGTAACTAGCCCCTTTCCATAATATTCCAATCCTGTAAATGATCAGAAGCCCATTTAGCCAAACAATCCGCAACCCCATTCCATTCTCTGGGAATGTGACAAAAAGAAACAGAATCCAAGGAAACACACAAATTAAGAATCTATTTTATAATAATGGCCAAATGCTGATTGACATCCTCTAACTGTTGCCTCTTTAGCAGAGTCACCACCACCTGAGAATCCAACTCACAAATGATCCATCTCCACCCAAGAGCACAACCACACTCAACAACATATAAAATGGCAAGGCCCTCCATCACATTGTTAGTATAACAACCCTTATAAATAGAAAAATAAACTCCACAGTCCCAGAATTGGTTCACCCAACACCACAAATACAAGCATGGCCAGGATTTCCATGAGAAGAACCATCCGTATTAATTTTCAACACACCCTGAGGAGGAGCACACTAACTCCCCTCCCTATTTATCTTTCTAAGACGATGGCGACATCTATTTATCATAATCTATCCAGCACTTTGAGAAGTACCCCTCTGAATAGGAAGATTGAGATGAGTACAATAGGCATTATCTTTAGGATCCACATCCTCAACCAAGTCACACTTAGCTGAAATAGTTTCTCCCAACGAATGAAGAATCTTCCACCACAAATGTTGGACAATCAACTTCATATCTTGAAAAATCATGTGATTCCTCTCTAGCCAAATATACCAAATAATAAAAGTCGGTCCAAGAGTCTAAGTAACTTGAAGAAAAGAGGTCTTAACAAGGGCCTTCCCCCACTAGGCAAAGAACTCTTCTAAAGAAGAGACATGGCAGCAAGTTTGGTTCCACATAGCCCACCAAAGGTACCAAATCCTCCTAGAAAAGGAACATTGGAAGAAGAGATGAGAAACACTCTCTTCACAATTATAGCATAAGACATGCATTGAGGGACCCTGGAATCCTCTCTTGCACAAGTTATCCCAAGTAAGACATCGGTTCTGGACCACCAACCACATAAAAAAATAACACTTGGCCCAAGAAAATTTGTTCCACACATGCTTCCACCAAGGAACCTCAATGTCCCCAACCACCTGTCGAACCAACTCCCCATAACTCGCTAAAACAGAGTACTTAAGCTCACTTTATTAAATGCAATATTTCCTCAAAATCACTTTTCCTAGCTTAATAAAGAAATTCTTCCTTTTTAAATAATCCAAAAGCATATCATTATTTTTAAAAAAAAAATTAATTGTTTAATATGCATGTTAATATTCCACTAAGCCTATAATAATTTCACTTAAAGGCAATCAAAATGTACATAAGGAAATAATCAAAAACATACAAGAAATGCAAACATGTTATTAGGCTATCATGATAGGGATCCAAAATGATGATTGAGTTGGATATGCATTTCATAAGTTTCAATATCACACGTCTAATCACCTTACATCGAGTAGAAAAAAATTACATAATGAAACAAACCATGTGCACCATCTCTAATTAACTACCAATGGGATTTTACTATTAGGTCTATACCAAGTTGGCTACCAATGACTAGTGGAAAAGGGTAGGAGTCGACAATTTTGAGTTTAAAAAAATGTGAATTGGGGTAAATCTAGTGTGGCTCAAGATCAACCATGTGTGTTGCAATCTATTAACTTAGGATGAGATGCAAAATGTGAGGATCTGGGATAGACATATAAAATTGTGGACTAATAGTGAGGTGAATGTGTAGAAGTAGGTGTAAATGGTGCCAGGATAAGGTTGAACATATGGAAATGCTAAGGTGAGAGTAATTGGATGTGGATAAAGATCAACGAAGGAGCCAAACTTAGCACAAGAGTGTGCCACTTGTCACTAAGTAAATTTATTAAGACATTTTTTGTCAAAAAGGAACCAAAATTAAATGGAAATTTTACATGGATATGTAGATTTCACCATCACACACACACACACACACACACACATAAGGTGATTCTATAATGGAAGTGACTCTCTTACCAATATTATGGTTGATTGGTTGTGGATGAACATGTTTTCTTGCCTGCTTGCTTGGCCTCTCCTCTCCTCTTCTATAACTAAGAAATCTAAAAAGTCCCTTTCCTACAAACTTTTATTAAAAATAGCATTCCTATAATCTTCACTCCTTTTTACAAACTTTTATTAAAACACCTTTGCTATTAAAAGATAATCCCCATGACCCCTTCCTCACATTTTCTAATCAACATCTTGAAAGTAAAAAGATAATAAAAATTAATTTTTACACTTTTCTTGTTGCTTGATAAAATCCATCTCACGATTTAATTAATCATTATAGGCAACCTTTTAGAAATAGAGATTTAAAAAAAAAATTGTTGTGCCACCCACAGAACCAGTAGATAATCCACAAAAGCTCCTTCCTCGCATTTTCTACACAACATCTAAAAGTTGAAGAGATTTTAAAAAATTGCCAATCTCTTGGAAATACGTATTTTAAAAAAAAATTGTGCCGTAGATAATCCACACAAACCCTTCGCATTTTCTAAGCAATATCTGGAAAGTAGAGAGATTAAAACGATATATTTTGCCGTCAACTTTTTAGGCTTATAAAATCCATTTTAATTAATCATTTACTACCAAAATTGTAATTGAGAGTTTTATTTTGAAGGTTGTATGGCTGTCTGGTTCAGCCAATTGTATATTATCCTTGCTGCTCTTCTGAACAGTGTTTTATTTCTGTACTTTTTCATGCATTTCTTCAATGTAAAAAAATATATATATATATATATATATGGGAAAAAAAAGTTATTGCCGTCGACATTTTAGGCTTATAAAATTCACTTTAAATAATCATTTATAAGGAATCTCTTCGACATGGAGAGAGAAAAAATATTGCGCCGACCAGACAAGCAAAGAGTTGACCTTTAGGCTTTTCTCGTTGCTTTGATTAAATGAAAATCCAAACCCCTTTAGGCTTTAACTAATATGCATTCATTCTGTATTTTCTAGTATTTTGAATTCGATCTCTCATTCATGGCTTCAGTCAGCTCATCGCCTCAACGAACTGTAGAAGAGGATGCTCTCGCTGGGATTGGACATCAGCCCAAACACGTAAAATTCTCTCTATCTTCCAAACTCTGGGATGTTTTCATTAACCGCCGAGGCCCCGATGTCAAAGAAACCCTAGCTCTTCAACTTTATAAATCTCTTGAGAATTTGGGAATCCGAGCGTTTCATGATCGTGAATAGATGGAACTAGGAGATTTCTTTCCATCTACCATTGAGAATGCCATCCGCTTCGCGTCAGTTCAAATTGCCATATTTTCTAAGGGATATGCTGACTCTGCTTGGTGTTTGGCCGAGCTTGATCTAATGTTAGAGAGTAAGAAAAAGATCATTCCAATATTCTATGATGTGGCACCTTCGGACCTCCGCTACTTACAAAAGGGAGCGTATGCTAATTCATTTAAGACATACAGAGAGAAGGGCAGGCATCTGGAGAAGCTTGACAACTGGGAAAAAACCCTGCATCATGTTTCACTTATCACTGGCTACGAGATGGGCCGTCATGACAGGTAAGACTTCGTCTGTCACTATTTTTGTCAAAATGTTTCTCACAAAATTCAGGAGTTTTAGCATAGCGTAGCAAACTTCAATATGATGAAATTGTTGTTTTCTTATGCAAATTTTCAATGATCTTGAGAAGCTGTGTGAAAAAGTTGTCTGTTATCAGACAAGAGTTGGAAAAGACAACATCTTTGGATATTGCGAAGTATCCGGTAGGAATTAATGAAATCCATCAGGATTTTGAAAGGACATGCTGGCCGGAGACGGAAAGGACAAGAAAAATCATTGGCATCTATGGGCTTGGTGGCTGTGGGAAGACCACTTTGGCCAAATCATTGTTTAACCGCACCGTTCAGGATACATTGAATCGTCTTTCCTATTCGACGTGCGAGAAACATCTAACAGGGGTCAATTGACTTCTCTGCAAAGTAAACTTCTCAAGGATCTGGTGCACGAAGATCGCACATTTCATAGCATACCTGAAGGATCCAGCTATCCCAGGTCTCGTCTGGGAAGAGGCCTTCTTTTGAGATTCCTAATTTGTATTGATGATATAGATCACCCTGAGCAGTTACATGATCTAGTAGGATGGGATTGTAGTGCCCCTCATCTTGTCGTCCATCAGATTGACGTTTACTTAAACTTTATAGTGTCCTAGACCGTAGATGATGGATCTCTTGTTATCTTATTACTTCATTGTGAATCTGATTGTTATGATAACAGTTGTTGATGTTGGATTTTATCATTTTATGTTTTAGAATTTGATAAATGAACTAGATGTTACAGGTGTTTTGATGTTAATTGCGATATTGGATTGAATGTTTTATGTTGTTGATTAATATCAGATACCTTGTTCAACGTAGTTAATTGTTTATGCATAAACGTGAATGGAACAGTGTTGTATTACTCGCTTTCGAGTACCCTACACCACTGCGATTTCCATTCACTATAGGACTGTATGTGGATATATATCTTGAATGTTTAACCGTGCATTGTTGCAGGAATGCAGGTACTAGGCATCGACTCCACCTGATTATAGGTCTGAGCGTGCCTTCGCCAATGGATTAGTTGTTGGAGTTAACGTGAGGTCCCATGTCAGTGTGGTCTGGTTGTCAATTTATCCTCTTGGTCATTGTCTGTCATTCGATCATGATTTGCGGACAAGTAATATTGCACCTTGGAGTCTAACTAGGTTAGAAAGTGTCTGAATGTGTAAGGTGTCATTGTGCATTAATTAGAATCATATTACGGAAAGTATAATGTCGATAATTGTTGATTATTGTTGTAAATAAATTATTATTTTATTAGAAGTATAGTTGTTAAATAAAGATTGTAATATAATATTATTTACAATAAATATTTAAATAAATAAAATAGTTGTAAGTTATGTTGTAATTAGTGATTTACAACTAAATTAATAAAATAAATTAAAATATATATAGTTGTACTATTATAGATAGTTGAAATATTATAACTTTATTAAATAAAATATGCTTGGTCGGCTATAAAGTCATTAAGTGTTGTCGGAAATTATGTGTTTTCATTTAAAAAAAGAACTACAATAAAATAAATAAAGAACTTCTTTGGGATTATTAAATTAAATAAAAATATTAGTAGAAGAGGGAGATGCACGGGATCGCGTGCCGAGTCCCTTGGAAGAAGGAAGGGGCTGTGTTATAAAAGAAAAGGCTTGTTGAGGCAAAGGGGACAGCATTGCAGGTAGAAGAAGAGAGAAGAAGACTGGAGAGAAGCTTGGTTTGCAGCAGTTGGAACAGCTTCCTCGATTCGACATCGCAAGCAGGTTCCTTTGAATGCTTGACTTCTTTCGCTGTTTCTTTTTCTCTAAATCTGAGCAAGTTGGGTAGATTGCTTCTTTAATTGCAGACGGATTTCTTTGGTCAAATAGTTTTCTGCTTAAACATTCTGTCATTTCTGCAAATGTCTATTTTCGAGAGTGCGATGTTATTACTCAATTCCTCCTCATATGCGAGCCCATACACAGTAACACTCCACTCTAAATCTAATATTTCTAAAGTTTGAAATAACTGAGGTAACAGCTGTATGAGACATTGTATGGGAGAGGGTGCTGCAAGGACTGTACGGGAGGGCCCGTTTTGTTTCCTATAATATATGCTCTTAAAATCTGGACTACTGTCACATATACTTTTCTTTTACTTTGGCATAAAAAAAAAAAAGTCTGATACGACACCTTTGGTATTCTGTCGCCATTTTGGATTCTCTCAGCCCTGTCTCATTCATAATGATTACATGTGAGGTGTTTACATTCCCACACGCCTCATCTCATCTCATTCTACCGGCTTTTTCCCTGTTTACCAGATTGCAGTACGCGATCACCTGGTTCTGCGGATGGGACCATTCAAGATGGGTGCTGAGTAGTAAGATTGATACAGTACTTGCGATTAAGCTAAGGTTTTATTTAGAGACTCAATGTTACTACAACAATGTAGGGTGGTTACTTGAACTTCTGCGATAATCCAAGGAGCTTCAACATTTCATATTGATGGTCTTAGGTTTGAATCTTAGGTGGCCCATGCTTTCCTAAATGGTTTTTAGAACTAGGTGGTTGTGTCCTTCTTAAAAGGGTTGTTGGAGATTCAATTCGCCCTTTGCCAAACCATGAACCTGCAAGGGACTGGTGACTCAATGGTAGAGGGCTCGGCAGTGCTTATGGGAACTCAGAACTGCATACAATAGTGTAGTGGGTAGTTGTCTCTGAGCCGTAAACCGTAAAGTTGTAAAAAACTGATCCTTATCTTTAGAACTTTTGGTAGTGGTGCTACATATTGTAATATGAGAGGTCGCATGATCGAGTCTATCCCTGAGTTGCCACTAGTTATCAGTGACAGAGTTGAAGGTGTTTTATCTGATAGCTTGGTTAGTGCACTCGTTTGATAAGTGGGAGGTCTTTAGTTCAACTCTCAATCGGAGCTAAAAAGAGAACAGATGGTACAAGTTATAATTGAAAAATTATTTATGCCCTAGTGTTGATTTCCTATTCCTTTTATGCCACAGCAGAGGATGACGGAGTATTTATTCGAAGTTGGTTCGTCTGCCTACCAGGTTTGGGAAGTGCAAGATTAGGTTTCATTAGAGTTTCTGTATGAAAATTTGTTATTTGGAATGTTTTTGATTTGAGTAGGTAATCTTTGTTTTGACCATGACATTTATCTATACTGGCAAAGCTGCATACTTAAGCTTTCAGCTCCATTCAACCGCTTTTGTCAGATATAATTGTCCATTCCTGAGTTTATTACGTTTTGTCTTGAGCCTGATGCACAAAAAGACTTGTATTTTGGCAGTAATATTGTTTATTCATTATTATTACTTGATTGTCTTGAATGCCATGAGAGAGGCCATACCTAATTGGTTTAGTAAGGGCTATAGCCAAATCTATCGGTGGCCTATCTGCTGTAATACCAACAAAACTGGGTGCCTAACCAAAGGCTTTTCGTGTCATTTATACTAGGTATGGTTATATATGTTAGGTTACTTAACTGTACATCAGTTTGGATTATTAGATTTTGTCATTAACAGTATTATTATTGTTATGATGGTTCAAGCGCTATATTTTAAATAAAGCACATTCATGATACAATAAGTTGTGGTCCTAGCAAGGGCAGATCATTGCCTGTTACAGTATCTCGCCGTAGCATCCACAGACCATATTCATAGTTCAGTTTGAGTTGCATCTTAGCTCTGTATATCTATTGATTGTAGCAGCTTTTGGAAGTATCAGGGAAACCAGACATTTTGATTTAGTAGGATATATGTGTAGCTCAAGATAAACATAATGTGGGCTGCAACAAACTGCGGCACTGCAATCTGATCTTCATATAGGTGGATAATTCTTATAATTGCAATTCAACCCAATTCTGTAATTTGGCTATCAGAAGCACACAGACAATTGTTATGGCTGTAGTACAACAGAATTTCACAAGGTTTTCCTCAAAGAACGCCTTTGTCTTTTATGACTAATGCTGTTCAAAAGTTATATTAATAGAGAGAAGTCGATAGGCAAAATAAATATTAACTTAAAGAAGAGAAGCCGACTCCCATATAACACAATAGAGGATGCGATTTTATTTATAAGGGATGTTGACTTGTGAATAAAGATTACTGATAAGACAAAGTTTTAGTTATTCAATACATACCAAGACATGATCCTTTACTCTCAATGTCACTCGACATGTAGGCTATTATTGTGTATACAACGTCAGCAAGCATTAGTTAATCCATAAATTCGTATTTTCATATGATCCCTTTTAGGAGTTGTTCTCTGTTTAGGAGTTGTGGTTTTGGTATGTCTTAGAAGCATTATTAAGGTGTTTGGATCTCAAAGAACATCCTTGGAACCTTCGTCAAATCTATTGCCTTCGTTTTCTGTGACCATGGACTTTCGTAAAAAAATATTGTGTTAGAAAGAAAACCGTTGAAGTGTTACCGTCAATTATATCAATTGCAAGTTTGAAGGAGTTAGATGGACGCTACCAGAAGTTTCGATGGTCAAGCGGTCATTAACAATTTCACACCATCTCTGCGATCAGTGCTTACAATTCAATAGGTTATTACACTTGAAATAGATATAGTAGAAGCTTTTACCAGAAAACAGTAATGCCTTGGGAACGAACATAGTTAATACATCTATCAAGTTTCAACGGCGTAAGAATGTCTAGTCCCGATCTTCTTCTTAGACAGATTTTAATCATCTTTGATTAAAACATTTCAGAGACATCGTTATGACGAATAAATCCAAGCATAGTAAACTATTATCTGATTGAGGTCAAGAATATCTGAAGGACCGTATTAGGGTAGAACTTAGAGGAAAATGAAAAGATTGATGTTCATTGTTGATGGTAGGACCTTTGTCCTCGTTGTATTGCCGTATAGTTATAAGGTATTATTTTAGTACTTAATCCAACGTTGGAAAGGTAAGTTAATCAGTGTAAAATTTGTTATACTTATGTTTTATAATCTATCTTTAGAAACAAATGTAGAATATTTAGATAATTTTAGTATAATTGCTGTATTTATTGTGAAATCAATTAGTTTGATTTAAAGAGATAATGTAATCCATTGTTGATTTCATTACAAAGTTATTTATGATGAGCCAAGAAGGAATTTTAGTGTTTAAATTCTAGAATCTGAATTGTACTGTGTGAGTTAAGTATTTCTATTGTCGTAGAATCGAATTGAGAGTGGTCATACTCAAAATTCCAGAGGCTTAGTTTGTCGTAATGTGGATGGATGTTTTTGTATTGTGATGTTATAACGATTATGTGATTCAAATTTAGTATGAAGTATAATGGAGTATTGACTAAGTTGATTATGTGTTTGTGATATTGAATTCTCTGGATGAGATATTTAACCAGTTGTGACTATCTTGTATCTGTTTTGTCGTAATTGTTGTTTGGAGAGACCTAGTATTTGTAAAAGTGTAAAATGTTGTAATGCTATAGGCGATGGATAACAATTGGTGTTATGATTCTGTTTGTAATGCAAGAGGGTTTATGCCTTGCAATGAACACGTATGTGTATTGCTATAATGCCTTGTATGATGGTTAAGGTTTACTAGGTGTTAGGAAGGAGAGTGGCTTTCAACGTGGGGCCGGCACCCAAAGTGGCAGTCAGGATAACCCGTTGGAAGTAGATTAATCAAGTGATAACCTAAAATGAACTAGGGGGTTAAGGGTAGATTTCACACTAAACAAGATTAATGGATTCCTCTCCCATGGCCTGTAGTGCTTGTATAGACTAAGTATGGGTAGAGAAGGCCTGGTTGGCATGATGGACTTCCTTGTCCTCACGAAAGGAAGGTCGATTCCGCATGTGTCACCCTATGGGGCCGGCGCCTAGTGAGAGGCTGTCAGGATAACCATAGATGGGGGCCGGCGCCTAGTGAGAGGCTATCAGGATAACCCATGCTAGGACCATGCGATGACACTCTCCCTACTACAACCTAGCATTCCTTGTTTGGTCTCTCCACTTATGTTATGTCTCCACTTATGTTATGTTTCGCCTCTGGAAGATAAGTTGTGTTGTATTGTTATTGCCATGTGTTGTATTGGCGTTTGGTTGTCCTTTGTTCATGTTAGTTCTGTCTACCTGACTGTTATTGTTTGGGACCTCATGTTAACTCCTAGCTCGAGGGGTGGACCTTAGGGTTCCACATGGTCGGGTGGAAGAGCTATTTTATCCATTGGTTATCCCTTGTCAAGTTCATGTGCAGAAAAGATTTGTTCCAGTTGTACTTGTACCAGTTGATGAAGATATATGTGTATAATCTTGTACCGGATTTGTGCAACAGAACATTCATTGTGTATGTGATTCGGATGTAGTCTGAAAATGGCAATGTAATGATGTCATGATGTACTCATGTGTAATAAAAGCATTTCAGTTATGTTTTGATCATGTAGATTGTATTATCTGACGGTATGTAATGAATATGAATCAGTTATTCAATTATGTATTGAATTTAGATCAGTTACTGATGAATGTTAAATTATGTTAGTTGGTTTGTAAAGTAATGCAGCCTTGTATCCTTAGAGAATATGTCGTAGTAGTTATGTTAACATTATTTGTTGTCTTAAACATTAAAAAAAAAAAATGTTCCTGTTTCATGTAGCATAAATGTGTAATTCTTTGAGGTGTACAAGGCGGGCGTTACAGGGATAGTGGGGACAATGCTACTTGTAGTTTGATTATTGTGACAAGCCGTGATTAGAGGGTTCTAATACGAGCAGGAGTTTGTCCTCGTTATAAGATGAAAGAAATGAATGTCAGTCACAGCACAGAGCTCTTCTGTTGGCACGCCTTTCACCAACCATATCTGCCCAGCGGATATGGAGATTTGGTGAAAAGCTTTGTGAAAGTGTGTGGGGGTTTGCCTCTGTCTCTGCAGGTGTTGGGTGGACTTGTTTTTTATAGTGCTGGGCCTAGCGAGAGATATTGGAAAATAGTATTGGATAAAGTGAGGAAAACCCTACCCAAAGATATAGAACAGAAGCTTATCATAAGCGTTGATGCACTGGACGATGAGCAAAAGCAGATATTTATAGACATCGCATGCTTTTTTGTTCATAGATCTAGTCATAAAGCGACAAGAATATGGGAAGGATCCGGATGGAGCGCTGAGTACACGCTTCAGATCTTAATAGATAAATGCCTTGTTGAGGTTTACATAGGAAGTAATTATTGGACTGGATTTGACTCCGGGAGTATTCCTCTTTTGAGAATGCATGATCACATCCGTGATCTCGGAAGAAAAATTGCAGATAAAATGAGCAGTCCGTGTCGACTGTGGCATCCCAAACATCTTCGTTCTCAGGTGTGCTTGTCTTAAGCTCTTGTTTACTTTACGATATTAAATTTTTAGTGTCCGGTTAGCTTAAAACTGTTTCTTTCTAAAATCGGAGTATAAGTTTCACATTCATCTTTGCATACAGGAAGTAAAGGGATTCCAGCGCATCCTTGCAGAAGGTGCTGATCATAGTTTTCGGTGTCTCAATTCCATTTTTGATGTGTTCACCACTTTTGAATTCAGATATTTTTTGGGGAATTCTAATGAATTTGATGACAAATCAACTTCTTTGTTGTGGCTTGAGCTTGACTTGAGTTTGATGGGAACGCTGGATGAACTTGGAAATCATGAAGAAAAACACATGGATAGTGTGCCTTCACCATGTACTATTCCTTCTTGGATTCCTCTTCAAAGTTTGCAGTATTTAAAAGTTTCTAATGGACGTCTCCGAAGATTGTGGGGACAGGTAATTTGTTATTCTATTCAGCATTAAGTCTTGCTTACTGACGGAAAATACATTAGTAATATCATAGAAAAAATTATATGGAGTTGAAAAATAACTATTTCAAACAAATTAATTTGAAATTTCAGGTCCCTTTCCACCTGAAAGAGCTTATGCTTGACGGGACAATCTTGGATGAGTTTCCAGATACATTGGGAATGTTAAGTCATTTGGAAGATCTGGTTGTAAGAGGAAGAGCAGAATGGAGCGGAACAGAATGGAACAATCCAATGCAAATTGAAGGGAGGTCCTTCTCAGATTCCCTTACAAAACTCACCAATCTTAGAAGTTTGGTATTGAGGGATTTGACATTAAGTGGGGAATTGACCTTGAAAAATAGCAAAGAGTCCACTACTCTTGAGAGTCCAATTGTCAGCCTTCAAAGTATAGATATTAGAGATGTAAAACTTATATCTAAAGTCATAATTAGTGCAGAGTACCTTCGTAGCCTTAAATCTCTCCACCTTGAGTCCATGAAAAATTTAATTGAAGTAGATTTAGGATTGGAAGCAAAATCGAACACAGAGGAATATTCCGAGACACAAGAGTTGTCAAGTTCTGCATGCAGAAACTGCTTAGAGAGGATCGTCGTTGATGGATGTTGGACGCTGCAGAAGATCGCAGGTATTGAGAAGTTGGAAGGATTGAAATGTCTCCAGGTATCAGCTAGCAATGTAGCTGTAAGGTCTATGCAGGTATTAAACTCTTCTTATAGAATTATGTTAGTTTTCTAGAGAATGGTTTAAAAAGTTTGAATATTAGAGTTAATGTACTGATTGTTTAGGTGTAACTAATTGAAGTGTAATATTCCAATATATAACTTGTTTAAGTGTAAGACTCATTGAAATAGTTAGTTCTCAAACACTGATTATTTAAGTGTGAATCCCAGTCCAACATAAATAATTTCATTTATTCTGAAGGACATGTTATTTAAGTATTGCACTTTTAATAGAATATAACATGAATTTTATTATTTTATTAAATGGAACTTATATTTTCATCCCTCTCAATAACCTCAAATACTAAGTATATATAGTGTTTTGAATGGAGTGCATATTTTTTTATTGGAATAAATATTTATTAAAGGGCTAAGACAAGATGCTCTGTAATTCAGAGATTGCCGCCACAGATTGCTAGTATAATTTGGAATCCAGCTGTTGAAGCCTGGAAATCTATTGACAGCTTTCACTTCGCAAGATGCATTGGGAATGATGGCACAGTTACTCAAATTCGTGGCCACCCCATGAACAAAATAGTGCTCCCCGTGACAGTGCAACCGAGCGCTATTATCATATTTATGTTGATAAGTAGCTCAGGGAAAGATTGTCAAAAAGTGTTAAAGATGCCTTTATTGGACTGGACGGTGAGCTCTATTGCAGAAGGACTGAATGCAGTTACAGTTGTAGTTACTGATGAAGAAAAAATAAAAAAGATGCTTTATGGAGTGTCTGATTGGATACCTACAGTGACAGCTGGTAAAGTGGAGAATGGTTTTATAATAACCATCAATCAAATTCAAAAATTGGAAGCCCTATGGAATATTCTTAAAGCGGAAAGGACAACAGAGTTGCAAGAGAGATTTGATGAGTTAATAGTGCAGATGCAGATGCAGATGCCGTTGCGGATACGGATGCCCATGCGGATGCGGAAGCGGATGCAGATGCTGATGCGGATGAAGATCAAACTAAAAACAGAACTGCAATAAATAACATAAACAGAGACAACGAAAAGAGCTACATCAAGAGTTACCTGGTTCACCAAAGTATCGTTACATTTAGGGGAAAAACAGGGCAATCACTCTGTATTCACTCTTATTACTTACAGCAGTGAAAATACAATGTGTCATAAATCAATCTAAATGATTGAAATAAAAATATATAATGTTCTCGAGTTATGAAAAAAGGAAGATAAAGAAAGATGTTTTTGTTAACCACCTAGGCCGCCATGTTAAAGGAACCCTTGCTCTTCAGAATTTGGGAAAACGAGCACTTCTTGATTCTAATGAGAACGAACTAGGGTATGTCCTTCCATCTATAATTCAGAATGTTATCTGCTTCGCGTCAGTTCAAGTTGCCATATTTTGTAAGGGATATGCTGGGTCTGCTTGGTGTTTGGCCGAGCTTGATCTTATGTTAGAGAGTAATAAAAAAATCATTCCAATATTCTATGATGTGGCACACAAAGAGAGCGTATGCTAATTCATTTAAGACATACAAAGAGAAGGGCAGGCATCTGGACAAGCTTGAAAAATGGACGGAAACCCTCCGGAGGGTTTCATTTATCACTGGATACGAGTTCGGCCATCATAATAGGTAACACTTCGTCTGTGGCTATTTTTTGTTTAAATGTTTTCTCACAAAATCAAGGAGTTTTAGCAGAGCCTAAACAAACTTAGTTATGATGTAATTGTTATTTTCTTATGCAAATTTTCAGTGATCTTGAGAAGCTGTGTGAAAAAGTTGCGCCTGTTGTCAGACAAGAGTTGGAAAAGACAAGATTTTTAGATATTGCGAAGTAACCGGTCGGAATTAAAGAAATCCATCAGGATTTTGAAAGGACATGCTGGCAGGGGACGGAAAGGACAAGAAAAATCTTTGGCATCTATGGGCTTGGTGGCTCTGGGAAGACCACTTTGGCCACATCATTCTTTAACTGCGTCCGTTCAGGATACACTGAATCGTCTTTCCTGCCTGCAGTGCGAGAAATATATAACAATGGTAAATTGACTTCTCTGCAAAGAAAACTTCTCAAGGATCTGGTACACGAAAATCTTACATTTCGTAGCATACCTGAAGCATCGAGCTATCTTAGGTCTCGCCTGGGAACGAACGGGCCCTCTTTTGAGATTCCTAATTTGTATAGGTGATATAGATCACCCAGAGCAGTTACATGATCTAGCAGGATGGGACAGTGGGTACAATGCTGGCTGTTCTTAAATATCATTCATTTCAACAGTCAAAGGTCAATTTTGGCCAATAAAAATAGTACAAATATTTACCACTTTTTGTTGTGAATGAAATGTAAAATTGCTATGGGGTGTTTGACCATTAAAGTGGATGATATTTAACTACTTGGAGTTTGATTATTGTGGCAAGCCGTGATGAGAGGGTTCTAATACGAGCAGGAATTAGTGCTCGTTATAAGATGAAAGAAATGCCATTCAGTCACACCACAGAGCTCTTCTGTTGGCACGCCTTCCATCAACCATATCCGTCCAGCAGGTGTGAAGATTTGGTGAAAAGCTTTGTGAAAGAGAGAGAGGGTTTGCCTCTGTCTCTGCAGGTGTTGGGTGGACTTGTTTTTGGTAGGGCTAAGGAGAGAGATTAGAACATAGTATTGGATAAAGTGAAGAAAACTCTACCCCAAGATATAGAATCGAGACTTATGATAAACTTTTGATGCACTGGATGCTGAGCAAAAGCAGATATTTATAGACATTGCATGCTTTTTTGCCAATAAATCTAGTCATATGGCTAGAAGAATATGGAATTTAGGAAAGAACCGGATGGAGCGCTGAGCACCTCCAGGCCTTAATAGATAAATGCCTCGATGAGGTTAACATGGGAAGCAATAATTGGACTGGACCTGACTCCACGAGCATTCCTCTTTTGAGAATGCATGATCACATCCTGAAGGAGGTTGCATGCTCAATTTGCATGGTCGCAGATGCAGTTCTATTTGTATTTCTTTATCTTATCCTTTCCTATCCATGCAGCCAGTTCGCATGAGGAGAATTTATTTTTTCCACTGCAGATGTATGAAGATTTATTTTTAGAACTGTTTTTACTCCGGCGCATGAATCAGCGCTATTGCATGAAGATAATATTTTAGTTTTATTTAGGACTTTTATTTTATGTTTTAGCTGTTGTAAACTTTTTCATATACTGTATTTTCTGTTCGCTGTTTTTCGTAGTATGGACAGTCAATTCTGAATTGAATAAATAGGTTGTTTTTTTCTTTCCTATGCTGATCACTCATTTCTTGGGTATGAATAAGATTTAGTTTATTCAACTCTGTTATTCTTTGGCTGTTAAAGATTTCTACTGTAAGTACTGTTTAAATTTCTTTCACAGCAGTGATCTCGGAAGAAAAATTGCAGATGAAATGAGCAACGCTTGTCGGCTGTGGCGTCCCGAACATCTTCGTTCTAAGTCGTGCTTGTCCTAAGTTTTTGTTTACTTTACAATATTAAAATTTTGTGTGTGGGTAGTGTTAAAAGAGGAGAAGGGTGAATGATGCAAGCTAGTTTGTGTACAGCAGATCAAACTCTATTCCACAACAATATTCATGGACAAAACCAAGCCAAGTCACTACAAGATGAAAGAGGATCAGCTACTCATTTTATACTCAAGAGTGCTATGAAAAGATCTAATTTAATCAAGCCTTTTATCAAACCCTAGTTCAAGTATGAGTAAAACCCTAGTTATAAGACAAACAGCTTGTAACAGACAAACAACAACAGAAACCAAGAATCTGAAAGTACAAAGATGATCAGAGAGATATCAAATTCAGTGTTTGTTTCAGCAAGAGGATGCCATGGCGGGCACCTAAGTCTTCCACAGAGGAATTTCCACAAATTGTTTTCGGATCTTAAAACCCTTTCCTTTACACAACCAAGTCATGTACATTCACTTATTCAGACTCTGCACTTGTAACTTGCACACAAGAAGAAAAGGGGTTTGGGAGTTGTGGTGTTTAGGGATTTACCTTAGTCAAATCCCGAGATAGCATTTAAGTTTCCCAACATCATTGTTAGAGAGAGTGTGCCCTAGCAGGGGAGAAGTTAGAGATAAACTAAATGATAAAATGATTCAAACAATAATGATGTCACCTCAGAGGTGAAACCCTTTGGAGAATGAAGATCCTTCAACTCATAAGGAGATGGATGATGATTCCAAATCTGCAACAACACACACAATACAAACATAAATCTGCAACAATAACACAATGAATGCTTTGATTGCTCTTTACTCCAATATCATAAGTTTACAATATCCATCTTAACTCAAAATGAAATAAAAAACACACATATATGTTTTCCTGCTAAGATTCATGAATTTAATTGAAAGAGTTGATAAAGAGAGACCCATTTAAAGGTCTTATGCTGACATGCCTTGAAATATGTCCTGACCAATTAGGGAGGACTTGGGCGCAGGCACCCAAGTCCCAAGGTGCCCTTTTGATTTGGGGTAAGGCATTAAATGGGCTTCTAGTTCCCATTTGACATGGGTTCAGGGGATTTCTTATCAGAATGAATATTTAGCTTATATAATGTTAACACGGGGACCTAGGAGGTAAACTAGGAGGTAAAAAGACGTGTCCATTTTTTACTCCATAACATTTAGCCCCCACTTTAATGTGTGTATGATCTTACAATTCAGTACATGCATTAAAGTACAGTCAAAGCACATCAAACACTAGAATGAAGACACACCCTAAGTTTGAAGGATTGTTTCTAACCCCCAAGCTTAGGCAAACATAAGAAAACACTTGATAGTGTCATGTCCCCTTTTTATTTAATTCATGTTGGAGGATATATTTTTCAATTCAAAATATTTTCCTTGGGCTAAGGTATGGAAATTGGAAAATAATTTTATCTAAAATTGGTTATTTGGGCCCAAATCATTTATTAATTCTTATTTATGATAAAAGGGGTCAAATAATTGATTTAATATTATTATTTTGGATTATTTATCCAAGGAAGGGTGTGATATTTTATGTGAGAAGATTTGTAACCTCCAAGTTTAGGTGGCATGCTATTATTAGTAGATCCGTTGGTAATTTTTATGACAGCTTGCATCCATGGAGTTATTATTTAATTTTGGTGGGGAATCTTGTAGCGGTCATTAAGGTGGGCCTATTTTGGATGGAAATTGATGTAATAATATTATTTAATTTAATTTTCCAAGAGGGGTTCATTTGGGTTTGCTCCTCTATTTATTTGGAGGCCAAAAACACATTTGGGACTATTGCAGATTTACATTTCCTCTTGCAGAGTTGATGCTTTGTGATTTCTTCAGTGGATAGGGAAACCATTGGAGATGAAGCTTGTGTCTGGTAGACATGAGTTTCCAGTAGTTTGAGGGTAGTGTTCTTGGATTGCAGATAGCAATCTCATACAGAGATTGCATCAGTACTAAAGGGTTTTGGCAATTTGGTGTGGTTTGTGTGCAGGGACCCCAAATGCAGTTTTGGTGATTCCTAGAGAGATTTTTGGTGTTGTAAGTGTCTAACATTGTGGATTTCTTGGTTTGTTGTGTACTTACTATTATTGCATCAGTCTTGGTACATGTGTCCATTTGGTGCAATCTCTGGTGTTGTTTTTGTGAGTGTGGAGCATTTTTAAGTGATTTGGGAGCTAGGGTTTTGGCTAGATTGTAGCTTCTAGTTGTGGGTTTGTTGCAGGAGTTTGATACTATGATTTTTAGTTGTATTAGACCTATTTACATGTGGGTTTCATCAGAAAATTCAATAAATTAGTATTGAAGTGTTCTCATGTGTTCTAGGTTTCATTGATTGTTAGCAGTGTTGTGCAGATTGGCAGTTTTAGTGAGTATTGGTGTAGAGATTCATTCTTAGTTTGGTATTTCAGCTTGTTGTAGGTGTTACTATTGAGAAATGGTGAGCACCTATAGATTACACCATTGCACATGCACAACAATAAATATGAAACATAGAATAATATATTATTATCTTGGATCATTTTACAATGCAGTACATTGACTTTGTAAAGCCTTGATATTCCTGTATATAACTTTTTACAGGAAAGTAACTTCCCAAAACCTAACTAACTAATTATTTACTTATATTTATTTAACAATGTAATACTAGTATTATGCCAACATTCCCCCCTTATTACATTGTTCCTACAATAGTACCAAGGGACCCCCCCTGAATGCTAAAAAACTCAACAAAGTTGATTACATAATATGAATACATATTTTGTAGAAGATCTTCCCCCAAAGAACAAATCCTGAACCAAGTGAGGCTCCATCATGCTGTCTCGTCTACCCTCAGAAAGGCGTCACTTCGAGCTGTGTTCTTGAGCTCTTTAGTCCCAAGCTCTCAAATCATAGAGTCTTGAATTATTCGACAATGGCCCCTAAAAGATACGACAGATCTCTTACATGTTGTCTAGTGACCGTGAAAGGGTATAATTCAAGATCATATACTCTTTGAAGCTTGCTGGACAACAATCCATATTGAGCTCAACACCAAACCCCAAACCTGTCTCCAAAATAAAATCTTCACAAAACATACATTCTTCAAATCTATCAGCTCCGTCAACATAACAAAGAAAAATAAAACAACCAAAACCAAAAATGCTTCTCATGCAAAGCATCATCTCAAAGCGAGAAGCTAACTTGAGATGATGGAAAATCCTCCATCCTCCGATGCCGCCTATCTCCAATGTGATATCCTTAAACTCTATCCATTTGCTTTAGACTCTTCAATAGCACAAGCATGTAAGTCTCTCAAATTTCTATCAATGATAGCATGGATGGCATCAGAACCACAAACATAATGTGTGTCCATTTTCAAATTTTAAAACTTTATCTTACCACAAAAATTAAATTTACCTCCAAATTAATCTTTTTTTTTTAAATACTTCCCCTTATTTCTCCCAATCCCTCAAAAGTAAATATTTTAAATACCTTTTCCTTAATACTTATGTCTTCGTTTTAAAAACTTTTCTCCAAAATAAATTGTAAATTTCTTCCTTAAAAACTTTTTAACTTTCTCCAAACAAAATTGTTTTACTCTAGTTTCTCCAAAATAACTTCTGTGCTTAGGCATCAATTTGTGGCCTCTATGCAATAAAAAACACTTACTCCATTTCGTTATCCAAAATTTTATTTTTCTCACATAAAATGTTTGACCAAAAAAAATAACAATGTAAGATATGCCTTCTCTGAAAACCCTTACATAGTGCAGCAAACAAACCTTCTACGTAGATTTTAAAATTTCTTGTCTCTCTACAACCACCAAGTTTATTCTAGCACTCATAGTCTCCACAGCAACTAAAATGAAGGGCAAGAAACTCTTTCTACGGATCAAACAAATAATTATTCTCCAATAATAGCGCCAGCAACCATTCTCATGTGCTCAAATAGATTTTCCATGAAGAGATTTCCTTGTTGTATTCGGTGTACACCTGGTTTTCCATCGTTGAGTGCAACTTTAATATCAAACAGCTTGCATCTCCTCACAGCAAACAATTTCCAAATCAATTACTTCTAAAAGATTACTTAATGCAGATTGAATGTAAAGGATGCAATTTCAGCACAGCAATGTTTTAAAAACTTTACACCATCGTCTCCTCATAGTAAAGAAAAACCATGAAAACCCTAAGTATCAAACAACAATACTCTCTCAACATCAGCAAATTCATTTAGACAACAACAAATTTGTTTGGACAGCAAGACTGAGAATGATATACGCCTCCATTTGGAAACTTAGATGCCTTTGATGCAGATTTTAACTTCCATTGGCTCTCCTCCAAACAACTTTCAACCTTCCATTTTAGAATGCACAGGCTCAGCCAAATAGTTGCTCTGATACCATATTGAGAAATGGTGAGCACCTACAGATTACACCATTGCACATGCACAACAATAAATATAAAACATAGAATAATATATTATTATCTTGGATCATTTTACAATGTAGTACATTGGGTTTTTAAAGCCTTGATATTCCTGTATATAACTTCTTACGGGAAAGTAACTTCCCAAAACCTAACCAACTAATTATTTACTTATATTTATTTAACAATGTAATACTAGTATTATGCCAACAGTTACTACTATTGTGTGGATGTTATTATTGGTTTTCTCACATTTTGGTTCAGATCCTGAGGTTGCATGTGTTATTTATGCTTTTGAGGTAATTTGACATTGTTTTGGTGAGATACACAATGTGTATTTCACTACAGTTGGAATTGTTTGTCGTGGGTTTTGTTGAGAAGTGTTGTAGAATTTCTTACTATTGTAAATCAGTGTTGCAAGCCTGATTTCATGACATTTGTATCAAAAAATCAAAATAAGATTGATTTGATGTGTTTATGTTCAATTTGGAGCAATTTCAGTGAAGTCTAGATAACTAGTTTGGTGTTTTGATGTTTATTATTGTTGGTGTTGTTAAATTTATTTTTAGATCTAAAATTTATGGTAAAATATAATTTGGGACATTATAGTGGTATCAGAGCATGATCTTGCCATCCTGTGGAGTAAATTGATTTGTTTGTGTGAATCATGGGAGGTTTCTTCAATTCTCTAATAAAGAGGTTGATAGAGGGAGACTATGAAATTTATGCCTCTAGAATTGCTAGATGGTATGAAGAATACTAGAATCATTGTGAATATTTTAAGGCAGCCCTAACATTTCAAAGATATGTAGAGCTTACAGGAAGAACTATGCCCCAAGAAAAGGTGGTTATCAAAATTTTTGACAAGTACCAAGGAGAACCAAAAATGTTAGAGCCACTGAATCTTTTGACAGGTACTTCATAAGATCTAGAAAGGAAGAAGAAAAGTTGAATGATGTTAAAGAAATCAAGAAGCAAGAAGAGCAGTTAAATTCAGGGGCACAAGGCATCATTAATCAGGAACTAAAGGAATCTGGGAAGAAGATAGAGAAGCTAGAATTGGAACCACAAGAAGATGCAATGGTTGAAGTGGAGCATAAGGAAGAAATGGTGATGATACAGTATAGGGAAAAATCAGATTTGCAAGAAGAACAAAAGGAAGAAAAAGTTCAACTCGAGGCACTCCAAGCCATAGAAGTTGAATGGATGCCTACAAAAATTCTAAGTATGGAAAAGAAGGAGCGAAAGCCAAGTGAGAATGAAATTTATAAATCAGCAAAGGAAGGTAAGCACTTTGATTGCTCCTATAATTATAGTTTGAATAATAAGGGTGGAATCACTATCAAGAATGTTATGCATCTTCATGATATATCATCACAATATTTTTGTTATCATGATAAGAGTTCTAACCTTGATGAAAAGATGAAGGGAACAAAGTGGAAGGTGGATCCTACCTCTCAACTTATAAATTTCTCATCCATGAAGGTGTGGGATCCTGGTGCTTTATTCAAAGACCTACAAGAGGAAAATATTTTGAAGCACATGAAGGCTGAAAATTTTGATCTCATACTTGCAAAAGTGTTATCTAGTTCAGACTCCCCAAGATCCAATTGTATCAAGGTAGTGTAACAAAAGGATGATGGAGAATGCATCTTTAATTTGATACAACCATTAAGGAGATTAAAAACTACAATACCAAAACATGAGGTATGTAAAGCATTCCACTCTTTGAGTACTCAAATGGTTATGTGTGTGAAATGGTTGCATTCCCTAAGTGACTTTCTACAGGATCATCATTTTAGAAATATAAAGATTCCATATGAAAGGAAAGATATGGTTCTTAGAGGAATCATTATTGGGTCTTTGGGCATAGACCCAGATAAAAGGACTCCTTACAAGGAACTAATTGTTTGGGCAGAAAATTGTTTGGAGATGAAGATCATGCATTTGAATTGCTACTTGATAGGAGATTGTAGCATATAAATCGCACTTGGTAAGAAGCTCATAAATGGATTGGTAGATCTCATGAAGTTGTTGGTACACCAATGAAGGTAAGAAACACATGCTTTATATTTTTCATTCCAAATTTCTCACATCCTTTTGTGGAAGAATATGGTGCTTCAAGAGAGGTTAATTGGGCTTTATCAATGCAAAGATGGAAGCCTATGAAAATTAAAAGCATGAAGTTCAAGGTTTCAGAGGGGAATTTCTATAGGTATGATGAAATGTTTCATATCAATCATCCTTATGGTAAATTCAATCAACATTGGGTATATGGAAAATATGTGATGAAGGTAGATGAATTTGGATCAAAGACTTTCTTAATTTAGAATAAATGGATTGTTGAGTCACAGAAATTGGTAATAGCCAATATGCTTGCAAATGACTCTTTCAGAATGATTACTTCACGGTATCTACTTATCACTCATAGAGATTGGAACTTTCCAATCATGATAGATTATTTTATAATTATATTTACCACAATCAATTTTGAAATGGTGTTGGGTGGTGAGTATGTGTTAATGATGGGACACATAAAGTACACTATCTTCTATCAAAATGACTTGTTGTCTTCAATTTTGGTGTTCAGAGTGTTGTGGCTTGAATGTTGCTGTTGTATGATGCTAATGGTTGTTCCACTACTATTTTGTGGCTCTTGTAGAATACTCCATGAAGCTAGAAATGACATCTCTCAAGTTGGGGTAAAGTATGGGTCTATTACCTTGTATTTTTGTATTGTATATTTTAACAATGTAAAGAGGAAAGAAGAATTTTTTTCTAAAATATGTACTTGCTATTATGGAGGATATAATGGTTATTTTAATAGTCATAATAGCAGAAAAAATCAGGCACATAACATCACCAAATGCCTCCAAAGTCTCAAGTATATGTTGCCCAATGACAGTGCTCTCCTAGTTAGAGTTTCAAGACACTATTTGACTTGTTGTGGGAGATTGTCTTGTAATTTTTTTAAGATGGGAACTATCAAGAACATCGGTAACTTCCCTAATATAGTTGAGGATGCAATAAACTTACTTTCTACTTTCATTTTAAAATTACCTTGGGGTGATCTATTTGTGCTAGTTGGACTCAGGAAGTGCAACAATTACCACCAGAAGGGCTTCACTAGGAATGATGAGAAGGTAACTACCACTATGTATACTTTTGATCATCTAGTTTGTGATACATGTGTGGTAGGAAGGAATCAAAAGGAATTTGAGTTCCTCTTGGATCAACATGATATGAAGGATGAACAGCAAAAAAGGTATGTGATAGTGGATCGATTCAAAGAGTGCATGATCTTCCATCAGAATGGATTGTTGTTTGCATATTTAATAGGGAAAGTTGGGTGGAGTATTTGCTGCTGTTATATGTTGTTAATTACTATTCCTCAAAAGTATTATTGTTGTTCTAGATCAAATTGTCAAGTTGCATTTAACATCCTTCAAGATGAGGCAAAGTATGAAACAATTAGTGATGATTTCAGTAGGGTGTATCTTCATAATGAGAAGGTAAAAGAGGTAATTGTTTCAAAAAAAATTCTTTGCTGTTATGGAAGATGCATGGACTGCTGTAATAGTCCCCTACACTATAAAAATTAGAATTATATCATTGTCAAAGGGGGTAGAAGTTTCTAGTTTAACTTGTCTTGTGACAGTGCACATACACTTTGGGAAGAACAAGCTAAAAGAAAGGGGTTATTGATTGAGGAAGATGCAAGGAATACTACAAACCTACAGGGCATGGTCACTAAGGAATCAAAATCTTTAGGTTTGCACTATATTCTTTGGTAAAAGTTATCTCATTTGACAGGTACAGGATCAAGGCTTTTTGAGCAGTATAGCATTACTTATCACGTTGGCACAATGGTTCTTGAGCAATCTGAGTCTACATTGCTTGAGGACAAGAAATCTTGGGAAGGGAGGACTTGTCATGTCCCCTTTTTATTTAATTCATGTTGGAGGATATATTTTTCAATTCAAAATATTTTCCTTGGGCTAAGGTATGGAAATTGAAAAATAATTATATCTAAATTTGGTTATTTGGGCCCGAATCATTTATTAATTCTTATTTATGATAAAAGGGGTCAAATAATTGATTTAATATTATTATTTTGGATTATTTACCCAATGAAGGGTGTGATGTTTTATGTGAGAAGATTTGTAACCTCCAAGTTTAGGTGGCATGCTATTATTAGCAGATTCCTTGGCAGTTTTTATGATAGCTTGCATCCATGGAGTTATTATTTAATTTTGGTGGGGAATCTTGTAGCAGTCATTAAGGTGGGCCTATTTTGGATGGAAATTGATGTAATAATATTATTTTATTTAATTTTCCAAGAGGGGGTCATTTGGATTTGCTCCTCTATTTATTTGGAGACCAAAAACACATTTGGGACTATTACAGATTTACATTTTCTCTTGCAGAGCTGATGCTTTGTGATTTCTTTAGTGGATAGGGAAACCATTAGAGATAAAGCTTGTCGCCAATGGACATGAGTTTCCAATAGTCTAAGGGTAGTGTTCTTGGATTGCAGATAGTAATCTCATATAGAGGTTGCATCAGTGCTGAAGGGTTTTGGCAATTTGGTGTGGTTTGTGTGTAGGGACCCCAAATGCAGTTTTGGTGATTCCTGGAGAGATTTTTTGGTGTTGTAAGTATCTAACATTGTGGATTTCATGGTTTGTTGTGTATTGACTATTATTACATCAGTCTTGGCACATATGTCCATTTAGTACAATCTTTGGTGTTGTTTCTATGAGTGGAGCATTTTTAGGTGATTCGGGAGCTAGGGTTTTAGCTAGATTGTAGCTTTTAGTTGTGGGTTTGTTGCATGAGTTTGATGCTATGACTATCAATTGTATCAGACCTATTTACATGTGGTTTTCAACAGAAAATTCAATAAATCAGTATTGAAGTGTTCTCATGTGTTCTGGGTTTCATTGATTGTCAGCAGTGTTGTGCAGATTGGTAGTTTCAATGAGTATTGGTGTAGAGATTCATTCTCAGTTTGGTATTTCAGATTGTTGTAGGTGTTACTACTATTGTGTGGATGTTATTATTAGTTTTCTCACATTTTGGTTCAGATCCTGAGGTTGCATATGTTATTTATGCTTTTGAGGTAATTTGGCATTGTTTCGGTGAGATACACAATGTGTATTTCAGTACAGTTGGAATTGTTTATTGTGGGTTTTGTTGAGAAGTGTTGTAGAATTTCTTGCTATTGTAAATTAGTGCAGTAGGCCTGATTTCATAACATTTGTATCAGAAAATCAAAATAAGATTGATTTGATGTGTTTATGTTCAATTTGGAGCAATTTCGGTGAAGTCTAGATAACTAGTTTGGTGTTTTGATGTTTATTATTGTTGGTGTTGTTAAATTTATTTTTAGATCTAAAATTTATGGTAAAATATAATTTGGGACATTACATACACTCACACAAGACACAATGAATATAGTAAGTAAGCACACAATACATGGAGAAGATAGTGAAAACATGCAATACATGGAAAAGACATGAATATAGTCACGCACAATACATAGAGAAGACATGATTAAGTAATTATATAAATAATTTGAACACTAAACATGTTAGGGTTAGCCGACAGAAGATAGCAATTAAATGTAAATAAAGATTAAACAAAGGAATGAAAATACACAGAAATAATAACAGCGAGAGACAAGGTTTAACGTGGTTCACCCAAACCTGGGCTACATCCACCAACAGAGAGACCAATATTATTATCCATTAAATCAAACCAATTACAACCAAAAATCTTTGCAACTCAATACTGCTACAAAATGCTACAATACATCAATGGAAACCCTAACCCTTAGCCACTTTTATCAAGCCTTATGTTGATTACAAAAATAGGGTTTTCTATGTCGGCCAATAGAAAAATAACTCCCGATGCCTTAATAAAATAATAAAAAAAATTGTTGGACCCCGCAAGGGGCGCTACCCCTTGACCCCGTTAAAGATTTGGGGGGAAACTACGTCGATAAAAGTGGGGTAAATTTAACCTCCAAGTCTGATTAGGCTCCATATAACAATAATCTCCCACTTGGAGACTGATCAGACTCCACACCATATCATCTCCCACTTGGAGACTGATCATAACACCACTGACTGTGTAGCTCCCACTAGAAATAAGCACCCTAGACTCTGCTGTTTTAATTTTTTCTTGTTTTTAGTCGTGAAGACCAACTGAAGCTGACGAGGAGCTTAGCTTCTCCCTTGTTACTGCCTTTGTAAATATATCTATTAGATTTTTATCTGTATGTATCTTTTCCTGTCTTAATTGTCCATCATCTAACACTGATCGAATGAAGTGATGCCTCAACTTATGTGTTTGGTCTTCTAATGCAAGGCAAAATTCTTTGCAAGATGTATGGCACTCTGGTTGTCCGTAAACAAATAACTTTTAGTCTATTGTTTGCCCAATTCTTCCATGAAAGATTGTAGCCATATCATCTCCTTGCTTACCTCTATTGCAGCTACATACTCTACCTCCGTGGTGGATAAAGCAACTACCTTTTGCAACCTAGAGATCTAACTCGCCACTATCCCACCTATAATAAAGACATAACCTATAGTACTCTGCCTGGTATCAATATCCCCTGCCAAATCTAAGTCTACATAACCTGCTAAATCAGTATTAGAGCCCCCAAAACATAAGTGTTTATTGGATGTACCTCTCAAATATTTGAGAATCCATTTTATCACTACCCCTTGATCCCGCAAGAGGCGCTGCCCCTTAACCCCGTTAAATATTTGGGGGGAAATTGCGCTGATAAAAGTGGGGTAAATTTAACCTCTGAGTCTAATTAGGCTCCATATAACAACAAAACACACAACGTGGAGGGAGCTCATTGTTACACACCTTTAGACCATGTGAAAACACGTAAAATGTACAACATGGAGGAAGCTCATCGCTACGCACCTTTAGACCACACAAAAACACACAAGACACATAAGGAAAATAGATAAAACACATAGAATACATGAGTGCCATATAGCATGTCAATGGCACACTATACATCATATACATAGCAAACATGGGCAGTAGGGAGGAGCTCATCACTATGTTCCACTATCTAAGACACACCAAACATAGCTAACGATTGAGCTACACTACCACAAGCCCCAAAGACATGCTTAAGGGTGAATAACTTAAGATCTAGCCCAACCTCACGATGATGACTTTGTTAAAAGGATGTGCAATTAGATCAAGAGTTAGACCATCCTGCCTTCCACACAAGAGCTTTTAAAAGGCAACCCCACCCACATCCGCAAATGTCTTATAGTGAAAAGGAAGCATGTGTTCAAAGTATACAACCCACCTACATCATGGAGACATCTTACAGTGGAAAGGAGGTATACACAAAATAAAGTACACAACTTCATCCACATCATGAAGATGCTTTATGGTGAAAAGGAAGCATATGCAAACATGCTTTATCAATGTCTAAAATAATCAAGCAGTCAAGTGAAAACACACAAGGGAACAAGAGCTTTCACAAAGCCCATGCCCCAAAGGTGACATGTGCTTGCAATCACTGAATACTCCCACAAACACACTATTATCATTTGCTACCATAATCAACAACATATAAGCTTTGGTTAGAAAATCTATTCTAAGATAACAACCAAATCAATTCATGAAACTTATACAAAAATCATATCACATGGTAGACCAAATCTACACTTGTAGGTTCAAAACTAAGTATAGCTATGAGATTATACTTCAGGTATCTCAGAACCAAGTGTAGCTAAAAGGTGAGATACAAAACAATCTAATGCAGGGGCATCAAGCTTAGATAATTTTTGGTTTTAAATTGTTTTGGTTTGTTTGCATTTTTATTGTCTTTTGTGCAGAATTCCTAGTCTCCTATCATTCTGGGTGAGCTCCTATCACTGGGAAAATCGAGTATTGAAAGGAAATTCCTATCGCGCTAGTGTATCAATGAAGCTCCTATCGCCTTGCATATTATGAACCTCCTATCTCCCGTATGCCAAAGACTTTCTTGTTATTACCTATCTTGATGTTGACCATTTTCTTGAAGCAAATAATCTACTTAGCATATGACATCTCATAAGGGAGTCATGGCTAATAGTTTGGAATAGCTAGAGAAAGCCAGTAAATTATCATTTGCAGTTACAAAAGGATATAGAAATGCCTAAAATTGTACAGAATGGATATAGAAACAATAGGCATATCTTCCAGGGAGAATCATTTGTCTTTGTTATAATTCTCTTCCTTATTTTAGCCTGGGGTTAGCCATTTCTTGGCGATTGTCTATTGCATGTATGGATGACAACTTTTCCATCATGGCATTGGCGGTTATAGAATAGGAATCGATGAGATATTACTATGGACAGCAGGCATCAGCGTGGGGAACATGAGAGTATGGTTCGTCGAATGAGTTCAAGAGAGTGATAGTATTTAAAAGAGATCGCATAGCATAAGAGAGAAGGAATATTCATCTAAACGCTTGAGGAAGAATAATGTAGAAGGGCGGTGGAAGCACACTAATGAGATGCAGGCTAACAGTTGAGGATGAATAGAAGAGGGAATGGCCCAAGGATAGAGATAGATGCCACAAGCTAATGGGAAAATCAAGGCCATAGATAGTCAAATTGTAGGCAGTTAGAAGAAGAAGCAAGCCGTCAAGGGTGGAGGAGATTACAAATCAACAAAGAGACTGGAGGCATAGCGAGTAGTTATTTGTAATGTGTTTTGGGGGCTGATTGTGCAAGCCCATATTTAGATATATGGTTACGTTGGGGTAGCTGAATAGAGTGGGGTGGTGGTGTACTTCCATTCTGTATTTTGTGATTTAGACATTAATAAGAATCTGAATATTTATATTTTCTAGTCATTTGGTATTTGAAGTGTCAAGACCGTAAGGAGTACATCTTATCTCTTGCCATTGTTTTGAATTTATGAAGTTGTTTTCTTATTGTCACCATATCCTTAGTTCCTATCACTTTGCCTTTGAATGTTGAAAGTAGAGATTCTGAATTCTTGTTGTTGTTTAAGGATTTACTCTTTGCTCGAGTTCCTCGAGAGTGGGTATGGGTAGTGATTGGCGGGAGAGCCATAAAAGATTTAGAGCATGTGCATGAGTTTTTCTAACTTGTGCTATCTCAATCCAAAGTGCATAAAAGCATATTTAGAGTATTGCAAAGGTTTGTTACAACAAATTTCACAATACAAATCACAATACTTAGTGATTCTACTAGTCAAGCATCTGTAATATATCAACCCTATCTTCATATATGGATTAGGTCCATTTTCTCTTTCTTGTATAAGGACACATAGTCCTTATTAGTATTTATTTATTTTCGTCATCCGCCGGCTAGTAGAGCCACTGAAGAATGTAAACACTAAAAATGAGAGAGAAGACAAAAGTGACTTGGGTTTACAATGTGGGAAGATGCCCCCAAGACTTCCTCCACCATAACATTAAAGCTAGTTTGTGTACACTAGATCAAACCCTCTTCTACAATAACATTCATGGACAAAACCAAGCCAAGTCACTTCAAGATGAAAGAGGACTTAGCTATTGATTTTGTGCTCAAGAGTGCTATGGAAAGATTTGATTTAATCAAGCCTTTTATCAAACCCTAGGTTAAGTATGAGTAAAACCCTAGTTATAAGACAATCAGCTTATAACAGACAAATGACAATGGAAACCCAAAATTTGAAAGTACAAAGATGATCAGAAAGAAATCAAAACTTGTTCCACAAAAGATGAAAAGTCGAAGGACTCAGGGGTGGGTGCCCAAGTCTTGAAATGTAGAATCTTCCAAAATACAAAACTTGAGAAATATCATAGAGAGTGTCTAGATGTCGGATACAATGTTTGTTTCAGTAGGAGGATGCCAAGGTGGGTACTAAATTCTTCTGTAGGGGAATTTCCACAAACTATTTTTGGATCTTGAAACCCTTTCCATTACACAACCTTCAGGTACCTTCACTACTTCAAACTCCACACCTATAACCTGCATACAAGAAGAAAAGGGGTTTGTGGGTTGTGGTGTTTAGGGATTTGCCTCAATCAAATGTCAGGATAGCATTCAAGCTTCCCAACACCATTATTAGAGAGAGAATGTGCCCTAGTAGGAAAAAGGCTAGAGATAAACCAAATGATGAAATGATTCAAACAATAATTATGTCACCTTAGAGGTGACTCCCTTAGGAGAATAATGATCCTTCAACTCATAAGGAGATGGATGATGATTCTAAATCTACAACAACAAATACAATACAAACACAAATTTGCAACAATAACACAATGAATGCTTTGAATGCTCTTTGCTCAAATATCATAAGTTTGTAATATCCATCTTAACTCAAAATTAATTCAAAAACACACTTATATATGTTTTCCCGCTAACATTCGTGAATTTAATTGAAAGAGCTAACAAGGAGAGACCCATTTAAAGGTCCTATGTTGACATGCCTTGAAATCTACCTTGACCAATCAGGGAGGAATTGGGTGTGAGCACCCAAGTACCAAGGTGCCTTTTCAGTCTAGGTTAAGGCATTAAATGGGCCTCTAGTTACCATTGGGCAAGGGTTTTAACGAATTTCTTATCAGGATGAATATTTAGCTTGTATAATGTTAACATGGGGACCTAGGAGATAAACTAGTCCAGGTAAAAAGGCATGTGTGTAATGCCCTTCTTTCTGGCTTGTGATAGTTATTAGTTTTTCAGTTACACTCTGACAGTTTGAGAAATTTGAGTTGTTAGACTTATGGTTATGCTTATGATGGACTATGGTTGACTGAAGTGATTATTGACTTGTGATGACATTATTGATATATTCTAATTTATGATGTGATTGACATGATCAGTAATGATTAGATATTATCATGCTTTATGTGATTTGTTGGTATCTGACTTGTAGTTAGAGGTGTTTATGTTATTGTCATGCTTTCAAAGAGGGGACAGTGTAGTATTGCTCATTCCGAGCACCCTACTACGCTGTGAATCCCTAATTTTGTGTGTGTTATATGTGTTTATACATGAATGCAACATATTGTTTTGATGCAGGTTGCAGTGTCGGGCCTCGACTCCACCTGACTTAAAAGGTCTGAGTGGGCCCTTACACCAATGGATAATGTTGATGGGAGATAACATGGGGTTTCCCTAGGTCAGTTCTCGTTTTCAATTTGTGTCATGGGTCTTGAAATTGCTCTAAGATTCTTGTCTTAGTTTTTGTTCGTCATGTGGTTGTTGAGGTATTGTCGAGTTTTGCTTGTTAAGCCTATGCGTGTTTTGGTAATGCATTATTGAATTTATTATTATAATAATGTTATTTTGTTAAATATAATGATATTTTCTTAGTCATATATTATTAATGAGTTGTGGTATATTATTTTTAATAAAGATTAAATTAATTATTTGTATGTTTTAATAGAATATGTGTCATAAGTAATTAATATAGTTAAAATAGTATATGGTATTTAGTAAAATAATTTAGTTAGCAATTTAATTTTTGAGAGTTGTCGAATAAAGATTCCAGATTTGGGGAATCTCTCTAAAAAGTAAAAAAAATTAATTGTTTTATGTTTTAAGAGGGGTTAGTGGGATTCTCTGTAACAGAATTGTGTTAGTGGACATTTATGAATCTTGGCTATTTTTGCTTCTGGGGGTTATTATTTGGAGGGAAGTTGTTCTAAAGAGGTTAGACAGAAATTGGAAAAAGAAATCTTCACGGGAAAATTGAGGAAGATTGAGGAAGAACAGGAGGTAGCTGAAGAATTTGAAGCTTGGATCGAAATTCTAGGTATGCTTACTTGTGTTTTCTGTAGCAATTCAGTCAAATCAGTTGAAAATCTTGTTGAATTTCTGGTGTGTATCTGAACCTGTTTCTTTATTCCTGTGGAATTCTTGCCTTCCTGACACCATTGGAGGTTCCCTATAACTCTGTATTTGATAATTTGTTTTTTTTTCCTTTTTTTTTAGAATCCATTGCTGCTCTCAATACCGTTATATTGCTTACCCAACATTGCAACTTTGAATCCATTGCCAGAAAATGAGATTTTAAGCCATGATTTGAATAAAATTTAAATGGAATTCTTTAAAAAAAAATTATCTCTATTTCACACCCCTCATTCCCTTGCCCTACCAGATTTTGCTAATGCTTTTGGGATTAAATCTATCAACTTCTAAACTACTTTCAACATTCCCCCTCTACTACCAGGCCGTACAATTTCAACCTTCCTTTTTTTAATTCTTTCTACTTTGAATTTTTGGGTTGCCTAGCATATCCTACCAGGCCGTACGACGTGGGAGAGGGAGAGTTTGAAAACCTTCTTGCAAGCCTCCTTTTAGCCACCATATGGTCTTCCCTTGGCGTTTATTGCATCCATTTTTTGAAGCAACTGAAGGGTTAAATCTATTGTGTGGATCGATCCCTTCTTGCAATGAAAATCAAACGCTCTTACTTCCCTATCATGGCCGTATGGTCAGCATTTCATTCCTCTTCTTTGACTTCTCTTAGACTGAAATCTCCAACTGTTTTGTTTGGCTGGGCTGATTCAGTCAACACAAAATTAAAATTAAAAAATAAAATAAATAAAATAATAAAAGATAACCAAACTTGTTCTTGCCTGTGTTTAGTACTTCTTGAGATCATATTTCTTCCTAAATCTTCAATTTACTCCTCCTCTACTAGACCTTTTGTGGGCCTCTTGTCCCTCTGTAAATTTCTTGCTCTTTCTTGCATTGGAATCTCTCCAAATTTATATTGGATTCATCCTATATCTCTGAAATATTTTATGGATTCATCCTTTGCCTCTAAAATCTGTATTGCCATGGCTTTCTTCTGGAAGACCATTCTCCATTTGTTTGTTCAAACCTCAGAAGTCTTCTTTCAATTTTCACCTCTCTAGATTAAAGAATCCTAAATAAAATTATATTATTGTTTTTTTCCTCATAATGAAGTTAAAGCAAGAGTCCATTTAAATAGAAGGATAGGCAAGTAAATTTATTTAGAATGTTTCTAATAATTAAAAAAAAAAAACTCCAGAAGGCTTAGTTAACTTGCATAAATGATTATCTTTTTGAGTTTGTTAAAATTGTTAAATAAAATCTAATTTTCTCTGTAAGAATTACAAATGAGATAATTTATTAGTATAACTTACTTATATATATATATATATATATATATATATATATATTTATATATTTATATATATATTTATATATGATGGGATAAATTTGTAATATTTTATTCTTTAGAATAAATGCTCTTATGAAGAATGGAATTGAATTAGTAAATGTAAGAATATTTAATAAATAAGTTTTTTAAGAACGTATGCAGTTGTAAGCTAAGAATTAGGAAAGCTTCCATTTTGAAACTCCTTGAGCAAATCATAAATCTTGCTTTGTGTTTTTTGTAGTTTTGATTTATTAAAATTGTTAATTTAACTTTTTTTATCAAACTCATTAAAAGGCAATAGTGATAAGATAATATTAGTTTATCTTAAAATATTAGGATAGAGATGTATTATTTTAAAATTAATTTTATTTAAATAAAGTTGTTTTAGTAGATGCAAGTTTGTTAAATAAATAAATTAGCTTTTCTTTTAATGTAAAGTAGATTTTATGGTGATGCTAGCTATTAAACAAATGATAAATAATATTATAATTCTAGAATTAAATATATTGAGTTAAATATTAGTTATATTCTTTTTAAATATAAATTCATTTAGTTATGATTAAGTAATATACTATCTTGTGGTACATTGATTTTAATTAATAAATAATAAATTAGAGATTTATTGTGAATTGAGTTATTATGGTATTGATTAAACAAATAATAGATGAAATTAAAATTCTAGAATAGAATAGTATATGAATTTTATTTAAAAGAGAGTTAAAATGTTTATAGTGTTGTTATTAGCGAATAATATAGGAATTCTTAAAACTCTTTTAGATTGCTTGACCTATGTTATGGCTTATGGTCATTATTGTAACGTCGTTGTCAGTTATTATTGTCTTATAGTAATGGAGGTTTGTAGTTTTGTTAAACATGGAAACTAGTTCGAAGAATCAATATCATAGTAGAATAAGAATAATTTCAATACAGTCTCTAATTAAAATGCTAGCTTGTTAAATTAGGTAGATAGAGATTCATATTAAGGCAAATTATTACATTAGATATAATGTACTTTTATGTTATAATCTTGTAAACTCGTTCTCTTGCATTGTGTACTCTGATGTATGATCATATTGTTTGTAGAACATTGATAATATAAAGTGTTTAGTATTTAACTCGTATACTTTCCAAGGATTTAAATGAATGTTCAATTTTAAATCTACCTTACGATCCCTTATGTTCTGCATGGTTGGGATAGAGTTATCTAATGTTGTTAGTAACCTTTTATATTGAGGGTTCTTAGTAGTGGGAATAGGACTTTAATGCATCATGGCTTTGACTAACATTCTTGATAGTAAGGTGGTAGGAGCTTGATGTCTTGATTCAAATCTTAATATTGTTTTATTGCTTTAAAAATCATTTCTTTGTCTTATATCATTTTAGGGTCATAGGTTTACTTGCAGTTTGAGTTGAGATTGGGATGATTATAGTTATTCTTTTTAAAAGTGAATAGATGTTAATTGTAGTAGTAAGTTATTAAATAAATCATAGAGGGAATTATAGATCTTGAGATTTGATTAGAATATTGTTATCTTAAGTAAGTTTATGATTTAACTAAAAAGAGAGTTAAAGTCTTTTATTGAATCCATGTTAATTAGTCTGAAAAGTGTTGTAGTAATTGGGTCTTGGATATATATATTCCTTGTTGTTTTTTGCTGATTTTGAACCGATGTGTATCAACGATGTAATTGGGTCATTGCATTTATTTTGGTTTTGAGTCTTGCTGTTAGGTTTTGACTAGCCTAATATAGTGGTGATCATGTTAGCTTTGTGAGAGGTCAAGGTTGTTAAGTGTCATGTTTTGGATAGTTGTCTTTTGGTATTTGTATTAAAATCCTTTTAGCTTTAGAGACTTGTTACCTTGAAATTCAGTGTGATTTTGTGGCAAGGATGTATTGGTGATGTGTCTTGGGAAAGATTGTTGCTTTGAAATTTGAAAATTGTTAATTAAATGTTTTATTTGATTTGGGATTTTGATTTGGACAGGGGAAAGTTTTGTGGTTGAGTGTTGGATTTAAAATGGTCTATGTAATGTATTGATTTCAAAAAATTAGATGCCTTGCAATCCCTTGTCCATGTATGTTATTGGTTTGTGGGTGATGGTTAGGGGTTGCTAGTTGCATGTAGGAGAGTGACTTTCATGGTGGGGTTGGTGCCCAAAGTGGCTACCTGGATAACCCGATGGAAGTTGTAATCAAGTGATAACTTAATAATTTATCTAGGTGAGTTGGGTAGTAATTCACATAACAAGATAAGTATGATGCCTCACCCATGCCTTGAGTGCTCTCATAGGCTAAGGATGGGATGAGAAGGCCTAGTTGGCAAGGTTAACCTCCTTGTCTCCATGAGAGGATGTGTCGGCTCCGCATGTGTCACCCTATGGGACCGGTGCCTAGTGAGAGGTTGCCATGATAGCCATAGATGGGGGAAGGTTTCTAGTGAGAGATAGCCTGGATAACCCATGTTAGGACCATGAGATGATACTCTCCCTACTATAGCTTAGTTACTTCCTCTTTATCTTTTGTTGTTGCCTTTGGGGTTTAGGCTTGTCTTGATGATTTGACTTATCTTAATGATTTGTATTATCTTGATGATTTGACTTGTCTTGATGATTTGACTTATCTTGAGAATTGACTTGTCTTGATGATTTGACTTATCTTGATGATTGACTTATCTTGATGATTTGACTTATCTTGAGGATTGACTTGTCTTGATGATTTGACTTGTCTTGTCTTGATGATTTGACCTATCTTGATGATTTGAGTGGTCTTGATGATTTGTGTAGTTTTGTTGATCTAAGTTGTCTATATCAAGTCTTTCTCTACTTGCGTGTAACCTTTGACTTAGTGGAACCTCAATGTTATCTCCTAGCTCAGGAGGTGGAATTTAGGGTTCCACATGGTTGGGTGGAAGAGTTTAATCCATTGGTTTTCTTGGATGTACTAGTTTGAGGACATTATAGAAGTGTTTCCAGTTCCAGATTTGTTTTGCATCTTCAGCGTTGTAATATACCTTCATAATTGTATTATATTGTTGTATATTGTAAACCAATGTGATTAGTCATGTAATCTTCTATTGGAACCTTTGTAATTATTCATCTCTACAAATAAAGGATGTAATCCTCTTCTGTTGTATTATAATGTATATAACTTGTGTTGTTATGATTTCATCTGATGCAGTTATGTTTCCCTAGAGGTGTTAGTTGATCATTTCACTTAAATACTTTTAATAGTGTAATGTTATCTAATGTTAATGCATTTTCTTGCTTAAAAAAAAAATCTGTAATTTTTGCTCTTGTTAGTCTAACACTCTAGGGTTACATGATGGGGCATCACAATGTGCCCACTTTTTACTCCACAATAGGTAGCTTACAACTATTTTTTTTCTAATTAGAACACAAATTTCACATCCAACTTTGCATGCAACAAGAAAAGGGATTCCAGAACATCCTTGCAGAAAGTGTTGATTATAGTTTTTGGTGCCTCAATTCCATTTTTGATGTGTTCACCACTTTTAAAATCATATTTTTTAAGGGAATTCTAATGATTTTGATGATTGATCAACTTCTTTGTTGTGGCTTGAGCTTGACCTGAGTTCGATGGGGATGCAGATGAACTAGAAAATCATGAAGAAAAACACATGAACAGTTTGAGAAAAGGTTTTTCAACCTTGCACCTACAAAAGGTTTTTATTCTTTCCAATTTTGGCCTTTTCAAATACCCTTTATGTTGGTTTAGAACTTTCAAAGTTTCCAAAAGAGGTTAAAAATGACAAGGCTTACTATTCTTAGTAACTCTATATTTGAGAAGAATTTTTCCAAAAAGTGTGGAACTGTCAAGTAAACATGTTGGGTGAGTTTCGACTCAAGATCATACTTAGATTGCAAGATACTAAAGTTTTCATTTTTTGAAACTCTGGGAAAAGTTTTGTATTTAAATTTGAAGTACTTAGATGTCCCTAAATACCTTGAAAATTGTTGTAATTAGTGAAGTGGATTATAATGTGATAGATCTCTTCACAAGTTTTTTGACACATCAAGTGGTTCATTGATTGGACACCCAGATCAAAAGTTATGGCCTTTGAAAGTTGGGCCTCTTGTTTTGGGAAATGTGAAAATGTGTTGGACAATTAAAAGAGTTGTAAAGGGGAGAGTTACACATGGTGTTTGATTTTGCACATCACAAGGCATCTTTGATTGGAGAGTTACACATGTTGGTGTGTGATTTGACATATCACAAGGCATCTTTGATTGAAGATAATTTGGGCACCACTTTTTGGGTGGTTTTGGCTCATGGTTTTGTAATTACAATTGATGGTTTATTGTGGAGGTTGTGTGTAAGATTCTTATAGATGTTGAGTTACCTCCAGATCTTTGGATGATTATAGTCTTGTGAAAGCTTGCTCTATAAATATATTACATAATCTGCTCTACAAGTATATTGTAATCTTTTTGATTCCTAAATAATATATTAGACAGCTTTGGATTGTGTTTTTTTCTCTCAAAAGGGTTTCCCCACGTAATTACTCTGTTGTGGTATGATTGGTATTTGTGTTTATTTCTGTATGATTGCTATTTGTGTTTATTTTTATAATTATTGTAAGGATCTAAAAAGTTTTGCATATCCCTCCCCTCAAAATTAGTGTAGGAAGTTGTCTTGCTACCTTAGCTTCCTTACATTGCCTTCACCATGTACTATTGTTTCTTGGATTCCTCTTCAAAGTTTTCAATATCTAAAAATTTGTAATGGACATCTCAGAAGATTGTGGGGACAAGTAATATGTTACTCTATTCATAATTAAGTCTTGGTTAATGATGGTAAATACATTCTAAAACAATAATTTCATAAAAACTTATATGGAGTTAATAAATAAGTTAATAACTATTTCAAGCAAATCAATTTGAAATTTCATGCCCATTTCCACCTGAAAGAGCTTGTGCTTGACAAAACAATCCTGGAAGAGTTTCCAGATTCATTAGAAGTGTCAAGTCATTTGGAAGATATGGTTGTAATAGGAAGAGTAGAATGGAACAAAAGAAAATGGGGTTACCCAATGCAAATTGATTATAGATCCTTCTCAGATTCCCTTGTAAAACTCACCAATCTTAGATGTTTGGTATTGAGGTTTTTTAACATTAAGTGGGGAATTGACATTGAATAAAAGTAGAAACTCCACTACTCTTGCAAGTTTAGTTCCCAGCCTTGAAAGGATAGATATTAGGGATGTAAAACTTGTATCTAAACATTAAAGTCATAATTAGTGCAGAATACCTTCGCTGCCTTAAATCTCTCCACGTTGAGTCCATGGAAAATTTAATTGAAGTAGGTTTAGGATTGAAAGCCATAGTGAATTGTCTTGACTCGTCAACCAATACAAACTTGAACAGAGAGGAATATTCTGAGCCAGAAGAGTTGTCAAAGTTTTGCATGCAAAAACTCCTTAGAGAGGATCATCATTGAGGGATGTTGGGCACTGTAGAAGATAAAAGGTACAATGAGAAGTTTGAAGGATTGAAATATCTCCAAATATCAGCTGGCACTGTAGCTGTAAATAGATGTATAGACATGTGGCAAGTGTTGCACTCACCTTGTAGAATTATGATTAAGGTTTTTAAATGGAAGTGTTTAAATAGTTTATGAGTTAGAGTTAACATACTAATTTTTATCTATAGTTTATCTGTAAATAGTTATTGTGATATTCAAATGAAATAGATGTTTAATTGATAAATTAACTGCATTGGCTCAAAAATGTTGGAAGTAAGCCACACCCAGATCAACAATGGGCTAGCCACAAGGGGTAGTAGCTCAGTTGGTAGAGCACTCCAGCAGCAAATGGAAGGTCCTAGGTTTAAGTATTAGTTGGTCCATATGAGCAGTAGATCAACAATTGGTATCAGAGCTAGGCTAGGAGCCCCAAGCACCTGTAGTGTGGCTTAAGGGGGGGTGTTGGAAGTAAGCCACACCTAGATTGATGATAAGTTGGCTAGAAGGGTCTAGTAGCTCAGTTGGTAGAGCACTCCAGTAGCAAATGGAAGGTCCTAGGTTCAAGTCCTAGTTGGTCCATATGAGAAGCAACTCAACAAAAAAGACACATACATGTACATTGACTCTAATATACATGTTGTTTAAACACTTAAAATTTTAATAAAATACCATGAATTTGATCATTTATTAAATGGAACTCATATTTTCATCACTGCTAATGATCCCAAATATTAAATATAAATAATGTTTTGAGTGTTGTTTTTTAATTAGAATAAATATTTGTTGAAGGGCTAAGACAAAATGTTCTCTGTTATTCAGAGGTTGTCATCACATGTTGCTATTGTACTTTGGAGTCCAGATGATGAAAAGTAGTTTTAAAAAAGTAAATTGGGAAAGATGGCATAGTCACTCAAATTCCTAGAAACCTTCACCCCTTAAGCTAAAATGTTTCCTACCTTACAGTGCAACCAAGAACAGGGTAAAAACAAGAAGTTGGGTCCACATATAGGGGAAGTGTCATGCAAAAAAAATCCTGACAGGAACGGGTACCCGTTTTAAAGAAAATGGGTACTCGTTGAGGAACGGGCACCCGAGCCTAGAACAGGTACCCGTTCTAAAAAAATAATAAAAATTAAAATGGGTACCCGTTTCTAAAATTTTAAATTTCACACCCACGCTTTTGGTTTGGTTTTAGGCTCGGGAAAGGCATGAGTAGCCAACCTTGAGCCTTGGACCTGCAAGTATTTGTCTAAGTATAGAACAAGAGGAAAGATTGACTTTACCTATATGGCTGACGACATTTTTTTTAAATTTTTTTACAAAATTAAAACCCATTACAAATGACAGTGTCTAGTTTTCAAATATGTAAATTTTTTTATTGGACTTTTTTTTCTATTTATTATTTAATTTATGAGAAAACTGGTCCAAAAATTTGAAATGATAGGTGTTTGTATTTTTTTAATAGCTTTTAATTTTTTAATTTTTTTTTTTAAATTATACATCATCAATCTAAACATCATTCTTTACACAATGATTAAAATTTCATTTTATGATTAGTTTTGCTCAAATTATGTTGGTCGTACACGAGGGGTTTTCAAAAACAACAATTAGAGCCAATAAAAATTAATAAAAAAGTATATATTTAGAAAAAATTATTAAAAAAATATCCTCATCAAATTTCACTATACTAAACATTTTTCCCCAAAGGGATTTAGAAAATAATTTTATTTAGGTCAAATTATGTTGTCCGTACACGTGCATGGTATGGTAAAAAAAGTGACTTTTAAATAGTGATTTTTAGAAATGCCTATTGAAAATCAATTTATATCATATGGGTATTAAAATAAATTATATATTTGGAAACTAGACTCTGAGTACTACATTTCATATTATTAATTCTTTTTAAGATTCAATCCTTAAGTGCCTCAAATGTTTAGGTCAAATGTGACAAATTCTTAAAATCGGGGAAAACACTTCCACTTTTTGGCCAAAAAGTAGACCCAACTTCTTGCACTGATCCCGCGATTATCATAGTTATATCGATAGGAAACATTTCTGAAACCAAAGATTGTCAAAAAGTGTTGAAATGACTTTATTAGATGGGGCGGTGAGCTATATTGAAGGAGTGAATGCAGTTGTAATTATTAATAATGAAGAAAAAATAAACAAGATGCATTGTGAAGTAATATGATTAAGTTAAATTTAATATAATGTGTTAGTAATATGATTAAGTTAAATTTTAAGAATACAAAAAGTAATTGTTTAGTTTCACTTAATTTAATTATAACTAGCATACTTATCTTTAGAAAAATCTATGTAAAAGGCGTCGAGAGATATCATTCTCAGGGGTCTATTCCAACTTTATTCAACATCACACCTCAAGAATGATAACTCTCGACATCTTTTAAATAGATTTTTCTAAAGATAGGTATGCTAGTTTATTTTATTTAAAACTATTTTATTTACTACATACATAGTTCTCTAAATCTTTTTCCTACTTTTTTCACCTCATTCTATATTGTTTTCATTGTTTTTCCTCTTTACTTAAATGGGTTGTAAATTTAGTCAAGTAAGAGCATGTTTTATTTAGTTATTTATCTTCTTCTATATTGTTTTCATTGTTTTCCTCTCTACTTGAATGGGCTGTAGACATGGTGAACAAAGGTAAATCTTTAGCCAGTAATACTAAATTTTATATATTTATTTATCTTCTTCTTCTACTCTTACTCTTATGGTTCAAATGTATTATAAATTTTTTATTGTGTTTAAGAAATATATAGTATAGAGAATAAAAAATAAAATAAAATAATTCTTAAATGAAAACAAAAAAAATTATTAAATTACTATAAAAATAATATTTTAATTTAAACCTAACTTGAGAAAATACTATCATTTGCCTTATAACAACCTTTATTCATTTTCCTACTTTTTCCAAGGGTCTATATTCTTTTTCATCCTTTATGAAATATAAAATTAATAAAATTATCAATCTAATAAAATTTAAAAATGTATAAATAGAACTAATAAAATCATAAAATTTAAGGACTATTATTATTTACATAAGAGTTATTTTATTTTATTTAAGTTATTATTTATAGTTTTAGTTTTTTAAAATATATATGGGGGCTATATTTTAAATACTTTGACATGTAAATGGTTGATAAGTAGGAGGTATTTTCGCAGCCTGTCAAATTATGATATTTTATGACAGGCTGTGAAAAATACCTCCTACTTATCAATTGATGAGCTAAAGGGGCTCTATAATGAATGGTTCATAAGGCACAACACTTGCTGAAGGTTTTGTAAATGGGGTAGCAAGCTAAGTGGGCTTGATCTTGGGGGAAACTCCATGGTTAAGCGCGCTTGACTCAGAGTAGTACTGGGATGGGTGACCTCCCGGGAAGTCCCGATGCTTCACCCCTGTGTGCATCACCTAGATGCAATGAGTGTTAAGTGGACCATTCATTAACATGTGAGATGGGTTCATGTGAAACACTACTCATGAAATATGGGTCATGTGTTTGACTCAAAAACTATGTAGTTATATCCTGAAATAAAATATCATAGTGTAAATGGTTATCAAATTTAAAGTAAAAGATAATAGTTTTTCTTAACACACTCACGTCATTACACTCCACCCCTTATTGCCATTGTATACACATATGGCGTAATAACAAAGACAATAGGACATCTAGTATTTGATATTGACTTTTTAGTAAATTGCTATAATATTAACATTAATATGGTTTTTTTATTATTATTTGAAAATTAATTTATTTGATTATATTTTAATAATTTGGTTAAACTATATGTTTAAAATATTAAAATATCATCTGTAGAGACTCGCTCACTCTTAGTATCAATACTGACACAACAATAATAAAACAACTAGCCAAGGACATTCGTAAAATGAGTATTATAATAATAAAACATGTCTCTTGCAATAAATTTAGGCTAAGCTCCCTACCATGCTAAATATCACACATTGAAAGTGTGGTAAGAAATAAATGTGAAAGACCATGAGCTAATAATAATAAAATTAAAATCAATAAAAATAAGTGTGCCTACTACCCTTAAATTGTCCTATAAGTGTTTGAAAAATAAATATCAAATAGAATACATCATTCAAAGATTAGAAATGGCATACCTAGACACTTATATCTAGATAAAGCAGATACCTCCATTTATGAAGGGGAGCCAAGCTATTCTAAATTATTTCCGTAGGGTTGCTTTTGAATCCTATTTACCAAGTACTCATCATGTCAATAAGATTGGGACCTAGGTGAGATCTAGTATCATTATATTATAAACTTCAATAAAAAAATATTAATAGATTAATTTTATCATTGAATAATAATTTTTAATACTAAGAAACTATGATTTTTATAGACTAGTTTTTCCATTGAAAATAGTTTTTGAAATTAAGTAAAATGGGTTTATTTTTTGTGTAAATGGACATCATTGTGAAAATATAAACAAGAAGCATAGATTACATATTATAAATATAGGCATATGTAACATCCCATAGTTTACCATTTGGTTACGGTGAATAAATTTAGGGGTCAAGTCCTTAATGACCTTAGAGTAAAGCTTTGAACATTTACCTAGGTGCTATGGTTATATTAATCATGATTGATAAATTATAAAGCTTTGGGTTGATTATAGTATCCTAGACCTTAATAGTGATATCCTTGTGTAGCTTTGATGGGTTCAATAGTACCTTGTTCATGCAAGTCTAGGCCTCCATGTCCTTTATAGCCCATGTTGTGAATTATGTGAAGACCTTTTCCATACTTTTATAGAGGTAGAGAAACAGGTTCATCTTCCTCATCTTTGTAGAGCCATTGTGATACATCTTCAAGGTCATCTTGATCCAAGAAATGTTTGGACTCAAATTTTCCCTTTATAACCACTTTTGACACTGAGTTGGAAGATTTTGGTTTTTCGTACATGACTTAAGAGAAGGTGGGAGTTTTACTAGGTTATATTGTCTGCATCCTTGATCAGTTATCGTGGCCTTGACCTCAAGAATGGTGGATGGTGAAGTGGAGGATGAGGTGATCTTTGATGGATCGATGTATGATTTGGATGTTTTGATTGCATTGTTGATGGGACATTGAATGAAGTTCTTATACCTTCTTTCCAACACTTTGCAATATTGAAAGGAATGACGATCGACATACATTGTTATTTCAATCCCATTATGGGAGAACTTGAGGCATTAATGGAATGTGTATGGAATAGCTTGCATGTCATGAATCCATGGGCAGCCGAGGAGAATGTTGTATGGGATGTCAAGGTCAAGTACTTGACATGTGGTGTCCAAAGTCATAGGTCCTACCTGAATAGGTAACTTGATTGTTCCTTCAAACTATTTTTCATTATCATCATATCCTTTTATAGTGATGCTTCTGTTGGAATCTACCACCTCATATGAATATCCCAAATGTTTTATTAATTTGAGAATGCAAATGTTTAGGCCTCACCCACCATCTATTAAGACTCATTTAGTGATATGTTTATGGATGTGAACTTTAGTATGTAATGCACCATTTTGAGATGTACAAGATGTGGGCAAATCCTTTTTCAGAGAATGTGAGGTTATGTGAGGACAAAAGGTGTCCTACCTTGGCCTGAAATTAATTTACATTAAAGTCATTGGGAACATGGGTTTCTTCAAGAGCCTTGTTAAGGACTTCCTTATGGGTTGGTGAAGTATGAAGTAATTCTAGGATAGATATTTATGAGGGAGTCTTTCCAAGGTGGTTGAGGATGTTGTATTTGATGGAGGAAGATGGGGGATTTGTGGATGGTTCTTTGGATGAGCCTCTTTGAATTGTGATATGCCCATGGTGAGTAGTGACAACACAATTAGGAGCCTTAGCTCTTATGGTAATGGTAGATACATGGTTACAGCCTTCATCAATTCATCCCACAATAGAATCATAAGAAAAAGAGGAAGAAGGAACAATAATATATGATTGGTTTGAACTAGAGGCTTTTATTTTGTGATGATTAGGGAGTGGATCTTTGTATGCACCGATGTTTTCATTTGGTGATCTTTTGGGAGGATCATCAATTGTGATATCTCCTCAGTCTATGAGGACTTGTATACAATTTTTGAGCCCCATGCAGTCAAATGTTTTATGACCTTTAACCCTATGGTATTTGCAATAGGTATTTTCATTAAACTACAAGGGATTGAATTGAGTATCGTCATAAGGTCTAATAGCAGGCAATTGGACTAAGTCATCTTTAACCAAATTACTCAAAACATTTTCAATAGGGTCTTCTAAAGGTGTAAACTTTGATTTTGATGTGTTATTTAATCTTGGTGGTCCTTTAGGAATACTAATGTTATTGTTGCTCATGGATATGTTAGATGGTGTAGGGAATTGTATGTTTTGAACACTCTTGATATTACTCACACCATTATTGAGAGTGTTTATTTTTTATCCAAAAGCGAGTTTTTTCATAGGATTGATTATTGTTGTTATTGTTGGTGTTGATGTTGCTACTGTTGACCTTATTGTTGATTTTTTTGCATTGTTTTCCTCATAAATTTTGATGGCCCCTTTGGAAATAAGGGCCTTTTTATGATAGTACCCTTTTTAATGACTTCTTCAAAGGTTGAGGCTCATTTTATTTGTAGATGAAATCCTATTTCTAGCTTGAGATTAACAATAAACATATTGACTAGTTGTTTCTCAGGGATGGGCCATGGGAGTTTGTTTGTGAGGCTTCTCCATCATTGAAAAAAGGCAGTGAATGTTTCCCCATTCTTTTGGTTGATACTGCAAAGATCCGTCATTGACACTTCATGTTCAAAGTTATAAGAAAAGTGGTTAACAAATTTCTCTGCAAGTTCATGAAATGTTTTGATTTAGGGGGCAAGGTGTGTAAACCATTTGGTAGCTTGTCCTCCTAAGCTTCTAGGGAAAAGCCTCATGAGGTAAGTGTCATCATAAGAGATTTCTAAGAAAGAAATATATAATTCCCTGAGGTGCTCTCTAGGGTCTCCTTTTCCTTTGTATTTGTCAGATTTTGGTGTTTCAAAGTTCTTAGGAAAGGGTGGCATGTTGAGAGAGCGATCAAAAGGATACGGTCAAATATCTGTGATAGAGTATTGTTTCCTTTTGTGCTCTTGTTGTATGTCATCCACTCTTTACATCAAGTGTTGGATGACTTGTGATAGGTCCATGGTAGGTGGTTTCAGTATGTTGGTTTGTTGTTGATTGGTGAAGAGATAGAGGAAATTGGGTGGTTGTTGTTGTTGTTGGGTGATGAGTTGTTGAAGGAAGTTGGGTGATATTTGTTGTTTTTGTTCCTAGAGTTGAAGTTATTGTAGGAATGTGTGGTTAAAGTTTTGAGTGGAAGTTGATCTTGGTGGTTGTGAGATGGGAGGTTGTGTGTATGCAGAATTGATTTGGGATGTGAACATGGATGTTTGTAGGTTGTTGTTGGAGTTGGAAAGGTATTGTGATATGAATGCTATAGTATTTTGGTTGAGTTGGGGAACACTAGTGGAAGTACTAGTGCAGGTGGCATTGTTTGGGATGTTGAGGGTGATTTGTGGGATGGACATGGATGTGGTAGATGTTGACATAGTTCTTGATGTGGCAATCAATGTTGATGTTGATGTAGAAGTGGATTGTGTAGAGGTGTTGGGTGTATTGTTGGATGAGGATGGTTGTGATGTGTTAGTGGGTGGATTGGTTGATATTATGACACAATTTTCAAGCAAGAAGTCTAAATATCTATTGGGATTGGATTTTAGGACTTAGTCCAACAAATCCATAGCACTTGGATCTTGTGTAAAGTCCATGACTTCTTGATCAAATTTCTGATTTCTTGATTTTGAGGAGGAGAATGATAGGGAGGATCAATCGTGATTTGATTAATTGTGTCACTTGTTCCAAAATCACAAGGCATCCTAAACTCCCTATTAGGTTCCATATTTTTGTTTTTCTTAGCTTGTGACCTTATGGTTCTTGGCATGCAAGGAAATGGTCCCAAAATTGATGGTGGAATGGATACGTTAAGTGGGGGAAGTGGACCTTAGAATTTGATTGATTTTTTTGTTTATTTGAAAGGTTTGAACCAAATGGAGTTGATAGATGGGTGAAGGTTGGCTTTGGTTATAAATGAGGGCTAGGTGTGGTTTAAGGGATAGCCTAGGTGATGTAAGGTAATGTCTTTGATGATAATTTTGATAAGATTGATTGTGGATGATATATGGATTTTAAATGAAAATAGACTTAGGAAAGCCTAGATCTTTATGGATATAAAAAAGGGATTTATCCTTTTCTACTTGGGGTAGACAAGACGCACCAATAAAAAGAAGGATAGGGGGGTACTTTTCTTGGGGTAGTCAAGACACATCAAGCATTTAATAATATTATTGGAATACTAACTTAGGAGTAGTCTAATCTCCTAAGCTAATATATCCAAGGTTGACAAGGGATAATTTACACAAAACTTAAGATAAACAAGTTCTTAAGCCTAATGTAAATTAGGGGATAATGATAAGATCTAGATTTATTCCTAGCCAAATTTTGATTTAAAAGTTAGGTTTGACTGAAGGATGATTGATTTGATCCTATGTAAGATTTGTTTTGTTGGGAGATGAATTTTGGGGTGGGTGAGGATTTGATGTGGTTTGAGGGTTTTGGTCCAAAGTATGTTGATAATTTTTCTATGATATATAAATTTCTAAGATTTCCAAAGATAATGGAATGGGGATGGGAAATTTGATTAAAAATGGATTATTTGATGAGAATGGATGACTCTAGGATCACTCTCAATGTTTTACCAAAATGTTAGGTTAACTAGTTTGTTGCTTGGGGAATTGTTATGTTTTGTTGTTTGGGATCATAAGCGAAAGTGCTAACATGGTCTACGAAGGCGCTGATAGTCAAAGAAAAGGTGCTGACAATCAAAACTCAGGCACTAAATGGAGTGTTTAATACACTAAACCATAACATAAAAGCACTAACAAAAGTGTTAGAGGCACTAACATGTTTAATGAATGCACTGACAAGCAGCATGTAGGCACTAAATGGTCTGGGATAGTTTAAGGGGTGTTGATTGTTTGACTATTTTTCTAATTTTGTAGGAATGTTGACAAAGACAACATAGGTACTGACAAACATAGCATAGGCACTAACATAGACAATGAAGGCATTGACACAGATAGTGAAGGCACTAACACAAATAGAAAAGGCAATGCCACAAAGCAAATGCACTGACATGAAGGGTAGAGGTGCTACCAAAAAACATTGGTTGTTTCAAATGGTCAGTCGTTCGACTATTTTCAGAGGTGCTAACAGGTATGTCATAGGTACTGATAGATTTATCAAATGCACTAATAGGAAGATTGAAAGTATTACAAGCTATAGTAGAAGCACTACCAGAGTTAGCCAATATGCTGACAAAGATAACTTAGGTGCTAGAAGACTCTATTTTTAGGGGACTTTTGTGTTTTTTTGTCAAAAGATGTACTTGGCAAGAGATTCTTCACACATAAAGATATAATGGCTATTTGACTCAACGAGGAACTTAGTGCGAATCACTTCATGGCTAAAATGACTTTTACAAGTTTGTTACAAAGAAAACACATCAAGCACTTGAACAACCTAGATTTATTCAAGTAGGAGTGTCATATCCCATGGAATCAATCAAGTGTGCTTTCAATCTCCACTATTAGATAATGGTGATTTCCATCCCCTTGATACCATTTACCATTGTTTAGATAGATAGGGAATGGAAGGTCATTTACCACCTTACACCCCTTACCTTGGAGACCAAAGTCTTGCCCAAGATTTATACCATCTCAAACAATGGAGGTGATAGTGTGAGTTCTCCCCCTGTTGTAGTGATGCATTACAGGATATGATGGCTGAAGGTCTTTACTAGGCTTTATGATTTTCTAGGGGGTTGTCCCAATTACACTAGGTATGGGGGACACAATTTTGTGAATGGAGTGTCTCAAACATCCAACCAAGCACAAACTAAAACACAAGTCTCAGTAGACCAAGGGTCTTGGGGTTTTTGCTTAGGTGGAGTGGGTCCTTCCTTTGAATTGAGTCATTCTATTCTCACAATGTTTATATACTATGCTAGAAAATGTGGTTGAGGTCATCCCCTTGGTGATGAAATCCAAGGTAGGAATCCTAGAGGAAGAAGATACTACTTACTTTTGATCCCCAAGATCGTACAAAGCACAAGGGGAGAGCATACGTGAAGTAGTACTCCTTTAAGGTATACACAACAAAGAATTTGTACAAGGACTTATGATCCCCAAGATCACCCAAAGGTGTGAGGGGAGAGAATACTTCCTTATGCAAATGAATACAAAGCAAACAATTAATTCCCACTACTTTACTTTAATGCAACTAAACTAGTGAAAAATAAAATTCTTTGGCCACAAGGCTACAAGAAAATGTTAGTAGTTTATCATAAGAGCCTTGGTCAAATGTTTCAAGATGCAAAAAAGCCAAGTTAGTGTCCCAAAGGATGATGTAGGATAGTTTCAAACAAAATTGCTAATTCGTAGAGCAGAGGTGCTAACACTAGAAACAAAGGCGCTAATAGTAGAAACTCAAGTGCTAACAAAATGTACAAAGGTGCTATCACTCAGTACAAAAGCACTCACTTCACAAAAAAGTGCTAAAAAATAGAGCAGAAGCATTTCTTGACAGCTCAGAGCTGCTAATGTATCAAACTAAAGTCCTCGAATTATGAGAAATGTGCTAAAACCTATTACAGAGGCACTAATAGATTGTCTATACCTTATTGTTACCTATCAGTGGATGTGCTAGACCTGGAGGCAAAGATGCTAGTACAAAGCTCAGAGGTGCTAAGATAAAGCTCGAGGACATTGATTTGACATAGGGGACATAACTTGTAAGCAGAGGTTAGATTGAATGCACTTTAACTATCATACTTTTACCACAAGCCAAAAATGTATTAGTCCCCAAAGTCGACAATTAAAGTGTTAATACAAGGTTAAATAAATGGTATTTGCAAGTTTATCAAAAGGCCTATGTAATCTCCTAGATTTTCCTACAAAATAGAATATTAAACCTGCCACAAAGATTGAATATGTCACCAAAGTACACTGTCACCAACTTGCAATAGGAATATATTAGTCTGTAATAAAAATAGGACAAAGGTGCTAAGACGGTCAGTGAAGGCACTTCTACAGGGCTCGAAGGCATTGACACAAAGACCTAAAACACTAAAATAAGAAACTTAGGTGCTAAAACATAGACCCTAAGCATTAACAAAGATATCATAGGTGTTGAAGGATCCTGTAAAACCAAGTTCGATAAAACACAGTCAAAAGTACTAACAGAGGAGATTGAGGCACTACTATATCTGTCAAAGGCACTAACAGAAGACACGAAGGCACTACCCTATTTTCTACAAAGGAGACATAGAATTTCTTCCACAAAACATTAAATTCAGGGACATTTAGGTCCCACCGAGCGTGTCAAATGAAGATACATAAATGTGGGAGACAAAAAAATACAAAGCAAATAAAAATAATGATTATACCTTCAAATCTCCTCCATCCAAGTCTCCTTGATAAGGTGGGGGAAGAAGCATGTACCCAATGCAAAATCCTATCTTTACCCAATAAAACATAATGTGGATTACTCAATATAATACTAGCATAGTGAGGGCAAGGATTTGAACTCAATTGGATATGGAATTGGCTATGAATATGAGGAATTTTGGAGCATTACAATGGTATAATAAACTTTCATTATGTTTTTAATGGCTTGGGAGAGGCTCCTATTTATAGATTTTTGAGGATTTTAGATCAATGGTGGAGGTATGAAAGTGAGATCCAAGGGTGGAGATTGCATGGTGAAATCAAGAGTCAAGATCCCATCAACAAAGATGGAGGGCTCTCAATATTTTAGAATTTAAAATTCTTCTTTGGAAAGGCTTTGCATTAATGAAGATAAAGCAATGAGCATTAATTAAAAATTTATTTTAATGGGTGAATGGGATGAGAAATGACAAGTGCATGGATTTGGAAAGGTGAGGCAAATACATGTGTGAGCTTTATTATTTAAATAATGCTCTTTCATGAATTTGACAATATGAAATGGAGACACATGTGACTCCTCTTAATTAAATAATGTTAATTATTTAATCAAGTGTGTGGAGATGAGATAATGAGGGTTTGGGCTAGTTAATTAAGTGATTAACTTAATTAATGTGGCTGGTGGAAATTAGGAGATATGTTAATTAAAGGTTTAAATTAATTAAGAGTTTACTTAATTAATTTGGGTCTAGGGGCTAAGTAGAGTCTAATATTTAATTAAATAAATGTAGTTTAATTATTTTGGATTAGTGGCAATATAAAACAATCAATTAAATAAATTGTGATATTTATTTAATCAATTATGACAATAGTTAGGAGGGAGTAATTAATTAAATATGGCATATTTAATTAATTAGGGATAAGTGACTATGAGGGATGGATAAATTAATTAAATAAAATCAAATATATTGATTTTATTTAATTAATTATAAGAAGGTGGACCCATTCACCATGTGACACTTGTTAAACATACCTTTCATATAAACTTTAAAAAAAAAATCTTTCCCTCAAATAAATAAATTTAAAAATATAACAAAAATAATTAAACTAAAAGACAATCCCGACAACCCCTTCCTCGCATTTTCAAGTCAACATTTTGAAAGTAGAGAGAGAATAAGAATTATCTCCCTCGAGCTTTAATTAATCATTCTAGGCAACCTCCTGGAAATACAAGGAAAAAAGTTTTGTTATTGTGTCGTCCAGAGAACCAAGGAGTTGACCATTAGGCTTTCCTTGTTGCTTTGATGAAATCCAATCCCCCTCTAGGTTTTAACTAATCTGTAGTCGTTCTGTATTTTCTGGTTTTTGAGTTCAATCTCCCATTCATGGCTTCATCCAGCTCATCGCATCAATGAACTTTAGAAGAGGATGCTCTCACTGGGTTTGGACATCAGCCCCAAGCGTGGGATTCTCTCAATCTTCCAAACTGTGGGATGTTTTCATTAACCACCGAGGCCCCGATGTCAAAAAAAACCCTAGCTCTTCAGCTTTATAAATCTCTTGAGAATTTGGGAGTCCGAGCATTTCTTGATTGTGAAGAGATGGAACTAGGGGATCTCTTTCCATCTACAATTCAGAATGCCATCTGCTTCGCGTTAGTTCAAATTGCCATATTTTCTAAGGGGTATGCTGAGTCTGTTTGGTGTTTGGCCGAGCTTGATCTAATGTTACAGAGTAAGAAAAAAATCATTCCAATATTCTATGATGTGGCACCTTCGGACCTCCGCTACATAGAAACGGGAGCGTATGCTAATTCATTCAGCAAATACAAAGAAAAGGCCAGGCATCTGGACAAGCTTGACAAGTGGAAGGAAACCAACCATAAGGTTTCATTTATCACTGGCTATGAGTTCGGCCATCCTGGCAGGTAAGACTTCGTGTATGACTATTTTTGTTAAAATGTTTTCTAACAAAATTCAAGAGTTTTAGCATAGCCTAAACAAACTTCAACATGATGAAATATTTATCTTCTTATGCAAATTTTCAGTGATCTTGAGAAGCTGTGTGAAAAAGTTGTGTTTGTTGTCCAAAGAGAGTTGCAAAAGACAAGGCCATTGGATATTGCGAAGTATCCGGTAGGAATTAATGAAATCCTTCGGGATTTTGAAAGGACATGCTGGCAGGAGACGAAATGGACAAGAAAAATCATTGGCGTCTATGGGCTGGGCGGCTCTGGGAAGACCACTTTGGCCAAATCATTCTTTAACCGCATCCATTCAGAATATAGTGAATCGTCTTTCCTGTACGAAGTGCGAGAAACATCTAACAATGGTAAATTGACTTCTTTGCAAAGCAAACTTCTCAAGGATCTGGTGCACGAAGATCGTACGTTTTATAGCATACCTGAAGGATCGAGCTATCTCACGTCTCGTCTAGGAAGGGGCCCTCTTCTGAGCTTCCTAATTTGTATAGATGATATCGATCATCCTAAGCAGTTAGATGCTCTGGTAGGATGGGCCGGTGGGGACAATACTACTAGTAGTTTGATTATTGTGACAAGCCGTGACGAGAGGGTTCTAATACAAGCAGAAGTTAGTGCTCGTTATAGGATGAATGAAATGTCAGTCAGTCAAAGCACAGAGCTCTTTTGTTGGCACGCCTTCCACCAACCATATTCGTCCAGGGGATATGAGGATTTGGTGAAGAGTTTTGTGAAAGAGTGTGGGGGTTTGCCTCTGTCTCTGCAGGTGTTGGGTGGACTTGTTTTTGATATTGCTGGGCCTAGCGAGAGATATTGGAAAATAGTATTGAATAAAGTGAGGAAAACTCTACCCCATGATATAGAACATAAGCTTATGATAAGCGTTGATGCACTGGATGATGAGCAAAAGCAGATATTTATAGACATTGCATGCTTTTTTGTCCATAGATCTAGTCATATGGCGACAAGAATATGGGAAGGAACTGGATGGAGCACTGAGCACACCCTCCAGACCTTAATAGAAAAATGCCTTGTTGAGGTGTACATAGGAAGTAATTATTGGAGTGGATTTGACTCCCAGAGCATTCCTCTTTTGAGAATGCATGATCACATCCGTGATCTCGGAAGAAAAATTGTAGATAAAATGAGCAGTCCTTGCCGACTGTGGCATCCCAAACATCTTCGTTCTCAAGTGTGCTTGTCTTAAGCTCTTGTTTACCTTACAATATTAAAATTTTAGTGTCCGGGTAGCTTAAAACTATTTCTGTCTCTAATAGGAGCATAAATTTCACATTCATCTTTACATGCAGGAAGTAGAGGGATTCCAGAGCATCCTTGCAGAAAGTGCTGATCATAGTTTTCGGTGTCTGAATTCCATTTTTGATGTGTCCACGACTTTTGAATTCAGATATTTTTTAGGGAATTCTAATGATTTTGATGACAGATCAACTTCCTTGTTGTGGCTTGAGCTTGACTTGAGTTTGATGGGAATGCTGGATGAACTTGAAAATCAGGAAGAAAAACACATGAGCAGTGTGCCTTCACCATGTACTATTCCTTCTTGGATTCCTCTTCAAAGTTTGCAGTATTTAAAAATTTCTAATGGACGTCTCGGAAGATTGTGGGCACAGGTAATATGTTCTTCTATTCAAAACTAAGTCTTGGTTAATGACGGGAGATGCATTCTGAAACAGTAATTTCATAAAAAGACTATATAGAGTTGATAAATAACTAATTCAAACAAATTACTTTGAAATTTCAGGCCCCTTTCCAGCTGAAAGAGCTTGTGCTTGATGGAACAATCTTGGAAGAGTTTCCAGATTCATTGGGAATGTTAATTCATTTGGAAGATCTGGTTGTAAGAGGAAGAGCAGAATGGAACGGAACAGAATGGAATAATCCAATGCAAATTGATGGGAGGTCCTTCTCAGATTCCCTTACGAAGCTCACCAATCTTAGAAGTTTGGAATTGAGGGATTTGACATTAAGTGGACAATTGACTTTAAATAATAACAGGAAGTCCACTACTCTTGCGAGTCCAGTTGTCAGCCTTCAAAGGATAGATATTAAGTGATGTAAAACTTCTATCTAAAGTGATACTTAGTGCAGAGTACCTTTGTAGCCTCAAATCTCTCCACCTTGAGTCCATGGAAAATTTAATTGAAGTGAGTTTAGGATAGGAAGCCACACGGAATTGCCTTGGCTCGGCAACCGATGCAAAATCGAACACAGAGGAATATTCAGAAGCAGAAGAGTTGTCAAGTTTTGCATGTGAAAACTACTTAGAGAGGATCATCATTGAGGGATGTTGGGCGCTGCAGAAGATCGCAGGTATTGAGAAGCTAGAAGGATTGAAATATGTCCAGATATCAACTAGCACTGTAGCTCTATCTAGATGCATAGGCGTTTGGCAGGTATTGCACTCTTTTTATAGAATTAAAGTGTAAATAATCCAAGTGTAGTATTCCAATGTAAAGGATGTTTTAGTGTAAGAATCAATTTTTTTAATTCTTTAGTACTGATTATTTGAGTGTGAATCCCAGTCCAACATAAATAATCAGTGCATTGAATCGAAGGGACATGTTGCTTAAGCCCCTGCACTTTTAATAGAATAACATGAATTTATTATCTACTAAATGAACCTTATATTTTCTTCCCTGCTGATGACCCCATATATTGAGTATAAATAGGGTTTTGAGTGGACTGCTCTTTTTAACAGATTATTTTTTATTAGAATAAGTATTTATTAATGAGCTAAATTATCTGGTGTAATTCAGAGATTGCCGTCACAAGGTGCTAGCATAATTTGGAATCCAGCTATTGAAAATTTGCAATATTTTGAAATTTGGAAAGCTTTTCACAGATTTGTCTTAGAAAGGTACAGTGAGGAAGATGGCACAGTTACTCAAATTCCTAGTGACTGCATGGATGAAATAGCCCTTCCCCTAACAGCGCAACCATGTGCCATTCTCATAGTTATGTTGATAACAAGCTATTGTCATGGGGAAGATTGTCAAAAAGTTTTAAAGATGCCTTTATTGGACGGGATGGTGAGCTGTATTGGAGGAGGATTGAATATAGTTACAATTGTAGTTACTGATGAAAAAATCAACAAGATGCTTTGTGGAGTGTGCAATTGGATTCCTATGGTGACACATGGCAAAGTGATGAGAGGTTTCATTATAACCATCAACCAAATTGCAGAATTGAAGAGGTTTCATGACTAGAGTATTCTTAAAGAGAAAATAAATTCTATTATATATGATGTAGAGTGACCGGGGCGAAAGAGAATTCATAGAATTCTGCTGTAATTTGTTTAAAAATAAAGATTAAATATTTTCATTACGTTTTTTGTTAGTAATTGTTTTAATATATTTGAAAATTAATTAATGTTTTAGTAGTATGACTAGTATAGATATCTTAAAAATGTTGGATTTGTTTTTTAATGGGTGTACATTCAGTCAAATCTACTAAGTACCATTCCACCCTCATCCCTTATAGTGTCAAGGTCCTTACAATCAATAAGATTTGATCCTAATAAGCTCATTCAAAACCTTTCAACTTCAACAATATACCAAGGACCCTTTGACATTTACTTAAGACTTATTTTATTTTTGAATCTATTTTATTTATTAAGACATGTACACATAAATTTTAATTTTTAATTAAGAACTATTTTATTTTTATTTTTATTTATATTGGACAAAATTTATTTTATTTTAATTGGAAATTTGTTTTATGGAATAAATCATAGAAACCATGTCCAAATTTTCAAAAAGTTATTATTATTTATTTATTTATTTACTTTTAACTTTTACTTGAAAGATTTATTTTGTTTTAAAACTATTTTATTTATTAAGACATGTACACATAAATTTTAATTTCTAATTAAGAACTATTTTATTTTATTTATATTGGACAAAAATTATTTTATTTTAATTGGAAAGCTATTAAATTATCCAATAAATCACAGAAACTATGTCCAAATTTTCAAAAAGTTATTATTTATTTATTTTTAACTTTTACTTGAAGAACTATTTTATTTTCTATATAACTATAATTTTTAATATCTATCTAAAGTACTTAATAGCTTAAATAAATAGATAAGACAAGACAACACTATTTATTTTAACACTTATTTATTTTATTTTCTATATAACTATAATTTTTAATATCGATCTAAATTACCTAATAGATTCATTAACAATAGGTAAATACATAGATAAGTAAAAACATAGACACTATTTCAAGCAGAAAAAACATGTGTCTATTTTGGAGCTTACCCCAGATATAACCCCTTATGCTATCAATAATATGGCCCACCCTAAAATCTCAGCCCCCTTTGAATCCGGCTAAAATCAAACCCTCAATTAAGACCCCTAGTTCTACTTCTCGGAGGGAGGCTACTATGGGACTTTGCACCCTCAAAAATATTCTCTATGACTTAGGAAGCTAGGAAGGTGCTTATTAAGAGAAGATTAGAAAAGTATCTAAAAAATTCAAAAGCTAAGAAGCCTAAAAGGAATATTGTTTAGTATGTTGAGGAAGATAGCAAGTTTGTTGGGGAGGTGATGTTTATTCCCAAGGAGAAGCAACAAATGGTCAAGGAATATGCTTTGGGTGAAAATGAGACTGTTGATCTTTAGAAAGAGATTGTTATGGAAGTTTAGGGGGGTGATGAGTATTGGTGAACATAAGGTTAGGGTGCTAAGCATTAGGAGGTCCAATAGAATTATTGGACTTCATACCCTAATCTCAAAGACATGGATGCTTCTAGTGACTCACTGTAAGATGAGGTTATGGATATTTCAGATGTGAACTGGAATGTGACTCCTGAGATTGACAAAGTTGGTAGCCTGTTTGAGGAGATGAACTCCCCTTACTCAAAATCTGAAGATGTTCCTATTCCAGAGTCTATACCTATTCAGAAGGATTGTTCTAAATATGATCAAACTACTATGGAGGTTGTTGAACTCAAATCCAAGGTTGTTGTCTTGGAAGGAAACTTGAAAGTTATGGCAAGATTCAATATTAAAGTTATGTATAGATCAGCCACTACTTTGTCTATCTTGCAAGATCTTGAGCTCAAGAGGCATGGCCTTGACTCGAATACTATTTTCAACTATGAAGACATGTATAAGTTTCTTTTAGATGATTGGAGACAGTTGTTCTTTTAGATTATGTGCCTTTCTTCTTTATATTTTTTTTGTTGTGGTTTTGATTAAGACTCTAAACTGTTTAATGGTTAAGAATTGTTAGTGTGTTGTCGTTGTGTTGTTTGTGGCCTATTTTTCTCTACCCTTGGGAATTTTTTTGTAAATGGATCAGCACCATGGTTTGTTGCTTATCTTAATAAAAAAACATTTATTCAATTACTCAAACTAAAACTATACAGTTATAGTTACTAATGTTGCCAACATAAAACTATACAATTACTAATATTGCTAACATAATAAAAAGTAATATATAAGCATAGAATTACCAAAAAAATTGAATGTCGGCGTATTATGAGAAAATCTTAGTTTTGTTTTTACATTGAAAAGTGTATAAATATTATATATGTATAACTTACTATTTAATAGTTTTGGTTTTCTTAAATATGTATCTATGTTGTGTTTTGATTCTTTATGTAAACAGTGAGGATATGAGGCTATGTACCTTGCTAGTATTTGATATTCACTTTTGAGTAAACTACTATAAGGTTATCATAGATATGGGTTTTCCAATATTATTTGAAAATTGGTTTTCTTGATTATATTTTAATAATTTGGGTAAACTATACATTTAAAATATTACAATATCATGTGTCATGACTAGCTCATTCTTGATTCCAATACTATCAAGACAATAATAAAACAACTAGCAACAACATTCATAGAATGAGTATTATAATTGTATACACCTAAAAATGACACGACTAAATAAATGTTCTTAATATTTATTCCATCTAAATTCCTCTATCAATAAATAAATAAATAAATGTATTTATTCGATTCATATTTCCTCTAAGTTAATTAAATATCAAAATATTTAATTACATATTCCAAAGTCAAAATTAAATAAAATCTTTTATTTAATTTATTTCTTCCAAACAATTAAATAATTTCTAATTATTTAATTAAGTTGTTCATTTCTCCAAATTTAAATAAATAAATTAAATTTATTTAAATCCTCTCACTCTCCAAAAATTAAATATAATTAAATATTTTATTTATTCTTCCAAAATCATGTGCAAGTAAATTAAATAAATTTATTTATTTAATTTCCTTTCTTATCTTCCAAATCTTCTAAAAATAAATTGAATAAATTTATTTATTTAATTTTCTTTCTTATCTTCCAAATCTTCTAAAAATAAATTAAATAAATTTATTTATTTAATTTGCTTTCTTATATTCAATATCTTCTAAAAATAAATTCTTCTTGTCATGCAAAAGCAAAAGCTGAGTTAAAGCATCTTTAAAGCAACTTTGCTCTTAAATTAGAAAAATAAATTCTAATTTAAGAAAATGAAAACTCATCATCATCAAGAAAGCATTTAACTCAACAAGGCATCTTTTTGAATGACACATGTCATTCTTCTATTTGTGCATGTTCTCTCAAACATCCTCCTCCGTCGATCTTCTCATTTCTTCTCAACCGTTGATCTTCTCTCACACAACTCTATAAATATAACCCTCTTCTTCTTCATTTTATATCCATTGTTTGAGCAAACTTATGTTGTAGAAACACAAGCACGCCTTTGGCACCCCTACCATCACCAATAACACACCATTCATTATCTATCCACATTTGTGTTGAAGCTCATCTTCAACACATCAAATATCATAGCCATTCTATTCTTGTCATCTTCAACAAGCAAGGGAGCATACGCTTCTAAAGGCTTCATCATCATTATCAAGATCAAGAACAGATAGGCAAGCAATGGAAAACGTAAGGTAAAGGTTGTAAGTATCACTTGTGTTATTTTAAATCTCCTTTTCCTTCAGATTTCATTGATGTTTGGGTTTATTATTGTTATTGATTAATCCACAGTTTTACTCTCACAATAATAATAAAACATGTCTCTTGGAATAAATTTTGGCTAAGTTGCCTACCAACTAAATATCACAAATTTAGAACTACTATAGATATTAATCTTGAGTTTTTTAAATATATGTAAATTGTAGTCATGGGGACTACTCCCTTTATATTATATTTTAACTAAAATTCAATGAAGTTTAACAATATTGCTCAGCCTGTATGCATGAGCTACAACAAAAATAGGGTAGAGCCAAAATCCCTATTAATACCACCATCCATAATGATATCGTTCCATCTACACTACTAAACCTATCCATGCTACTACTAAGGTAAACAAAAAATCCCTATTTAAAATCTTCTATCTATTCCCCAGGTTATAAGAAAATCCATGTGACACAAAGTATCCATACTTATCTTATTAGGTGTTGTTGTTCCCTACGTACAAGTTGTTGAGGAGATCCTACAACCCATCATCCTCTACATCCAAACCTACCAGTTTCTTCAGAAATTGCACTCCCCGAGCCACCTTCTTCCTCCTTGCAATGATCTTCTCTACTTTTGTGTCTGCTACAAATGGAAACTAAATTGACTAATTCTTCTATTTGGTTAATTCCATGGAATTCCTCTAGTAAGGGGATACCAATCCAAATTCTTGTAATTCCAAAATATTCTCTGAATCCCTGTCTAAAATCTGCCTCCACAAACATTTCCATTAGCACCTAAATCAATTTTTTATCGTCCCTAAGGTCTAATAACACTACCATGAACATTGAGGCCAAGTCATTGTTCACCCTATACCTATTTTTGCTTATCATGAAATCTTCCCCTAAAACCCAGTCTATGGCATATAGAACTACACCACAGTTTAGTTAAACACCTTACTCATTCTATTTTTTGTCATCTCCCCCAAAAAAGACATTTGCCTCTTCCTTCTCAACAACCTGATAGGAGTCTCCATTATCGCAATCAACCATCTATGTGGGTGATAAGCATTGGCTATAATAATTGTTATAATCCCTTTCCATTCTGGAAAATGATTAAGCCTCCTTAGATCCATCTCACCTTGCATGATTCACTAGCCTTGCCTTGCAACTTTGATGTAAAATGATGTCCTCTCTATCTTATATCTTCATCATTATTTGGCACTTCCCACATTAAATTTATGATAGAGTCTATAGCTTTGTTTGCCAATTTATCTGCTTCTCCATTGGCCTTGCAGTAGATGTGATTAACCAATAAACCATCAAAATTATCATTGAACCCCAATTCCTCATTTAATATGATTTGTAATTTCCAATTTAGAATTCTTTTATTCCTAATTGCATTAAGAACAATGTGGGAGTCCCCCTCCACCATCACCTTTTTCAGTTTGAGATTTTGACACATCTATAGACCTAATAATAAAGCTTAGAGTTCTACTTCATTATTAGATCTAAATAAAAGTTTTTTTCCACTTTCCCAAGCACCACTCCATTCTAATCTCTCACTATACAGCTTGCCTTATAAGTTCTAGTGTTACCCTTGGATGTTCCATCAAAATTCATCTTAACCCATCCTTCAATCATGGGGATTCATTTAGCCTCTAATCTTTTCCTTCAAGCCTCAACACCTTTACTCCCATTAATGGGAGGTATTTTCAGCCCATTCCATCTTCTTCTCATCCTATCATCTTCTGTGAGGACTTCCTTCTTCACCCCTTCCATTAACTGCTATTGACTATTTCAATGATTGCTACTTCAACCTTGTTCTTGAAAGTTTCAAGCTCCATACCTTTCTCTTGGAATATGCTTCTATTCCTTTCCTTCCACAATTCCCAAACCAATAGAGATGAACTTGTTATCGAAATACTTGCATAAACTACAAACTATTTAGTAATTGGCCAAAATTTGAACAGATTAATAATGTCATTTGGGAGAGAAACAAACCATCCTAATTTGGCATAGAACCATCGCTAGCACTCCTGAGAAAACTAGCATTGTAGAAGTAAATGATATGCATCTTCACTCTCCCTCCAAAACAAAACACATCTAGAGGGGCCTTTGAAACCTAATTTCTTAAAATGGTCTCCTGTCAGTATTCTTAAAGCCCGTACTTTGGGGATACATACCTTGTTCCAACACAAGTGGACATGAATATCCAAGTTTTCCTGTTCCCCATCTTCCACTACTTATCCTATTGTGGCATTATAATTCTTGTTCATTGAGCAATTTCAACACAATCTATCCCTTCTTGCTAACATATTAATTCTTTGACTAAACAAAATCTCCTTCAAGTTTTTGGCCTCATTGTTTTGTATTTCTATGTTGTCCACCTTCTACGAATTCCACTAGACCATCCCATTAGATTTTCTTATTTGTACATAGTCCGCAACCTTTGATTCCCAAATATTTGTTAAAACCTACCATGCTACTAGTCACTCATCACCAATAACTGGATGACCCATCCATGAGTCTTCCCAAAAGGAATTAGTTATTCCATCTCCAATCTCCCAAGTCAAGTGATCTATTATGATCCATCTATAGGACATCAAAAAGTTCCAGAGTTTAGATCCTTTCACTAGATTTGTCGTTGTGAAAATTCTATCATCCTCAACATTGTCCATGCATTTGTTTCTTAAAATCCTCACCCACTTGAATTCTAGTTTCAAATATATGGACCACAACAACTTCACCCAAGTACATTATTTTACACTAACTAATTCCTCAAAGCTACTCCTCCAACCACTTTTGGTTTGCAAACTTTGTCCCATGCTATTTAAGTGGAATTTTCCTATCTTCTGAGGTTCCTTTCCAAAAGAAGGTCATCATTTTCTAGTAAATTTTATTGTTTATTTTTCTCAAAAGTCTTAAATAGGAAAGGAGGAAGATGGGAGTTTTAGAAATGATAGCCTTCAACATTAGAATTCATTCTACCCAAGATAACCATATTCCTTTCTAGGATGACATTTTATCATAAATTTGCTCTAGTATAGGAATCCATAATTTTGACCAATTATGCTATCGAACAAGGGGAAGCCCAAATACTTACTTGGAAAGGACCCTTTCTTGAAATTCATGATTCTCAATATCTCCCTTTGTCTATTTGGATTGATTGAAAAGAAGAAGATTTTAGACTTCAATGAATTGACCCATTCTCCCAAAGCCCATGAGTAAGTGTCCAATACCTTCTTCATACTTCTTGTCTCTTCCCTTTTTGTTGCTCCATATAACATGGTGTCATCGACAAATTGTTGATGTGACAATGGGTCTACATTCCTTGTTATTTTTATACATACTTGCATATTTAAACATACCTAACCCAAGCATCATCTAAGAATATTGGAAAATTCATTCACGTATCCAAATTCTTCTCATGTAGAGCAATATATTCTTCTTTCAATTCAAAATTATCATTTGTCAACTCATCCAAGTATATTTTCCCTAACTTCATATGATCGTATTCTTCCAAGTTAGCGTCTATGTATGCCCTAATGTCTTCAGTGTGCATAACTCCATGCGGAACCTTAGAAAATGCACCATCCGGATTAGTTTCTAGGGATTTGAATAGATGTTTCTTAAATTTGGGTTAGGGCCTCTTGGTAATCTCTACTACTTGAGGAGTAGACATCTTTACTGACTCAACACATAAAATTTTCAAGAGAGGGAGAGTTGTAAATATGCTTTGTTTCCAGTTAGGGTTTCTTTGCACCAATCACTGAATACTTGAATATGCCTTAGCTTCACTTCTTATATCTCCTTAGACACTTAAGGGTTTGAATGCAATGTATTTCCTTTCAAATGAATTCCATTTTAATAACCCTTTTTCATCAATACCTAATTGTCATAAATGCTAACTCAAAAAGCTATCAAACTCTTATTCTGCCATCTACACTCAGTCTAAATTGCTCTGCAATCTACCACATTAGATTCTTTTCTACCGAAATCTTCTTCAAAATCTCTTTTATGTTGTTTTCTATCTTATACCTTCGTGTTGAATGTCAGCACCACTCTTCTGACTGGGGAACAAGATTTTTCATTTAATCTCCCCCTAAGCCAGAGCTCCCAATTTACTTCCTAGAGGAAGTACCTACACCAAAGTCTAGTGCAGACTCATCCTTGACTTCATGTACTTCCTTCTTAACCCAAATTTTGTTCATGTCCTTCTTGATCTGTACCAGATCTGCCTTTTGTACCAGTTTCTTCATCTCTGCCTGATTATCTTTCTTCATATTCTTGCTTCTAAAGAATATTGCAATTGAAGCATACATCATTTCTCTAACCATTGTTCCTTCCATTCATCCTTGATCTACATTGGTTAGCCTTGTGTCCAAATCTATTGCATGCAAAGCAATTCCCATTGAAAGATTGAGAATTCCTTCCATTATTATAGTTGTTCCTTATCTGACTTCTGCATTCACTAGCTCTATGACTAAACCTCTTGCATATAAAGCAGTTACCTTTGAAAGTTTGAGCATTCCTTCCATTGTTGTAACTATTCCTTATTTGGATTCTACATTCATTAGCTTTATGACCTATTTTATTACAAGTGAAGCATTGACTAGAGAATGATGGAATATTTGGATTCACTTTTCTCCTACATTGAGTAGCCTTATGACCAAACTTATTGCATGCATTACAGTAGCCATTGAAAGAAGGGTACCTTTGAGCATTTGGTTGCCTGACCGATGGTCTTGTAGGTTCGGTCCTCTGATTCTGGATCTGTTTGTCTTTGTCCTTCTTGATCTCAACATTCTTTTCTTAACCATCTTTAGAACTTTCACCTTTCTCAAATCCCAAGACTTCTTTGTCATTAGGATTCTTCTGACTTACAATTATTCTATCAAGTTTAGCAGCACCTACTCTGAATTTATCTTCTTGAATCCATGTCTATTTTAGATCATCTTTCAGATCCATAACTTCTTGTTCAATCCTTGTACATTCTTTAGACTTGCCTTTTATTATTTCATTTAGGCTTTCTTTAGCTTTTGCTCATTCTACAACTTCTACTTTTAGATCATTCAAGGTTTCATTTGTCGATATCAAATGTTCACTAACCTCCTTATATTTTTCTTTGAACCTCTTGACTTTCTCCCTTAATTTTTTGATGCACTTATCTGCTTCCTTGACATTATCTTTCAGATCCTTGTTTTCTATTTCAACCTTTTCAAGATCTTCAAGGGCAGCCTTAAGTTCCTCTTCATCGACAAGCATGCAATCTTATTATACAGTTTCAATTGAATCAATTTCTTTAGGAGGAGTAGAATACTTTTTACCTACCATGTGTTCAATATGGACAAGATCTTCCTCAAGCTGTTAGACTTCTTCCAAGGAACCAGGCTCTAATACTAATTGTTCAACACCTAGAATACTAAGAGGGAGGTGAATCAGTATTATATTAAACCTTTTACTTATTAAACTAGTAGTCCATTTGACACAAATTAAAAAAAAACAAATTAAACATAGAAGAAGCAACCACAAAGCATCACACATGAACACCAAGATTTTTATGTGGAAAACCCATGGTGAGTGTTAGCTCACAATAATTATGTAATATCAATACCAAATTACAAGAGGATCACTACCTTATGGCTCACTGCCCAAATAAATGCTCACTACAAGAAAGGCTCACTGCCTAGAGAAAGAAATAAGGAAATAAGGATGGCTCATTGTCAAGTTGAACTTCTTTGATTGCATCTACACATGCATGATGACAACTCCAATGAAGCACAAAAATTTTGTCTCGAAACTCATCATCTTTGACTACTCTATTTCACTATTCTGTTCTTACATGGGAACAAGATCTCCCTTCTTCTGCTCTTATCACCTTCACAAAGTCACAATCTTTTGCATGTCATATGTACACCTTCATATTCACACACATATTCACCAAAGACTAAATTGGGTCTCATATATATATATATATATATATATATATATCCACAACACTTAGAATATTCATATTGGATTGGCCTAATTAGATGAAGCTTGTAGTCAAACAATTTGTAACTTGTCAGCCAAATCCAGTCACTAAAATGTATAGCTGACCCAAACCATGCTTTAATCACATTCTCATATGTCAGCTTCAACTATAGAACCCATTAGAATAAGGTGCCAATCAATAGAACTTACCGTACACAAATCAAATTATCATGTCAGCCTCAAACATAGACTATTACTGACTCAGTCTATCTGTCAAACTATAACTTTCACTACGGACCACAAGACTTTCTCAAAATCATATCCAAGACTCCTTAGACATCAAAGATCATACCTTCAAAACTGTAGAACATAATATTAACATGTGGCATAAGGAAGATTGTTGAAACATAGACTTTGTCATAGCTAGTCACTGTCAAATCATGTAGTGATGCTTAGTAGCTTATAACTATCTTTTTAGTGGACCTCAGACTTTGTAATTCTAGATTTAGACACTTCATACAAGTGTTTACAATACCTCAAAACTACATATCTAAATATCTAACACTGGAGCAATGCGGACCAAAATAAATGAGTGTTCTATTCTGATTACCTCTATTCTCTATAGTGTTGGACTTAGGCTACTTGAAGATATGCTTTCGATACATATCAAAAGCTGAAATCATAGATATAGGATCTTGTAAGGACTCCAAAAGACACACCAAAACCACATGATTAGGTCTTCAACTGTGGACGAATGCCAATCCAAACATTGTCTCTCTATTGTTGTCTCTATACACTACCAGCACTTAGCCAAAATGATGAAGTCTTCTTCACTGGACCAAAATCTCTATTCCAACCTTGTTTCTTTTATTGTTGCCATCAATGACAACATCATCAAACATCATGCACAAACAATCTTCACCATACTAGCACTGTCTCTCTCAATGATGTTTGCCAAGTTGCCAACAAATTTATTCTGGTCTTCTTTCACCAATTTAGGAATGCTTTGAAACAGTTTTTCTGAAAAACTAAATTTGAGCCCTCCCAATTATTCAGCAATTTTCTAGAAACAAACTGCTTCTTCTCTAATGGATTCTTCTTTATCTACAAAAGATCCATCCTCCTTATTTATCTTGACTATTTTGTTCTTTATTCTTCTGATTTTGACTGAATTATGAAAGAATTTTGAACTTTTATCTCCTTCCTTTAGCCAAACTTCTCTAGATTTTTACCTCCAAAATATTTTCTTTCTTGCCCAAATTTCTGAATAATCACTAAGTAATTCTTTCTCTTTGTTGTAGCTATTAGCATCCATACCATTGGCAAAAAATTCCTCATTGAAAACTTTCAAATCTCCTTCTAATCTCTTTTTTTCCTCAAATATATCCTTAAACATTTCCTTATTCCATCTCTTAATGTTTTCTTTAACATTTATAAGTTTTCTAAAAAGAGAAAACATCTTTGAGCCTTTCAGTTCCTTCTCTTTCCACCAATCCTCTACTTTCCCCAAAAAATCTGGGTCTCTAAACCACATGTTCTCAAATTTAAAAGGACTCCTTACTGGTTTTTTTCCTCCAAGATGTCTAAATGAATAAAAAAATGATCTAAGCTAGAGCAAGGAATCAAACTACTTATACAGTCATATTGCAAGACTCCCAAATCCCCTTTCCATAGGAATCTATCCAATTTCTTAGCAATATTACTGAAGCCCAAACGATGGTTGGTCTATGTATATTTTCCATTCTTCATGGGAATATCCAACAAGTTATTTCTACTTACAAACTCTATGAAATCCAACTAAGATTGAACCTTTTTCTTAACCCCTCCCATTTTATCCTCATCTCCCAAAATAGCATTGAAACCGCCCCTATTATTAAATGTTTATCTACAAAAGTTTCTATTAAAATATCTACTTCTATCCAAACTCTCTTCTTTTGCATTGCTAAATTTGGCCTATAAACATTTATCAAGATAAAATTCCAATTAGATTTCATAAGAGTGACTTTGCTTACCAACCAATGTTTTGAACTACATAGAAATTCAACAGTTACATTATCTAGACACCAAAGTGTAGCCAAACCTCTAGAGGCACCATCCGAAGACACATAAACTCCATCACACCTTTTCAGTTTTATTTTCATGATTTCTACTTCTCTATTATCTATTTTTGTTTCTTAGATCATGAAAATATCTGCCCTTGAAATCTCTATCTAGTACTTTATCAAGCACTTTTTGTTAGGGACATTAAGACCCCTAACATTGCAAGATTATATCCTCATGTCTCATTGGGAAGGGGAACTCCCTTCCCTGATCTGAACATCATATTTATTTTCATCTGTCCCTCTGCATCTCCTACATTTAACAATTTCTCCTTATTTGATTTTCTCCCTTTTCTTTTTGATTCCCCAATATCTGGTTTCTCCTTTTTTTTTCTAACTGACTGATCCCTAGTTGTTCTTGAAGAAAATTTTCCTTTTCCTAAGGTATCTCCATTGAAGTTTCTTGAGCCATCTCCCCAACGAATATTATTTCTTGAACACATTTTGTATTTGACTGACTGTCTATAATCCTTTCTACATCTTCTCTCTCCTTATTTTCTTCCTAATCTTCAAACTCCAATATTGGAAACTAATTCATGTTCTCCTCTTCCAATCCATACAGTTATAGGGAAAATTCAAAAGAGTTATTTTCTGGTTTTTCTTAATATCTTCTCTTGTATCATCCTCTGCTTTATCTTTTATTTCAACCCCTTTATCTTCTGGTTCCTCTATCTTTCCTTGCTCTCTAATTTCTCCCTCTTCCTCCTCCTCTAATCCTTCCCTAAAAAGCTCCTTATCTTCTTTTCCTATTTCAACTCTATAGTTTTTTTGCGAGCTTTCTTCTTCAAAAGACTTTGATTGCTCATCTTTTTCTAGGCTATATTCTGACAAAGGCTCTGACGAACCTTCAATTTCAATCTTTTGTTCCCATTCCCCAAACTCTAAAATTAGTTTTGTTCTATTTGGGATAACAACCGCTAGATTGATGTTTACACAAATTCTCACATAGATACCAAAGGCTCCTTTAGTAGTGGAATAATCCAATTTATTGAAATCCCCTGAACTATTTCCAATTTCTTTCAAGATGTTTTCTACCTAGTATTCTGTCAGAATATTATATAACCTCGCCCACATAGGATCTATTTGGATATTGTGATTTAGAGGATCAAAATTTCAGTTCCCAATCTTTCATGTAAAATCCAACTCCATCCATTATCCATGGTCCACCTTGCAAAATGTTATCTTTCTTCCCTTTTGATTTACAAATTACCAAGAAAAAACCCTTAGGGAAATTTCTGACAATAATCTACTCTCCCCATTTGTATTTGCATCGTTTACTTATTCTAACCCATGTACATGCCACAAATTTATCCATTTTATAATGAAATCTTTTTCTTTTAAGGATTTTATGAAGAATCTAAAATTTTGGAATTTGTTAAGTTCAAAAAATTTTGGTCTTTTTTATCCCCTAAAGGTATTCTATTTATACCAGATACAAACTCTGAAATATTATCCTCAGTATTCCTTTCAATCTCTATTTCTTCTAGGGGTTTTTGGAAAAAGAAAATTTCCTTACCTTTTTCTATTCTATTTTGACCTCTTTGTATGACATGCTCCCTATCATCTTGCCCTTTCAGTTGCCGTATAGGGTTTTCTCTGATGGTGTCAGATTGTCATTGATGTCAAAAAGGTCTTGCAGGATCTTGGGTTGATCTTGTAAACATCTGAAGGTCACTAATCAGGAGGTTATACTTCAAAAGATAAGGACTTGCTTCATATGTGTATCTAGTTTTGTGTTCACAAGATCTTGGGTTGATGTTGTTGCTCATGTTAAGGATATCAATTGTGTTTGTGCAAAGTCTTCTTGAATAGATCCTCAAGATTGAGTTACATCAGGATGTCAGTGATATAGGAGTTCAAATGGTTAACATGCATGTTTATATTCAAGCAATGTTGACACAGGTTGATCTTGCCTTACTTGTTAAATTAGGTTGTTTATCGTTGGTGTTACAATGTATGTTTCAATCTATCTTGGTTTGACAAAGTTTACATGCTGCAGTAATACAAGAGCAATGCAGGTTCACATCAAGAGCAATGTAGATCAAGTATTTATAAGAAGGTTTGATACAATATGGAATGATGATACAAGGTGATTTCAGTCAAAATTTATGTCTTGACATTGATGCTAATTTGGCTTAAGGTTGATTGGTTTGATATTGAAAGACTCATATTTATGAGGTCATTTGGTGAAGTCTACTTCTCTGCAACAATGTCTTTTTAACTAAGTGAAATCACAATGAGGGTAAAAGCCACTTAAATGGCAATGTTAAGGGTGTAAGTGACATTGGGCAACCGGCCTTTTCCTCTTCTAAAACCTTTTGCATCAGTCTTCAATGCATGCGATGGGAGGTAAGATCAGTGGTAATGTTTAATTGCATGAAGTGTTCACATTAAGGAAGACCGGCCTCCTTTCTCCTAGCAATACCGGTGGTGAGGGTAATTATTTTTTTTTAAAAAGAACTTTGCATATTTGAATTGTAGTCAATGTACTCCATGGAGCCCGAGCGGGAAAACAAGTCAAAAGTTCTTTTTAACCTATGTGGAGCACGGTTTATATGGGCACGTTTCATGCCTTAAGGAAATCAAATAAAGTTTTATTTAAGCTCGATTTCTATGAAGGAATTTATGGTTTTAAAAAAAAGGAGCATCGACCTTTTTGATGAAAAGCCTTGCATTCTTTTTAAGGAAAGAAATTTAATTAAGATCATCGAATGTTTTGGAGTATTATGAAGCCCGAGGAAAAATCATTAAGATCTCCATTTATTCATGAAAGGCATCATATTTAGAGGAGCTTGGTATATATTTATTAAAGTTTCTAAAATGCCGATCCCGAAGCCTTTTATGGCTTTTGTTTTTTTTTTTTTTGGAAACTTTACTTAAACTCTATGTGGTCGGCCCATATCAATTTTTTTAAATGGTGATTTTTATTTTTGTGGTGATAAAATTGGAAATTATTTTTTTAAGAGATTGACATCATGGAAAGATTTTTTTATGAATGGTTTTTGAAACAAATAAGGTAATTTTCCTTTAAAAGGCAGATTGGATATAGAATTTTTTTGACGACTATTTTTATGGATATTATTATTGAAGAGTGTTAAGAAGATAAAGAGTTTGCTTTGCAGGAATATGTAGAGAATTTGCAAAGAGTTTTTGTGATTGATAAAATTGATTAAAGATTTTCTTTTGATCTAATTGAAATTGAAAAAGGTTTCTGGAGTACACAGAATATGAAGGGTTGGAAGAATTTTTGTAGGTTGTGAACATGGTTGATATGAAGAGATTGAAGGTGCAGAGATTGGAGAATACAAAAAGAATATTCAAGATGAAAATGAAGAGACTTCTTGAAGATGGTCAAAGAGATTTTATTTTCTTCTACAAGGGAAGATTAAAAATATTGTTGTTGAAGACAATAAATATGAAGATTTGCAGAAGATGAATTTGAACAGGTAGATTGAAAAAGTAGAAAAGAATTGAATGTGAAAGGACATATGATATTTAATGACTCTACAAGTGTTTTGATTTGAGGTTGTATGAGTGTGCAGATCAATGATGAAATTTTTTGTTAATACAGATGAATGTATAAAATATGAAAAACCAATTTGTAATGAAAGAGAGATGTTTCCCTAATCAGGTGAATTAGAGGATTGAAATGATGAAATATATGTTGCAGATGAGTTAATTTGAATGGTGCATATCAAATTGAATAGCAATCACTTCTTGCACATGAGATTTTTAGTTCTGATTGATTAAGAGATGCCAGTGAGGCACAATAGTATGCTAGTGAGGCTTGTAGGTCGGTAAGACCATTTGTCAGTGAGACACTTACATCAGCCAGTGAGGCTTGTAAAGATATTTTCAAGGTTAAGCCAGTGAGGCAGTTTTGGAGTGGTTTTTCTACCCCAGGAGGGTTTTCCACTCGTGCAAATTTGTGTTATGTCTCATATTATTTTCATCTGTATGTGTGTATGTTAATACTTTGCTTATAAGGTTTTGCTCTCTTTCTTCATTCTTAGTCTTGTGCATATGTGTTTGATAAATCAATGATATCTTTCTCTCCTTGTGTTTTGAAAGTTAAAGTTTGCAAAAAGATTTGAAAATTTACACAACACTGATTCACCCCCCCTCTCAGTGTTGTCTGGGATTCCTACATTCTCCCTTCCTCAATCCATTGAAATATTGATTACTGATGTATACTCTCCATTCTCTCTCTAGATTTCTACTTTGGATTTCAAAATCTTCTTTGAATCTACTTGAAAAGCCTACATCTCCATACCTTCCTCTTCCTCCTCTCTCCCTAAAAGGTCAACTGTCTCTGATCCTTGATGCCATTCATCCCAACTTCATTGCAACTGACATTTTTTAGCATGGATAGGATGCTTAAATTGTTACACATAGGGTTAGAATAATTTAATAAATGTTGTTGATAATTTATTTAATCAAATTAAATTAAATTGGCCTTGTAATATGACTTTGTTGGAAAATAGTTAAATATTCAAGACGTTCCAAAAACAATAGTCGAACAATAAAGACAAAAGGAAAGGCTATACTAAGGCTACAAGAAACAACAACTACAACAAAAGACTAAACAATATCATAACTAGGCCTAGCAAGTCATATACCCTTGGCCTGAGTGTGGGTCTCAGAAACATGCTTTGAAAGACCTTTCTTCCTTCTTTGGACAATGGTCTAAGAAACTTCATTATCCTCATCTACAAAAACAAGAGATGTAGTCTAGGAGAGACTCTCACCAAAGCCCTAGAAGGGGGTGGCACCTAGGGAGAGGAATGTTTGGCCAGGGAAAGAAACTTTCATTAAGATTCCATGTAAATAGGAGAAGGAGTTCCATCACCAACCATAGAAATGGGATTGGGAACCGAAGTAGCAAAAAAAATCATGAGTGGGGGATGGGCCTCCTTCCCATCATCAGCAAGAGGCTTAAAAGCCTCTGAGATAGAACATCATCACTAATATCCACCATAAGGTGTTCCTGTAGAGAATTCTTCCACCAAGATGAAAAACATGAGACCTTCAAGCTGGGTAGTCTAATGCCAAATGACTCATATCAAAGGACCACTAACAACAAAAGGGGATACCTTCAGAATCCAAAGGCTGACACCAAGAACGATCATCAACTTGCAAAACAACATCTGCTAGGAGTATCATAGAAAAATCCAAATCCACTAATATACAAGCATAGCTAGTGTGAGAGAAGAAAGTATTGGCTTGATCCACCATGATAAAATGACCTTTCGAGCTACCAGTGCCTTTATAGAAAGAGTCACACTAGAAATGAAGAAGCAGATTTGGTAAACAAATCCAAACTAGTAGCTAATTGAAAGATTCATTAGGAGGGTTAAAATTAGAAACCCAAGTCTTTAGCAGAAGTGCATATTGTCCCCAAAACCAAGAGTAACCATCAAAAATAGAATTTTGATCAGAGATTGAATCAAATGCGACTACAAGGAATCCTTTAGCACATCGATAGATTTTAGTTTTCCCATATGTAAGAGGGCCCACCATTGCTTAAAAATCTAGATGTTTAGATCTTGAAGCCATGGCCAGAGTCTATCGAATCTACATACCAATCCCTTCTAAGAAAAAAATCCTCATTTTTTAACATTTCATCCCCTAAAATCACAATAGGAGGAGGTAGAGAAGAAGGTTTCACCTTACTTACAATCATAGGAGTAGCACAATCAGTAGTAGGGACAACCATCTTCTGAGGAGAAAAGACTCCAACACGAACATCGTTAGCAAAAGAGAGGAAGTTTAGATCCATAGAAGAGGAACCCAAAATAGTAGAATGTGCCCCACCAACAACAACAATAGAAACAACTAACCCTATCACAGATGGTGCACTAAGAACAAAAAAAAACCCTATCATAAACAACGCACCAACAATAGAAAAACCATGAAACCTTATTGCAGACGTCACACCAACAACAATAGTATAAGGTCAATAATATGAAAATGCTAAGGTGAGAGTAAATGGGGATGGAGTCACACTAAAGACAAGAGTGTGAACTTATTTCTATATAAATGTATTAGGATATTTTTCTAAGAATGGGCCCAAAACTAAATGAGAATTTATCATGGATATGCAAATTTCATCATTACACATATATAGTCGAATATTCCATGATCCTTATATCAACAAGGTGATGCTATAGTGGAAGCACTCTACTTAAACATCATCTAGTTAATCTAGTTCTACAGTAAAACGCTCAATAGTAATTCTATGCCTCATCCACACCAAAATGAGGTAAATATTTGTCCTATTTTTATTGGCCAAAATTGTTCTTATATTTTTTATCTGGATGATGTTTAAAAATAACCCAGTAGAAGTGGTTCTTTTACTAACATAATGGTTAATTGGTTGTCAATGAACATATTTTCTTACTCACTCTCCCGTCTCCTCTTTTATAATTGAAAAAACCAAAAGATCCCCTTCCTACGAACTTTTGTTAAAAATATCTTTCCTATAAACTTATATAAAAAAATGTCTTTCCCTTATATAAATAACTTTAAAACATAAAAAATAAATAAAACTAAGAGATAATCCACACAACCCTTCCTTGCATTTTCTAGACAACATCTAGGAAGGAAATAGATTAAACAAATTATAATTAATCATTATAGGTAACCTCTTGGAAATAGAGAGAAAAAATAAATTTATTGTGCCGTCGAGAAAACCAAGGAGTTGACCTTCGGGCCTTTATTGTTGCTTTGATGAAATCCAATTCTCCTTTAAGCTTTAACTAATCTGCATTCGTTCTTTATATTCTGGTTTTTGAGTTCTATCTCCTATTTATGGCTTCATCCAGCTCATCACATCAACGAACCGTAGGAGAGGATGCTCTCACTGGGATTGGATATCAGCCCCAGAGCGTAGGATTCTCTCAATCTTCCAAACTCTGGGATGTTTTCATTAACCACCGAGGCCCCGATGTTAAAGAAACCCTGGCTCTTCAGCTTTATAAATCACTTGAGAATTTGGGAATCCGAGCATTTCTTGATCGTGAAGAGATAGAACTAGGAGATTTCTTTCCATCTACCATTCAGAATGCCATCCGCTTCGCGTCAGTTCAAATTGCCATATTTTCTAAGGGATATGCTGACTCTGCTTGGTGTTTGACCGAGCTTGATCTAATGTTACAGAGTAAGAAAAGAATCATTCCAATATTCTATGATGTGACACCTTCGGACCTCCGCCACTTACAAACGGGAGCCTATGCTAATTCGTTCAGCAAACACAAAGAGAAGGCCAGGCATCTGGACAAGCTTCACAACTGGGAAGAAACCCTCCATCTTGTTTCATTAATCACTGGCTACGAATTGGTCCGTCATGATAGGTATGACTTCTTCTGTGACTATTTTTGTTAAAATGTTTTCTCACAAAATTCAGGAGCTTTAGCATAGACTAAAACAAACTTAAATTTGATCTGAAATTGTTATCTTCTTATGCAAATTTTCAGTGATCTTGATAAGCTGTGTGAAAAAGTTGTGTCTGTTGTCCAAAGAGAGTTGCAAAAGGCAAGACCTTTGTATGTTGCGAAGTATCCGGTAGGAGTTAATGAAATCCTTGAGGATTTTGAAAGGACATGCTGGCAGGAGACAGAAAGCACAAGAAGAATCATTGGCATATATGGGCTGGGTGGCTCTGGGAAGACCACTTTGGCCAAATCACTATTTAACCGCATCCGTTCAAAATACACTGAATCGTCTTTCCTGTTCGAAGTGCGAGAAACATCTAACAATGGTCAATTGACTTCTTTGCAAAGCAAGCTTCTCAGAGATCTGGTTCACGAAGATCGCACATTTCATAGTATTCCTGATGGATTAGACTATCTCGGGTCTCGTCTAGGAAGGGGCCATTGTCTGAGCTTCCTAATTTGTATAGATGATATAGATCGCCCTGAGCAGTTAGAGGCTCTAGTAGGATGGGATAGTGGGGACAATGCTACTTGTAGTCTGATTATTGTGACAAGCCGTGATGAGAGGGTTCTAATACAAACAGGAGTTAGTGCTCGTTATAAGATGAAAGAAATGTCTGTCAGTCACAGCACAGAGCTCTTCTGTTGGCACGCCTTACACCAACCGTATCCGTCCAGCGGATATGAAAATTTGGTGAAAAGCTTTGTGAAAGAGTGTGGGGGTTTGCCTCTGTCTCTGCAGGTGTTTGGTGGACTAGTTTTTGATACTGCTGGGCCTAGCCAGAGATATTGGAAAATAGTATTGGATAAAGTACGGAAAACTCTACCCCAAAATATAGAACAGAGGCTTATGATAAGCTTTGATGCACTGGATGCTGAGCAAAAGCAGATATTTATAGACATTGCATGCTTTTTTGTCCATAGATCTAGCCATATGGCAACAAGAATATGGGAAGGAACCGGATGGAGTGCTGAGCATACGCTCCAGAGCTTAATAGATAAATGCCTTGTTGAGATTTACATGGGAAGTAATTATTGGCCTGGATTTGTCTCCAGGAGCATTCCTCTTTTGAGAATGCATGATCACATCCGTGATCTCGGAAGAAAAATTGCAGATGGAATGAGCAGTCCTTGTCGACTGTGGCGTCCCAAACATCTTCGTTCTCAGGTGTGCTTGTCTTAAGTTATTGTTTAAAATATTAAAATTTTAGTGTCCGGGTAACTTAAAACTATTTCTGTTTCTAATCGGAGCATAAGTTTCAAATTCTTCTTTGCATGCAGGAAGTAAAGGGATTCCAGAGTATCCTTGCAGAAAGCGCTTATCATAGTTTTCGGTGTCTCAATTCCATTTTTGATGTGTTCACGACTTCTGAATTCAGATATTTTTTAGGGAATTCTAATGAATTTGATGACCAATCAACTTCTTTGTTGTGGCTTGAGCTTGACTTGAGTTTGATGGGAACGCTGGGTGAACTCGAAAATCATGAAGAAAAGCACATGGACAGTGTGCCCTCACCATGTATTATTCCTTCTTGGATTCCTCTTCAAAGTTTGCAGTATTTAAAAGTTTCTAATGGATATCTCCGAAGATTGTGGGGACAGGTAATTTGTTATTCTAATCAGAATTAAGTCTTGCTTAATGATGGGAAATGCATTCTGAAACAGTAATTTCATAAAAAAAGAAAATTGTAGAGATTTGATAAATAACTATTTCAAACAAATTCATTTGAAATTTCAGGTCCCTTTCCACCTGAAAGAGCTTGTGCTTGACGGAACAATCTTGGAAGAGTTTCCAGATTCATTGGGAATGTTAAGCCATTTAGAAGATCTGGTTGTAATAGGAAGAGCAGAATGGAACGGAACACAATGGGACTACCCAATGCAAATTGATGGGAGATCCTTCTCAGATTCCCTTACAAAACTCACCAATCTTAGAAGTTTGGTACTGAGGGATTTGGCATTAACTGGTGAATTAGCTTTGAATAATAGCAGAGAGTCCACTACTCTTGCGAGTCCAATTGTCAGCCTTCAAAGTATAGATATTAGAGATGTAAAACTTGTATCTAAAGTCATAATTAGTGCAGAGTACCTTCTCAGCCTTAAATCTCTCCACCTTGAGTCCATGCAAAATTTAACTGAAGTAGGTTTAGGATTGGTAGCCACACAGAATTGTCTCGACTCTGCAACCGATGCAAAATCGAACACAGGGGAATATTTCGAGAGAGAAGAGGTGTCAGGTTCTGCACGTCAAAACTGCTTGGAGAGGATCGTCATTGAGGGATGTTGGACGCTGCAAAGGATCGCAGGTATTGAGAAGTTGGAAGGATTGAAATATCTCCTGATATCAGCTAGCAATGTAGCTGTAAGGTCTATGCAGGTATTGCACTCTTCTTATAGAACTATGTTAGTTTTTTAGACAAGAGTTTAAATAGTTTGAATATTAGAGTTAAGGTAATGATTGTTTATGTATAAATAATTTAAGTGTAATGTTCTAATGTATTCAATATAAATAGTTCTAAAGGTGTACCATTCAATTTAATTAGTGCCCAGTCAATATAAATAATCAGTGCATTGATTTCAAATTACAAGCTATTTAAATTTTGCAATTTTAATAGAATAATATAAATTTTATTGATCTGTAATTGTTTCAGGAAAAAATTGTGTAGAGTTTTTTTGCAACAGGTTTCAGATCACATTAATTATCCATCATCAGAAAGAGGATAAAAATGACCTCATATATTGAGCATAAATAATGTTTTTGAGTAGATTACTCTTTCCACAAATTATTTTTTATTAGAATAAATATTTATTAAGGGGCTAAGACAAGATGTTTTGTATAATTCAGAGATTGCCGCCACAGGTTGCTAGTGTAATTTGGAATCCAGCTGTTGAAGCTTTGAGATTTATTAGCAGATTTGACCTCAGAAGTTGCGTTGGGAATGATGGCACAGTCACTCAATTTTTTGCCCAACCCATGAATAAAATAGTGCTTCCCGTGACAGTGCAACCAAGTGCTATTATCATATTTATGTTGATAAGTAGCTTGGCGAAAGATTGTCAAAAAGTTTTAAAGATGCCTTTATTGGACTGGACGGTGAGCTCTATTGCAAAAGGACTAAATGCAGTTACAGTTGTAGTTACTGATGAAGAAAAAATAGAAAAGATGCTTTATGGAGCGTCTGATTGGTTTCCTACGGTGACAGCTGGTAAAGTGGAGAATGGTTTTATAATAACCGTCAACGAAATTCAAAAATTGGAAGACCTATGGAGTATTCTTAAAGGGGAAAGGGTAACAGAGTTCCAAAAGACAAGACCTTTGCATTTTGTTAAGTATCCAGCAGAAATTAGTGAAATCCTTGAGGATATTGAAAGGACACGCTGGCAGGAGACGGGAAGGACAAGAAAAATCATTGGCATCTATGGGCATGGTGGCTCTGGGAAAACCACTTTGGCCAAATCCTTGTTTAACCGCATCCATTCAAAATACACTATATCGTCTTTCCTGTTCGAAGTGCGAGAAACATATAACAATGGTGAACTGACTTCTTTGCAAAGCAAGCTTCTCAGACATCTGGTGAAAGAAGATCGCACCTTTCATAGCATAACTGAAGGATCGAACTATCTAAGGTTTCGTCTAGGAGGAGAACCTCTTCTGAGCTTCCTGATTTGTATAGATGATATAGATCACCCTGAGCAGTTAGAGGCTCTAGTAGGATGGGATATTGGGGACAATTCTACTAGCAGTTTGATTATTGTGACAAGCCGTGATGAGAGGGTTCTAATACAAGCAGGAATTAGAATTTGTTATAAGATGAAAGTGTTAGTAATGAATAACTGAATGAATGTGAGTGTTGGCAGTTAGTTTTAGTATTGTCAATAAAAGTTGTAGCTGTGTCTATTAGTTTTAGTTAGGTGCTAATAAATCATAGTTTGCTATCATGTTTAGTTCCTTGATTATAGTAGTTTGTTGTAATCATCTTCAATGAATAATACACTATTTAATTTTATATGTTTTTCTTCTTTGTATATATATGTATAGGTAGTTAAACTATGCTTCTAGTTTGTTTCTTTTGCTCTATGCAACCTTCTTGTGCATATACAAATATTAGCATTATATGTTATTTGAAAATTGCTTGCACACACACTAAATTCCTCTATAATCTTACCTTTATATTGGGCTTTGGACTTGGCTCATGAGTGCATAACATAAGATAATAAGCATTTGTGTTTATCCTTACTTGTTCCCTTGCAAGAAGCTAACACTCTTGAAACAATCCAATTTGGCCATTGGAAAATAACAAATTTAGCAAACTTTACGATGCTTATTGGATCTTTTGGCACCAAAGTTTGATTTCTAGGTTTTGTTGTCATTATGATCATGATTATTAAATGCTAGTTCTAATTTTTCTTTAGTTTCATAGCTTGTTGCACAACCATCACCATGAAAAATTTCCTTAACAATCCAGCTAAGGTGAAGACTCCTATAAGAACTTGCATTGCAAGTGTGCTGTAATATCTTTCAAGCTTTGATAATACATTGTGCAGGTTATGGAGTGTGGGGTTTTTTTCTCAAAAGGGTTTTTTCCACGTAAATGACGGTGTTATATTTTATTGTTATTCTGTTTATGCTATTTTATGTGTTTTTTGAAATCTCTATAATATTTGAATGGTTAGTTTAGCGAGAGTTTCCGCACACCTTTGCTTCCTTTCAAGTGGTATCAAAGCTTGGCCAATTTTGGTTCTATTTTTTGGGTATAGGGTTTTTTTGAGCTAATCAAGGTCTGAGTGGGAGATTATGTAGAGTATTTCTTATTTTATATTGTAGGATAGTAGAGATGGTGAGCACATCTGGGAAAATTGAGGTAGAAAATTTTTTTGGCATGAATTTTGAAATGTGACATTAAAGATGGAAGATCAGTTGGTTGATCAAAATTTATGGGATGTAGTGGATGATAATGTCTAGAGGCCTACGGGTCCAACTTTGGCTACAAGTTATGATGTAATGGATAGAAAAGATAAAGGTGTCATAAGATTGTGCCTTGTAGACTCAATTCTAATAAATGTTCATGAAGAACCCACTTCAAAGAAGCTATGGATGAAGTCGGGTGAGATATATCAAGCCAAATCTCTAGTTAATAATTTTTCTTAAGGAAGAAGTTGTATTCATTGAGAATGGAAGTTGGATGAATTTCTGAGCATTTCGAAACTTTTAATATGTTGGTGACTTAGTTGACCTTAGTTGGGGTTAAGATGAATGAAGAAGAAAGTTGCCAAACTTTGCTATGTTTGTTGCCAGACTCATGGGATAGGCTAGTCATAGCCATAGGGAGCACTCCACTCACCTTGAAGATGGAGGATGTTGTTGGTTCTCTACTCTCTGAGGAAATGAGAGGGAAAGTCTCTCTAAATGCCAAAGAGGCTTTCAGTGTTCAAGAAAGACAAAAAAAATGAGCTAAGAATGAGAACCAACATGACCGTTCTAAATCCAAGAAAAAGGGGAGATCAAAATCTCCTTGTAAGTCTAAGGTGATATGCTAGAACTATGGCAAATCTGGACACTTCCAAAATGACTGTAATGAAGAGAAGAAAAAGAAGAAGAAGCAAGATTATGATTTTGAGTCTAAAAAGGAATATGGAGATACTTTTATTGCATCATTGGCCACTCATGTAGGTGGTATTGCTGGTTGATTAACTCATATGCATCTTTCTATATGACTCCTAATAGGAACTGGTTTAGTAAGTAAGAAAAATATGATGGTGGTAAGGTGTATTTGGGTGATAATTGTTTCCTTGACATTGTTGGTCGTGGAAGTATTCATGTGAAATTTTCTAATGGTAGAGTTAGATGATTTGATGGAGTCTTGCATATCCCAGGACTAGTAAGAAATTTATTATATGTTAGCAAGCTAATAGATGCGGGTGTGCATGTACAATTTTCTAAAGTGGGTGTGAAAATGGTGAGAGGTGCTATTATAATAGCAAGAGGAAGCGGATTGGGTACATTGTACCAACTCAATGGATGCACATTTGAGTACAATAACACTTTTGTTAAGATTAAGTTAGAGACTACTTCACTAGAAAAAGAGATGGTTTCCTCTTCAGTGGATGGTCATGGATTTTGGGTACCCAAAGGTGCTCTATCTATCAAATCAATTTTTTCTACAGAGAAGACCATGTTATGGCATCAAAGAATTGGCCACATAGGAGAGAAAGGTCTATAGACCTTGAAAAACAAAACACCTATTAATGGGTTGGATGATTGTGATCTTGAACTTGACTTTTGTGAGCATTGTATTTATGGTAAACAAAATTGTGTTAAGTTTTACTCAAGTTCTCATAAGTCTTCATGCATTTTGGATCTAATTCATTCAAATGTATTCAGTCCAACTGATGTTCCTTCTATTGGTAAATCAATTTATTATGTTTCTTTTATTGATGATTTTAGTAGGACATGGGTGTATTTTTTTAAGAGTAAAGATGATTCCAATCCTAACAAAGAATTTAATGCAATGGTTGAGTTACAAACTAAAAAAAGATTAATTGTTTGAGGACAAATATTGGCAGTGAGATTTTCTCTAATGAGTTTGAAAAATTATGTAAAGATTATATTATCTAGAGATGGGAGACAACTCTATTTTCTCCATAATAGAATGATGGTTGTAGAGAGAATGAATAGGACTTTGATGGAGAAGACTAGGAGTATGTTGAGTGATGATGTACTAGAACACAAGTTTTGGGCCAAAGCTATAGCCACTACTTGCTACCTCATTAACATGTCTCCTACATCAGCTCTTGTTAATAAGATGTTAATGGAGGGGTGGTTGGGCCACAAACCTTCACTTGGACATATGAGAGTTTTTGATTGTGAGGCATATGCACATGTGCCAAAAGAGAAGTGAATAAAATTGGATAACAAAGTTGTTAAATGTATTTTCATCAGATATAGTTATGATGTGAAAGGATACAAGCTTTGGGATCTTATTGCACAAAAGGTAATTTATTCTAGAAGTGTTATTTTTAGAGAAACCAAGTCTTCTTCTATTACAATAAAACAACAAGAATATAAAGAAGAAAAGAAGGATGTGATTTAATTATCACCAGTGCCTAAGAAAGTTGAATTGAGGCCCTTAGAAATGAAAGGAAGCAAGGTATGCTGAAAACACTTCCTACACTGATCTAATGAGGAAAGACTTATGCAAATTTTTTACTTTTACAGTTACAGATTAAGATGCACATTAACATATAACAACTTCCAAATGCAAACACAAAACTCACAACACAAGATATATGTGGGGAAAACCCTTTTAGGTAAAAAACCCCACACTCCAAAGCCACCTAATATATTATTCAGAAATCACAAAGATTACAATATACTTGCAAAGCAAGCTTTTACAGGGGTATATCCAACCAGAGATCTAGGAGGTAACTCAAGATCTATAAGATTCTTACATGCAACCTCCATTTCAAGTTCCTAATATATAGGAGATACAACACAGTACACCGCCAACGGTATTTACAAAAGTATGAGCTAAAACTACCCAAAAGTGGCACCCAAATTATCTCCAATCAAAAAATGTTTTGTGATGTGTCAAACCACACACCAACACATGTAACTCTCCTCTTTACATCTCTTTATGTGTCCAACACATTTTTACATTTCCCAAAACCGAAGGTCCAACTTCCGGAGGCCATAACTTTTGATCCGGGTGTCTGATTGATGAAATGTTTTATGCGTCAGAAAGCTCATGAAGTGCTCTATCACCTTGTAACCTACTTCACTAGTTACGACAATTTTTAGGATGGTTAGAGAAGTTTTGATACCCAAAAATTAAGTTTAGAACTTTTCTGACAGTTTCAAAAAAATAGAAACTTTAATATCTCACAATCCAGATATGATCTTGAGTCGAAACTCATTTGAGATGTTTACTTAGTTGTTCCGCACCTTCTGGAAAAATTTTAGGTCAACCCGAGGTCAATTGAAGGACTTACTAAAAATAGTAAGTCTCGCTATTTTAAGATCATTTCGAAACTTTTGGAAACTTTGAAGGGGGTGCTGCCACAATAATGGGTTACATTTTTGGGGACATCCTGATTTTTACTGAAATCACATATTTTTAGAAAATATAATGATTTAAGCCTTGAAAGGCTCCATTTAAAGAATTTTAATTGAAGAGGGTTTGATCAAACCCCCTCATATTCAAACCCCCTTGGATAGAACCCTGCTAGTTTTAAACCATACCTATAATGGAGTCTCCTCTACACCTATCAAAATATTGATAAAAAACTAATTTTGATTTATCTTTTGAGGGATCAAATGAATTCATTTAAAATTTATGCTTTGTAAGTATGTAGTCCTTATTATAAGCTTCCCAAAAAATATAATTTTAAATATATTTAATTTGATTATTATATTTATTTTTTATTTCTTGTGAATGTATGTTTTACATTGAACATTAGGTTCTCTATTAAATACACAAATGAAAAATTAGTAAATTACTAAAAAAAATTCTAAAAAATATCTATACACTAGGTATTGATGTCCTTGTTTCAACAAAAGAAAAAAAAATTGAATTTCAATACGTACAAAAAAAGTTATGTTTTACGGAATACGCCTATGTCTAAATTATAATTGGTTTGACTTCAAAAATTAATTAAAAAATATATGTTCAACAAAATATTATGAAACTGAATGCATACACTATATATCGATGTTACCAATCTAAATTAAAAAGAATTAGAATTGTATCCTTTGTAGAAAAAAGTTATCTGCTACAAAATACACATCACTTTAAAAAAATGTTGTTTACTATTAAAAACTAGGTATCAAAGGAGATGCAAAAAAAATTACAATTTAACACTAATTTTTAAAAAAACTATATTTAGATTCTACAAACAAAATCTCACAAATCACCAGTTCACATCATCTTCAAATTCCTAATGGTTTAGCGGCTATAGGTGTCAGAATGTGAAGATTTAGTTCAAAATATTGATTTCAATGTCAAGTTTGGCCAAAAAGTGTAACCCATTATTGTGGGATGACCCAAGGTTCCAAACTATTTTCCAAGATAAAGGGTATTCAAAAAGACCAAAACTAGGAAGAATAGTAATCTTTTGAAGTTGCAAGGTTGAGACACTTTTCCTAACATTCTCCCACTTGTCAAACACCTTGCAAGAGCAAAGGGAGTATCAACACCATGATTTAATGGCTAGGGGTCGTGAGGCTCATAGACTTTGAACCCCAGCTGAACTTCTCTATGCTCACAAGTTTTGTCAAGGAAACTACAACATTCATCAAAGTTTCAACTTTTTCCAAGTTTACCTTGCCATCTTCTACCATGTCACGAACAAAATGGTATTGGACATTGATATGCTTAGTCCTTGGATGGAAAGTATGATTCTTCGTCAAACATATGGCACTCTGACTATCACAACAAATAGTAATCTTCCCTGCATCAAACCCAGCATCAGAACACAATCTCTTAAGCCAAATGGCTTCTTTACAAGCATGAGTTACTGCCATGTACTCAGCTTTAGTAGTGGACAAAGCAACCGCAGGTTGCCGCTTACTCATCCAACTAATAGCACCACCAAACATAGTGAACACATGAGCACTAGTGAATCTCATGTTGTCAATGTCACCTGCCCAATCTGAATCCACAAATCCACGAATACAAAGTGAATGTTGAGGTCCTGTAGGATAACGATGATAACATAAGGAATACTCAGAAGTACCCCACAAATATCTAAACACTCTCTTCACTACATCCCAATATATCCATCCAGGATTAGCCACAAATCGACTAAGGACTCCCACTGCTTGGGCAATTTCTAGTCTTGTGTAGACCATCACATACATCAAACTACCAACCACACTAGCATAAAGAACTCTGGTCATATCCTCTATCTCAAAAGAAGACTTTTGACAATCTTCAACAGATGACTTTGTCCCCATTGTAACAGGAACAGTCAAAGGTATGCAATCCATCATGTTGAATCTCTCCAACACAGTGTTAACATACTTACTCTAGCCTAACCAAAGTTTTATGTTTTCTCTGTCTCTTATGATTTCCATTCCCAGAATGTACCAAGTTGCCCCTAGATTTCGCATCTCAAATTGTGCTGACAAGTAAGACTTCAAATCAGAAATCAAACTTTTACCATTCCCAATGAGTAACATATCATCGACATATAATGCAATAATGAGAATGCGATCATTGTCAAACTTGTAGTAAACACAATGATCTAATTTCGATCTCTAAAATCCAATACTCAACACAAAAGCATCAAACTTCTAGTACCACATCCTAGGAGACTGTTTCAAACCATACAAAGACTTTTTAACTTGCAAACCAGATTTTATTTACCTTTCACCACGTAGTGCTCTGGCTGTGACATATAGATTTCCTCCTCCAAGTCACCATGAAGGAATGTTGTCTTCACATCCATTTGTTCCACTTCTAGATCATACGCTATTGCAAGAGATAACAGGAACCGAATAGATGTCAGCTTTGCAACGAGAGAGAAAATCTCACCTAGTCAATTCCCTCAACCTAAGAATACCCCTTCGCAACCAATCTAGCCTAAATATTTCTCTTTCTCAACACTGCCATCTACACCGAATTTCTTTTTGAACACACATTTGCATCCAATAGGTTTTCATCCTTCAGGCAAAGGCACCAAGTCCCAAGTATTATTCTTTTCTAAAGAAGCCATCTCCTCCTCCATGGCCTCCTTCCAAAACCTACATCTTTCATACCCATAGCCTTTTTCACAATTCTAGGCTCATCAGTGTTAGAAATCAAAGCAAAAATACAACTGGAATCATGCAATGAATAACCAAACCTATCAGGTTGTTTTCTTATCCACGTGGACCTCCTCAAAGGTTGAGGTTGAGGTTCTTCATCTTCTTCTAAACTTTCAAAGCTACTAGAGCTCTCCTCATTATCAGGTCCAATAGATATTTTAGGTTCAAATTTCTCAGGGGTTGAAGGAAGCTGAACCACATCATCTTTCTTATCTTTTTTCTTTGGCTACAAGACAACAGAAGAAGGATTGAGCTCTCTGAAGATCATGCTTCTGCTATACAAAACTCTCTCAGCTACTGGATCCCAAAGCTTGTACCCTTTCACACTAATACCATAACCGATGAAGATACACTTTACAGCCTTGTTCTCCAACTTAGACCTCTTCTCCTTAGGCACATGTGCATATGTATCACAACCAAATACTTGAATGTGTCTTCATGAAGGATTTTTACTAGACCATACCTCCATAGGTGTCTTATTAATGAGCATTGATGTAGGAGACATGTTAACCAGATAACAAACAGCAACAACAGCTTCAGTCCAAAATTTTTGTTCAAGACCAGCTCCACTTAGCATACTCCTTTCCCTCTCCATCAACACTCTATTCATCCTCTCTACAACTCCATTCTGTTGAGGGGTATATGGAGTTGTCTTGTGCCTCTTAATCCCCTGTTCTTTACAGAACTTGTCAAAATTTGTTGAATAGAACTCACCACCATTGTTAGTCCTCAAACACTTAATCTTTCTTTCCTTCTAATTCTCTATAAGAGCTTTGAACTCTTTGAATCTATTAAAGACTTCAAATTTACTTCTAAGGAAATACACCCATGTCCTTCTACTGTAATCATCAATGAATGAAACAAAGTAAATAGATTTTGAAATTGAAGGAACATTAACAGGACCAAACACATCAAAATGAAACAAGTCCAACACCTCAAAATATTTGTGAGAACTATAATAAAACTGAACACGATTTTATTTTCCATAAATGCAATGTTCACAGAAATCAAACTCAAGGTTACAATCATTCATATCCTCAACGAGATTTTTATTCTTCAAGGTCCTCAAACCCTTTTCACCAATGTGACCAAGCCTTTAGTGTCATAACATTGTCTTCTCAGCTGCGAGTTCATCTCCATAGAATGAGCACCCTTAGGTACCCAGAAAGCATGACCATCGGAAGTAGATGCAATAGTCTTTTTCGTTGCTAGTTCCAATCGTGAGGATGAAGACTCTGAAGCTCTCTTCTTCGAAATAGAGGCACTATTGCACTGAACTGCACATGCATCAAGTTAAAATAGAGCACCAATCCGAACACCCTTAGCCAACACCATAGATCCTCTAGTCATCTTGCATCCTCCTTTTGAGAAAACAACCTGCACACCCTCATCATTCAATTTACTTACAAAAAGAAGGTTCCATGTCAAACCAAGGATATGTAGAACACCATTGATTCCCTTTACTCGTCCATCAAGGAATCGAATCAAGACTCTTCCATGGCCAACAATATCTAGGTGAGAATCATCACCCAAGTACACCTTTCCACCATCATATTCTTCATACTTCAAAAACTAGCCCTGATGCGAGGTCATGTGAAAAGATGCACCAAAGTCAATAAGCCACACATCCTCAGATGCATGCATTGCCAAAGTAGTGACAAATGCTTCTCCTTCATCTTGAGAGGACTTGTCAGAATCTGAATCATGATTCTTCTTCTTTTTCTTTTTCTCCTCCTTGCACTCCTTGCCGAAGTGACTAGGTTTTCCACAGTTCCAACATAGGGCCTTGGACTTTCCAGGAGACTTAGATCTCCCACGGGATTTGGATCTTCCTTTTTCTTCCTTCTTCTTGTTCTTTTTCTTTCCCTTCTCTTTAGATCTACCACAAACCGCAAGAGCCTCCTTAGCCGATTCGAAAGATTTTCTCCGCATCTCTTCAAAGAATAGCGAAGAAACCACTTCATCCATCTTAAAGGTGGTAGTGGTACTCCTAATGGCCATAACAAGGTGGCCCCATGAATCTAGTAAGTAACACATTAATGTCAAACATTGATCCTCCTCCTCCATCTTTACACCAATAGAAGTCAACTGGGAAACAAGCATATTGAATGTATTTAGGTGATTAGTGACAAATCCTCCATCTTCCATCCTCAAAAAATATAATTTCTTTCGCAGGAATAACTTGTTCACTAGGGATTTAGCCTGATAAACATATCCAAGCTTCTTCTAAAGATCCTTTACAGTCTTCACTTCATGGATATTCAAGAGCACTGAATCAGCCAAATAGAGTCTTATCAAACCCTTAGCTTTTCGATCTTTGAGATCCCAGTCTTCTTGAGACATTGTCGTTGGTTTTGTACTAGATATGGCTTCCCATAAATCCTGATCTACAAGCATGTCCTCTATTTGATTTTCCACAACTTGAAATTATTGCCATTCAACTTCTCTATCTCAACCCTTCCAGATGTGCTCGCCATCTCTTACTTGCAACAAATATTTCAAAATCCTCTACACAAGCTCCCACTCAAATGAAGATCAGCTCAAGAAACCCTCTACCCAACAACTAGAACCAAAGGTGATCAAGCTCTGATACCAACTGAAAGGAAGCAAGGTATGTGGAAAATGCTTCCTACACTGATCTAATGAGGAAAGACTTATGCAAATTTTTTACTTTTACAGTTACAAATTAAGATGCACATTAACAGAAAGATAATAACAACTTCCAAATGCAAACACAAAACTTACAACACAAGATATACGTGGGGAAAACCCTTTCAGGTAAAAAACCCCACACTCTAAAGCCACCCAATATATTATTCAAAAATCATAAAGATTACAATATACTTGCAAAGAAAGCTTTTACAGAAGTATATCTAACTAGAGATCCAGGAGGTAACTTGACATCTATAAGATTCTTACATGCAACCTCCATCTCAAGTTTTTGATATATAGGAGATACAATACAGTACACTGCCAACGGTAATTACAAAACCATGAGCTAAAACCACCTAAAAGTGGTGCCCAAATTATCTCCAATCAAAAAATGTCTTGTGATGTCTCAAACCACACACCAACACATGTAACTCTCCCCTTTACAACTCTTTTATGTGTCCAACACATTTTTACATTTCCCAAAACTGAAGGTCCAACTTCCGGAGGCCATAACTTTTGATCCGAGTGTCCGATTGACGAACCGTTTTATGCGTCGAAAAGCTCGTGAAGTGCTCTATCACCATGTAACCCACTTCACTAGTTATGACAATTTTCAAGACATTTAGAGAAGTTTTGATACCCAAATATTGAGTTCATAACTTTTTTGATAGTTTCAAAAAAATAGAAACTTTAATATCTCACAATCCATATATGATCTTGAGTCGAACTCACCTGAGATGTTTACTTAGCTATTCCGCACCTTCTAGGAAAATTTCAGGTCAACCCGAGGTCAATTGAAGGACTTACTAAAAATAGTAAGTCTCACTATTTTAAGCTTGTTTGGAAACTTTTGGAAACTTTGAAGGTTCCAGACCATTTTCCAAGATAAAGGGTATTCAAAAAGACCAAAACTGGGAAGAATAGTAATCTTTGGAAGTTGCAAGGTTGAGACACTTTTCCTAACAAGAAAGACAAGAAGTTGAGGAAAGCTCCACGAGTTTTGAATCAACAGAGGAAGAAGCAAAACTTGAACCTTAGCTTGTTTAAAGGTCTACTAGGCATAGACAACCACCATAATAGTATGGGCATCCTCCTAATGATTGGAGATACATATTTGTTTTGAATTCTAACATTGATGAACTGTTATCTATAGAGGAGGCTCTTGGTATGAATGATGTAGAGTCATGTAAAATAGCCATGGACGAAGAGATGGCATCTCTTAAAAAGAATGATACACGGGACCTGGTACTATTGCCTGAAGAACAAAAGCCCATTGGTTGCAAATGGGTGTTCAAAAAGAAAATAGGTTTAGATGGCAACATTGAGAAGTATAAAGCATAGTTGGTTCTAAAGGGTTACTTCCAAGTTCAGGGAGTTGATTATAGTGCTCGATATTCTCTCATGTAGGTAAAATTGTGTCCATCCATTTTTTTGCTTTCTATTGCAACAACTTATGATCTAGAGATCGAGCAAATGGATGTGAAAACAACATTCCTTCATGGTGATTTGGAGGAAGATATTTATATGACATAGCTAGAGCACTATGTGGTGAAAGGTAAAAGTCATTTGGCCTGTAAGTTAAAAAAATTTATGTTTGGTTTAAAATAAAGTCCTACGATGTGGTACCAGAAGTTTGATATATATGTGTTGAGTTTGGGATTTGTGCAATCTAAATCTGATCATTATGTGTATTTAAAATCTTATGGTGATTATTTCTTGGTTATTGCCTTGTATGTTGATGACATGTTGTTTATTAGAAAAGGAAAAGGTTTTATTACAGAATTAAAATCTCAACTCTTAGCAAAGTTTGAAATGAAGGACCTTGGTGCAACAAGACACATTTTAGAGATGAGGATTAGAAGAGACAGACAAAACATAAAACTTTAGTTAGGCCAGAGTAAGTATGTGGATACTATCAAAGAAGATTTAATATGCAGGATTCTAGACCATTATGTTTTCCTATTACGATGGGAACAAAGTTGTTGATATCACACTATCAAACATCCCCATTGGAGATGGAAGACATGAGCTAAGCACCTTACCAGAGTGCATAGCTTAATGTATGCTATGGTCTGTACAAGACCATACATTTCCCTAGCAATGGGAGTTCTTTCCCAATATATGTCTAATCTAGGAAGAACACAATGGGATGCAGTAAAGATCTAGTCTCCAGATACTTGCAGGGTACCTCAAAGAACTCTATATGTTTTCATGGAATTAGAGACCAGGATTCCTTGGATATTAGAGGTTATGTGGATTCATACTGGGTTGACGATGTTGATAGAAAAAGATCCGCAAGTGCTTATGTGTTTACATTATTTGGTGGTGTAATATGTTGGATGAACAAGTGAAAGGATGTGGTCTCTTTGTCCACTACAGAGGAAGTGTATATGGAAACTACTCATGCCTATAAGGAATCTATTTGGCTTAAAATATTGTGTTCACATATAGAGTTCAAATAGGTGTAGTGACAGAAAATTGTGACAATCAAAGTGCAATCTCCTTAACAAAGAACCCAACATTTCATGCTAGGACCAAGTATATTGATGTATAGTATCATTTCAGGAGAGATATGGTCAAGGATGGTAGGGTGAAGCTAGAGAATGTAGAAACCTTGGTGAATGTTGTAGATGCATTAAAAAATCTCGTGAGCATAGAGAAGTTTAGATGGTGTTCTGAATTAGTGGACCTTTCAGCCGCCAGCAACTAGCTACCTATTTTACATTGGATCTTATAAGGTGTTTGACAAGTGGGAGAATGTTAGAAAAAATAAAAAAATAGTGTCTCAACCTTGCATAATTATAACAATAAGAGACAAGATTAGAATATTTTATGATAGGTGTAAAGTGGTGATTTTGAGAAGTATCTTGCATGGAGATAGAGATAATTTGGCATTCAATATAATTATGAGACTTATGATAGGTTTAATTACCTTTTTATTAAATGTTTCTAAAATGGATATGCAATGTAATTTTCTATATATTTATTCTTTTAGATAGTCATTTGTGTGAGTTTAGTTTACAAGTCTATATGCTATTGGAATGCTGCAAAAATTTCAATAAATGTTTTCAATTTATTTAGTGGTAATACTAGTTTGATGAGTAAGAAAAAAGATATGGTCACTCTATCTACTATAGAGGTTGAGTAAATTATAGCTACTCATGCCTATAAGCAAGACATCTAGCTTAAGAGATTGTGTTTAAGAGTGTAACTAAGATAGGGTGTTGTTAGAGTTCTTTGTGACAATTAGAGTGTCAAATGTCTAGCAAAGAATTCAACCCTTCATTTAAGCACAAAGTATATCGATTTATAGTACTATTTTATTTGATACATGATAAAGGATGGGGGTGATGCTAGAGAAAGTTTATACTTTCGTAGAGTGTTGTAGTTGCATTGATAAAGCTAGTGAGCACAAAAAAGTTTAGATGGTATAGTGAGTCTATGGACCTCTTAGCCCCTAGTAGTTAGCTTACAATTTTACTGTTTCCCTTTACTCTTACAAGGTATATGACAAGTAAGAGAGTGTTGGGATAGGTGTTTCATACACCCTGCAATTCCAATGTTTGAAATTAATTATTCAATATTTTTTTATTTATTATTTATGAGTCCTAATAGAGAGGGGTATCCAATTTATCAATTGACCATTATGCCATGTGTACACCTTGGTATGATATTTATAAGAGAATATCTTGTCTTAAAGGATGTGTAAGAGCATCTATGAAAAAATAGTGGTGAAAGAGAATCTATTACACAATAGTAGTTGAAAGAGGGAATTATATTGTTAGCTTGAATAATTTGACCAACTTGTGATTCAAGTTATCACACCTCATAAGACATCTTTGATTGGTTTTGAATATTTTAAAATAGAGCACCTAAATTGAAGAGTTAAATATGACAAGTTCTATGATAGGTTATGACAACTCTAAGAAACCATTCTATTTTAGCTTAGAAGACCATGACTAAATTGGGTTTTGGAATATGGGTCATAATTGTGGCACATAGTTTTGGAAAACTACACTTGGTTTGTATCTTGTTATTTGCCTATTTATTTAATGCTATAAAATGAAGGTTTCATAGTAAGTTTTGTTGGTACCATTATGCTACAAGAATTGCTCCAAATCTCTTGTTGATGATATTCATGTAAATTCTTATACTCTACAAGTGTATTGTAAAGTATGTTTATTACTAAATAATACATTGAGTTTCTTTGGAGTGTGGGATTTCTCTCCTAAAAGGGTTTTCTCAATGTAAATCATTATGTAATGGTATATTACTTTTGTATTATTTTCCTTGTAAGTGTATGATCTAAATTCTTTTTTCCCATGCCTCATCTCATAGATTAGTGTTGGAGGAATATTCCACCTCTACTACCTTCCATCTTCCCCCCATTTTAATGCACTTACTTTGGGCATCAAATTCTCATACCCATTCTACCTACTAAAACCTCAATAAAAGTGGAAATGTATATTTACTAACAAAATATTGAAATTCCTTAGTATTTCATTTTAGAAATTTAAATCAAATGTTATGTCCCAAGTTATAGCATGAAAATTCCTTCATTATAGGTTTCCTATTGGAGATCAAATTCAATTTTTTAATATCATCTTTATCAAATGATCTACCTATCAAAAGATTGAAACCATTAAGTGTGTATCAAAAACATACATAGTTGTATCCAGAAGCACTTTCATTATAACTATAAAATCATTCTTCTCATTTGGTTGACAATGCATAAATACATGCTTGTTATATTTGGTCATAAGTTCTAGTTCAAATAAGCAATTTTAGGACTGTGTGTTCCAAAACTTTAATAATTTGGTAATTTAGAAGACTAACTATTAATAATTTATGGAAGAATAGATATATTTCTACATTTAGCAAACCTTCCCCTCCTTACAGAGTTATTCTTAAGAAATTTTAGCTCACCCTTTAGATGTCAAACCTTTAAAATAGGTGTAAATATTTGATCGTTGTATCTTTCTAATCTTATTTAAAATAATAGGTGCACATATTAATTGATAGATAATAACTTAGAAGAATTCATTTAATTTACCTCAAATACATTTAAGCTTTGTTTATCTTTCTGCCCTTAAAAACTATCTCTTGTCATGACATTAAATATTTATGTAATTAAACTTTTTATATTTTCTTATGTAATATATTTCTTTAAAAATTCCATATTGAAAATAATTAGATTGAATTTTTATAATTTTATCTCATAACATAATTATTTAAAAATTTAAACTCAATAATTCATTAAAATTTAATTTCTTAATACGACATTTTTTTTTTTTAAATTATCAAAACTTTTTTAAAAATTGTTTCTTTTTCACATATAGCTAACCAAATTCTAACTTAATAATAAGTTAACACATCTCTTGAATGTATTTAATTATCTTCTCAATTTTCTTTCAGTAATGTAATTCATCTCTTGAAAATTATGGTTGAATAGTTTACTAATTTTTTAAAAAATTCTTGTATAAAGTATAAAAAAAATCAACTTGACAATGATATAATATCTCTTTGAAATTTTTTACTAGTCTATTAAATTTTTATGTTTTGTAAATGATGCATTTCATTGAAAATTGATAACATTATAGTTCATTAAATTTTATATTTTTTTTCACATCACATTTTGAAAATTCTAAGTTAATAATTCACTAAGTTTTTATGTATTTTCTCACATCAATTTCTTTTGAAAATTCTAATTTAATAATTCACTAAGTTTCTATGTGTTTTCTCACATCAATTTTTTTTTAAATTCCAAGTCGACAATTCCTTTTTGAAAATTCTAAGTTAATAATTCACTAAGTTTCTATATATTTTCTCCCATCAATTTTTTTGAAAATTCTAAATTAATATATTATTCACTAAGTTTTTATGTATTTTCTCACATCAATTTTTTTTGAAAATTTGAAGTCCACAATTCCTTTTTGAAAATTCTAAGTTAATAATTCACTAAGTTTCTATGTATTTTCTCACATCATATTTTTTTTAAATTGTAAATTAATAATTCACTAAGTTTCTATGTATTTTCTCACATCAACTTTTTTGAAAATTCTAAGTCCACAATTCCTTTTTGAAAATTCTAAGTTAATAATTTACAAAGTTTTTATGTATTTTCTCACATCAATTTCTTTTGAAAATTCTAAGTCCACAATTCCTTTTTGGAAATTCTAAGTTAATAATTTACGAAGTTTCTATGTATTTTCTCACATCAATTTCTTTTGAAAATTGTAAGTCCACAATTCATTAAATTTCTATGCTTTTTATCAATCTAATTTCTTTAAAAGTTTTAAGTCAATAATTCACTAAATTTCTATATTTTTCTTTGTACATTCTAAGAAGTCTACATCTTATCTTACATTCTAACTTCAAAATTCAATGAATTTTTATGTTTTCTATCACATCACATTTCTTTGAAAATTCCAACTCTACAATAACGAAATTTGTATGTTTTTCCTCTTACCTCTTACCTAACACGTTACATTGACTTTTCAAATTTTGAAAAACATGGTGACTATTTTTTTAATCTTAATTTATTATCAATTTTGTTATTTTTCTACAACATAAAGTGATAATTCAATTTCTCAGTGGTACGTCTTTTCTTGAAATAACACTACATTTCTCCGCTTGCTTTGAATAACACCTCTTTGAAAATCCTTATAAAGTCTATTTTTTTACTCCTTACCTAATACGTTACATTGATTTTTCAAATTTTGAAAAAGAATGGTGACTTTTTTTAAGTCTTAATTTATTATGTTTCTACATCATTTTTCATGTATCACATTTCTCTGAAGGTGCTAATTCAATTTCTCAGTGTTTTGCTTTCTACGTCTTTTCTTCCATAATTACGGATCTCTTTGAAAATTCAAGCTAATGACACTATATTTCTCCGCATGCTTTGAACAACACCTCTTTGAAAATCCTTATCACGTCTATTTTTCCTCGTGCACAGATCTTGATATCTTGTCTCATGTGGACGGTGTGTACAGTGTCTTCATATTATCTGCTTGACCAGGACTTTACATTGAAATCGAAATATCTCCTGTAAGTAATATAAAGTAATCCTCTGTATCTTCATAGCAACCAAATCTTTTTCCTACATATTTGTTCATCTCCTGGCTGTGAGAAACTCAGAATGAGCAGCAGCATGTCCTTCGCCACGCTCGCAGCATTACTCTTGTTCTTGCTATCCACTACAGCAAGTGAGGAAAATACAAGGAAGCCATACATTGTTCACATGATGAATTCCATGAAACCCGAGCACTTCAGTTTGCATGAGCACTGGTATAATTCAATTCTCACCGAGGCAACTTCTGCTGCCTCTACCTCAGATCCGAGTGTCTTGTTATATACGTATGATGTACTCCTCCATGGCTTTGCGGCCAAGCTGACCAGTGCGGAGGCTGCAGCTTTGGAGAGCGTGGATGGCTGTATGGCTGTGGTTCCATCCTCTCTGAATAAGCTTCATACCACACACTCTCCTCAATTTCTCGGCCTCACAGATGGCAGAGGACTGTGGTCGCAGCAGTTGAATAGCGGAGAAGATGTGATAGTGGGCGTGGTGGACACGGGAATATGGCCTGAGAGTGAAAGCTTCCATGACAAGGGTCTTGGGCCTGTTCCTTCCAGATGGAAGGGCGAATGTGAAATGGGAGAGCAATTCAATTCTTCCATCTGCAACAGAAAACTCATCGGAGCTCGATTTAATTTTTCCGTGGGCTACAAATCGCATGTAGGCGATGATTTCATATCAGCAAGAGATAACGAGGGCCACGGCACACATACTGCTTCTATTGCTGCGGGATCTGCTGTAAGGGGAGCGAGCTTCAATGGCTTTGGCAACGGAACGGCTATGGGCATGGCTCCTGCGGCCAGACTGGCCGTGTATAAGGCCTGCTGGGGACTGGAAGGCATGTGCGATGAGAGCGACGTAGCTGCTGCCATGGAAAAAGCCATCCAAGACGGCGTCGACATTATTTCTTTGTCAATTGGCGGTGGGTGGGACAATCCATTCTATTTGGATCACCAAGCACTGGCAGCATTTGGGGCTATGGAGAAGGGTGTATTTGTTTCCGCCTCCGCTGGTAACGAGGGGCCTTTCTACGGTTTTGTTGTAAACACGGCGCCGTGGATAACTACTGTGGGTGCCAGCAGTATTGACAGAGAGTTTCTCTCTCTTGTTAAGCTCGGGAATGGCGAGGTGTTCAAAGGCTCGTCGCTTTACAGAGGACCCGGGATTCAAAATCTGCCTCTGGTCTACGATTATTGCAGCAATCTCGGTCTCGACCCTCATCTTTTCAAAGGTAAAGTTGTGCTGTGCAATTTCCATGCCAATTCGACGGAAACTACAAGGCTTGGGAAGGAAGCCGACGCAGCAGGAATGATTTTTGCAAACAGCGAATACGACGGCGCCCAAGATTTACCTGTCGAGCAACCGTATCTGCCAGCTACTAGCGTGAGTTTTTCAACGGGAGAAAAGATAAGAGCCTACGCTAATAGCACGGCGGCGCCCACCGCCACCATCAATCCCACGGGCATGACAGTGGTTGGAAAATCCACTGCTCCCATCGTGGCCTCCTTTTCTTCGAGGGGTCCAAGCTCCTTATATCCGGACATTCTTAAGCCGGATCTAATCGCACCGGGTGTCAACATCTTGGCAGCGTGGAAGGATGGCGGCTTCAAGATAGATTCCGGGACATCCATGGCGTGTCCCCACGTCAGTGGCATCGCAGCGCTCATACGCGCCGCCCATCCGACGTGGAGTCCTGCAGCAATCAGATCGGCTCTCGTGACGACGGCCTCCACGCTGGACAACAGAAAGCAGCCCATCAAAGATGCGCTAACCTTGCGACCCGCGGACCCGTTAACAATGGGTGCAGGTCACGTAAATGCACGGGCTGCCGTGGAGCCGGGACTGGTGTATGATATTGGCCCTCAAGACTACATCAACTACCTGTGTGGTCTCAACTCGTACACCAAAAAGCAAATCGCCCTCCTCGCCCACAAATGGCCTCCCTGCCCCAAATCTTTATCAGGTGCAGATCTTAACTACCCATCTTTCTCTGTTGTGTTAAAGTATGGAGAACGTGTTCAGTTGAAGAGGAGAACAGTAACCAACGTGGGCGGCGACAATGCCGTTTACAAAGTGCGGGTGAAGAGCAGTCCAAATGTAAAGGTCAGCGTGGAGCCCAATACACTGGTGTTCAAGAAACGAAGTGAGCAGGCAAGTTTTAATGTGACATTCGAAAGCAAAGTGGATGGGAGAGAGGAGATGGAGTACGGGGAGATATCGTGGAAATGCATCCAAGGTGGAACGCACATCGTTCGTAGCCCAATTGCCGTTCTCTGGACGCTTTGAAGTGGAGGAGGTCTATATATTTATAGCGAATAGCCGTATAAATGTAGCTAGTAACGTATAAATGAGTACCAATTGATATGGTGAAGTATTTATAAGATTAAAAAATAGAAGAGTCTAAGTGAATGCATACTTATGATGCAAATACTCAACTCTGTAGTAATTGGTGTTTGCTTTCGATGCTTATCTTCTTAAAAAAAAAATATGTGAATGGCAATTATATTGATGACTTTTTCTTAATTAATAAATCTATAGTAATTGGTGTTTGCTTTCCATGCTCATCTTCTTAAATAAATGATATGGGATTAAATTCTATAATCGTGAATGGCAATTATATTGACGACTTTTTCTTAATTAATAAATCTCTAGTAATTGGTGTTTGCTTTCGATGCTCATCTTCTTAAACAAATGATATGGGATAAAATTCTATAATCGTGAATGGTGATTATATTGATGACTTTTTTCTTAATTCATAAATTGTAGGTATTAAGTTGTAGGAAAAAGATTATTAGTAGTGTATTCATTATTTATGGAAGTTATTTTGAAATTGATTTTTAAATAAAAGTCACATTAAAATAGAATAAAAATAATTATAAATATAGTGTGTAATGGTGAAGAAGAATTTGATAATATTAAAAATTGTATTGATATCAAGAAAGAGTTTTAGGAATTTTCTATGAAGCTATAAGTGATTTTCATGTCCTTTCAAAGTCAACTTTGCTAACATTAAATGTAATCAAGAAACTCAATAAATTGCAAAATGCAACAATTGCTACATACTCAATTGAAAATTTGCCAGGTAAATGTTTTTTGGTGAGAAAAATGCCCTACTAAAGCATCAAAAGTTTCAAAACATAATTTGTTATACACTATAGTGTGGTTTTGACGAATCAACTACTCATACATGGTCTTAGAATTAGGTCTCGATAATTGGTAACAAAAATTGCAATTCCATTCCTTTGTCTGCTTTTTCTATGGATTTCTCTACTAAGAAAATGGGACCTCATAGAAGTTATTTTGAAATTGAAATGCATGTTGAGAGATAATGATGCTCTTAATTTATTTATTGAGTAGATGGAACCTCATAGAATTACAAATTGATTCAAAGACAAGTTTAACTCCAACTTATATTTCTTTCAATTGCTTTGTTAAAAATAACTAGCTCATTTGTTTTCTATTATGCACTTGAATATACCTATGCTTATATCAACAAAACAACTTTAACAAACTTCTAAATAGCTATTTGAACTAATGATATCAAAAATTGCATTGATGTTGCTAAAATAGTTTTGGGTGTCCAAATATTCAACCACACATTGCTAGTGTGTGCCCCTACAAATCCCACCTCAACCTCATAGCCCTTAGTAGGGACTATAGCTACCCTACAACTCTTGTTATTAGTGTATGCATTATTTATGGAGGTTATTTTTAAATTCTTTTTTTTTAATAAAAAAACACATTAAAATAAAAAAAAATTATAAACATAGTGTGTAATGGTGAAATTAGCATACCTATGCCATTTCCTATTTAGTTTTGTTTTTATCTTGATGGGAATGGTTTAACAACATACTCTTCCCCCCGGCCTTCTTCCAAGACTTCTGGGACATAGTTGGTTTTGATGTCACTGCTGCTGTCAGAGACTTCTTCACCTGGGACAGCCAAAATTCTCAAGCAAATTAATATCAATTTCATAGCTCTTATCCCCAAGAAGAATACCTATGAGAAAATGGCTGACTTCCAGCCTATTAGCCTCTACAATACTATTTATAAGATTTTCATGAAGACTCTGGTCATTAGACTCCAACCCTTGTTGGATAGCCTTATTTCAGATTGCCAGAAAGGTTTTGTTATAGGCAGACAGATTGTGGATGCGACCATCTCCACGCACGAGATTATCCACTGAATGGACAGAAGTACAACACTCCAAGCATGGCTCTTAAACTAGATATTTCAAAGGCCTACGATAAAATTTCTTGGAATTTCCTCTTTATGGTTCTTAGGAAATTCAGATTCCAAGATAAAATGATAAACCTAATTGTTGGCAAGTGACACTATATGGATTCATGGTTGTTGTCATTGATGGCAACAAAGGTCATCCCACATATCCGCAAGTCATGGTGTGTCTCTACCGGAAGTCAGAATGAAGATTGTTGTGGTCCGGTGAACAAGAACAGAGCATGTGGCAAGGTCCGACAGATTGGTCCGGATCTCTCAGAGGAAGAGTCTTGGTGCAGTGCAGATTTGGGGAAGTCAAGAGGACTACCTTGAGTAGTATATTCCAAGGATTTAGCCTCCGGTGATGAACAAAGAAAAAGATATGAATAGTTGAGTACCGGATTCCTGAGAGACAGTGAGAACAGAGGAAGCACTGACTGACAGAGTATCAGACTATTTTCCGGATGTGTTACTATTGATGGTAAAGGTTGTGAAGGCATGAATCATGTTTGGCCGACATGATTAATGATATCTACAAGTATATGCTTGATCCGCATTGCTTGGTGAGCAAGGATTCAGCCGACAAAACAGAGTTTGTAAGAAACTAGACTGTTCCGGATGCCGACTAGAAAGGTGATGAAATTACTTGTGCGGATATATATAGAGGATGGATTTAGTTGTGAAAGGTGTGATTGTGTGAAGATATATGCGAATAAGTGCAGAACAGAGCAGAAGTAGTAAGAAAGATCCGGTATGTGAAAGGATAGCAGAATAAAGAACAGAGGAAAGATGAAGTGCAGCAGATCAGTGTACTGAGCCTAACCGGAACTGAACTCCAGCATATGTAGATGCTTCCAATCAGTTCAAGACTGTGATTCTTATCACTTTGTAGACAGTGTGTCTCCTTGTAGGCAGTGGGCCTCTTTGTGAGCAGTGTGCTCGGGCAGTGAGCCCTAATTGGCAAGTGCCATTTTGTATTTCCTATTCTTCTAACAGAGAATAATCTTTGGGTTAATCACCCCGTGGTTTTCTCCCTTAACTGGGTTTCCACGTCAAAAATACTGTGTCATGTGTTTCTCATTTCATGGTAATGTTTATTTGTTTGATTCAATGCTGCTTTGATTAATAAGAAAGTTCAAAAGAAGAAATAATTAGGATAACTGATTTACCCCCCCCCCCCTCTCAGTTATCAACAATTGGTATCAGAGCTAGGTTCCTCCTAATAGAGCCTAACAGCTTAAGGAAGATCTGGGAGTTCAAATGGATGCATATGGTTTAAGGGAGCAACTCAAGACTGCCCTTGAGGATCTTGAACAGTCAAATTCTGAAGTCAATGAATTAAAGGAAAGACTCAAACAGGCTGATAAATTCATGAGAGAATTAAAGGACAAATTAAGTCTCTCTATGAAAAAGAGAAAGGAGCTGCTCCAACAATTGGCAAGACAAAGTGAAGAAAGCAATACAAATGAAGAATTGACTGAGCAAACCAAGTTATGTGAAAAGTTATCAAAAGAAGTCATTATGTTAAGACATGAAATGGAATCAGGAACTATAAAGTTTACTCAAGAGATTGAAGAAAAAAGAAAAGCTGAAGACAATCTAAGACAATCTCTTAAAGAAAAATCAGAAGAATGCCACCAGATGGACAGGATTATCAGACATCTTGAATCTGATCTTGAAGATGCCAAAGATAATGAAGAAAAACTTGAGGATCAAATTGCCTCTCTCAAAAGAGATCTTCAAACAGCAAATGAATATAAAGAAAAATTCAAGATAAGCTCTGCCCAACTTGAAGTACTTCTTGGAAGTCAAAAGAGGACAGATGACAAGTATGGTTTGGGATATGAGAAAGGAGAAAGCTCCGGATCCGGTCAAAAGAATTTTGGATCAGAAAATCCAAGGAATAGGCCTAGAAGACCTCCGGTAAGACAGCCCAATGCTCAAAGATATCCATCTTTCAATGGATACTGCCATAGCTGCAACCACTTTGGTCACAAAGCTAATCAGTGCAGAAAGAGAATGAATCAGATTTATTCATCCTTCTCCGGACAGTGCTTTAACTGCAAAAGGTATGGACACAAATCCCATGAATGCAGAAATATGCAAGTAAACAAATCATTCAAAGGTAGATGCTTTACATGCAATAGAGTAGGTCATATGGCTAATCAATGCAGATCAAGAGGTTATCAGTCAAATATGCAAAGAAATATTATTTGCCAAATCTGTAATAGGTCTGGTCATAATGCTAAAGTCTGCAGAAGCAAGAATCAGGACAAAAGAGGTCCGGTGTATAATCAGAATCAAGACAAGGGCAAACAAAAGATGAATGCGGATGAAGTTAGGAATCAGATGAGCAAGATTTGGGTGAAGAAAAGTTTAGAGAATGTAGAGGTTGGATCCGCACCAGACTCTGGTGCTGATATTTCTTTCGGAAATTAAAAAGTGAGCTCTGGCTCAGGGGGAGACTCAAAGAAAATCCTGTTCCCCCAGCCAATCAAGTGGTGCCGGATGTGGCACAAGATGCGGAGTAAAGGGTTTGAAGATACCAGTCCTGAGATGATCCAGACAAGATTTCAGAGGTCCGCATGAAGATATAAAGAAGTTGTGATCGATCAAGTAAAGACCTATTCCGGGAGATGCTCCGGAATGACAGAGGACTACAAAAGGGTCCGGAGAGATCCGGAAGTACATTATCTTATTCTGCGGATTGGACAGAGTGTTTGGGATGTCCTTGTGATGTGTTATCTTGATTTATTCATGATTAAAAGATCCGGATGATGTTCATAGATCAGGATTGATCCGGGATACTCCAAGCTATCCGGATAAGGCAAACCGAAATAATATAGGTCGAGCATTTATTGCCATCAGATATTAGGGTTTGCGGAGCAATATAAGGGATTCCTCATAAATCATCTGCTCATTCTGCACTCAAGAAGAAGCGAAAAGTGGAGCTCTGCAACAAAATTCATCAAGTTTACCGAAGATCTCCTGCCGAAGTCATTACATACAGAAATCAATCCAGCAACTCCGTGCAACCGAAGACGCAAAAGGTATTTTCCACTTTCGATATCTTGCTACAAATCTTTTGAAGAAATGGCTACTCCAAATATAGTAAAAATCTCAAATAGGCCCCGACCTGAATTTAAGAAACATCCATACAAGTCATTGGAGGTAGATCCCTTAGGAGCATTTTCCAGTGTTCCTCATGGAGTTTTACACACAGAAGATATTAGGGTTTACATACATGCAAGCATTGAGGAATTTGGGGAATTCAAATTGAGAGATCTCTATCACAAACAACTGATAGACAATGCTTTTGAGCTTAAACCAGAGTATAAGGGTATCCAGAAGAAACAATTTGATCAATTCATTCATTTCCCCTGCTTTGAAGAAGATGAATGGGTCCGGTATGTACTGAGCAGAATGCATGATAACTTCCTATGGCTGGATAGACCTCACAAGATCACAAAAGAGGCAATTAGGGCAGTAACTGGTCTATACTCTTCCGGAGGGATACCTATCCTCAAATCTGTCAAGAACAACATTGTAACTGAGGCCACCGAATCAAAATTTGATAAGAGGGCAATGACCATTGAAGATATTTCTCCAACTTATATTTCTTTCAATTGCTTTGTTAAAAATAACTAGCTCATTTGTTTTCTATTATGCACTTGAATATACCTATGCTTATATCAACAAAACAACTTTAACAAACTTCTAAATAGCTATTTGAACTAATGATATCAAAAATTGCATTGATGTTGCTAAAATAGTTTTGGGTGTCCAAATATTCAACCACACATTGCTAGTGTGTGCCCCTACAAATCCCACCTCAACCTCATAGCCCTTAGTAGGGACTATAGCTACCCTACAACTCTTGTTATTAGTGTATGCATTATTTATGGAGGTTATTTTTAAATTCTTTTTTTTTAATAAAAAAACACATTAAAATAAAAAAAAATTATAAACATAGTGTGTAATGGTGAAATTAGCATACCTATGCCATTTCCTATTTAGTTTTGTTTTTATCTTGATGGGAATGGTTTAACAACATACTCTTCCCCCCGGCCTTCTTCCAAGACTTCTGGGACATAGTTGGTTTTGATGTCACTGCTGCTGTCAGAGACTTCTTCACCTGGGACAGCCAAAATTCTCAAGCAAATTAATATCAATTTCATAGCTCTTATCCCCAAGAAGAATACCTATGAGAAAATGGCTGACTTCCAGCCTATTAGCCTCTACAATACTATTTATAAGATTTTCATGAAGACTCTGGTCATTAGACTCCAACCCTTGTTGGATAGCCTTATTTCAGATTGCCAGAAAGGTTTTGTTATAGGCAGACAGATTGTGGATGCGACCATCTCCACGCACGAGATTATCCACTGAATGGACAGAAGTACAACACTCCAAGCATGGCTCTTAAACTAGATATTTCAAAGGCCTACGATAAAATTTCTTGGAATTTCCTCTTTATGGTTCTTAGGAAATTCAGATTCCAAGATAAAATGATAAACCTAATTGTTGGCAAGTGACACTATATGGATTCATGGTTGTTGTCATTGATGGCAACAAAGGTCATCCCACATATCCGCAAGTCATGGTGTGTCTCTACCGGAAGTCAGAATGAAGATTGTTGTGGTCCGGTGAACAAGAACAGAGCATGTGGCAAGGTCCGACAGATTGGTCCGGATCTCTCAGAGGAAGAGTCTTGGTGCAGTGCGGATTTGGGGAAGTCAAGAGGACTACCTTGAGTAGTATATTCCAAGGATTTAGCCTCCGGTGATGAACAAAGAAAAAGATATGAATAGTTGAGTACCGGATTCCTGAGAGACAGTGAGAACAGAGGAAGCACTGACTGACAGAGTATCAGACTATTTTCCGGATGTGTTACTATTGATGGTAAAGGTTGTGAAGGCATGAATCATGTTTGGCCGACATGATTAATGATATCTACAAGTATATGCTTGATCCGCATTGCTTGGTGAGCAAGGATTCAGCCGACAAAACAGAGTTTGTAAGAAACTAGACTGTTCCGGATGCCGACTAGAAAGGTGATGAAATTACTTGTGCGGATATATATAGAGGATGGATTTAGTTGTGAAAGGTGTGATTGTGTGAAGATATATGCGAATAAGTGCAGAACAGAGCAGAAGTAGTAAGAAAGATCCGGTATGTGAAAGGATAGCAGAATAAAGAACAGAGGAAAGATGAAGTGCAGCAGATCAGTGTACTGAGCCTAACCGGAACTGAACTCCAGCATATGTAGATGCTTCCAATCAGTTCAAGACTGTGATTCTTATCACTTTGTAGACAGTGTGTCTCCTTGTAGGCAGTGGGCCTCTTTGTGAGCAGTGTGCTCGGGCAGTGAGCCCTAATTGGCAAGTGCCATTTTGTATTTCCTATTCTTCTAACAGAGAATAATCTTTGGGTTAATCACCCCGTGGTTTTCTCCCTTAACTGGGTTTCCACGTCAAAAATACTGTGTCATGTGTTTCTCATTTCATGGTAATGTTTATTTGTTTGATTCAATGCTGCTTTGATTAATAAGAAAGTTCAAAAGAAGAAATAATTAGGATAACTGATTTACCCCCCCCCTCTCAGTTATCAACAATTGGTATCAGAGCTAGGTTCCTCCTAATAGAGCCTAACAGCTTAAGGAAGATCTGGGAGTTCAAATGGATGCATATGGTTTAAGGGAGCAACTCAAGACTGCCCTTGAGGATCTTGAACAGTCAAATTCTGAAGTCAATGAATTAAAGGAAAGACTCAAACAGGCTGATAAATTCATGAGAGAATTAAAGGACAAATTAAGTCTCTCTATGAAAAAGAGAAAGGAGCTGCTCCAACAATTGGCAAGACAAAGTGAAGAAAGCAATACAAATGAAGAATTGACTGAGCAAACCAAGTTATGTGAAAAGTTATCAAAAGAAGTCATTATGTTAAGACATGAAATGGAATCAGGAACTATAAAGTTTACTCAAGAGATTGAAGAAAAAAGAAAAGCTGAAGACAATCTAAGACAATCTCTTAAAGAAAAATCAGAAGAATGCCACCAGATGGACAGGATTATCAGACATCTTGAATCTGATCTTGAAGATGCCAAAGATAATGAAGAAAAACTTGAGGATCAAATTGCCTCTCTCAAAAGAGATCTTCAAACAGCAAATGAATATAAAGAAAAATTCAAGATAAGCTCTGCCCAACTTGAAGTACTTCTTGGAAGTCAAAAGAGGACAGATGACAAGTATGGTTTGGGATATGAGAAAGGAGAAAGCTCCGGATCCGGTCAAAAGAATTTTGGATCAGAAAATCCAAGGAATAGGCCTAGAAGACCTCCGGTAAGACAGCCCAATGCTCAAAGATATCCATCTTTCAATGGATACTGCCATAGCTGCAACCACTTTGGTCACAAAGCTAATCAGTGCAGAAAGAGAATGAATCAGATTTATTCATCCTTCTCCGGACAGTGCTTTAACTGCAAAAGGTATGGACACAAATCCCATGAATGCGCTAGTGTATCAATGAAGCTCCTATCGCCTTGCATATTATGAACCTCCTATCTCCCGTATGCCAAAGACTTTCTTGTTATTACCTATCTTGATGTTGACCATTTTCTTGAAGCAAATAATCTACTTAGCATATGACATCTCATAAGGGAGTCATGGCTAATAGTTTGGAATAGCTAGAGAAAGCTAGTAAATTATCATCTGCAGTTACAAAAGGATATAGAAATGCCTAAAATTGTACAGAATGGATATAGAAACAATAGGCATATCTTCCAGGGAGAATCATTTGTCTTTGTTATAATTCTCTTCCTTATTTTAGCCTGGGGTTAGCTGTTTCTTGGCGATTGTCTATTGCATGTATGGATGACAACTTTTCCATCATGGCATTGGCGGTTATAGAATAGGAATCGATCAGATATTACTATGGACAGCAGGCATCAGTGTGGGGAACATGAGAGTATGGTTCGTCGAATGAGTTCAAGAGAGTGATAGTATTTAAAAGAGATCGCATAGCATAAGAGAGAAGGAATATTCATCTAAACGCTTGAGGAAGAATAATGTAGAAGGGCGGTGGAAGCACACTAATGAGATGCAGGCTAACAGTTGAGGATGAATAGAAGAGGGAATGGCCCAAGGATAGAGATAGATGCCACAAGCTAATGGGAAAATCAAGGCCATAGATAGTCAAATTGTAGGCAGTTAGAAGAAGAAGCAAGCCGTCAAGGGTGGAGGAGATTACAAATCAACAAAGAGACTGGAGGCATAGCGAGTAGTTATTTGTAATGTGTTTTGGGGGCTGATTGTGCAAGCCCATATTTAGATATATGGTTACGTTGGGGTAGCTGAATAGAGTGGGGTGGTGGTGTACTTCCATTCTGTATTTTGTGATTTAGACATTAATAAGAATCTGAATATTTATATTTTCTAGTCATTTGGTATTTGAAGTGTCAAGACCATAAGGAGTACATCTTATCTCTTGCCATTGTTTTGAATTTATGAAGTTGTTTTCTTATTGTCACCATATCCTTAGTTCCTATCACTTTGCCTTTGAATGTTGAAAGTAGAGATTCTGAATTCTTGTTGTTGTTTAAGGATTTACTCTTTGCTCGAGTTCCTCGAGAGTGGGTATGGGTAGTGATTGGCGGGAGAGCCATAAAAGATTTAGAGCATGTGCATGAGTTTTGCTAACTTGTGCTATCTCAATCCAAAGTGCATAAAAGCATATTTAGAGTATTGCAAAGGTTTGTTACAACAAATTTCACAATACTTAGTGATTCTACTAGTCAAGCATCTGTAATATATCAACCCTATCTTCATATATGGATTAGGTCCATTTTCTCTTTCTTGTATAGGGACACATAGTCCTTATTAGTATTTATTTATTTTCGTCATCCGCCGGCTAGTAGAGCCACTGAAGAATGTAAACACTAAAAATGAGAGAGGAGACAAAAGTGACTTGGGTTTACAATGTGGGAAGATGCCCCCAAGACTTCCTCCACCATAACATTAAAGCTAGTTTGTGTACACTAGATCAAACCCTCTTCTACAACAACATTCATGGACAAAACCAAGCCAAGTCACTTCAAGATGAAAGAGGACTTAGCTATTGATTTTGTGCTCAAAAGTGCTATGGAAAGATTTGATTTAATCAAGCCTTTTATCAAACCCTAGGTTAAGTTTGAGTAAAACCCTAGTTATAAGACAATCAGCTTATAACAGACAAATGACAATGGAAACCCAAAATTTGAAAGTACAAAGATGATCAGAAAGAAATCAAAACTTGTTCCACAAAAGATGAAAAGTCGAAGGACTCAGGGGTGGGTGCCCAAGTCTTGAAATGTAGAATCTTCCAAAATACAAAACTTGAGAAATATCATAGAGAGTGTCTAGATGTCGGATACAGTGTTTGTTTCAGTAGGAGGATGCCAAGGTGGGTACTAAATTCTTCTGTAGGGGAATTTCCACAAACTATTTTTGGATCTTGAAACCCTTTCCATTACACAACCTTCAGGTACCTTCACTACTTCAAACTCCACACCTATAACCTGCATACAAGAAGAAAAGGGGTTTGTGGGTTGTGGTGTTTAGGGATTTGCCTCAATCAAATGTCAGGATAGCATTCAAGCTTCCCAACACCATTGTTAGAGAGAGAATGTGCCCTAGTAGGAAAAAGGCTAGAGATAAACCAAATGATGAAATGATTCAAACAATAATTATGTCACCTTAGAGGTGACTCCCTTAGGAGAATAATGATCCTTCAACTCATAAGGAGATGGATGATGATTCTAAATCTACAACAACAAATACAATACAAACACAAATTTGCAACAATAACACAATGAATGCTTTGAATGCTCTTTGCTCAAATATCATAAGTTTGTAATATCCATCTTAACTCAAAATTAATTCAAAAACACACTTATATATGTTTTCCTGCTAACATTCGTGAATTTAATTGAAAGAGCTAACAAGGAGAGACCCATTTAAAGGTCCTATGTTGACATGCCTTGAAATCTACCTTGACCAATCAGGGAGGAATTGGGTGTGAGCACCCAAGTACCAAGGTGCCTTTTCAGTCTAGGTTAAGGCATTAAATGGGCCTCTAGTTACCATTGGGCAAGGGTTTTAACGAATTTCTTATCAGGATGAATATTTAGCTTGTATAATGTTAACATGGGGACCTAGGAGATAAACTAGTCCAGGTAAAAAGGCATGTGTGTAATGCCCTTCTTTCTGGCTTGTGATAGTTATTAGTTTTTTAGTTACACTCTGACAGTTTGAGAAATTTGAGTTGTTAGACTTATGGTTATGCTTATGATGGACTTTGGTTGACTGAGGTGATTATTGACTTGTGATGACATTATTGATATATTCTAATTTATGATGTGATTGACATGATCAGTAATGATTAGATATTATCATGCTTTATGTGATTTGTTGGTATCTGACTTGTAGTTAGAGGTGTTTATGTTATTGTCATGCTTTCAAAGAGGGGACAGTGTAGTATTGCTCATTCCGAGCACCCTACTACGCTGTGAATCCCTAATTTTGTGTGTGTTATATGTGTTTATACATGAATGCAACATATTGTTTTGATGCAGGTTGCAGTGTCGGGCCTCGACTCCACCTGACTTAAAAGGTCTGAGTGGGCCCTTACACCAATGGATAATGTTGATGGGAGATAACATGGGGTTTCCCTAGGTCAGTTCTCGTTTTCAATTTGTGTCATGGGTCTTGAAATTGCTCTAAGATTCTTGTCTCAGTTTTTGTTCGTCATGTGGTTGTTGAGGTATTGTCGAGTTTTGCTTGTTAAGCCTATGCGTGTTTTGGTAATGCATTATTGAATTTATTATTATAATAATGTTATTTTGTTAAATATAATGATATTTTCTTAGTCATATATTATTAATGAGTTGTGGTATATTATTTTTAATAAAGATTAAATTAATTATTTGTATGTTTTAATAGAATATGTGTCATAAGTAATTAATATAGTTAAAATAGTATATGGTATTTAGTAAAATAATTTAGTTAGCAATTTAATTTTTGAGAGTTGTCGAATAAAGATTCTAGATTTGGGGAATCTCTCTAAAAAGTAAAAAAAATTAATTGTTTTATGTTTTAAGAGGGGTTAGTGGGATTCTCTGTAACAGAATTGTGTTAGTGGACATTTATGAATCTTGGCTATTTTTGCTTCTGGGGGTTATTATTTGGAGGGAAGTTGTTCTAAAGAGGTTAGACAGAAATTGGAAAAAGAAATCTTCACGGGAAAATTGAGGAAGATTGAGGAAGAACAGGAGGTAGCTGAAGAATTTGAAGCTTGGATCAAAATTCTAGGTATGCTTACTTGTGTTTTCTATAGCAATTCAGTCAAATCAGTTGAAAATCTTGTTGAATTTCTGGTGTGTATCTAAACCTGTTTCTTTATTCCTATGGAATTCTTGCCTTCCTGACACCATTGGAGGTTCCCTATAACTCTGTATTTGATAATTTGTTTTTTTACCTTTTTTTTAGAATCCATTGCTGCTCTCAATACCGTTATATTGCTTACCCAACATTGCATCTTTGAATCCATTGCCAGAAAATGAGATTTTAAGCCATGATTTGAATAAAATTTAAATGGAATTCTTTAAAAAAAATTTATCTCTGTTTCACACCCCTCATTCCCTTGCCCTACCAGATTTTGCTAATGCTTTTGGGATTAAATCTATCAACTTCTAAACTACTTTCAACATTCCCCCTCTACTACCAGGCCGTACAATTTCAACCTTCCTTTTTTCAATTCTTTCTACTTTGAATTTTTGGGTTGCCTAGCATATCCTACCAGGCCGTACGATGTGGGAGAGGGAGAGTTTGAAAACCTTCTTGCAAGCCTCCTTTTAGCCACCATATGGTCTTCCCTTGGCGTTTATTGCATCCATTTTTTGAAGCAACTGAAGGGTTAAATCTATTGTGTGGATCGATCCCTTCTTGCAATGAAAATCAAACGCTCTTACTTCCCTATCATGGCCGTATGGTCAGCATTTCATTCCTCTTCTTTGACTTCTCTTAGACTGAAATCTCCAACTGTTTTGTTTGGCTGGGCTGATTCAGTCAACACAAAATTAAAATTAAAAAATAAAATAAATAAAATAATAAAAGATAACCAAACTTGTTCTTGCCTGTGTTTAGTACTTCTTGAGATCATATTTCTTCCTAAATCTTCAATTTACTCCTCCTCTGCTAGACCTTTTTGTGGGCCTCTTGTCCCTCTGTAAATTTCTTGCTCTTTCTTGCATTGAAATCTCTCCAAATTTATATTGGATTCATCCTATATCTCTGAAATATTTTATGGATTCATCCTTTGCCTCTAAAATCTGTATTGCCATGGCTTTCTTCTGGAAGACCATTCTCCATTTGTTTGTTCAAACCTCAGAAGTCTTCTTTCAATTTTCACCTCTCTAGATTAAAGAATCCTAAATAAAATTATATTATTGTTTTTTTCCTCATAATGAAGTTAAAGCAAGAGTCCATTTAAATAGAAGGATAGGCAAGTAAATTTATTTAGAATGTTTCTAATAATAAAAAAAAAACTCCAGAAGGTTTAGTTAACTTGCATAAATGATTATCTTTTTGAGTTTGTTAAAATTGTTAAATAAAATCTAATTTTCTCTGTAAGAATTACAAATGAGATAATTTATTAGTATAACTTACTTATATATATATTTATATATATATATATATATGATGGGACAAATTTGTAATATTTTATTCTTTAGAATAAATGCTCTTATGAAGAATGGAATTGAATTAGTAAATGTAAGAATATTTAATAAATAAGTTTTTTAAGAACGTATGCAGTTGTAAGCTAAGAATTAGGAAATCTTCCATTTTGAAACTCCTTGAGCAAATCATAAATCTTACTTTGTGTTTTTTGTAGTTTTGATTTATTAAAATTGTTAATTTAACTTTTTTTATCAACTCATTAAAAGGCAATAGTGATAAGATAATATTAGTTTATCTTAAAATATTAGGATAGAGATGTATTATTTTAAAATTAATTTTATTTAAATAAAGTTGTTTTAGTAGATGCAAGTTTGTTAAATAAATAAATTAGCTTTTCTTTTAATGTAAAGTAGATTTTATGGTGATGCTAGCTATTAAACAAATGATAAATAATATTATAATTTTAGAATTAAATATATTGAGTTAAATATTAGTTATATTCTTTTTAAATATAAATTCATTTAGTTATGATTAAGTAATATACTATCTTGTGGTACATTGATTTTAATTAATAAATAATAAATTAGAGATTTATTGTGAATTGAGTTATTATGGTATTGATTAAACAAATAATAGATGAAATTAAAATTCTAGAATAGAATAGTATATGAATTTTATTTAAAAGAGAGTTAAAATGTTTATAGTGTTGTTATTAGCGAATAATATAGGAATTCTTAAAACTCTTTTAGATTGCTTGACCTATGTTATGGCTTATGGTCATTATTGTAACGTCATTGTCAGTTATTATTGTCTTATAGTAATGGAGGTTTGTAGTTTTGTTAAACATGGAAACTAGTTCGAAGAATCAATATCATAGTAGAATAAGAATAATTTCAATACAGTCTCTAATTAGAATGCTAGCTTGTTAAATTAGGTAGATAGAGATTCATATTAAGGCAAATTATTACATTAGATATAATGTACTTTTATGTTATAATCTTGTAAACTCATTCTCTTGCATTGTGTACTCTGATGTATGATCATATTGTTTGTAGAACATTGATAATATAAAGTGTTTAGTATTTAACTCGTATACTTTCCAAGGATTTAAATGAATGTTCAATTTTAAATCTACCTTACGATCCCTTATGTTCTGCATGGTTGGGATAGAGTTATCTAATGTTGTTAGTAACCTTTTATATTGAGGGTTCTTAGTAGTGGGAATAGGACTTTAATGCATCATGGCTTTGACTAACATTCTTGATAGTAAGGTGGTAGGAGCTTGATGTCTTGATTCAAATCTTAATATTGTTTTATTGCTTTAAAAATCATTTCTTTGTCTTCTATCATTTTAGGGTCATAGGTTTACTTGCAGTTTGAGTTGAGATTGGGATGATTATAGGTATTCTTTTTAAAAGTGAATAGATGTTAATTGTAGTAGTAAGTTATTAAATAAATCATAGAGGGAATTATAGATCTTGAGATTTGATTAGAATATTGTTATCTTAAGTAAGTTTATGATTTAACTAAAAAGAGAGAGTTAAAGTCTTTTATTGAATCCATGTTAATTAGTCTGAAAAGTGTTGTAGTAATTGGGTCTTGGATATATATATTCCTTGTTGTTTTTTGCTGATTTTGAACCGATGTGTATCAACGATGTAATTGGGTCATTGCATTTATTTTGGTTTTGAGTCTTGCTGTTAGGTTTTGACTAGCCTAATATAGTGGTGATCATGTTAGCTTTGTGAGAGGTCAAGGTTGTTAAGTGTCATGTTTTGGATAGTTGTCTTTTGGTATTTGTATTAAAATCCTTTTAGCTTTAGAGACTTGTTACCTTGAAATTCAGTGTGATTTTGTGGCAAGGATGTATTGGTGATGTGTCTTGGGAAAGATTGTTGCTTTGAAATTTGAAAATTGTTAATTAAATGTTTTATTTGATTTGGGATTTTGATTTGGACAGGGGAAAGTTTTGTGGTTGAGTGTTGGATTTAAAATGGTCTATGTAATGTATTGATTTCAAAAAATTAGATGCCTTGCAATCCCTTGTCCATGTATGTTATTGGTTTGTGGGTGATGTTAGGGGTTGCTAGTTGCATGTAGGAGAGTGACTTTCATGGTGGGGTTGGTGCCCAAAGTGGCTGCCTGGATAACCCCATGGAAGTTGTAATCAAGTGATAACTTAATAATTTATCTAGGTGAGTTGGGTAGTAATTCACATAACAAGATAAGTATGATGCCTCACCCATGCCTTAAGTGCTCTCATAGGCTAAGGATGGGATGAGAAGGCCTAGTTGGCAAGGTCAACCTCCTTGTCTCCATGAGAGGATGTGTCGGCTCCGCATGTGTCACCCTATGGGACCGGTGCCTAGTGAGAGGTCGCCATGATAGCCATAGATGGGGGAAGGTTTCTAGTGAGAGATAGCCTGGATAACCCATGTTAGGACCATGAGATGATACTCTCCCTACTACAACTTAGTTACTTCCTCTTTATCTTTTATTGTTGCCTTTGGGGTTTAGGCTTGTCTTGATGATTTGACTTATCTTAATGATTTGTATTATCTTGATGATTTGACTTGTCTTGATGATTTGACTTATCTTGAGAATTGACTTGTCTTGATGATTTGACTTATCTTGATGATTGACTTATCTTGATGATTTGACTTATCTTGAGGATTGACTTGTCTTGATGATTTGACTTGTCTTGTCTTGATGATTTGACCTATCTTGATGATTTGAGTGGTCTTGATGATTTGTGTAGTTTTGTTGATCTAAGTTGTCTATGTCAAGTCTTTCTCTACTTGCGTGTAACCTTTGACTTAGTGGAACCTCAATGTTATCTCCTAGCTCAGGGGGTGGAACTTAGGGTTCCACATGGTTGGGTGGAAGAGTTTAATCCATTGGTTTTCTTGGATGTACTAGTTTGAGGACATTATAGAAGTGTTTCCAGTTCCAGATTTGTTTTGCATCTTCAGCGTTGTAATATACCTTCATAATTGTATTATATTGTTGTATATTGTAAACCAATGTGATTAGTCATGTAATCTTGTATTGGAACCTTTGTAATTATTCATCTCTACAAATAAAGGATGTAATCCTCTTCTGTTGTATTATAATGTATATAACTTGTGTTGTTATGATTTCATCCGATGCAGTTATGTTTCCCTAGAGGTGTTAGTTGATCATTTCACTTAAATACTTTTAATAGTGTAATGTTATCTAATGTTAATGCATTTACTTGCTTAAAAAAAAAAATCTGTAATTTTTGCTCCTGTTAGTCTAACACTCTAGGGTTACATGATGGGGCATCACAACGTGCCCACTTTTTACTCCACAATAGGTAGCTTAAAACTATTTTTTTTCTAATTAGAACACAAATTTCACATCCAACTTTGCATGCAACAAGAAAAGGGATTCCAGAACATCCTTGCAGAAAGTGTTGATTATAGTTTTTGGTGCCTCAATTCCATTTTTGATGTGTTCACCACTTTTAAAATCATATATTTTTAAGGGAATTCTAATGATTTTGATGATTGATCAACTTCTTTGTTGTGGCTTGAGCTTGACCTGAGTTCGATGGGGATGCAGATGAACTAGAAAATCATGAAGAAAAACACATGAACAGTTTGAGAAAAGGTTTTTCAACCTTGCACCTACAAAAGGTTTTTATTCTTTCCAATTTTGGCCTTTTCAAATACCCTTTATGTTGGTTTAGAACTTTCAAAGTTTCCAAAAGAGGTTAAAAATGACAAGGCTTACTATTCTTAGTAACTCTATATTTGAGAAGAATTTTTCCAAAAAGTGTGGAACTGTCAAGTAAACATGTTGGGTGAGTTTCGACTCAAGATCATACTTAGATTGCAAGATACTAAAGTTTTCATTTTTTGAAACTCTGGGAAAAGTTTTGTATTTAAATTTGAAGTACTTAGATGTCCCTAAATACCTTGAAAATTGTTGTAATTAGTGAAGTGGATTATAATGTGATAGATCTCTTCACAAGTTTTTTGACACATCAAGTGGTTCATTGATTGGACACCCAGATCAAAAGTTATGGCCTTTGAAAGTTGGGCCTCTTGTTTTGGGAAATGTGAAAATGTGTTGGACAATTAAAAGAGTTGTAAAGGGGAGAGTTACACATGGTGTTTGATTTTGCACATCACAAGGCATCTTTGATTGGAGAGTTACACATGTTGGTGTGTGATTTGACATATCACAAGGCATCTTTGATTGAAGATAATTTGGGCACCACTTTTTGGGTGGTTTTGGCTCATGGTTTTGTAATTACAATTGATGGTTTATTGTGGAGGTTGTGTGTAAGATTCTTATAGATGTTGAGTTACCTCCAGATCTTTGGATGATTATAGTCTTGTGAAAGCTTGCTCTATAAATATATTACATAATCTGCTCTACAAGTATATTGTAATCTTTTTGATTCCTAAATAATATATTAGACAGCTTTGGATTGTGTTTTTTTCTCTCAAAAGGGTTTCCCCACGTAATTACTCTGTTGTGGTATGACTGGTATTTGTGTTTATTTCTGTATGATTGCTATTTGTGTTTATTTTTATAATTATTGTAAGGATCTAAAAAGTTTTGCATATCCCTCCCCTCAAAATTAGTGTAGGAAGTTGTCTTGCTACCTTAGCTTCCTTACATTGCCTTCACCATGTACTATTGTTTCTTGGATTCCTCTTCAAAGTTTTCAATATCTAAAAATTTGTAATGGACATCTCAGAAGATTGTGGGGACAAGTAATATGTTACTCTATTCATAATTAAGTCTTGGTTAATGATGGTAAATACATTCTAAAACAATAATTTCATAAAAACTTATATGGAGTTAATAAATAAGTTAATAACTGTTTCAAGCAAATCAATTTGAAATTTCATGCCCATTTCCACCTGAAAGAGCTTGTGCTTGACAAAACAATCCTAGAAGAGTTTCCAGATTCATTAGAAGTGTCAAGTCATTTGGAAGATATGGTTGTAATAGGAAGAGTAGAATGGAACAAAAGAAAATGGGGTTACCCAATGCAAATTGATTATAGATCCTTCTCAAATTCCCTTGTAAAACTCACCAATCTTAGATGTTTGGTATTGAGGTTTTTTAACATTAAGTGGGGAATTGACATTGAATAAAAGTAGAAACTCCACTACTCTTGCGAGTTTAGTTCCCAGCCTTGAAAGGATAGATATTAGGGATGTAAAACTTGTATCTAAACATTAAAGTCATAATTAGTGCAGAATACCTTCGCTGCCTTAAATCTCTCCATGTTGAGTCCATGGAAAATTTAATTGAAGTAGGTTTAGGATTGAAAGCCATAGTGAATTATCTTGACTCGTCAACCAATACAAACTTGAACAGAGAGGAATATTCTGAGCCAGAAGAGTTGTCAAAGTTTTGCATGCAAAAACTCCTTAGAGAGGATCATCATTGAGGGATGTTGGGCACTGTAGAAGATAAAAGGTACAATGAGAAGTTTGAAGGATTGAAATATCTCCAAATATCAGCTGGCGCTGTAGCTGTAAATAGATGTATAGACATGTGGCAAGTGTTGCACTCACCTTGTAGAATTATGATAAGGTTTTTAAATGGAAGTCTTTAAATAGTTTATGAGTTAGAGTTAACATACTAATTTTTATCTATAGTTTATCTGTAAATAGTTATTGTGATATTCAAATGAAATAGATGTTTAATTGATAAATTAACTGCATTGGCTCAAAAATGTTGGAAGTAAGCCACACCCAGATCGACGATGGGCTAGCCACAAGGGGTAGTAGCTCAGTTGGTAGAGCACTCCAGCAGCAAATGGAAGGTCCTAGGTTTAAGTATTAGTTGGTCCATATGAGCAGTAGATCAACAATTGGTATCAGAGCTAGGCTAGGAGCCCCAAGCACCTGTAGTGTGGCTTAAGGGGGGGTGTTGGAAGTAAGCCACACCTAGATTGATGATAAGTTGGCCGGAAGAGTCTAGTAGCTCAGTTGGTAGAGCACTCCAGTAGCAAATGGAAGGTCCTAGGTTCAAGTCCTAGCTGGTCCATATGAGAAGCAACTCAACAAAAAAGACACATACATGTACATTGACTCTAATATACATGTTGTTTAAACACTTAAAATTTTAATAAAATACCATGAATTTGATCATTTATTAAATGGAACTCATATTTTCATCACTGCTAATGATCCCAAATATTAAATATAAATAATGTTTTGAGTGTTGTTTTTTAATTAGAATAAATATTTGTTGAAGGGCTAAGACAAAATGTTCTCTGTTATTCAGAGGTTTTCATCACATGTTGCTATTGTACTTTGGAGTCCAGATGATGAAAAGTAGTTTTAAAAAAGTAAATTGGGAAAGATGGCATAGTCACTCAAATTCCTAGAAACCTTCACCCCTTAAGCTAAAATGTTTCCTACCTTACAGTGCAACCAAGAACAGGGTAAAAACAAGAAGTTGGGTCCACATATAGGGGAAGTGTCATGCAAAAAAAATCCTGACAGGAATGGGTACCCTTTTTAAAGAAAATGGGTACTCGTTGAGGAACGGGCACCCGAGCCTAGAACAGGTACCCGTTCTAAAAAAATAATAAAAATTAAAATGGGTACCCGTTTCTAAAATTTTAAATTTCACACCCACGCTTTTGGTTTGGTTTTAGGCTCGGGAAAGACATGAGTAGCCAACCTTGAGCCTTGGACCTGCAAGTATTTGTCTAAGTATCGAACAAGAGGAAAGATTGACTTTACCTATATGGCTGACGACATTTTTTTTAAATTTTTTTACAAAATTAAAACCCATTACAAATGACAGTGTCTAGTTTTCAAATATGTAAATTTTTTTATTGGACTTTTTTTTCTATTTATTATTTAATTTATGAGAAAACTGGTCCAAAAATTTGAAATGATGGGTGTTTGTATTTTTTTAATAGCTTTTAATTTTTTAATTTTTTTTTTTTAAATTATACATCATCAATCTAAACATCATTCTTTACACAATGATTAAAATTTCATTTTATGATTAGTTTTGCTCAAATTATGTTGGTCGTACACGAGGGGTTTTTAAAAACAACAATTAGAGCCAATAAAAATTAATAAAAAAGTATATATTTAGAAAAAATTATTAAAAAAATATCCTCATCAAATTTCACTATACTAAACATTTTTCCCCAAAGGGATTTAGAAAATAATTTTATTTAGGTCAAATTATGTTGTCCGTACACGTGCATGGTATGGTAAAAAAAGTGACTTTTAAATAGTGATTTTTAGAAATGCCTATTGAAAATCAATTTATATCATATGGGTATTAAAATAAATTATATATTTGGAAACTAGACTCTGAGTACTACATTTCATATTATTAATTCTTTTTAAGATTCAATCCTTAAGTGCCTCAAATGTTTAGGTCAAATGTGACAAATTCTTAAAATCGGGGAAAACACTTCCACTTTTTGGCCAAAAAGTAGACCCAACTTCTTGCACTGATCCCGCGATTATCATAGTTATATCGATAGGAAACATTTCCGAAACCAAAGATTGTCAAAAAGTGTTGAAATGACTTTATTAGATGGGGCGGTGAGCTATATTGAAGGAGTGAATGCAGTTGTAATTATTAATAATGAAGAAAAAATAAACAAGATGCATTGTGAAGTAATATGATTAAGTTAAATTTAATATAATGTGTTAGTAATATGATTAAGTTAAATTTTAAGAATACAAAAATTAATTGTTTAGTTTCACTTAATTTAATTATAACTAGCATACTTATCTTTAGAAAAATCTATGTAAAAGGCGTCGAGAGATATCATTCTCAAGGGTCTATTCCAACTTTATTCAACATCACACCTCAAGAATGATAACTCTCGACATCTTTTAAATAGATTTTTCTAAAGATAGGTATGCTAGTTTATTTTATTTAAAACTATTTGATTTACTACATACATAGTTCTCTAAATCTTTTTCCTACTTTTTTCACCTCATTCTATATTGTTTTCATTGTTTTTCCTCTTTACTTAAATGGGTTGTAAATTTAGTCAAGTAAGAGCATGTTTTATTTAGTTATTTATCTTCTTCTATATTGTTTTCATTGTTTTCCTCTCTACTTGAATGGGCTGTAGACATGGTGAACAAAGGTAAATCTTTAGCCAGTAATACTAAATTTTATATATTTATTTATCTTCTTCTTCTACTCTTACTCTTATTGTTCAAATGTATTATAAATTTTTTATTGTGTTTAAGAAATATATAGTATAGAGAATAAAAAATAAAATAAAATAATTCTTAAATGAAAACAAAAAAAATTATTAAATTACTATAAAAATAATATTTTAATTTAAACCTAACTTGAGAAAATACTATCATTTGCCTTATAACAACCTTTATTCATTTTCCTACTTTTTCCAAGGGTCTATATTCTTTTTCATCCTTTATGAAATATAAAATTAATAAAATTATCAATCTAATAAAATTTAAAAATGTATAAATAGAACTAATAAAATCATAAAATTTAAGGACTATTACTATTTATATAAGAGTTATTTTATTTTATTTAAGTTATTATTTATAGTTTTAGTTTTTTAAAATATATATGGGGGCTATATTTTAAATACTTTGACATGTAAATGGTTGATAAGTAGGAGGTATTTTCGCAGCATGTCAAATTATGATATTTTATGACAGGCTGTGAAAAATACCTCCTACTTATCAATTGATGAGCTAAAGGGGCTCTATAATGAATGGTTCATAAGGCACAACACTTGCTGAAGGTTTTGTAAATGGGGTAGCAAGCTAAGTGGGCTTGATCTTGGGGGAAACTCCATGGTTAAGCGCACTTGACTCAGAGTAGTACTGGGATGGGTGACCTCCCGGGAAGTCCCGATGCTTCACCCCTGTGTGCATCACCTAGATGCAATGAGTGTTAAGTGGACCATTCATTAACATGCGAGATGGGTTCATGTGAAACACTACTCATGAAATATGGGTCATGTGTTTGACTCAAAAACTATGTAGTTATATCCTGAAATAAAATATCATAGTGTAAATGGTTATCAAATTTAAAGTAAAAGATAATAGTTTTTCTTAACACACTCACGTCATTACACTCCACCCCTTATTGCCATTGTATACACATCTGGCGTAATAACAAAGACAATAGGACATCTAGTATTTGATATTGACTTTTTAGTAAATTGCTATAATATTAACATTAATATGGTTTTTTTATTATTATTTGAAAATTAATTTATTTGATTATATTTTAATAATTTGGTTAAACTATATGTTTAAAATATTAAAATATCATCTGTAGAGACTCGCTCACTCTTAGTATCAATACTGACACAACAATAATAAAACAACTAGCCAAGGACATTCGTAAAATGAGTATTATAATAATAAAACATGTCTCTTGCAATAAATTTAGGCTAAGCTCCCTACCATGCTAAATATCACACATTGAAAGTGTGGTAAGAAATAAATGTGAAAGACCATGAGCTAATAATAATAAAATTAAAATCAATAAAAATAAGCGTGCCTACTACCCTTAAATTGTCCTATAAGTGTTTGAAAAATAAATATCAAATAGAATACATCATTCAAAGATTAGAAATGGCATACCTAGACACTTATATCTAGATAAAGCAGATACCTCCATTTATGAAGGGGAGCCAAGCTATTCTAAATTATTTCCGTAGGGTTGCTTTTGAATGATATTTACCAAGTACTCATCATGTCAATAAGATTGGGACCTAGGTGAGATCTAGTATCATTATATTATAAACTTCAATAAAAAAATATTAATAGATTAATTTTATCATTGAATAATAATTTTTAATACTAAGAAACTATGATTTTTATAGACTAGTTTTTCCATTGAAAATAGTTTTTGAAATTAAGTAAAATGGGTTTATTTTTTGTGTAAATGGACATCATTGTGAAAATATAAACAAGAAGCATAGATTACATATTATAAATATAGGCATATGTAACATCCCATAGTTTACCATTTGGTTACGGTGAATAAATTTAGGGGTCAAGTCCTTAATGACCTTAGAGTAAAGCTTTGAAAATTTACCTAGGTGCTATGGTTATATTAATCATGATTGATAAATTATAAAGCTTTGGGTTGATTATAGTATCCTAGACCTTAATAGTGATATCCTTGTGTAGCTTTGATGGGTTCAATAGTACCTTGTTCATGCAAGTCTAGGCCTCCATGTCCTTTATAGCCCATGTTGTGAATTATGTGAAGACCTTTTCCATACTTTTATAGAGGTAGAGAAACAGGTTCATCTTCCTCATCTTTGTAGAGCCATTGTGATACATCTTCAAGGTCATCTTGATCCAAGAAATGTTTGGACTCAAATTTTCCCTTTATAACCACTTTTGACACTGAGTTGGAAGATTTTGGTTTTTCGTACATGACTTAAGAGAAGGTGGGAGTTTTACTAGGTTATATTGTCTGCATCCTTGATCAGTTATCGTGGCCTTGACCTCAAGAATGGTGGATGGTGAAGTGGAGGATGAGGTGATCTTTGATGGATCGATGTATGATTTGGATGTTTTGATTGCATTGTTGATGGGACATTGAATGAAGTTCTTATACCTTCTTTCCAACACTTTGCAATATTGAAAGGAATGACGATCGACATACATTGTTATTTCAATCCCATTATGGGAGAACTTGAGGCATTAATGGAATGTGTATGGAATAGCTTGCATGTCATGAATCCATGGGCAGCCGAGGAGAATGTTGTATGGGATGTCAAGGTCAAGTACTTGACATGTGGTGTCCAAAGTCATAGGTCCTACCTGAATAGGTAACTTGATTGTTCCTTCAAACTATTTGTCATTATCATCATATCCTTTTATAGTGATGCTTCTGTTGGAATCTACCACCTCATATGAATATCCCAAATGTTTTATTAATTTGAGAACGCAAATGTTTAGGCCTCACCCACCATCTATTAAGACTCATTTAGTGATATGTTTATGGATGTGAACTTTAGTATGTAATGCACCATTTTGAGATGTACAAGATGTGGGCAAATCCTTTTTCAGAGAATGTGAGGTTATGTGAGGACAAAAGGTGTCCTACCTTGGCCTGAAATTAATTTACATTAAAGTCATTGGGAACATGGGTTTCTTCAAGAGCCTTGTTAAGGACTTCCTTATGGGTTGGTGAAGTATGAAGTAATTCTAGGATAGATATTTATGAGGGAGTCTTTCCAAGGTGGTTGAGGATGTTGTATTTGATGGAGGAAGATGGGGGATTTGTGGATGGTTCTTTGGATGAGTCTCCTTGAATTGTGATATGCCCATGGTGAGTAGTGACAACACAATTAGGAGCCTTAGCTCTTATGGTAATGGTAGATACATGGTTACAGCCTTCATCAATTCATCCCACAATAGAATCATAAGAAAAAGAGGAAGAAGGAACAATAATATATGATTGGTTTGAACTAGAGGCTTTTATTTTGTGATGATTAGGGAGTGGATCTTTGTATGCACCGATGTTTTCATTTCGTGATCTTTTGGGAGGATCATCAATTGTGATATCTCCTCAGTCTATGAGGACTTGTATACAATTTTTGAGCCCCATGCAGTCAAATGTTTTATGACCTTTAACTCTATGGTATTTGCAATAGGTATTTTCATTAAACTACAAGGGATTGAATTGAGTATCATCATAAGGTCTAATAGCAGGCAATTGGACTAAGTCATCTTTAACCAAATTACTCAAAACATTTTCAATAGGGTCTTCTAAAGGTGTAAACTTTGATTTTGATGTGTTATTTAATCTTGGTGGTCCTTTAGGAATACTAATGTTATTGTTGCTCATGGATATGTTAGATGGTGTAGGGAATTGTATGTTTTGAACACTCTTGATATTACTCACACCATTATTGAGAGTGTTTATTTTTTATCCAAAAGTGAGTTTTTTCATAGGATTGATTATTGTTGTTATTGTTGGTGTTGATGTTGCTACTGTTGACCTTATTGTTGATTTTTTTGCATTGTTTTCCTCATAAATTTTGATGGCCCCTTTGGAAATAAGGGCCTTTTTATGATAGTACCCTTTTTAATGACTTCTTCAAAGGTTGAGGCTCATTTTATTTGTAGATGAAATCCTATTTCTAGCTTGAGATTAACAATAAACATATTGACTAGTTGTTTCTCAGGGATGGGCCATGGGAGTTTGTTTGTGAGGCTTCTCCATCATTGAAAAAAGGCAGTGAATGTTTCCCCATTCTTTTGGTTGATACTGCAAAGATCCGTCATTGACACTTCATGTTCAAAGTTATAAGAAAAGTGGTTAACAAATTTCTCTGCAAGTTCATGAAATGTTTTGATTTAGGGGGCAAGGTGTGTAAACCATTTGGTAGCTTGTCCTCCTAAGCTTCTAGGGAAAAGCCTCATGAGGTAAGTGTCGTCATAAGAGATTTCTGAGAAAGAAATATATAATTCCCTGAGGTGCTCTCTAGGGTCTCCTTTCCCTTTGTATTTGTCAGATTTTGGTGTTTCAAAGTTCTTAGGAAAGGGTGGCATGTTGAGAGAGCGATCAAAAGGATACGGTCAAATATCTGTGATAGAGTATTGTTTCCTTTTGTGCTCTTGTTGTATGTCATCCACTCTTTACATCAAGTGTTAGATGACTTGTGATAGGTCCATGGTAGGTGGTTTCAGTATGTTGGTTTGTTGTTGATTGGTGAAGAGATAGAGGAAATTGGGTGGTTGTTGTTGTTGTTGGGTGATGAGTTGTTGAAGGAAGTTGGGTGATATTTGTTGTTTTTGTTCCTAGAGTTGAAGTTATTGTAGGAATGTGTGGTTAAAGTTTTGAGTGGAAGTTGATCTTGGTGGTTGTGAGATGGGAGGTTGTGTGTATGCAGAATTGATTTGGGATGTGAACATGGATGTTTGTAGGTTGTTGTTGGAGTTGGAAAGGTATTGTGATATGAATGCTATAGTATTTTGGTTGAGTTGGGGAACACTAGTGGAAGTACTAGTGCAGGTGGCATTGTTTGGGATGTTGAGGGTGATTTGTGGGATGGACATGGATGTGGTAGATGTTGACATAGTTCTTGATGTGGCAATCAATGTTGATGTTGATGTAGAAGTGGATTGTGTAGAGGTGTTGGGTGTATTGTTGGATGAGGATGGTTGTGATGTGTTAGTGGGTGGATTGGTTGATATTATGACACAATTTTCAAGCAAGAAGTCTAAATATCTATTGGGATTGGATTTTAGGACTTAGTTCAACAAATCCATAGCACTTGGATCTTGTGTAAAGTCCATGACTTCTTGATCAAATTTCTGATTTCTTGATTTTGAGGAGGAGAATGATAGGGAGGATCAATCGTGATTTGATTAATTGTGTCACTTGTTCCAAAATCACAAGGCATCCTAAACTCCCTATTAGGTTCCATATTTTTGTTTTTCTTAGCTTGTGACCTTATGGTTCTTGGCATGCAAGGAAATGGTCCCAAAATTGATGGTGGAATGGATACGTTAAGTGGGGGAAGTGGACCTTAGAATTTGATTGATTTTTTTGTTTATTTGAAAGGTTTGAACCAAATGGAGTTGATAGATGGGTGAAGGTTGGCTTTGGTTATAAATGAGGGCTAGGTGTGGTTTAAGGGATAGCCTAGGTGATGTAAGGTAATGTCTTTGATGATAATTTTGATAAGATTGATTGAGGATGATATATGGATTTTAAATCAAAATAGACTTAGGAAAGCCTAGATCTTTATGGATATAAAAAAGGGATTTATCCTTTTCTACTTGGGGTAGACAAGATGCACCAATAAAAAGAAGGATAGGGGGGTACTTTTCTTGGGGTAGTCAAGACACATCAAGCATTTAATAATATTATTGGAATACTAAATTAGGAGTAGTCTAATCTCCTAAGCTAATATATCCAAGGTTGACAAGGGATAATTTACACAAAACTTAAGATAAACAAGTTCTTAAGCCTAATGTAAATTAGGGGATAATGATAAGATCTAGATTTATTCCTAGCCAAATTTTGATTTAAAAGTTAGGTTTGACTGAAGGATGATTGATTTGATCCTATGTAAGATTTGTTTTGTTGGGAGATGAATTTTGGGGTGGGTGAGGATTTGATGTGGTTTGAGGGTTTTGGTCCAAAGTATGTTGATAATTTTTCTATGATATATAAATTTCTAAGATTTCCAAAGATAATGGAATGGGGATGGGAAATTTGATTAAAAATGGATTATTTGATGAGGATGGATGACTCTAGGATCACTCTCAGTGTTTTACCAAAATGTTAGGTTAACTAGTTTGTTGCTTGGGGAATTGTTATGCTTTGTTGTTTGGGATCATAAGCGAAAGTGCTAACATGGTCTACGAAGGCGCTGATAGTCAAAGAAAAGGTGCTGACAATCAAAACTCAGGCACTAAATGGAGTGTTTAATACACTAAACCATAACATAAAAGCACTAACAAAAGTGTTAGAGGCACTAACATGTTTAATGAATGCACTGACAAGCAGCATGTAGGCACTAAATGGTCTAGGATAGTTTAAGGGGTGTTGATTGTTTGACTATTTTTCTAATTTTGTAGGAATGTTGACAAAGACAACATAGGTACTGACAAACATAGCATAGGCACTAACATAGACAATGAAGGCATTGACACAGATAGTGAAGGCACTAACACAAATAGAAAAGGCAATGCCACAAAGCAAATGCACTGACATGAAGGGTAGAGGTGCTACCAAAAAACATTGGTTGTTTCAAATGGTCAGTCGTTCGACTATTTTCAGAGGTGCTAACAGGTATGTCATAGGTACTGATAGATTTATCAAATGCACTAATAGGAAGATTGAAAGTATTACAAGCTATAGTAGAAGCACTACCAGAGTTAGCCAATATGCTGACAAAGATAACTTAGGTGCTAGAAGACTCTATTTTTAGGGGACTTTTGTGTTTTTTTGTCAAAAGATGTACTTGGCAAGAGATTCTTCACACATAAAGATATAATGGCTATTTGACTCAACGAGGAACTTAGTGCGAATCACTTCATGGCTAAAATGACTTTTACAAGTTTGTTACAAAGAAAACACATCAAGCACTTGAACAACCTAGATTTATTCAAGTAGGAGTGTCATATCCCATGGAATCAATCAAGTGTGCTTTCAATCTCCACTATTAGATAATGGTGATTTCCATCCCCTTGATACCATTTACCATTGTTTAGATAGATAGGGAATGGAAGGTCATTTACCACCTTACACCCCTTACCTTGGAGACCAAAGTCTTGCCCAAGATTTATACCATCTCAAACAATGGAGGTGATAGTGTGAGTTCTCCCCCTGTTGTAGTGATGCATTACAGGATATGATGGCTGAAGGTCTTTACTAGGCTTTATGATTTTCTAGGGGGTTGTCCCAATTACACTAGGTATGGGGAACACAATTTTGTGAATGGAGTGTCTCAAATATCCAACCAAGCACAAACTAAAACACAAGTCTCAGTAGACCAAGGGTCTTGGGGTTTTTGCTTAGGTGGAGTGGGTCCTTCCTTTGAATTGAGTCATTCTATTCTCACAATGTTTATATACTATGCTAGAAAATGTGGTTGAGGTCATCCCCTTGGTGATGAAATCCAAGGTAGGAATCCTAGAGGAAGAAGATACTACTTACTTTCGATCCCCAAGATCGTACGAAGCACAAGGGGAGAGCATACGTGAAGTAGTACTCCTTTAAGGTATACACAACAAAGAATTTGTACAAGGACTTATGATCCCCAAGATCACCCAAAGGTGTGAGGGGAGAGAATACTTCCTTATGCAAATGAATACAAAGCAAACAATTAATTCCCACTACTTTACTTTAATGCAACTAAACTAGTGAAAAATAAAATTCTTTGACCACAAGGCTACAAGAAAATGTTAGTAGTTTATCATAAGAGCCTTGGTCAAATGTTTCAAGATGCAAAAAAGCCAAGTTAGTGTCCCAAAGGATGATGTAGGATAGTTTCAAACAAAATTGCTAATTCGTAGAGCAGAGGTGCTAACACTAGAAACAAAGGCGCTAATAGTAGAAACTCAAGTGCTAACAAAATGTACAAAGGTGCTATCACTTAGTACAAAAGCACTCACTTCACAAAAAAGTGCTAAAAAATAGAGCAGAAGCATTTCTTGACAGCTCAGAGGTGCTAATGTATCAAACTAAAGTCCTCGAATTATGAGAAATGTGCTAAAACCTATTACAGAGGCACTAATAGATTGTCTATACCTTATTGTTACCTATCAGTGGATGTGCTAGACCTGGAGGCAAAGATGCTAGTACAAAGCTCAGAGGTGCTAAGATAAAGCTCGAGGACATTGATTTGACATAGGGGACATAACTTGTAAGCAGAGGTTAGATTGAATGCACTTTAACTATCATACTTTTACCACAAGCCAAAAATGTATTAGTCCCCAAAGTCGACAATTAAAGTGTTAATACAAGGTTAAATAAATGGTATTTGCAAGTTTATCAAAAGGCCTATGTAATCTCCTAGATTTTCCTACAAAATAGAATATTAAACCTGCCACAAAGATTGAATATGTCACCAAAGTACACTGTCACCAACTTGCAATAGGAATATATTAGTCTGTAATAAAAATAGGACAAAGGTGCTAAGACGGTCAGTGAAGGCACTTCTACAGGGCTCGAAGGCATTGACACAAAGACCTAAAACACTAAAATAAGAAACTTAGGTGCTAAAACATAGACCCTAAGCATTAACAAAGATATCATAGGTGTTGAAGGATCCTGTAAAACCAAGTTCGATAAAACACAGTCAAAAGTACTAACAGAGGAGATTGAGGCACTACTATATCTGTCAAAGGCACTAACAGAAGACACGAAGGCACTACCCTATTTTCTACAAAGGAGACATAGAATTTCTTCCACAAAACATTAAATTCAGGGACATTTAGGTCCCACCGAGCGTGTCAAATGAAGATACATAAATGTGGGAGACAAAAAAATACAAAGCAAATAAAAATAATGATTATACCTTCAAATCTCCTCCATCCAAGTCTCCTTGATAAGGTGGGGGAAGAAGCATGTACCCAATGCAAAATCCTATCTTTACCCAATAAAACATAATGTGGATTACTCAATATAATACTAGCATAGTGAGGGCAAGGATTTGAACTCAATTGGATATGGAATTGGCTATGAATATGAGGAATTTTGGAGCATTACAATGGTATAATAAACTTTCATTATGTTTTTAATGGCTTGGGAGAGGCTCCTATTTATAGATTTTTGAGGATTTTAGATCAATGGTGGAGGTATGAAAGTGAGATCCAAGGGTGGAGATTGCATGGTGAAATCAAGAGTCAAGATCCCATCAACAAAGATGGAGGGCTCTCAATATTTTAGAATTTAAAATTCTTCTTTGGAAAGGCTTTGCATTAATGAAGATAAAGCAATGAGCATTAATTAAAAATTTATTTTAATGGGTGAATGGGATGAGAAATGACAAGTGCATGGATTTGGAAAGGTGAGGCAAATACATGTGTGAGCTTTATTATTTAAATAATGCTCTTTCATGAATTTGACAATATGAAATGGAGACACATGTGACTCCTCTTAATTAAATAATGTTAATTATTTAATCAAGTGTGTGGAGATGAGATAATGAGGGTTTGGGCTAGTTAATTAAGTGATTAACTTAATTAATGTGGCTGGTGGAAATTAGGAGATATGTTAATTAAAGGTTTAAATTAATTAAGAGTTTACTTAATTAATTTGGGTCTAGGGGCTAAGTAGAGTCTAATATTTAATTAAATAAATGTAGTTTAATTATTTTGGATTAGTGGCAATATAAAACAATCAATTAAATAAATTGTGATATTTATTTAATCAATTATGACAATAGTTAGGAGGGAGTAATTAATTAAATATGGCATATTTAATTAATTAGGGATAAGTGACTATGAGGGATGGATAAATTAATTAAATAAAATCAAATATATTGATTTTATTTAATTAATTATAAGAAGGTGGACCCATTCACCATGTGACACTTGTTAAACATACCTTTCATAGAAACTTTAAAAAAAAAATCTTTCCCTCAAATAAATAAATTTAAAAATATAACAAAAATAATTAAACTAAAAGACAATCCCGACAACCCCTTCCTCGCATTTTCAAGTCAACATTTTGAAAGTAGAGAGAGAATAAGAATTATCTCCTTCGAGCTTTAATTAATCATTCTAGGCAACCTCCTGGAAATACAAGGAAAAAAGTTTTGTTATTGTGTCGTCCAGAGAACCAAGGAGTTGACCATTAGGCTTTCCTTGTTGCTTTGATGAAATCCAATCCCCCTCTAGGTTTTAACTAATCTGTAGTCGTTCTGTATTTTCTGGTTTTTGAGTTCAATCTCCCATTCATGGCTTCATCCAGCTCATCGCATCAATGAACTTTAGAAGAGGATGCTCTCACTGGGTTTGGACATCAGCCCCAAGCGTGGGATTCTCTCAATCTTCCAAACTCTGGGATGTTTTCATTAACCACCGAGGCCCCGATGTCAAAAAAAACCCTAGCTCTTCAGCTTTATAAATCTCTTGAGAATTTGGGAGTCCGAGCATTTCTTGATTGTGAAGAGATGGAACTAGGGGATCTCTTTCCATCTACAATTCAGAATGCCATCTGCTTCGCGTTAGTTCAAATTGCCATATTTTCTAAGGGGTATGCTGAGTCTGTTTGGTGTTTGGCCGAGCTTGATCTAATGTTACAGAGTAAGAAAAAAATCATTCCAATATTCTATGATGTGGCACCTTCGGACCTCCGCTACATAGAAACGGGAGCGTATGCTAATTCATTCAGCAAATACAAAGAAAAGGCCAGGCATCTGGACAAGCTTGACAAGTGGAAGGAAACCAACCATAAGGTTTCATTTATCACTGGCTATGAGTTCGGCCATCCTGGCAGGTAAGACTTCGTGTATGACTATTTTTGTTAAAATGTTTTCTAACAAAATTCAAGAGTTTTAGCATAGCCTAAACAAACTTCAACATGATGAAATATTTATCTTCTTATGCAAATTTTCAGTGATCTTGAGAAGCTGTGTGAAAAAGTTGTGTTTGTTGTCCAAAGAGAGTTGCAAAAGACAAGGCCATTGGATATTGCGAAGTATCCGGTAGGAATTAATGAAATCCTTCGGGATTTTGAAAGGACATGCTGGCAGGAGACGAAATGGACAAGAAAAATCATTGGCGTCTATGGGCTGGGCGGCTCTGGGAAGACCACTTTGGCCAAATCATTCTTTAACCGCATCCATTCAGAATATAGTGAATCGTCTTTCCTGTACGAAGTGCTAGAAACATCTAACAATGGTAAATTGACTTCTTTGCAAAGCAAACTTCTCAAGGATCTGGTGCACGAAGATCGTACGTTTTATAGCATACCTGAAGGATCGAGCTATCTCACGTCTCGTGTAGGAAGGGGCCCTCTTCTGAGCTTCCTAATTTGTATAGATGATATCGATCATCCTAAGCAGTTAGATGCTCTGGTAGGATGGGCCGGTGGGGACAATACTACTAGTAGTTTGATTATTGTGACAAGCCGTGACGAGAGGGTTCTAATACAAGCAGAAGTTAGTGCTCGTTATAGGATGAATGAAATGTCAGTCAGTCAAAGCACAGAGCTCTTTTGTTGGCACGCCTTCCACCAACCATATTCGTCCATGGGATATGAGGATTTGGTGAAGAGCTTTGTGAAAGAGTGTGGGGGTTTGCCTCTGTCTCTGCAGGTGTTGGGTGGACTTGTTTTTGATATTGCTGGGCCTAGCGAGAGATATTGGAAAATAGTATTGAATAAAGTGAGGAAAACTCTACCCCATGATATAGAACATAAGCTTATGATAAGCGTTGATGCACTGGATGATGAGCAAAAGCAGATATTTATAGACATTGCATGCTTTTTTGTCCATAGATCTAGTCATATGGCGACAAGGATATGGGAAGGAACTGGATGGAGCACTGAGCACACCCTCCAGACCTTAATAGAAAAATGCCTTGTTGAGGTGTACATAGGAAGTAATTATTGGAGTGGATTTGACTCCCAGAGCATTCCTCTTTTGAGAATGCATGATCACATCCGTGATCTCGGAAGAAAAATTGTAGATAAAATGAGCAGTCCTTGCCGACTGTGGCATCCCAAACATCTTCGTTCTCAAGTGTGCTTGTCTTAAGCTCTTGTTTACCTTACAATATTAAAATTTTAGTGTCCGGGTAGCTTAAAACTATTTCTGTCTCTAATAGGAGCATAAATTTCACATTCATCTTTACATGCAGGAAGTAGAGGGATTCCAGAGCATCCTTGCAGAAAGTGCTGATCATAGTTTTCGGTGTCTGAATTCCATTTTTGATGTGTCCACGACTTTTGAATTCAGATATTTTTTAGGGAATTGTAATGATTTTGATGACAGATCAACTTCCTTGTTGTGGCTTGAGCTTGACTTGAGTTTGATGGGAATGCTGGATGAACTTGAAAATCAGGAAGAAAAACACATGAGCAGTGTGCCTTCACCATGTACTATTCCTTCTTGGATTCCTCTTCAAAGTTTGCAGTATTTAAAAATTTCTAATGGACGTCTCGGAAGATTGTGGGCACAGGTAATATGTTCTTCTATTCAAAACTAAGTCTTGGTTAATGACGGGAGATGCATTCTGAAACAGTAATTTCATAAAAAGACTATATAGAGTTGATAAATAACTAATTCAAACAAATTACTTTGAAATTTCAGGCCCCTTTCCAGCTGAAAGAGCTTGTGCTTGATGGAACAATCTTGGAAGAGTTTCCAGATTCATTGGGAATGTTAATTCATTTGGAAGATCTGGTTGTAAGAGGAAGAGCAGAATGGAACGGAACAGAATGGAATAATCCAATGCAAATTGATGGGAGGTCCTTCTCAGATTCCCTTACGAAGCTCACCAATCTTAGAAGTTTGGAATTGAGGGATTTGACATTAAGTGGACAATTGACTTTAAATAATAACAGGAAGTCCACTACTCTTGCGAGTCCAGTTGTCAGCCTTCAAAGGATAGATATTAAGTGATGTAAAACTTCTATCTAAAGTGATACTTAGTGCAGAGTACCTTTGTAGCCTCAAATCTCTCCACCTTGAGTCCATGGAAAATTTAATTGAAGTGAGTTTAGGATAGGAAGCCACACGGAATTGCCTTGGCTCGGCAACCGATGCAAAATCGAACACAGAGGAATATTCAGAAGCAGAAGAGTTGTCAAGTTTTGCATGTGAAAACTACTTAGAGAGGATCATCATTGAGGGATGTTGGGCGCTGCAGAAGATCGCAGGTATTGAGAAGCTAGAAGGATTGAAATATGTCCAGATATCAACTAGCACTGTAGCTCTATCTAGATGCATAGGCGTTTGGCAGGTATTGCACTCTTTTTATAGAATTAAAGTGTAAATAATCCAAGTGTAGTATTCCAATGTACAGGATGTTTTAGTGTAAGAATCAATTTTTTTAATTCTTTAGTACTGATTATTTGAGTGTGAATCCCAGTCCAACATAAATAATCAGTGCATTGAATCGAAGGGACATGTTGCTTAAGCCCCTGCACTTTTAATAGAATAACATGAATTTATTATCTACTAAATGAACCTTATATTTTCTTCCCTGCTGATGACCCCATATATTGAGTATAAATAGGGTTTTGAGTGGACTGCTCTTTTTAACAGATTATTTTTTATTAGAATAAGTATTTATTAATGAGCTAAATTATCTGGTGTAATTCAGAGATTGCCGTCACAAGGTGCTAGCATAATTTGGAATCCAGCTATTGAAAATTTGCAATATTTTGAAATTTGGAAAGTTTTTCACAGATTTGTCTTAGAAAGGTACAGTGAGGAAGATGGCACAGTTACTCAAATTCCTAGTGACTGCATGGATGAAATAGCCCTTCCCCTAACAGCGCAACCATGTGCCATTCTCATAGTTATGTTGATAACAAGCTATTGTCATGGGGAAGATTGTCAAAAAGTTTTAAAGATGCCTTTATTGGACGGGATGGTGAGCTGTATTGGAGGAGGATTGAATATAGTTACAATTGTAGTTACTGATGAAGAAAAAATCAACAAGATGCTTTGTGGAGTGTGCAATTGGATTCCTATGGGGACACATGGCAAAGTGATGAGAGGTTTCATTATAACCATCAACCAAATTGCAGAATTGAAGAGGTTTCATGACTAGAGTATTCTTAAAGAGAAAATAAATTCTATTATATATGATGTAGAGTGACCGGGGCGAAAGAGAATTCATAGAATTCTGCTGTAATTTGTTTAAAAATAAAGATTAAATATTTTCATTACGTTTTGTGTTAGTAATTGTTTTAATATATTGGAAAATTAATTAATGTTTTAGTAGTATGACTAGTATAGATATCTTAAAAATGTTGGATTTGTTTTTTAATGGGTGTACATTCAGTCAAATCTACTAAGCACCATTCCACCCTCATCCCTTATAATGTCAAGGTCCTTGCAATCAACAAGATTTGATCCTAATAAGCTCATTCAAAACCTTTCGACTTCAACAATATACCAAGGACCGTTTGACATTTACTTAAGACTTATTTTATTTTAAATCTATTTTATTTATTAAGACATGTACACATAAATTTTAATTTTTAATTAAGAACTATTTTATTTTTATTTTTATTTATATTGGACAAAATTTATTTTATTTCAATTGGAAATTTGTTTTATGGAATAAATCATAGAAACCATGTCCAAATTTTCAAAAAGTTATTATTATTTATTTATTTATTTACTTTTAACTTTTACTTGAAAGATTTATTTTGTTTTAAAACTATTTTATTTATTAAGACATGTACACATAAATTTTAATTTCTAATTAAGAACTATTTTATTTTATTTATATTGGACAAAAAATATTTTATTTTAATTGGAAAGCTATTAAATTATCCAATAAATCACAGAAACTATGTCCAAATTTTCAAAAAGTTATTATTTATTTATTTTTAACTTTTACTTGAAGAACTATTTTATTTTCTATATAACTATAATTTTTAATATCTATCTAAAGTTATTAATAGCTTAAATAAATAGATAAGACAAGACAACACTATTTATTTTAACACTTATTTATTTTATTTTCTATATAACTATAATTTTTAATATCGATCTAAATTACCTAATAGATTCATTAACAATAGGTAAATACATAGATAAGTAAAAACATAGACACTATTTCAAGCAGAAAAAACATGTGTTTATTTTGGAGCTTACCCCAGATATAACCCCTTATGCTATCAACAATATGGCCCACCCTAAAATCTTAGCCCCCTTCAAATCTGACTAAAATCAAACCCTCAATTAAGACCCCTAGTTCTACTTCTCGGAGGGAGGCTACTATGGGACTTTGCACTCTCAAAAATATCCTCTCTGTGACTTAGGAAGCCAGGAAGGTGCTTGCTAAGAGAAGATTAGAAAAGTATCTAAAAAATTCAAAAGCTAAGAAGCCTAAAAGGAATATTGTTTAGTATGTTGAGGAAGATAGCAAGTTTGTTGGGGAGGTGATGTTTATTCCCAAGGAGAAGCAACAAATGGTCAAGGAATATGCTTTGGGTGAAAATGAGACTGTTGATCTTTAGAAAGAGATTGTTATGGAAGTTAAGGGGGGTGATGAGTATTGGTGAACATAAGGTTAGGGTGCTAAGCATTAGGAGGTCCAATAGAATTATTGGACTTCATACCCTAATCTCAAAGACATGGATGCTTCTAGTGACTCACTGCAAGATGAGGTTATGGATATTTCAGATGTGAACCGGAATGTGACTCCTGAGATTGACGAAGTTGGTAGCCTGTTTGAGGAGACGAACTCCCCTTACTCAAAATCTAAAGATGTTCCTATTCCAGAGTCTATACCTATTCAGAAGGATTGTTCTAAATATGATCAAACTACTATGGAGGTTGTTGAACTCAAATCCAAGGTTGTTGTCTTGGAAGGAAACTTGAAAGTTATGGCAAGATTCAGTATTAAAGTTATGTATAGATCAGCCACTACTTTGTCTATCTTGCAAGATCTTGAGCTCAAGAGGCATGGCCTTGACTCGAATACTATTTTCAACTATGAAGACATGTATAAGTTTCTTTTAGATGATTGGAGACAGTTGTTCTTTTAGATTATGTGCCTTTCTTCTTTATATTTTTTTGTTGTGGTTTTGATTAAGACTCTAAACTGTTTAATGGTTAAGAATTGTTAGTGTGTTGTTGTTGTGTTGTTTGTGACCTATTTTTCTCTACCCTTGGGAATTTTTTTGTAAATGGATCAACACCATGGTTTGTTGCTTATCTTAATAAAAAAACATTTATTCAATTACTCAAACTAAAACTATACAAATATAGTTACTAATGTTGCCAACATAAAACTATACAATTACTAATATTGCCAACATAATAAAAACTAATATATAAGCATAGAATTACCAAAAAAATTGAATGTTGGCTTTGTCTTTTTCAAAAGTAAAATTAAAAGTTACATACAAAAGTAAAAAAAAAGTGTATTATGAGAAAATCTTAGTTTTGTTTTTACATTGAAAAGTGTATAAATATTATATACGTATAACTTACTATTTAATAGTTTTGGTTTTCTTAAATACGTATCTATGTTGTGTTTTGATTCTTTATGTAAACAATGAGGATATGAGGCTATGTGCCTTGCTAGTATTTGATATTCACTTTTGAGTAAACTACTATAAGGTTATCATAGATATGGGTTTTCCAATATTATTTGAAAATTGGTTTTCTTGATTATATTTGAATAATTTGGGTAAACTATACATTTAAAATATTACAATATCATGTGTCATGACTAGCTCATTCTTGGTTCCAATACTATCAAGACAATAATAAAACATCGTTCCAATACTATCAAGACAATAATAAAACAACTAGCAACAACATTCATAGAATGAGTATTATAATTGTATACACCTAAAAATGACACGACTAAATAAATGTTCTTAATATTTATTCCATCTAAATTCCTCTATCAATAAATAAATAAATTTATTCGATTCATATTTCCTCTAAGTTAATTAAATATCAAAATATTTAATTACATATTCCAAAGTCAAAATTAAATAAAATCTTTTATTTAATTTATTTCTTCCAAACAATTAAATAATTTCTAATTATTTAATTAAGTTGTTCATTTCTCCAAATTTAAATAAATAAATTAAATTTATTTAAATCCTCTCACTCTCCAAAAATTAAATATAATTAAATATTTTATTTATTCTTCCAAAATCATGTGCAAGTAAATTAAATAAATTTATTTATTTAATTTCCTTTCTTATCTTCCAAATCTTCTAAAAATAAATTGAATAAATTTATTTATTTAATTTGCTTTCTTATCTTCCAAATCTTCTAAAAATAAATTAAATAAATTTATTTATTTAATTTACTTTCTTATATTCAATATCTTCTAAAAATAAATTCTTCTTGTCATGCAAAAGCAAAAGCTGAGTTAAAGCATCTTTAAAGCAACTTTGCTCTTAAATTAGAAAAATAAATTCTAATTTAAGAAAATGAAAACTCATCATCATCAAGAAAGCATTTAACTCAACAAGGCATCTTTTTGAATGACACATGTCATTCTTCTATTTGCGCACGTTCTCTCGAACATCCTCCTCCGTCGATCTTCTCATTTCTTCTCAACCGTTGATCTTCTCTCACACAACTCTATAAATATAACCCTCTTCTTCTTCATTTTATATCCATTGTTTGAGCAAACTTATGTTGTAGAAACACAAGCGCGCCTTTGGCACCCCTACCATCACCAATATCACACCATTCATTATCTATCCACATTTGTGTTGAAGCTCATCTTCAACACATCAAATATCATAGCCATTCTATTCTTGTCATCTTCAACAAGCAAGGGAGCATACGCTTCTGAGGGCTTCATCATCATTATCAAGATCAAGAACAGATAGGCGAGCAATGGAAAACGTAAGGTAAAGGTTGTAAGTATCACTTGTGTTATTTTAAATCTCCTTTTCCTTTAGATTTCATTGATGTTTGGGTTTATTATTGTTATTGATTAATCCACAGTTTTACTCCCACAATAATAATAAAACATGTCTCTTGGAATAAATTTTGGCTAAGTTGCCTACCAACTAAATATCACAAATTTAGAACTACTATAGATATTAATCATGAGTTTTTTAAATATATGTAAATTGTAGTCATGGGGACTACTCCCTTTATATTATATTTTAACTAAAATTCAATGAAGTTTAACAATATTGCTCAGCCTGTATGCATGAGCTACAACAAAAATAGGGTAGAGCCAAAATCCCTATTAATACCACCATCCATAATGATATCGTTCCATCTACACTACTAAACCTATCCATGCTACTACTAAGGTAAACAAAAAATCCCTATTTAAAATCTTCTATCTATTCCCCAGGTTATAAGAAAATCCATGTGACACAAAGTATCCATACTTATCTATTAGGTGTTGTTGTTCCCTACGTACAAGTTGTTGAGGAGATCCTACAACCCATCATCCTCTACATCCAAACCTACCAGTTTCTTCAAAAATTGCACTCCCCGAGCCACCTTCTTCCTCCTTGCAATGATCTTCTCTACTTTTGTGTCTGCTACAAATGGAAACTAAATTGACTAATTCTTCTATTTGGTTAATTCCATGGAATTCCTCTGGTAAGGGGATACCAATCCCAATTCTTGTAATTCCAAAATATTCTCTGAATCCCTGTCTAAAATCTACCTCCACAAACATTTCCATTAACACCTCAATCAATTTTTTATCATCCCTAAGGTCTAATAACACTACCATGAACATTGAGGCCAAGTCATTGTTCACCCTATACCTATTTTTGCTTATCATGAAATCTTCCCCTAAAACCCACTCTATGGCATATAGAACTACACCACAGTTTAGTTAAACACCTTACTCATTCTATTTTTTGTCATCTCCCCCAAAAAAGACATTTGCCTCTTCCTTCTCAACAACCTGATAGGAGTCTCCATTATCTCAATCAACCATCTATGTGGGTGATAAGCATTGGCTATAACAATTGTTATAATCCCTTTCCATTCTAGAAAATGATTAAGCCTTCTTAGATCCATCTCACCTTGCAAGATTCACTAGCCTTGCCTTGCAACTTTGATGTAAAATGATGTCCTCTCTATCTTATATCTTCATCATTATTTAGCACTTCCCACATTAAATTTATGATAGAGTCTATAGCTTTGTTTGCCAATTTATCTGCTTCTCCATTGGCCTTGCAGTAGATGTGATTAACCAATAACCCATCAAAATTATCATTGAACCCCAATTCCTCATTTAATATGATTTGTAATTTCCAATTTAGAATTCTTTTATTCCTAATTGCATTAAGAACAATGTGGGAGTCCCCCTCCACCATCACCTTTTTCAGTTTGAGATTTTGACACATCTATAGACCTAATAATAAAGCTTAGAGTTCTACTTCATTATTAGATCTAAATAAAAGTTTTTTTCCACTTTCCCAAGCACCACTCCATTCTAATCTCTCACTATACAGCCTGCCTTATAAGTTCTAGTGTTACCCTTGGATGTTCCATCAAAATTCATCTTAACCCATCCTTCAATCGTGGGGATTCATTTAGCCTCTAATCTTTTCCTTCAAGCCTCAACACCTTTACTCCCATTAATGGGAGGTATTTTCAGCCCATTCCATCTTCTTCTCATCCTATCATCTTCTGTGAGGACTTCCTTCTTCACCCCTTCCATTAATCTGCTATTGACTATTTCAGTGATTACTACTTCAACCTTATTCTTGAAAGTTTCAAGCTCCATACCTTTCTCTTGGAATATGCTTATATTCCTTTCCTTCCACAATACCCAAACCAACAAAGATGAACTTGTTATCAAAATACTTGCATAAACTACAAACTATTTAGTAATTGGCCAAAATTTGAACAGACTAACAATGTCATTTGGGAGAGAAACAAACCATCCTAATTTGGCATAGAACCATCGCTAGCACTCCTGAGAAAACTAGCATTGTAGAAGTAAATGATATGCATCTTCACTCTCCCTCCAAAACAAAACACATCTAGAGGGGCCTTTGAAACCTAATTTCTTAAAATGGTCTCCTATCAGTATTCTTAAAGCCCGTACTTTGGGGATACATACCTTGTTCCAACACAAGTGGACATGAGTATCCAAGTTTTCCTGTTCCCCATCTTCCACTACATATCCTATTGTGGCATTATAATTCTTGTTCATTGAGCAATTTCAACACAATCTATCCCTTCTTGCTAACATATTAATTCTTTGACTAAACAAAATCTCCTTAAAGTTTTTGGCCTCATTGTTTTGTATTTCTATGTTGTCCACCTTCTACGAATTCCACTAGACCATCCCATTAGATTTTCTTATTTGTCCATAGTCCGCAACCTTTGATTCCCAAATATTTGTTAAAACCTACCATGCTACTAGTCACTCATCACCAATAACTGGATGACCCATCCATGAGTCTTCCTAAAAGGAATTAGTTATTCCATCTCCAATCTCCCAAGTCAAGTGATCTATTATGATCCATCTATAGGACATCAAAAAGTTCCAGAGTTTAGATCCTTTCACTAGATTTGTCGTTGTGAAAATTCTATCATCCTCAACATTGTCCATGCATTTGTTTCTTAAAATCCTCACCCACTTCAATTCTAGTTTCAAATATATGGACCACAACAACTTCACCCAAGTACGTTATTTTACACTAACTAATTCCTCAAACCTACTCCTCCAACCACTTTTGGTTTGCAAACTTTGTCCCATGCTATTTAAGTGGAATTTTCCTATCTTATGAGGTTCCTTTCCAAAAGAAGGTCATCATTTTCTAGTAAATTTTATTGTTTATTTTTCTCAAAAGTCTTAAATAGGAAAGGAGGAAGATGGGAGTTTTAGAAATGATAGCCTTCAACATTAGAATTCATTCTACCCAAGATAACCATATTCCTTTCTAGGATGACATTTTATCATAAATTTGCTCTAGTATAGGAATCCATAATTTTGACCAATTACGCTATCGAACAAGGGGAAGCCCAAATACTTACTTGGAAAGGACCCTTTCTTGAAATTCATGACTCTCAATATCTCCCTTTGTCTATTTGGATTGATTGAAAAGAAGAAGATTTTAGACTTCAATGAATTGACCCATTCTCCCAAAGCCCATGAGTAAGTGTCCAATACCTTCTTCATACTTCTTGTCTCTTCCCTTTTTGTTGCTCCATATAACATGGTGTCATCGACGAATTGTTGATGTGACAATGGGTCTACATTCCTTGTTATTTTTATACATACTTGCATATTTAAACATACCTAACCCAAGCATCATCTAAGAATATTGGAAAATTCATTCACGTATCCAAATTCTTCTCATGTATAGAAATATATTCTTCTTTCAATTCAAAATTATCATTTGTCAACTCATCCAAGTATATTTTCCCTAACTTCATATGATCATATTCTTCCAAGTTAGCATCTATGTATGCCCTAATGTCTTCAGTGTGCATAACTCCATGTGGAACCTTAGAAAATGCACCATCCGGATTAGTTTCTAGGGATTTGAATAGATGTTTCTTGAATTTGGGTTAGGGCCTCTTGGTAATCTCTACTACTTGAGGAGTAGACATCTTTACTGACTCAACACATAAAATTTTCAAGAGAGGGAGAGTTGTAAATATGCTTTGTTTCTAGTTAGGGTTTCTTTGCACCAATCACTGAATACTTGAATCTACCTTAGCTTCACTTCTTATATCTCCTTAGACACTTAAGGGTTTGAATGCAATGTGATTTCCTTTCAAATGAATTCCCTTTTAATAACCCTTTTTCATCAATACCTAATTATCATAAATGCTAATTCAAAAAGCTATCAAACTCTTATTCTGCCATCTACACTTGATCTAAATTGCTCTGCAATCTACCACATTAGATTCTTTTCTACTGAAATCTTCTTCAAAATCTCTTTTATGTTGTTTTCTATCTTATACCTTCGTGTTGAATGTCAGCACCACTCTTCTGACTGGGGAACAAGATTTTTCATTTAAGCTCCCCCTAAGCCAAAGCTCCCAATTTACTTCCTAGAGGAAGTACCTACACCAAAGTCTAGTGCAGACTCATCCTTGACTTCATGTACTTCCTTCTTAACCCGAATTTTGTTCATGTCCTTCTTGATCTCTACCAGATCTGCCTTTTGTACCAGTTTCTTCATCTCTACCTGATTATCTTTCTTCATATTCTTGCTTCTAAAGAATATTGCAATTGAAGCATACATCATTTCTCTAACCATTGTTCCTTCCATTCATCCTTGATCTACATTGGTTAGCCTTGTGTCCAAATCTATTGCATGGAAAGCAATTCCCATTGAAAGATTGAGCATTCCTTCCATTATTATAGTTGTTCCTTATCTGACTTCTGCATTCACTAGCTCTATGACCAAACCTCTTGCATATAAAGCAATTACCTTTGAAAGTTTGAGCATTCCTTCCATTGTTGTAACTATTCCTTATTTGGATTCTACATTCATTAGCTTTATGACCTACTTTATTACAAGTGAAGCACTGACCAGAGAATGATGGAATATTTGGATTCACTTTTCTCCTACATTGAGTAGCCTTATGACCAAACTTATTGCATGCATTACAGTAGCCATTGAAAGAAGGGTACCTTTGAGCATTTGGTTGCCTGACCGGTGGTCTTGTAGGTTCGGTCCTCTGATTCTGGATCTGTTTATCTTTGTCCTTCTTGATCTCAAAATTCTTTTCTTAACCATCTTTAGAACTTTCACCTTTCTCAAATCCCAAGACTTCTTTGTCATTAGGATTCTTCTGACTTGCAATTATTCTATCAAGTTTAGCAACACCTACTCTGAATTTATCTTCTTGAATCCATGTCTATTTTAGATCATCTTTCAGATCCATAACTTCTTGTTCAATCCTTCTACATTCTTTAGACTTGCCTTTTATTATTTCATTTAGGCTTTCTTTAGCTTTTGCTCTTTCTACAACTTCTACTTTTAGATCATTCAAGGTTTCATTTGTCGATATCAAATGTTCACTAACCTCCTTATATTTTTCTTTGAACCTCTTGACTTTCTCCCTTAATTTTTTGATGCACTTATCTGCTTCCTTGACATTATCTTTCAGATCCTTGTTTTCTATTTCAACCTTTTCAAGATCTTCAAGGGCAGCCTTAAGTTCCTCTTCATCGACAAGCATGCAATCTTATTATATAGTTTCAATTGAATCAATTTCTTTAGGAGGAGTAGAATACTTTTTACCTACCATGTGTTCAATATGGACAAGATCTTCCTCAAGCTGTTAGACTTCTTCCAAGGAACCAGGCTCTAATACTGATTGTTCAACACCTAGAATACTAAGAGGGAGGTGAATCGGTATTATATTAAACCTTTTACTTATTAAACTAGTAGTCCATTTGACACAAATAAAAAAAAAATGAATTAAACATAGAAGAAGCAACCACAAAGCATCACACATGAACACCAAGATTTTTATGTGGAAAAATCATGGTGAGTGTTAGCTCACAATAATTATGTAATATCAATACCAAATTACAAGAGGATCACTACCTTATGGCTCACTGCCCAAATAAATGCTCACTACAAGAAAGGCTCACTGCCTAGAGAAAGAAATAAGGAAATAAGGATGGCTCGCTGTCAAGTTGAACTTCTTTGATTGCATCTAAACATGCATGATGACAGCTCCAATGAAGCACAAAAATTCTGTCTCAAAACTCATCATCTTTGACTACTCTGTTTCACTATTCTGTTCTTACATGGGAACAAGATCTCCCTTCTTCTGCTCTTATCACCTTCACAAAGTCACAATCTTTCGCATGTCATATGTACACCTTCATATTCACACACATATTCACCAAAGACTAAATTGGATCTCATATATATATATATATCCACAACACTTAGAATATTCATATTGGGTTGGCCTAATTAGATGAAGCTTGTAGTCAAACAATTTGTAACTTGTCAGCCAAATCCAGTCACTAAAATACATAGCTGACCCAAACCATGCTTTAATCACATTCTCATATGTCAGCTTCAACTATAGAACCCATTAGAATAAGGTGCCAATCAATAGAACTTACCGTACACAAATCAAATTATCATGTCAGCCTCAAACATAGACTGTTACTGACTCAGTCTATCTGTCAAACTACAACTTTCACTACAGACCACAAGACTTTCTCAAAATCATATCCAAGACTCCTTAGACATCAAAGATCATACCTTCAAAACTGTAGAACATAATATTAACATGTGGCAAAAGGAAGATTGTTGAAACAAAGTCACTGTCAAATCATGTAGTGATGCTTAGTAGCTTATAACTATCTTTTTAGTGGACCTCAGACTTTGCAATTGTAGATTTAGACACTTCATACAAGTGTTTACAAGACCTCAAAACTGCATATCTAAATATCTAACACTGGAGGAATGCGGACCAAAATAAATGAGTGTTCTATTCTGATTACCTCTATTCTCTATAGTGTTGGACTTAGGCTACTTGAAGATATGCTTTCGATACATATCAAAAGCTGAAATCATACATATAGGATCTTGTAAGGACTCCAAACAACACACCAAAACCACATGATTAGGTCTTCAACTGTGGACGAATGCCAATCCAAACATTGTCTCTCTATTGTTGTCTCTATACACTACCAGCACTTAGCCAAAATGATGAAGTCTTCTTCACCGGACCAAAATCTCTATTCCAACCTTGTTTCTTTTCTTGTTGCCATCAATGATAACATCATCAAACATCATGCACAAACAATCTTCACCATACCAGCACTGTCTCTCTCAATGATGTTTGCCAAGTTGCCAACAAATTTATTCTGGTCTTCTTTCACCAATTTAGGAATGCTTTGAAACAATTTTTCTGAAAAACTAAATTTGAGCCCTCCCAATTATTCAGCAATTTTCTAGAAACAAACTACTTCTTCTTTAATGGATTCTTCTTTATCTACAAAAGATCCATCCTCCTTATTTATCTTGACTATTTTGTTCTTTATTCTTCTGATTTTGACTGAATTATGAAAGAATTTTGATTTTTATCTCCTTCCTTTAGCCAAACTTCTCTAGATTTTTGCCTCCAAAATATTTCCTTTCTTGCCCAAATTTCTGAATACTCACTAAGTAATTCTTTCTCTTTGTTGTAGCTGTTAGCATCCATACCATTGGCAAAAAATTCCTCATTGAAAACTTTCAAATCTCCTTCTAATCTCTATTTTTCCTCAAATATATCCTTAAACATTTCCTTATTCCATCTCTTAATGTTTTCTTTAACATTTATAAGTTTTCTAAAAAGAGAAAACATTTTTGAGCCTTTTAGTTCCTTCTCTTTCCACCAATCCTCTACTTTCCCCAAAAAATCTGGGTCTCTAAACCACATGTTCTCAAATTTAAAAGGACTCCTTACTGGTTTTTTTCCTCCAAGATGTCCAAATGAATAGGAAAATGATCTGAGCCAGAGCAAGGAATCAAACTACTTATATAGTCATAATGCAAAACTCCCAAATCCCCTTTCCATAGGAATCTATCCAGTTTCTTAGCAATATTACTGAAGCCCAAACGACGGTTGGTCTATGTATATTTTCCATTCTTCATGGGAATATCCAACAAGTTATTTCTACTTACAAACTCTATGAAATCCAACTAAGATTGAGCCTTTTTCTTAACCCCTCCCATTTTATCCTCATCTCCCAAAATAGCATTGAAACTGCCCCTATTATTAAATGTTTATCTACAAAATTTTCTATTTAAATATCTACTTCTATCCAAACTCTCTTCTTTTGCATTGCTAAATTTGGCCCATAAACATTTATCAAGATAAAATTCCAATTAGATTTCATAAGAGTGACTTTGCTTACCAACCAATGTTTTGAACTACATAGAAATTCAATAGTTACATTATCTAGATGCCAAAGTGTAGCCAAACCTCTAGAGGCACCATCCGAAGACACATAAACTCCATCACACCTTTTCAGTTTTATTTTCATGATTTCTACTTCTCTATTATCCATTTTTGTTTCTTAGATCATGAAAATATCTGCCCTTGAAATCTCTATCTAGTACTTTATCAAGCACTTTTTGTTAGGGACATTAAGACCCCTAACATTGCAAGATTGTATCCTCATGTCTCATTGGGAAGGGGAACTCCCTTCCCTGATCTGAACATCATATTTATTTTCATCTATCCCTCTGCATCTCCTACATTTAACAATTTCTCCTTATTTGATTTTCTCCCTTTTCTTTTTGATTCCCCAATATCTGGTTTCTCCTTTTTTCTTTCTAACTAACTGATCCCTAGTTGTTCTTGAAGAAAATTTTCCTTTTCCTAAGGTATCTCCCTTGAAGTTTCTTGAGCCATCTCCCCAACGAATATTATTTCTTGAACACATTTTGTATTTGACTGATTGTCTGTAATCCTTTCTACATCTTCTCTCTCCTTGTTTTCTTCCTAATCTTCAAACTCCAATATTGGAAACTAATTCATGTTCTCCTCTTCCAATCCATACAGTTATAGGGCAAATTCAAAAGAGTTATTTTCTAGTTTTTCTTAATATCTTCTCTTGTATCATCCTCTGCTTTATCTTTTATTTCAACCCCTTTATCTTTTGGTTCCTCTATCTTTCCTTGCTCTCTAATTTCTCCCTCTTCCTCCTCCTTTAATCCTTCCCTAAAAAGCTCCTTATCTTCTTTTCCTATTTCAACTCTATAGTTTTTTTGCGAGCTTTCTTCTTCAAAAGACTCTGATTGCTCATCTTTTTCTAGGCTATATTCTGACAAAGGCTCTGACGAACCTTCAATTTCAATCTTTTGTTCCCATTCCCCAAACTCTAAAATTAGTTCTGTTCTATTTGGGATAACAACCGCTAGATTGATGTTTACACAAATTCTCACATAGATACCAAAGGCTCCTTTAGTAGTGGAATAATCCAATTTATTGAAATCCCTTGAACTATTTCCAATTTCTTTCAAGATGTTTTCTACCTAGTATTCTGTCAGAATATTATATAACCTCGCCCACATAGGATCTATTTGGATATTGTGATTCAGAGGATCAAAATTTCAGTTCCCAATCTTTCATGTAAAATCCAACTCCATCCATTATCCATGGTCCACCTTGCAAAATGCTATCTTTCTTCCCTTTTGATTTACAAATTACCAAGAAAAAACCCTTAGGGAAATTTCTGACAATCATCTACTCTCCCCATTTGTATTTGCATTGTTTACTTATTCTAGCCCATGTACATGCCACAAATTTATCCATTTTATAATGAAATGTTTTTCTTTTAAGGATTTTATGAAGAATCTAAAATTTTGGAATTTGTTAAGTTCAAAAATTTTTGGTCTTTTTTATCCCCTAAAGGTATTCTATTTATACCAGATACAAACTCTGAAATATTATCCTCAGTATTCCTCTCAATCTCTATTTCTTCTAGGGGTTTTTGGAAAAAGAAAATTTCCTTACCTTTTTCTATTCTATTTTGACCTCTTTGTATGACATGCTCCCTTTCATCTTGCCCTTTCAGTTGCCGTATAGGGTTTTCTCTGATGGTGTCAGATTGTCATTGATGTCAAAAAGGTCTTGCGGGATCTTGGGTTGATCTTGTAAACATCTGAAGGTCACTAATCAGGAGGTTATACTTCAAAAGATAAGGACTTGCTTCATATGTGTATCCAGTTTTGTGTTCACAAGATCTTGGGTTGATGTTGTTGCTTATGTTAAGGATATCAATTGTGTTTGTGCAAAGTCTTCTTGAATAGATCCTCAAGATTGAGTTACATCAGGATGTCAGTGATATAGGAGTTCAAATGGTTTACATGCATGTTTATATTCAAGCAATGTTGACACAGGTTGATCTTGCCTTACTTGTTAAATTAGGTTGTTTATCGTTGGTGTTACAATGTATGTTTCAATCTATCTTGGTTTGACAAAGTTTACATGCTTCAGTAATACAAGAGCAATGCAGGTTCACATCAAGAGCAATGCAGATCAAGTATTTATAAGAAGGTTTAATACAATATGGTATGATGGTTCACATTAAGGAAGACCGGCCTCCTTTCTCCTAGCAATACTAGTGGTGAGGGTAATTATTTTTTTAAAAAAAGAACTTTGCATATTTGAATTGTAGTCAATGTACTCCATGGAGCCCGAGCGGGAAAACAAGTCAAAAGTTCTTTTTAACCTATGTGGAGCACAGTTTATATGGGCACGTTTCATGCCTTAAGGAAATCAAATAAAGTTTTATTTAAGCTCGATTTCTATGAAGGAATTTATGGTTTTAAAAAAAAGGAGCATCGACCTTTTTGATGAAAAGCCTTGCATTCTTTTTAAGGAAAGAAATTTAATTAAGATCATCGAATGTTTTGGAGTATTATGAAGCCCGAGGAAAAATCATTAAGATCTCCATTTATTCATGAAAGGCATCATATTTAGAGGAGCTTGGTATATATTTATTGAAGTTTCTAAAATGCCGATCCCCAAGCCTTTTATGGCTTTTTTTTTTTTTTGGAAACTTTACTTAAACTCTATGTGGTCGGCCCATATCAATTTTTTTAAATGGTGATTTTTATTTTTGTGGTGATAAAATTGGAAATTATTTTTTTAGAGATTGACATCATGGAAAGATTTTTTTATGAATGGTTTTTGAAACAAATAAGATAATTTTCCTTTAAAAGGCAGATTGGATATAGAATTTTTTTGAAGACTATTTTTATGGATATTATTATTGAAGAGTGTTGAGAAGATAAAGAGTTTGTTTTGCAGGAATATGTAGAGAATTTGCAAAGAGTTTTGGTGATTGATAAAATTGATTAAAGATTTTCTTTTGATCTAATTGAAATTGAAAAAGGTTTTTGGAGTACACAGAATATGAAGGGTTGGAAGAATTTTTGTAGGTTGTGAACATGGTTGATATGAAGAGATTGAAGATGCAGAGATTGGAGAATACAAAAAGAATATTCAAGATGAAAATGAAGAGACTTTTTGAAGATGATCAAAGAGATTTTATTTTCTTCTACAAGGGAAGATTAAAAATATTGTTGTTGAAGACAATAAATATGAAGATTTGCAGAAGATGAATTTGAACAGGCAGATTGAAAAAGCAGAAAAGAATTGAATGTGAAAGGACATATGATATTTAATGACTCTACAAGTGTTTTGATTTGAGGTTGTATGAGTGTGCAGATCAATGATGAAATTTTTTGTTAATACAGATGAATGTATAAAATATGAAAAACCAATTTGTAATGAAAGAGAGATGTTTCCCTAATCAGGTGAATTAGAGGATTGAAATGATGAAATATATGTTGCAGATGAGTTGATTTGAATGGTGCAAATCAGATTGAATAGCAATCGCTTCTTGCACATGAGATTTTTAGTTCTGATTGATTGAGAGATGCCAGTGAGGCACAATAGTATGCCAGTGAGGCTTGTAGGTCAGTAAGACCATTTGTCAGTGAGACACTTGCATCAGCCAATGAGGCTTGTAAAGATTTTTCAAGGTTAAGCCAGTGAGGCAGTTTTGGAGTGGTTTTTCTACCCCAGGAGGGTTTTCCACTCATGCAAATTTGTGTTATGTCTCATATTGTTTTCATCTATATGTGTGTATGTTAATACTTTGCTTATAAGGTTTTGCTCTCTTTCTTCATTCTTAGTCTTGTGCATATGTGTTTGATAAATCAATGATATCTTTCTCTCCTTGTGTTTTGAAAGTTAAAGTTTGCAAAAAGATTTGAAAATTTACACAACACTAATTCACCCCCCCTCTCAGTGTTGTCTGGGACTCCTACATTTTCCCTTCCTCAATCCATTGAAATATTGATTATTGATGTATACTCTCCATTCTCTCTCTAGATTTCTACTTTGGATTTCAAAATCTTCTTTGAATCTACTTGAAAAGCCTACATCTCCATACCTTCCTCTTCCTCCTCTCTCCCTGAAAGGTCAACTGTCTCTGATCCTTGATGCCATTCATCCCAACTTCATTTCAACTGACATTTTTTAGCATGGATAGGATGCTTAAATTGTTACACATAGGGTTAGAATAATTTAATAAATGTTGTTGATAATTTATTTAATCAAATTAAATTAAATTGGCCTTGTAATATGACTTTGTTGGAAAATAGTTAAATATTCAAGAGGTTCCAAAAACAATAGTCGAACAATAAAGACAAAAGGAAAGGCTATACCAAGGCTACAAGAAACAACAACTACAACAAAAGACTAAACAATATCATAATCAGGCCTAGCAAGTCATATACCCTTGGCCTGAGTGTGGGTCTCAGAAACATGCTTTGAAAGACCTTTCTTCCTTCTTTGGACAATGGTCTAAGAAACTTCATTATCCTCATCTACAAAAACAAGAGATGTAGTCTAGGAGAGACTCTCACCAAAGCCCTAGAAGGGGGTGGCACCTAGGGAGAGGAATGTTTGGCCAGGGAAAGAAACTTTCATTAAGATACCATGTAAATAGGAGAAGGATTTCCATCACCAACCATAGAAATGGGATTGGGAACCGAAGTAGCAAAAAAAATCATGAGTGGGGGATGGGCCTCCTTCCCATCATCAGCAAGAGGCTTAAAAGCCTCTAAGATAGAACATCATCACTAATATCCACCATAAGGTGTTCCTGTAGAGAATTCTTCCACCAAGATGAAAAACATGAGACCTTCAAGCTGGGTAGTCTAATGCCAAATGACTCATATCAAAGGACCACTAACAACAAAAGGGGATACCTTCATAATCCAAAGGCTGACACCAAGAACGATCATCAACTTGCAAAACAACCTCTGCTAGGAGTATCATAGAAAAATCCAAATCCACTAATATACGAGCATAGCTAGTGTGAGAGAAGAAAGTATTGGCTTGATCCACCATGATAAAATGACCTTTCGAGCTACCAGTGCCTTTATAGAAAGAGTCACACTAGAAATGAAGAAGCAGATTTGGTAAACAAATCCAAACTAGTAGCTGATTGAAAGATTCATTAGGAGGGTTAAAATTAGAAACCCAAGTCTTTAGCAGAAGTGCATATTGTCCCCAAAACCAAGAGTAACCATCAAAAATAGAATTTTGATCAGAGATTGAATCAAATGCGACTACAAGGAATCCTTTAGCACATCGATAAATTTTAGTTTTCCCATATGTAAGAGGGCCCACCATTGCTTAGAAATCTAGATGTTTAGATCTTGAAGCCATGGCCAGAGTCTATCGAATCTACATACCAATCCCTTCTAAGAAAAAAATCTTCATTTTTTAACATTTCATCCCCTAAAATCACAATAGGAGGAGGTAGAGAAGAAGGTTTCACCTTACTTACAATCATAGGAGTAGCACAATCAGTAGTAGGGACAACCATCTTCTGAGGAGAAAAGACTCCAACGCGAACATCGTTAGCAAAAGAGAGGAAGTTTGGATCCATAGAAGAGGAACCCAAAATAGTAGAATGTGCCCCACCAACAACAACAATAGAAACAACTAACCCTATCACAGATGGTGTACTAAGAACAAAAAAAAACCCTATCATAAACAACGCACCAACAATAGAAAAACCATGAAACCTTATTGCAGACGTCACACCAACAACAATAGTATAAGGTCAATAATATGAAAATGCTAAGGTGAGAGTAAATGGGGATGGAGTCACACTAAAGACAAGAGTGTGAACTTATTTCTATGTAAATCTATTAGGATATTTTTCTAAGAATGGGCCCAAAACTAAATGAGAATTTATCATGGATATGCAAATTTCATCATTACACATATATAGTCAAATATTCCATGATCCTTATATCAACAAGGTGATGCTATAGTGGAAGCACTCTACTTAAACATCATCTAGTTAAGCTAGTTCTACGGTAAAACACTCAATAGTAATTCTATGCCTCATCCACACCAAAATGAGGTAAATATTTGTCCTATTTTTATTGGCCAAAATTGTTCTTATATTTTTTATCTGGATGATGTTTAAAAATAACCCAGTAGAAGTGGTTCTTTTACTAACATAATGGTTAATTGGTTGTCAATGAACATATTTTCTTACTCACTCTCCCGTCTCCTCTTTTATAATTGAAAAAACCAAAAGATCCCCTTCCTACAAACTTTTGTTAAAAATATCTTTCCTATAAACTTATATAAAAAAATGTCTTTCCCTTATATAAATAACTTTAAAACATAAAAAATAAATAAAACTAAGAGATAATCCACACAACCCTTCCTTGCATTTTCTAGACAACATCTAGAAAGGAAATAGATTAAACAAATTATAATTAATCATTATAGGTAACCTCTTGGAAATAGAGAGAAAAAATAAATTTATTGTGCCGTCGAGAAAACCAAGGAGTTGACCTTCGGGCCTTTATTGTTGCTTTGATGAAATCCAATTCTCCTTTAAGCTTTAACTAATCTGCATTCGTTCTTTATATTCTGGTTTTTGAGTTCTATCTCCTCTTTATGGCTTCATCCTGCTCATCACATCAACGAACCGTAGGAGAGGATGCTCTCACTGGGATTGGATATCAGCCCCAGAGCGTAGAATTCTCTCAATCTTCCAAACTCTGGGATGTTTTCATTAACCACCGAGGCCCCGATGTTAAAGAAACCCTGGCTCTTCAGCTTTATAAATCACTTGAGAATTTGGGAATCCGAGCATTTCTTGATCGTGAAGAGATAGAACTAGGAGATTTCTTTCCATCTACATTCAGAATGCCATCCGCTTCGCGTCAGTTCAAATTGCCATATTTTCTAAGGGATATGCTGACTCTGCTTGGTGTTTGACCGAGCTTGATCTAATGTTACAGAGTAAGAAAAGAATCATTCCAATATTCTATGATGTGACACCTTCGGACCTCCGCCACTTACAAACGGGAGCCTATGCTAATTCGTTCAGCAAACACAAAGAGAAGGCCAGGCATCTGGACAAGCTTCACAACTGGGAAGAAACCCTCCATCTTGTTTCATTAATCACTGGCTACGAGTTGGTCCGTCATGATAGGTATGACTTCTTCTGTGACTATTTTTGTTAAAATGTTTTCTCACAAAATTCAGGAGCTTTAGCATAGACTAAAACAAACTTAAATTTGATCTGAAATTGTTATCTTCTTATGCAAATTTTCAGTGATCTTGATAAGCTGTGTGAAAAAGTTGTGTCTGTTGTCCAAAGAGAGTTGCAAAAGGCAAGACCTTTGTATGTTGCGAAGTATCCGGTAGGAGTTAATGAAATCCTTGAGGATTTTGAAAGGACATGCTGGCAGGAGACAGAAAGCACAAGAAAAATCATTGGCATATATGGGCTGGGTGGCTCTGGGAAGACCACTTTGGCCAAATCACTGTTTAACCGCATCCGTTCAAAATACACTGAATCGTCTTTCCTGTTCGAAGTGCGAGAAACATCTAACAATGGTAAATTGACTTCTTTGCAAAGCAAGCTTCTCAGAGATCTGGTGCACGAAGATCGCACATTTCATAGTATTCCTGATGGATTAGACTATCTCGGGTCTCGTCTAGGAAGGGGCCCTTGTCTGAGCTTCCTAATTTGTATAGATGATATAGATCACCCTGAGCAGTTAGAGGCTCTAGTAGGATGGGATAGTGGGGACAATGCTACTTGTAGTCTGATTATTGTGACAAGCCGTGATGAGAGGGTTCTAATACAAGCAGGAGTTAGTGCTCGTTATAAGATGAAAGAAATGTCAGTCAGTCACAGCACAGAGCTCTTCTGTTGGCACGCCTTACACCAACCGTATCTGTCTAGCGGATATGAAAATTTGGTGAAAAACTTTGTGAAAGAGTGTGGGGGTTTGCCTCTGTCTCTGCAGGTGTTGGGTGGACTAGTTTTTGATACTGCTGGGCCTAGCGAGAGATATTGGAAAATAGTATTGGATAAAGTGCGGAAAACTCTACCCCAAAATATAGAACAGAGGCTTATGATAAGCTTTGATGCACTGGATGCTGAGCAAAAGCAGATATTTATAGACATTGCATGCTTTTTTGTCCATAGATCTAGCCATATGGCAACAAGAATATGGGAAGGAACCGGATGGAACGCTGAGCATACGCTCCAGACCTTAATAGATAAATGCCTTGTTGAGGTTTACATGGGAAGTAATTATTGGACTGGATTTGTCTCCAGGAGCATTCCTCTTTTGAGAATGCATGATCACATCCGTGATCTCGGAAGAAAAATTGCAGATGAAATGAGCAGTCCTTTTCGACTGTGGCGTCCCAAACATCTTCGTTCTCAGGTGTGCTTGGTTTTAAGTTTTTGTAACTTAAAACTATTTCTCTTTCTAATCGGAGCATAAGTTTCACATTCATCTTTGCACGCAGGAAGTAAAGGGATTCGAGAGCATCCTTGCAGAAAGCGCTGATCATAGTTTTCGGTGTCTCAATTCCATTTTTGATGTGTTCACCACTTTTGAATTCAGATATTTTTTAGGGAATTCTCATGAATTTGGTGACGAATCAACTTCTTTGTTGTGGCTTGAGCTTGACTTGAGTTTGATGGGAACGCTGGATGAACTTGAAAATCATGAAGGAAAACACATGGACATTGTGCCTTCAATTCCTTCTTGGATTCCTCTTCAAAGTTTGCAGTATTTAAAAGTTACTAATGGATATCTCCGAAGATTGTGGGGAAAGGTAATTTGTTATTCTATTCAGAATTAAGTCTTGCATTCTGAAACAGTAATTTTTATTAAAAAAATTATATGGAGTTGTTAAATTACTATTTCAGACATTAATTTGAAATTTCAGGTCCCTTTCCACCTGAAAGAGCTTGTGCTTGACGGAACAATCTTGGAAGAGTTTCCAGATTCATTGGGAATGTTAAGTCATTTGGAATATCTGGTTGTAAGAGGAAGAACAGAATGGAACGGAACAGAGTGGAATAATCCAATGCAAATTGATGGAAGGTCCTTCTCAGATTCCCTTACAAAACTCACCAATCTTAGAAGTTTGGTATTGAGGGATTTGGCATTAAGGGGGGAATTGACTTTGAATAATAGCAGAGAGTCCGCTACTCTTGCTAGTCCAATAGTCAGCCTTCAAAGTATAGATATTAGAGATGTAAAACTTGTATCTAAAGTCATAATTAGTCCAGAGTACCTTCTCAACCTTAAATCTCTCCACCTTGAGTCCATGGAAAATTTAATTGAAGTAGGTTTAGGATTGGAGACAACCGATGCAAAATCGAACACGGGGAAATATTCCGAGAGAGAAGAGCTGTCAAGTTCTGCATGTCAAAACTGCTTGGAGAGGATCGTCATTGAGGGAGGCTGGAGGCTGCAGAGAATAGCAGGTATTGAGAAGTTGGAAGGATTGAAATATCTCCAGATATCAGCTAGCAATGTAGCTGTAAGGTCTATGCAGGTATTGCACTCTTCTTACAGAATTATGTTAGTTTTCTAGAGAAGGGTGTAAACAGTTTGAATATTGGAGTTAATGTACTGATTGTTTAAGTATCACTAATTTAAGTGTAATATTCTAATGTATATCTTGTTTTAGTGTAAGGTTCAATTTAGTTAGTTTAAAACACTCAACATAAATAATCAAACATAAATAATCAGAGCATTGATTTCAAAGGACATGCTATTTAAGTCTTGCAATTTTAATAGAATAACATGAATTTTATTATTTCATATTTTCATCCTTCCTAATGACAACAAATATTTATAACAAATATTGAGTATAAATAGTGTTTTGAGTGGATTGCTCTTTGGACAAATGATTTTTTATTAGAATAAATATTTATTAAAGGGCTAAGACAAGATTTTTGTGTAATTCAGAGATTGCCCTCACAGGTTGCTAGTGTAATTTGGAATCGAGCTGTTGAAGCTTTGAGATATGAAGAAGACCTCAGAAGTTGCGTTGGGAATGATGGCACAGTTACTCAAATTCTTGGCCACCCGATGAACAAAATAGTGCTTCCCGTGACAGTGCAACCAAGTGCTATTATCATATTTATGTTGATAAGTAGCTTGGCGAAAGATTGTCAAAAAGTTTTAAAAATGCCATTATTGGACTGGACGGTGAGCTCTATTGCAAAAGGACTAAATGCAGTTACAGTTGTAGTTACTGACGAAGAAAAAATAGAAAAGATGCTTTATGGAGTGTCTGATTGGATTCCTACGGTGACAGCTGGTAAAGTGACGAATGGTTTTATAATAACCGTCAACGAAATTCATAAATTGGAAGACCTATGGAGTATTCTTAAAGCGGAAAGGGTAACACAGTTGCAAAAGACAAGACCTTTGTATATTGTGAAGTATCCAGCAGAAATCAATGAAATCCTTGAGGATTTTGAAAGGACATGCTGGCAGGAGACGGGAAGGACAAGAAAAATCATTGGCATCTATGGGCATGGTGGCTCTGGGAAGACCAATTTGGCCATATCATTGTTTAACCGCATCCATTCAAAATACACTAGGTCGTCTTTCCTGTTCGAAGTGCGAGAAACATCTAACAATGGTAAATTGACTTCTTTGCAAAGCAAGCTTCTCAGAGATCTAGTGAAAGAAGATCGCACATTTCATAGCATACCTGAAGGATCGAGCTATTTAAGGTTTCGCCTAGGAGAGGAACCTTTTCTGAGCTTCCTAATTTGTCTGGATGATATAGATCACCTTGAGCAGTTACAGGCTCTAGTAGGATGGGATATTGAGGACAATACTACTAGTAATTTGATTATTGTGACAAGCCGTGATGAGAGGGTTCTAATACAAGCAGGAGTTAGTGTTTCTTATAAGATGAAAGTGTTAGTAATGAATAACGGAATGAGTGTGAGGGTTGGCCTTTAGTTTCAGTACTGTCAATAAAAGTTGTAGTTGTGTCAATTAGTTTTAGTTAGGTGCTGATAAATCATAATTTGCTATCATGTTTAGTTTTTTAATTATAGGAGTTTGTTGTGCTTCTATATTATATAATGTAATCAGATTTTCAATGAATAATACACAATTTAGTTTTGTATATGTTTCTTCTTTGTAATGCTATTATTTTTCAATATTTTATTAGAAAGAAATGTTAGTCACTATAGTGCTGTTTTCAGGCACTCCAGTTTTAAAATTTATGCAGAACATTTATATTGGAGATCAATCTGCCTTCAAGAAGCCCGAGATAATTAGAGACATCAAATTTCCACAGTCTATAATGATTGTTGTTAGAAATTTCAGAATTTAACTGTGTGCAAGTTTATACCTCAATGTTCCAGATCACACTCCATGATCCATCATCAGGAGAAAGAGCAAGAGACAATTGTCTGAGCAGCTGGCACATTGTGAAAGATTTCATTAGCCACAAGTCAATATGTTATAGGTTCCAAATGAAGCGCTTAGCTCCTCTATACAGTGATGTGCAATCACAAGGACAAGGCACAAAATGATGTTGCGACCTCATTTTAATGATGCGCAGCTTCCAAGGATGAACAGAGACTTAAGAAATAATGTAGCTATCTCAGAGATGGCGCAACCATTGTATGGTTTCATATAGTGATAAAGAGTCTCTACCAGATCTCCAAAATGAGCCACAAACTTTACACAAGTCAATACATAGCCTCAAGGGATAATGGCGGCCCCTCCAAATTCCTGCACAGTTATCACAGAATCAGCACAATCTCCAAATCCAACATAAAATTTCTCTAGGCATAGCACAGATCACAACGGAGCACTCCAAGCCATTGCGCAAGCATCCAAGAAAGAGGCGCAACAATCCATTCAATTGCACAGACAGCTCCAAAACGAAAAGACGAGCAATAAAGAAGGATAGCGGCCATATGAATGGTCCAAAGCAATAAAAATGCAAGGCACGATCCATAGAAGGGAGGTGTGTGCCTGTTATTTAAAAGCGGTCATTATATGTTGTGTATCTTTCTACTTCAGCATGGACAAAGGATGGAGAACCAGCGCAACTATTAAAAAATTATGGCAGCCAGTTAATAAATGGAGAAGTATACCTATAAATGACACAAAAGAGTCATACACAAGCCAGAAACTTCACCGCAAGCTCTCCAAAATGAGGCGCAACTTCATAGAAAGATTAACACAGCCCAAACAAAATCATAACGGTCACTTTCAAGAATTTAATGCGTATTCAAAATCACAACGGCAGCTTAAGAGTCAGGGCAAACACTACACGAGTCAATAAACAGCAGAGAAAGGTGCCATCAATTGTAGAGAAATCCAGCGCATCCTCCTCCATAATAATAAGCAACCATGGGTATAAGTTGTGCAAGCCATAATCTTAGAGTAATGTTCACCAAGCAAAGTAGTGCGTATTGACTGTTTGGACCATTAAATGGATGATGTTTAGGTAGAGTGTGAAGTAGTGAGTATGGACTGTTTGGACCATTAAATAGATGATGTTTAAGTAGAGGGCACAGTAGTGCGTATTGACTGTTTGGACCATTAAATGAATGATGTTTAAGTAGAGTGCAAGCCATCAATAGATAGTGCTAGTCAGTTATAAATAATGCATAGATATATTAAGTGAGGTCAACCACTACAGATCACAACGCAACACTAAAACATTGTGCAGAACCTCCCAACCAAAGCACAAGCATTTGAAGTTTAATAAAACCATTGTGCAACCAAAGGTTCTATATGATCATGAAAGGTAGACGCAATTCTTCCAGTCAATGGTGCAGCTTCCAGAATATGACGAAATAGTAGAAGAACAGAGGAACGATGAAACACCCAGAACCCTAAAAGGACTAATTGATGGCTTGCGCAGCATATAATACGTTGTTAGAACTATCAGAGCAATATGCTGTGTGGCGTGCCCTTGCTTCTCTTCGTCCCAATCAGCAAATGGACCCACCAAAAAATAAAGGCCTCCGAACCGTTGGATCAGCAGCTCCATCTAACGACTGGCGCTCCATTTTGAAGGAGTAGAGGCACTTCAGTTAATTGATATGCCATTGGTCCTTGCTTGGTGACATGGCATGTGGGCCCGGAGAAGAAGACTATAGTTTCTTTTAAAATCTCTTAAAACTCACGTGGACATTTTAATGTCTATTAAATCTTTTTATTAAAAATCCTTTGAAAAGATAAAGTGAGGCGTGAGAAATGGAGGTGGGCCCTTGAATTTAAGTGAAGCGAGACTCATTTAAAATCATGATTTTTATGAGCCAATGAAATAATACAAACTAGCACTCGCACCCATAGGAGGTTCAAGAAATACGCCGATAGAAAAACCGACGAGTTTAGAAAAATTTCCAGCAGTTTTTTTTCCGGTGTGAGACAATTCCGAGTACTATAATGCTCACATATAAAAGCCTATCGGCTAATTACAATGTAATGCTTTACTTCATTTTATAAAGCACGGGGGCAAGTTGGCAACCAACTTCACTAAAATAGAAAGTTAAGACATGAATAAAGTTATCCCTCACGGTAAAATTAAAGTAAAAGCTTTATATTTAGCCGATAGGCTTATATGTGGGACATTTTTGTCCCGGCAAATTGCCGGAAATTTGTCGGACGTACCCGGGAAAATCTCGTTCTGTTCGTTTTTTCGTTTGTCTGGATTCATTGAATATAATTTGGAGAATCACATGTTTAAGTCAATTTCAAAACTCTTTCCCATCTCCCAACGCAAGTACAGTCCACATGTGTTTGTGAATGTGTGCATTTAACTGCGGATGGAATTCCACGCTGGAAGGGCTGAGGGCTGGGATTCCGCTGCTCGCTTGCAACCTCCGCTCCGACCAGCCCACCAATTGCAATTAATAATGAACAATTAACAATCAATTATTCACCCATATGGTATTCTACCATAGCTGAGGCTAAATATTTACAAATCGCAGACCTGGGAAAGAGGCTGAAAGATCATATCATTATGAGTTTCACTAAAACTAATGCGTAAAATCAAAATTTACAGGGTGAAATTTAAAGTCAAATTCAAATATGTTAGGTATATTACATTATATGTGGATTAGACGTGATAAAATAGATTAGTTGTATATTATTATATTATATTAATATTTATTTATTATATTATTTATTATATTATTATGTTAATATTATATTATTATATTATATTATATTATTATTATTATTATGTTATATTACTATATTATGATTTTATTATATTATAATATTATTATTATATTATTATATTATATTATTATATTGTTATATTATTATATTATACATTATTATTATTATGTTATATTATTATATTATGATTATATTATATTATATTATATTTATTATATTTGACTATGTTTAAACTCTATATTTTGATAGAGATAATGGATTATTTAGGCACATATCACTTTCGTAGGGTTAATTTAGACTAGCTTCATGTTGGGTCAAGTTTGTAGGTTTAGGTTAAGTTTGTGGTTTTGTGGTTTTCTTCTCCAAGTCTGGATTCAACCTTATGTAATGTAGAATTTTGTTTTGATGCTTGTTCGCTTGAATGATTTGCAGGGTATGCCATTAGCGTATGACATGTATTTGGATATGTGATAACTAACTATAAATCACATAATTTTTAATCAAGTTAATTATGAGTCCTTAAGTATAATTATTGTAAGTTAGGTTGGCCTCATTGAGATTAGGGTACTATATCTGCCTAATGATGCCTATATATATAAAGTAGCGAGTAGTTGTTAAGCATCTTATTACAAGTTTTATTCTAATTGAAGACTTTTAGAGGTTTCCCCCTCAAAGTGGCTTATTATCATAAGTATTTGAATCTTATTTCCTATTACATTCTTCTCTTGTGCAATTTACTCCATTACAAGTGGTATTATAGCATGTTCTTGGCACTTGAAAGTAAGAAACATGGTGAATTTTTTGGTCTAGGAGGTCACGTTTTCAAGTGCATATCTCTCTCATTATTGCAATTTTCCTGAAAACTAGAGGGTTGATTAAGAGCACATTGAAGCAACTACATTCTAGATTTGAGGTAATGTCAAGCGATCTTGAAGAAGTCAAATTCTGAAATTAGGATTTTTACCAAATTTGCTCCTACGATTGTAATACCCTAAGTTTCTTAGATACCTTTTCACCAAGGTGAGGATTAGAATCAAGTAAGTTACAAAAAAAATTTAAGCACATTTTGAATTGTTTTGAGTAAGTTATGGTGAAAATTAATTTGAAGAATTTGTTGGTTAAAGTTGGGACAAAGGTAAAATTCTACATTGCAAGTCTCGACATGACTAGGCCGCAAACTAGAGGTTTAGGAAATAATTCATATATGCTAGGGAAAACTCCTATCATAGATGATACAAAGTCATTCTTTAGATTAGATGGGACTTCAAACATACTATTTTCTTCATTGGATGACAAGGTTTGCCTACTAGAGGAGAATACGCAAAATATCAAGTCTGACATGGGCAATCAAGGTGATCTAGATAAACATTAGTCTTAGAAACTAGATATTCTCTCAAACTCTATCGGTAAGCTATTAGTTTCACAACCAACTCAACTACCCTAGGGTGGATCTATGAGTCAACCCAATCTAAATGTTGTGTGACCTAAACAATTATCAACTTAAAACTACATTTAATTTCAATTTTTTTTTTAAAGTTAACCCAAATAAATAAAATGAATATAAAAACTAATTCCCAAAATGGACATAAATGAAATTAAGTTAAAAGTAAATAATGTATCATTTTTTATAAAAACACGCTACTTGTACATTGATCATTGCAATAGAAGCCACCTTGAAAAAATGGATATAAATGAAATTAAATTAAAACTAGATAATGTATCAATTTTTATAAAAACATGCTACTTATACATTGGTCATTACAATAGAAACCACCTTAAAAAATGGATATAAATGAAACTAAGTTAAAGCTAGATAATGTATCAATTTTCATAAAAACATGCTACTTGAACATTGATTATTGCAATAGAAACCACCCTAAAAAAATGGATATAAATGAAATTAAGTTAAAACTAGATAATGTATCAATTTTTATAAAAAAAATATGCTACTTGTACATTGATCATTGCAATAGAAACCACCCTCAAAATAAGGCTAAGACCAAAACTGAAAACAAAAGTACCATGTATCCTCTTATCACTTTAAGATAGTTTTTTTTTAATTAATATTCATCAATAATTATTCTAATAAATAAATATTTTAAGGGTGGGGTAAGGTCCCCACAACTTAAATCACCGCCCCCCAACAAAAATTAAATATAACCTTTGACCTTAGAACTTTTGGTGGTTTAAAAAAATAAAAAAAATAGCCTTTGATGAGAAAAGACAAACCATAATTTTGTCCAAAGCATCCGTGCATTTGATGCACAAGGAAAAAGTCTTGGTAGAAAAGGCAATTGTTGGAAAAATTTTGGGTGACACGCGTAGCACTCTGTTTTTGCTGCACCAAACTCACTCTACATATAATCCACTTCAAGAGCAATTGGAAAAGGTAAAATTTTTAAACTCCTCATAACTCGCATCACCATGTTTTATGTTTTGTAGTTTTTAATCAAGGAAGTGAAATTGATGCCAAATGATTGCATATATCCATATTGAGCAAACCTAGAAAAGTGTCCATTGATGCTAGGTGTTGATTTGTTGATTCGGCTATAATTAATTCCAAATGGACTTTCAATGTGCCAAACATGTGCAAAAATACTATGTAAGTTGAATTTTTTTTAAGTTATGCTCATAGTTTTTTCTTTATTTCCAATTATCAAGGGGATAGGTTCTTAGTAGGCAATGATATATATCAGATCACAAAGGGATATGTTGGTAGCTTGACATGCATCATTTTGGGGCAAGCACATTATTTCTTTTTATTTTTCCCTATTCATTTTCACCTTTATGTTTTTTTTAATTATTTTACATTTTTTGTATTGGTTGTGTTTAGTATGTAACTAAGCTAGGATGTATTGCATGTATCCATATTCAGGAAGCCTTGATGATAAATTTTTTAAATGTAAATGTTATTTTGATTATGTTTAAATTTATTAACTTGGTTAAGTTTACGATATAAAATAATGAATATAATACATATTAAGAAATGTAATGTTCTTGGTGTTACCAATTATATGGTATCCTCTTTTTATGCAAGTATTCCAATGGAAAGCTATTGGAAGTGTATAATTTATTTCAATTGTGTAGTCAATCAAAATGTTCTAATTTTTTTGTTTTAGAGTGTTTTAAATTTTATTTTTCTTAGATTTTAAAATACAAACTCAAACCCCTGCTTTGCTTACACATTATGTGGAGAATACTTGATTCCCTAGCCAAGTGAATATTATTTTCACAAATGAGCACACTTTCTATAGAATGCATTCTTCTTTAATTGACTATAAAGGCATGATTTTCTTATTGTTTCTTTAAGAGGAGCGACAACTAGGAACCAACAGCTGCTGCTTCCCATTTATACTTGCATTTGTTTTTTGCTTAGGCTTTCTCGCTATTAAACTAGTCTCTTCAAAGTTTAATTAGCTCTATAGTTTTAAGTCTCCAAATTTTTTTTTGACAAGAACACTCTCCTAGAAAATTAACATAGCGACCATTCTAGACTACTAACACCTAGGATACAATGGGAGCACAAAATTGTCGAAATAACTACATTGTTTATCAAACTTTTGAAGTTTCTTTATCTCATGCATATGTTATCCAACACCACCTCTTTTCAGATTATTATTCTTCTACTCAATCTTTACCAACTATCAGTCTTTAGGAAAGACCCTCCTTTTCAAAGATTGATATTTAAATGTAAGTAACAAATGACAAAATCATTGAGTAAACTCCGTGCAACTGCTAGTTTAAAAATAGTGGCTTACAACTTATATTAATGATGTTTTAGATGTTATTAAAGTATAAATGCAAGGTAAGTGCATTTTGGGTATGTACGAATATGGCCACACTAGCATGGCTTGGACAAGGGCTTCCATTTTGGTAGCTTTCTTGGCAAAGTTTGAGGATAAAGTGCCTTTGTCTGAGGTTAAGAACTAGGTTACTTGTGCTCCTTCCTATATTATCTCGTTTCCTATGGCCTCATGGTGGCTATGTTTCTATGGAGAATTCAAAGGTGGCGGGTGCACCAAAATAGGTGGCGATTTGGGATGACCTGGGTGTTTTGAGCAAGGAGCTCTTAGCTATTTACAATTAGTTGTTGAAGCTTAAAAGATTTTTGCTTGGCCTTAAGGATGGAGGGAAAGTACATGCTAGCTATGCACCATCATGGCAAATTGAAGGTTACAAGTTTGTGTACTTGGTCTTTGTGAATGGATGGTGGGCTTGGATTGTGCGACTTTGTGAGAGAAATTATTTTGGGATTAAGGTGGTGATTTGATAGATGTAAATTAAATTATTTAATATATTTTAAAAATAATATTATACTATTAAATCATTTATTTATATTAAATATTTATTTATAATATAATCATATTTAATATAGTTATATTTGTTATTATTTAGCATATTTTATATAATGTAAATTTAGAAATGAGATAGAGAGACATAGAGGAGGATAGAGAAAGAGAGGGAGATAGAGAGAGAATGAAAAAGAGAGGAAAACAAAAGTGGAGAGAGACAAAGAGAATGAAAGAGAGAGGAAGACAAAAAGAGAGGTAGAGGAAGAGAGAAGAGGAGAGACAAAGAGATAGACAAATACATAGAGAGACATAATACAAAGAGATATAGATGAATAGAGAGAGAGACATATTTAATATTTATAACTTAATTATATTTATTTTATATATAATATATAGTTGTAATATAATTGCATTTATTATTGTATAGTGTATTTTATATAATGTAAATTATTTAATATAAATATTATTATATTATAAAATCATTTATTTATATTAAATATTTATTCATAATTTAATCATATTTATTTTATATATATTATATAATATCTAATATAGTTATATTTGTTATTATATAGCATATTTTATATAATAGAAATTATGTAAAAGTGAGATAAAGACGAGGAGGATAGAGAAAGAGAGATATAAAAGAGAGACAAAGATAGAGAGAATGAAAGAAAAAGGAAGAGAGAAAAAGAGGTAAAGGAAGAGAGAAGAGGAGAGACATAGAGATAAAGGGATACATAAACAGAGAGGAATAGAGAAGTGGAGAGAGATATATATAATGAAAGAGAGAGGAAGAGAGAAAGAGAGGTAGAAGAAGAGAGATGGGGATAGAGAGAGAGATTAGTCATGCTAACTAATTAGATACCTTTCATCATTTAGAATAGAAATGAGTCAATATTGTTTGCATAAATATTTTTCCTACACGCTAAAATTACTTAGAGGTTATCAATTACATTTTCAGACACTCTCAAAATAATGGAGGCAACTAGACAAATACACTAGAAAACAAGTATGGTCAACCATATAATGCATTGTGGTCTCCAACTTCCTAACACTTTTCAAAGTGACACTATTTAGAGAAGAATAATAATTTCACTATATAATTAAAGTTTCAATAATGCTTTCCACTCTTTGACAAACATGGGGCTAAGAATCTACTTCAAAACATATGAATCCGAAGGAAATGTACAAATTCCCTCCTCTTAAAGTTATAGATACAAAAGAGTAATAGTAACAAAAAATTAAACAAAAGGAACACATAAATACTAAGAAACCATAGTGAAAACCAATAATTATGCTAAAATTTGGTTAATTTCTATTGTAATTATATGTAATGTGTCGTACCTGTTTGTATTTTTAAATGATCTTTTATGTGTGATTTTTATTATTATTTTTTGTGATCTTTCAGACTAGAGAAAAGAATGTAGAAGGGGTTTTCAGTTTTCCTGCAGATGTGTTGCCGGAGCATACAATATATAGCATATAACCCAAACCCAGAAAATTTATAACGGATATAAAGAAACTATCGACTACCCAGATAGTAAAATGACCAATAAAGAATTACTGTGACATACCCATGTTTAGATTTGTAACTTCATATTTCAGCTGTAGCCGGACCAGCAAATGGGCATAGCTAGAATCACTCCAAACTCCAAGGAATAGAAAATATTATGCCTATATTAATAGCAGCAATACAGGAGGCCCTAAACGCCTCATACAATGCAAATTAAAAGCTACCCACAAAGAGAAATGAAGCTCAAACTCCCAACTTCATGCCTGGATGTGCACGGCCATGGCTGGAAGTGGATATCAGCAGCAAGGAAACTACCACAAACACTCTGAAATCTGCCTACACAGCCCTTCTTAATCAACAAATGACAATATCATAAATAATATCACATTCAGCTCAGCAACTCTTCAAATATCACCATTATCAGCACATTTGTGAATGCCGAATACATCCACCGTCAATGGCACCGTTGGGTGGTATTGCACACTTGTGGGATACCATCACTAATGGAGGTTTCCGTCTCCAATAACCTGATGCAAAATCTCCAACTCCAAAACCCTAACAGAGCTCTCATACACAATATCAAAACATAGCATATAACCAAATGAGCTCCAAATGACCTTTTTATCTTCCTCCAAGATAAGCATTCGGCAATTAGAAGGGAAAATAACAATTAATTTCACTTTATGTCTCCTAGGGATGGAGAATAACAATTTACTTTCACTTTATGTCTCCATTTCATTAATTTCACTTTTTCGGGCAAAAATATAATAAAGTCCATATTAATTTAAATTAATAAATCTTCAGACTTTAAAATAAGTATGAAGATGGTGTCAGAATTCACTGATCTTTAGCTCACCAGAAAGATCTCAACGAAATGTATCTGATCCAAATCTGAAAATCCTGAACTGACATAGTACCCGAACTTACTAAAAATAGTAAGTAACGGCCAAGAACCCACTGAACCAACCACGAGGATGCCAACTGGATCCACTAAATGCGAACCAAGACTCTGTCACTGCCAAGGACCTCTAGAGCCAAACTAACCACAGTTCCCTAACCAAACTGCTAGCCCACGGGAACTCCATGATGGACTAACCATGTGTCTAGAAGGGGACATTACAGTCCGCCCTCCCTAAGATTGCTTGCCTCAAGCAATCTCATCTCAGGATGCTCCAGAATCTGCTTGTTCTCCCACGTAGCATCCTCAATCGGCAGGTTTTTCCATTTGACCAGGTACTCTGATAATCCTCCTCCTCAAATTGCGATCCCTAGTGCCAATGATTGCCTCGGGTACCAATATCAAGTTCCCCTCATCATCAAGAGGAGGCAACTCAACTGAAGGTGTCACATTGTGCCCCAGTGCCTTCTTGAGGCGAGAAACATGAAACACATTATGTACCCTGCTCCCTGCTGGTAACTCCAACTCATAAGCCACTTCACCAATCCTCCTGGTGACCCTGAAGGGTCCATAATACCGTGGCTTCAACTTCTCTGCTCCACTCTTATTGAGAGTAGATTACCCAATAAGGTTGTAGCATGAGGTAAACCATGTCACCAACCTCAAATGATCGCTCAATCCTTTGCTGATCTACATACTGCTTCTGTTGATTCTGAGCTTTTTGTATGTTTTCCTTCAATGCCCTCATGATATCCTGACTCTCCTGAAGGAAGTCTTTGGCCTTCGGCACCCTACTATCACCAAACAGTAAATCAACAAAGCTCGGTGCCTCATAACCATACAATGCCATGAAGGGTGACATCTGAATGGACATGTGGTAAGTGGAATTGTAGCAATACTCCCCCATGTGAAGCCACTTAACCCATGCCTTTTGCTGCCCTGAAACATAGTTTCAGAGGTATCCTTCCACCCACTTATTCACTATCTCTGTCTGACCATCAGTCTGGGGGTGATAACTTGTACTAGGTGTGAGCTCTGTCCCTGACAACCTGAAGAGCTCCTGCCAAAAATTACTGAGGACCCTGCTGTCCCTGTCGCTGACAATACTCCTAGGCAACCCATGAAGTCGAAATACCTCACGAAAGAACAACTCTGCAACCTGAGCTGCAGTGTGAGTGGTAGGAATAGCAAAGAAGTGTGCATACTTCGTCAATCTGTCCACCACCACATAAATGCAATCCCTACCTTGGACTCTAGGTAACCCTGTGATAAAGTCCATAGAAATGCTGTCCCACTTCCTGTTAGGAATGGGTAGGGGCTGCAATAAACCTCCTGGAAGTGAGTGCTCTTGCTTGTTCTACTGACATATTGGGCACTCTCTTACATACTACATCACCTCGGTCTTGAGGCCCTTCCAGGTGAACCTCTCTCTGACTTGTCTATAAGTTTTGAAGTATCCTGGATGTCCTGCATAGGCAAGTCATGAAATACCCTCAAAACTTTTTGCTTCATCTGAGAACCTGACACCAAGAAGATCCTGTCCTTATAAATGATCAAATTATTTACCACTATGTACCTGTCATCTTTGATGGTGCCATCAATCACTCTAGTAGCCCACTCATCCTTAGCATACTCTGTTGAAATCAACTCTCTCCAATCATCAGCAATAGCACCTAGTGCACATAAATGAGGTCTCCTGGATAACGCATCAGCAACAACATTCTTCTTTCCTTTGACATAAACAATGTCAAAGTCGTAGGCCTGTAACTTGCTGACCCACTTCCGTTGCCTCTCGTTCAAATCCTTCTATCCAAGGAAATGCTTCAGACTGTTGTGATCCGTCTTAACCACAAATTTGCTGCCCACTAGGTACTATCTGAACTTAGCCAATGCATGCATGATGGCTAACATCTCCTTATCATATATGCTGTAACTCCTCTCCACACCCCTCAACTTCCTACTCTCAAATGCAATGGGGTGCTTATCCTGCATGATTACCGCACCAATGCCTACACCCAAGGCATCACACTGTAGCTCGAAGGGCTTGCTGAAATCTGGAATAGCTAACACAGGGCAAGTACTCATGATCTGTTTGAACCTGTCAAAACACTCCTATGCCTTATCTGACCAACTGAAAGCATCCTTACGAGTCAAATCAGTAAGGGGAGCAGCTGATTGAGAGAACCCCTTCACAAACCTGCGGTAATATCCACAGAGGCCAAGAAATTCCTTAAGATATGAGAGATTTTTTGGCGGTGGCCAATCCTCAATTACCTGAATCTTTTTCGGGTCTACCTTCACACTACTAGCACTGATGATATGACCCAAGTATAGCAACTCGGACATCCCAAACTCACACATTGACATTTTGGCATACAACGACTCACTCTCTAAGATGCTAAACACAATGTCAATGTGTTTCAGATGCTCTTCCCATACCCTGCTGTAAATTAGTATATCATCAAAGAAAATCAGCACAAATCTCCTCAACTGCTCTCTGAATACTTTGTTCATTCAGGACTGGAAGGTAGTTGGTGCATTGGTCAAATTGAATGACATGACTAGGAACTCAAAGTGCCCATAATGACACCTGAATGTTGTCTTCTCCACATCCTCATCTCTGACCCGTATCTGATGGTAACCAGATCTCAAATCAATCTTGGAGAAGTAACAGGCCCCATGCAACTCATCGATCAACTCATCGATTCTGGGAATCGGGTACCTATTCTTGATTGTTTTCTTATTGAGTTCCCTGTAATCGATACACATTCTGAGAGTTCCATCCTTCTTCTTTACCAATACCACAGATGATGCAAACAGACTCTTATTAGGCCTGATGTGACCCATCTCGAGAAGCTCTTTGATAGCCTTCTCGATCTCATCCTTATACCTCTTTGGGTGCCTGTAAGGTGTCGTGATTACTAGCTTAGCACCCTCCTCCAACTCGATCACATGCTCAAAACCTCTATCAGGAGGTTTACCTGGTGGAATATCACTAAACACTTTGGTGTGTTTAGTAAGTATTGATTGTATGTCAGGAGGATACACATGCTTCTACTGGTCTACTACAGGCATCACCATAACCTCAGCTGCCCACTCCACCTGATCATGTCGAATCAGTCGCTCCATCCGCTTGAGAGAAATAACTCTCAATCCACCATCTGAAATGCCTCTGAGCACATGTCTAACTCCGTCCACCTCAAACTTCATTTCCATTGTCCACAAGTTGAGAGTGAACTCCTCAATATCATTCAACCACTTCATACCCAACACAACATCCATCTCACCCATACTGACAACATAAAACTCTGATTGGCAAGTGTATCTGTTCAGTTGGATTGATAGATTGGGTATCCTCCTAGTGCAGGTAAGTACAAACCCATCCGCAACCTTCACCTTAAAGCCCTCAAATTCCTCAGTTTTCAGCCCTCTCTTGGTGACCAAGCCCTCGTCTATGAAGTTATGAGTGGCACATGTGTCAAGTAAGGCAATACATCGCTGCCTGCTCAGTACCCCTCTAATCCTGAACGATCCTTCCTTCTGAATACTCGTGATATGAACTGTGGGTCGAGCTAGATCATCCTCTCTATCTGATGCTTCCCCTGAGCCCTCTGATTCTCCACCCTCGGCCTCTGAATGGTAATCTAAGTGGGGTTCCCCATCAACAGACTCGTTGGCTGAAAAATACTCTAACTGTTTGGCTTTTCCTTGGGCAGCACACTTGTGCATGGGATCCCAAAGCTCTCGACAATGAAAACAAAGTTTCTTTCTCCTCAAGTCATTCAGCTGATCGCTGTCCAATCTAGAAGAACTCTTATGCTATTGTCCTGCATCTCTTTGAAATGGTCTCCTAGCCCTCTCCTTATCTTTCCTTGGTGGAAATCCTTTGGATTGAAATTTATTCCTCCATACTGATGATTCCATGTCTCGAGCCTTCTTCATGGCCTCCTGAAGTGTAGTAGGGTCAAAATCCTTCACCCATCTGCGAAGTTGATTTGACAATCTGTCAATGAAAAGAACAACCAACCTGCGCTCAGTAATATCTGAAACCATAACAGATATATCCTAGAAATCAACAATGTAGGAGTCTACTGATCCGTTCTGTCTCAACTGAGTCAACTCCTTGAACTGTAACTCTGGGTCCTTTTTATCAAACCTATCGATCAGTCTAGCTGTAAACTCCACATATGAAGTGACCTGATCGTGACCCAATGTAACCTTCCCGTTACTCCACCATTTGTGAGCAGTCCCCTCCAAGTGTAGAGCTACATAAGTAATAGCGTCCTCCTCTGGCATGAGACTAATCTGCAAGTAGCTGTCCAATTTCTGGACCCAAGCTCTCACGGTGGTCTTACCTGATCCATCAAAGTAAGGAAGTGTCATCTTACTTACTTTCCTCTGCAGTTCTTAGTTCTGTGATCTACCTCCCCTCCAAGGTCTACACCTAGTCCTCATTTCAGAATATTCAGCAAATGTCATCTCATTTCTGAAATCCTCATTGGATGCTCTCCAGTCCCTCAGAATCTCCTCCTGGAACTCTGCCTGAGTAGGATCCTGTTCAGGAACTTGATTTCTAGGAGCAAATATCAAAATACCAGGTCTATCTCCCACAGTGAACTGTGAAGCCCTACGGTGATTAACCGAAGCCTCATCATCATCTCTATCTCTGCGCCTATCATCATGATACCTGTTCCCATTATTCTGTTCTTCCCGATTCCTATCACCGTTATGCCTGTCATTCCCATCATTCCTGTTCCTTTCTCCCCCATCGTGTCTGTTTCTATCACCGTCCTGGTACTTGTTCCTATCACCTCTGTTGTATCTATTTCTATCACCTCCATGGTACCTGTTCCTGTCACCTCCATTGTATCTGTTTCTGTCACGGTGATTGTCTAAGTCATTACCCATCCGTTCGATGGCATGTGCTAACTCAGCCTGTGCCTCTACCATCTCACGTCGAGACTCTCTCATCTCTCGAGTAAGTGCGATCAAAATGTCACGCGCACTAAGTTTTGGTTCTTCCCTGTCACCCATATTTCTTGTAGGACCTGTAACTGGTGGAAGCTCTCCAGAAAATGGGTCCGTTCGTGATACCTGAGAATCATCCTCAGTAGTTGCTACCACTATCTCAGTATCTGACTCAAAAGGATCTATTACGGGAACTGGATTCTCTGGATTATTCAACTGCGGAGCCTGTGTTCCCTGTCTTGCCCTTGTACTTCTAAACGAATATCTATCAGCTGGTTGCATGTCTCATTTTACTTCTGCATGTCAAAACTGAACTCATAGGATGGCAAGATCTTTAGCTCTGATACCACTGTAATGTGCCATACCTGTTTGTATTTTTAAATGATCTTTTATGTGTGATTTTTATTATTATTTTTTGTGATCTTTCAGACTAGAGAGAAGAATGCAGAAGGGGTTTTCAGTTTTCCTGCAGATGTGTTGTCGGAGCATACAATATATAGCATATAACCCAAACCCAGAAATTTATAATGGATATAAAGAAACTATCGACTACCCAGATAGTAAAATGACCAATAATGAATTACTGTGACATACCCATGTTTAGATTTGCATCTTCATATTTCAGCTATAGTCGGACCAGCAAATGGGCATAGCCAGAATCACTCCAAACTCTAAGGAATAGAAAATATTATGCCTATATTAATAGCAGCAATACAGGAGGCCCTAAACGCCTCATACAATGCAAATTAAAAGTTGTCCACAAAGAGAAATGAAGCTCAAACTCCCAACTTCATGCCTGGATGTGCATGGCCATGGTTGGAAGTGGATATCAGCAGCAAAGAAACTACCACAAACACTCTGAAATCTGCCTACACAGCCCTTCTTAATTAGCAAATGACAATATCATAAATAATATCACATTCAGCTCAGTAACTCTTCGAATATCACCATTATCAGCACATTTGTGAATACCGAATACATCCACCATCAATGGCACTGTTGGGTGGTATTACACACCTGTGGGATACCGTCACTAATAGAGGTTTCCGTCTCCAATAGCCTGATGCAAAATCTTCAACTCTAAAACCCTAGCAGAGCTCTCATACACAATATCAAAACATAGCATAAAACTAAATGAGCTCCAAATGACCTTTTTATCTTCCTCCAAGATAAGTGTTGGACAATTAGGAGGGAAAATAACAATTAATTTCACTTTATGTCTCCTAGGGATGGAGAATAACAATTTACTTTCACTTTATGTCTCCATTTCATTAATTTCACTTTTTCCAGCAAAAATATAATAAAGTCCATATTAATATAAATTAATAAATCTTTGGACTTTAAAATAAGTATGAAGATGGTGTCAGAATTCACTGATCTTTAGCTCGCCGAAAAGATCTCGACGAAACGTATCTGATCCAACTCTGAAAATCTCAAACCGGCATAGTACCTGAACTTACTAAAAATAGTAAGTAACGGCCAAGAGCCCACTGAACCAACCACGAAGATGCCAACTAGATCCACTAAATGCGAACCAAGACTCTGTCACTGCCAAGGACCTCCAGAGCCAAACTAACCACAGTTCCCTAACCAAACTGCTAGCCCACGGGAACTCCATGATGGACTACCCATGTGTCTAGAAGGGGACATTACATTATTCTACTAATATTTAGTATTTATAGCTTAGTTATATTTATTTTATATATAATATATAGTCTCTAATATAAATGTATTTATTCTTGTATGGTATGTTTTTGAGTGATTGTGTTGTCGATCTCTTATGTATTATTATTTATGCAATTACAATTATGCTATGATGGATGTCCATACCTTGTTCTAAGAGATGACATCTCTTTGAGCCATTCCATCAAATAGTTCATGTGCCTTATCTATACTTCCACATTTTGCATACATGTCTACCAGAGAATTTCCAACTATAATATCTGACAAAAACCCCCCTTCAATTATGTTATGATGGATGTTCATACCCTGTACCAAAGCTCCCATTTTGGCACAGGTAGGGAGGATGCTGGAAAAGGTTGTCAAATTTGGCTTTACACCTACTAATTGCATTTGATTGAAAGTTTATAAAACCTTTTCAACAAATCCATTTTGTGCATATCCCACAATCATTGCATTCCATGAGATGACATCTCTTTGAGGCATTATGCCAAACAATTCACATGCCTTGTCAATGCTTCCACATTTTGCATACATGTCTACCAGGGCAATTGAAACTACAACATCTGACAAAATTCCTCTATCCATTACTTTTTGATGAATGTCCATACCTTGTTCCAATGCTCCCATTTTGGCTCAGGCAAAAAGGATGCTGGCAAAGGTTGTGGAATTTGGCTTTACACCTGCCAATTGCATTTGCTTGAAGTGATCACTAACACCAAGCATTGTGTTTCTTTTATTGGTAAACCCTAATTCTATAAACCTTGTATTACTCAGGACTATTCATACAAGGAACATTTAGTGTAAATGTTATATATTTTAAATGCAAATTAAAAATGCTTATTATACATTGCTAAAAACAAAACACCATTGTCATTGTCTCATCTTGCAATATAAGTATGTATTTTTATTTCTATATTCTATTCCACAATTTGTTGCTTTCATTACTAATAGCCTATCGGCAAATCCATTGTGTGAAAACTTCGTGCAACTGCTAGTTTACATGCCCAAAAAAATGGAAGCTACAAAAGAGTGAATAAAAGCTTACGGGAAAAGGAGGCAATCTACAGGAAGAAAAAGAGGCATTCAACATCAAACTTTCAATGGTGGTCTTCATGTAGCGATGAATGGAGATTTTTCTTCATGCAGAAAGAGGAGTTTAGTGGAAATTAAGGTAGGAAGAGAGCAATTAACTGGAAGAGTTGTTCGTGACGTAAAGAAGAGGCAGATTGGGGGAATTTTTTCAATTTTTTTTTTGTTTTCTCTTTCTCAGTCTTATAAAAGGGGGAAATTATTATTATTCATTATCATTCAACATCAGGAAGAATTCTATAACATACTCAAGTCTTTGTGCCATTTTCCAAGGATTGATCGAATATTGATGGATTGTGCATTTTGGCCTCTCATGTCTTCCGTTTCAATTCAACAATGAATGGAAAACTATCATTCTGTACCATGAATTTTGTCATTATTAAATTATTCATGTTTTCTTATCTTGTATGTGGAGCCTATATTTGTAAATCTAAGACTATCAAACCTCCTACAACTTAATGATTATATGGATTTTACTTTTCATCATTGCATATGTGTTTATCTTGTTTCGTAATCTCAAATCCTATGCATAATCATTCATATGCAAGTAGGAAAGTTCTATAATTGACATATCACCATTTTAGTTAGGATTTATTTCTTTTAAGTTTTCCTCTTTTTTTTTAATAAAATTGAAGTAAAATTCCTTGAAGACACTATGAAGAGTTGGCTTCTAAAACCCTATAGGTTATCTCACAAGCCACGCCCCACGCTTGTGAGGTTTCCCATGTTGGTGCAGGTTTGCATGCGGGTGCAACATTTAAGTGCATATTTAAACATCAACAGTTTTTGGCATGCCTGGTGGGATGTGAATATGAGACTTTGGTCAATGCTTCATGATGTTTGTTCTATATTTTGTGATTTTGGTGGAAAGTCACAAAAATATTTTTTTCTAGAAGCATGAATCTTCCATCTAGTGACTTTGTTGGTGATTTCATATCAGATTTCTATTGTTGCAAATCATGGTAGCTCATAATATTTATGCGCATCTCAATATTCGAGAAAGAAATTTTCTATTTGTGGCTTGGGATTCAAGTGGTCCTCTACAACAACAAGGTGGTCAAGTTCCTAAAGAAGCATTGAAAGCATTACCTCATTTTCATGGAGATGGCTTTGTTTTCCATGTAGATCATATTCAAGATAGTGTAAATTTATGCAATATTCACAATATCATAGCTGAAAATGTGGCTCTTCAGTTACTTGCATTCTCTCTCAAAGGCAAAGCATGGGAATGGTATCTAGAACTTTGCATCCTAGTTCAATCACATGATGGGATCAACTTGGGGAGCTCCTTTTCATAAGGAAGCTAAGGTAGGGGAACAACTTCCTACACTAATCTTGAGAGGAGGATAATGCAAAACTTTACAGATCTTCAACAGTTACATATCTTTACCTCAAATACATTTAAGCTTTGTTTATTTTTCCGCCCTTAAAATTATCTCTTATCATGACATTAAATATTTATGTAATTAAATTTTTATATTTTCTTATGTAATATATTTCTTTAAAATTTTCATCTTGAAAAATATTAGATTGAATTTTATAATTTTATCTCATAACATAATTATTTAAAAATTAAACTCCATAATTCATTAAAATTTGATTTTTTAATATTCAACATATTTTTTTTGAAAAAAATCTCAATGCTTTTTTAAAAACTGTTTCTTTTCCACATATAGCTTACAAAATTCTAACTTAATAATAAGGTAACACATAAAAAATTGTTTCTTTTTCACATATAGCTTAACTTAATAATAAGTTAACACATCTCTTGGAATGCATTAAATTGTCTTCTCAAATTTTTTTAATGTAATTTATCTCTTGAAAATTATGGTTGAGTAGTTTACTAATTTTAAAAAAAGTCTTGTATAAAATATATAAAAAAAGTCAACTTGACAATAATATAACATCTCTTTGAAAAATTTGACAAGTAGTCTATTAAACTTCTATGTTTTTTAAATGATGTATTTCATTGAAAATTGATAACATCATAGTTCATTAAATTTTACATTTTTTGCTCACATCACTTTTTGAAAATTCTAAGTTAATCATTCACTAAGTTTCTATGTATTTTCTCACATCAGTTTCTTTTGAAAATTCTAAGTTAATAATTCACTAAATTTCTATGTATTTTCTCACATCAATTATTTTTGAAAATTCTAAGTCCACAATTCTTTTTTAAAAATTCTAAGTTAATAATTCACTAAGTTTCTATATATTTTCTCACATCAATTTCTTTTGAAAATTCTAAGTTAATAATTCACTAATTTTCTATGAATTTTCTCACATCAATTTTTTTTAAATTCTAAGTCCACAATTTCTTTTTGAAAATTCTAAGTTAATAATTCACTAAGTTTCTATGTATTTTCTCATATCATTTTTTTTTTAAATTCTAAATTAATAATTCACTAAGTTTCTATGTATTTTCTCACATCAATTTTTTTGAAAATTTTAAGTCCACAATTCCTTTTTGAAAATTTTGAGTTAATAATTCACTAAGTTTCTATGTATTTTCTTACATCAATTTCATTTGAAAATTCTAAGTCCACAATTTCTTTTTGGAAATTCTAAGTTAATAATTTACGAAGTTTCTATGTATTTTCTCACATCAATTTCTTTTGAAAATTGTCCACAATTCATTAAATTTCTATGCTTTTTATCAATTTAATTTCTTTGAAAGTTCTAAGTCAATAATTCACTAAATTTCTATATTTTTCTTTGTACATTCTAAGAAGTCTACATCTTATCTTACATTCTAACTTCAAAATTCAATGAATTTTTATGTTTTCTATCACATCACATTTCTTTGAAAATTTCAACTCTACAATAACCAGATTTCTATGGTTTTCCTCTTACCTCTTACCTAACACGTTACATTGACTTTTCAAATTTTGAAAAACATGGTGACTATTTTTTTAATCTTAATTTATTATCAATTTTGTTATTTTTCTACAACATAAAGTGATAATTCAATTTCTCAGTGGTACGTCTTTTCTTGAAATAACACTATATTTCTCCGCTTGCTTTGAATAACACCTCTTTGAAAATCCTTATAAAGTCTATTTTTTTACTCCTTACCTAATACGTTACATTGATTTTTCAAATTTTGAAAAAGAATGGTGACTTTTTTTAAGTCTTAATTTATTATGTTTCTACATCATTTTTCATGTATCACATTTCTCTGAAGGTGCTAATTCAATTTCTCAGTGTTTTGCTTTCTACGTCTTTTCTTCCATAATTACGGATCTCTTTGAAAATTCAAGCTAATGACACTATATTTCTCCGCATGCTTTGAACAACACCTCTTTGAAAATCCTTATCACGTCTATTTTTCCTCGTGCACAGATCTTGATATCTTGTCTCATGTGGACGGTGTGTACAGTGTCTTCATATTATCTGCTTGACCAGGACTTTACATTGAAATCGAAATATCTCCTGTAAGTAATATAAAGTAATCCTCTGTATCTTCATAGCAACCAAATCTTTTTCCTACATATTTGTTCATCTCCTGGCTGTGAGAAACTCAGAATGAGCAGCAGCATGTCCTTCGCCACGCTCGCAGCATTACTCTTGTTCTTGCTATCCACTACAGCAAGTGAGGAAAATACAAGGAAGCCATACATTGTTCACATGATGAATTCCATGAAACCCGAGCACTTCAGTTTGCATGAGCACTGGTATAATTCAATTCTCACCGAGGCAACTTCTGCTGCCTCTACCTCAGATCCGAGTGTCTTGTTATATACGTATGATGTACTCCTCCATGGCTTTGCGGCCAAGCTGACCAGTGCGGAGGCTGCAGCTTTGGAGAGCGTGGATGGCTGTATGGCTGTGGTTCCATCCTCTCTGAATAAGCTTCATACCACACACTCTCCTCAATTTCTCGGCCTCACAGATGGCAGAGGACTGTGGTCGCAGCAGTTGAATAGCGGAGAAGATGTGATAGTGGGCGTGGTGGACACGGGAATATGGCCTGAGAGTGAAAGCTTCCATGACAAGGGTCTTGGGCCTGTTCCTTCCAGATGGAAGGGCGAATGTGAAATGGGAGAGCAATTCAATTCTTCCATCTGCAACAGAAAACTCATCGGAGCTCGATTTAATTTTTCCGTGGGCTACAAATCGCATGTAGGCGATGATTTCATATCAGCAAGAGATAACGAGGGCCACGGCACACATACTGCTTCTATTGCTGCGGGATCTGCTGTAAGGGGAGCGAGCTTCAATGGCTTTGGCAACGGAACGGCTATGGGCATGGCTCCTGCGGCCAGACTGGCCGTGTATAAGGCCTGCTGGGGACTGGAAGGCATGTGCGATGAGAGCGACGTAGCTGCTGCCATGGAAAAAGCCATCCAAGACGGCGTCGACATTATTTCTTTGTCAATTGGCGGTGGGTGGGACAATCCATTCTATTTGGATCACCAAGCACTGGCAGCATTTGGGGCTATGGAGAAGGGTGTATTTGTTTCCGCCTCCGCTGGTAACGAGGGGCCTTTCTACGGTTTTGTTGTAAACACGGCGCCGTGGATAACTACTGTGGGTGCCAGCAGTATTGACAGAGAGTTTCTCTCTCTTGTTAAGCTCGGGAATGGCGAGGTGTTCAAAGGCTCGTCGCTTTACAGAGGACCCGGGATTCAAAATCTGCCTCTGGTCTACGATTATTGCAGCAATCTCGGTCTCGACCCTCATCTTTTCAAAGGTAAAGTTGTGCTGTGCAATTTCCATGCCAATTCGACGGAAACTACAAGGCTTGGGAAGGAAGCCGACGCAGCAGGAATGATTTTTGCAAACAGCGAATACGACGGCGCCCAAGATTTACCTGTCGAGCAACCGTATCTGCCAGCTACTAGCGTGAGTTTTTCAACGGGAGAAAAGATAAGAGCCTACGCTAATAGCACGGCGGCGCCCACCGCCACCATCAATCCCACGGGCATGACAGTGGTTGGAAAATCCACTGCTCCCATCGTGGCCTCCTTTTCTTCGAGGGGTCCAAGCTCCTTATATCCGGACATTCTTAAGCCGGATCTAATCGCACCGGGTGTCAACATCTTGGCAGCGTGGAAGGATGGCGGCTTCAAGATAGATTCCGGGACATCCATGGCGTGTCCCCACGTCAGTGGCATCGCAGCGCTCATACGCGCCGCCCATCCGACGTGGAGTCCTGCAGCAATCAGATCGGCTCTCGTGACGACGGCCTCCACGCTGGACAACAGAAAGCAGCCCATCAAAGATGCGCTAACCTTGCGACCCGCGGACCCGTTAACAATGGGTGCAGGTCACGTAAATGCACGGGCTGCCGTGGAGCCGGGACTGGTGTATGATATTGGCCCTCAAGACTACATCAACTACCTGTGTGGTCTCAACTCGTACACCAAAAAGCAAATCGCCCTCCTCGCCCACAAATGGCCTCCCTGCCCCAAATCTTTATCAGGTGCAGATCTTAACTACCCATCTTTCTCTGTTGTGTTAAAGTATGGAGAACGTGTTCAGTTGAAGAGGAGAACAGTAACCAACGTGGGCGGCGACAATGCCGTTTACAAAGTGCGGGTGAAGAGCAGTCCAAATGTAAAGGTCAGCGTGGAGCCCAATACACTGGTGTTCAAGAAACGAAGTGAGCAGGCAAGTTTTAATGTGACATTCGAAAGCAAAGTGGATGGGAGAGAGGAGATGGAGTACGGGGAGATATCGTGGAAATGCATCCAAGGTGGAACGCACATCGTTCGTAGCCCAATTGCCGTTCTCTGGACGCTTTGAAGTGGAGGAGGTCTATATATTTATAGCGAATAGCCGTATAAATGTAGCTAGTAACGTATAAATGAGTACCAATTGATATGGTGAAGTATTTATAAGATTAAAAAATAGAAGAGTCTAAGTGAATGCATACTTATGATGCAAATACTCAACTCTGTAGTAATTGGTGTTTGCTTTCGATGCTTATCTTCTTAAAAAAAAAATATGTGAATGGCAATTATATTGATGACTTTTTCTTAATTAATAAATCTATAGTAATTGGTGTTTGCTTTCCATGCTCATCTTCTTAAATAAATGATATGGGATTAAATTCTATAATCGTGAATGGCAATTATATTGACGACTTTTTCTTAATTAATAAATCTCTAGTAATTGGTGTTTGCTTTCGATGCTCATCTTCTTAAACAAATGATATGGGATAAAATTCTATAATCGTGAATGGTGATTATATTGATGACTTTTTTCTTAATTCATAAATTGTAGGTATTAAGTTGTAGGAAAAAGATTATTAGTAGTGTATTCATTATTTATGGAAGTTATTTTGAAATTGATTTTTAAATAAAAGTCACATTAAAATAGAATAAAAATAATTATAAATATAGTGTGTAATGGTGAAGAAGAATTTGATAATATTAAAAATTGTATTGATATCAAGAAAGAGTTTTAGGAATTTTCTATGAAGCTATAAGTGATTTTCATGTCCTTTCAAAGTCAACTTTGCTAACATTAAATGTAATCAAGAAACTCAATAAATTGCAAAATGCAACAATTGCTACATACTCAATTGAAAATTTGCCAGGTAAATGTTTTTTGGTGAGAAAAATGCCCTACTAAAGCATCAAAAGTTTCAAAACATAATTTGTTATACACTATAGTGTGGTTTTGACGAATCAACTACTCATACATGGTCTTAGAATTAGGTCTCGATAATTGGTAACAAAAATTGCAATTCCATTCCTTTGTCTGCTTTTTCTATGGATTTCTCTACTAAGAAAATGGGACCTCATAGAAGTTATTTTGAAATTGAAATGCATGTTGAGAGATAATGATGCTCTTAATTTATTTATTGAGTAGATGGAACCTCATAGAATTACAAATTGATTCAAAGACAAGTTTAACTCCAACTTATATTTCTTTCAATTGCTTTGTTAAAAATAACTAGCTCATTTGTTTTCTATTATGCACTTGAATATACCTATGCTTATATCAACAAAACAACTTTAACAAACTTCTAAATAGCTATTTGAACTAATGATATCAAAAATTGCATTGATGTTGCTAAAATAGTTTTGGGTGTCCAAATATTCAACCACACATTGCTAGTGTGTGCCCCTACAAATCCCACCTCAACCTCATAGCCCTTAGTAGGGACTATAGCTACCCTACAACTCTTGTTATTAGTGTATGCATTATTTATGGAGGTTATTTTTAAATTCTTTTTTTTTAATAAAAAAACACATTAAAATAAAAAAAAATTATAAACATAGTGTGTAATGGTGAAATTAGCATACCTATGCCATTTCCTATTTAGTTTTGTTTTTATCTTGATGGGAATGGTTTAACAACATACTCTTCCCCCCGGCCTTCTTCCAAGACTTCTGGGACATAGTTGGTTTTGATGTCACTGCTGCTGTCAGAGACTTCTTCACCTGGGACAGCCAAAATTCTCAAGCAAATTAATATCAATTTCATAGCTCTTATCCCCAAGAAGAATACCTATGAGAAAATGGCTGACTTCCAGCCTATTAGCCTCTACAATACTATTTATAAGATTTTCATGAAGACTCTGGTCATTAGACTCCAACCCTTGTTGGATAGCCTTATTTCAGATTGCCAGAAAGGTTTTGTTATAGGCAGACAGATTGTGGATGCGACCATCTCCACGCACGAGATTATCCACTGAATGGACAGAAGTACAACACTCCAAGCATGGCTCTTAAACTAGATATTTCAAAGGCCTACGATAAAATTTCTTGGAATTTCCTCTTTATGGTTCTTAGGAAATTCAGATTCCAAGATAAAATGATAAACCTAATTGTTGGCAAGTGACACTATATGGATTCATGGTTGTTGTCATTGATGGCAACAAAGGTCATCCCACATATCCGCAAGTCATGGTGTGTCTCTACCGGAAGTCAGAATGAAGATTGTTGTGGTCCGGTGAACAAGAACAGAGCATGTGGCAAGGTCCGACAGATTGGTCCGGATCTCTCAGAGGAAGAGTCTTGGTGCAGTGCAGATTTGGGGAAGTCAAGAGGACTACCTTGAGTAGTATATTCCAAGGATTTAGCCTCCGGTGATGAACAAAGAAAAAGATATGAATAGTTGAGTACCGGATTCCTGAGAGACAGTGAGAACAGAGGAAGCACTGACTGACAGAGTATCAGACTATTTTCCGGATGTGTTACTATTGATGGTAAAGGTTGTGAAGGCATGAATCATGTTTGGCCGACATGATTAATGATATCTACAAGTATATGCTTGATCCGCATTGCTTGGTGAGCAAGGATTCAGCCGACAAAACAGAGTTTGTAAGAAACTAGACTGTTCCGGATGCCGACTAGAAAGGTGATGAAATTACTTGTGCGGATATATATAGAGGATGGATTTAGTTGTGAAAGGTGTGATTGTGTGAAGATATATGCGAATAAGTGCAGAACAGAGCAGAAGTAGTAAGAAAGATCCGGTATGTGAAAGGATAGCAGAATAAAGAACAGAGGAAAGATGAAGTGCAGCAGATCAGTGTACTGAGCCTAACCGGAACTGAACTCCAGCATATGTAGATGCTTCCAATCAGTTCAAGACTGTGATTCTTATCACTTTGTAGACAGTGTGTCTCCTTGTAGGCAGTGGGCCTCTTTGTGAGCAGTGTGCTCGGGCAGTGAGCCCTAATTGGCAAGTGCCATTTTGTATTTCCTATTCTTCTAACAGAGAATAATCTTTGGGTTAATCACCCCGTGGTTTTCTCCCTTAACTGGGTTTCCACGTCAAAAATACTGTGTCATGTGTTTCTCATTTCATGGTAATGTTTATTTGTTTGATTCAATGCTGCTTTGATTAATAAGAAAGTTCAAAAGAAGAAATAATTAGGATAACTGATTTACCCCCCCCCCCTCTCAGTTATCAACAATTGGTATCAGAGCTAGGTTCCTCCTAATAGAGCCTAACAGCTTAAGGAAGATCTGGGAGTTCAAATGGATGCATATGGTTTAAGGGAGCAACTCAAGACTGCCCTTGAGGATCTTGAACAGTCAAATTCTGAAGTCAATGAATTAAAGGAAAGACTCAAACAGGCTGATAAATTCATGAGAGAATTAAAGGACAAATTAAGTCTCTCTATGAAAAAGAGAAAGGAGCTGCTCCAACAATTGGCAAGACAAAGTGAAGAAAGCAATACAAATGAAGAATTGACTGAGCAAACCAAGTTATGTGAAAAGTTATCAAAAGAAGTCATTATGTTAAGACATGAAATGGAATCAGGAACTATAAAGTTTACTCAAGAGATTGAAGAAAAAAGAAAAGCTGAAGACAATCTAAGACAATCTCTTAAAGAAAAATCAGAAGAATGCCACCAGATGGACAGGATTATCAGACATCTTGAATCTGATCTTGAAGATGCCAAAGATAATGAAGAAAAACTTGAGGATCAAATTGCCTCTCTCAAAAGAGATCTTCAAACAGCAAATGAATATAAAGAAAAATTCAAGATAAGCTCTGCCCAACTTGAAGTACTTCTTGGAAGTCAAAAGAGGACAGATGACAAGTATGGTTTGGGATATGAGAAAGGAGAAAGCTCCGGATCCGGTCAAAAGAATTTTGGATCAGAAAATCCAAGGAATAGGCCTAGAAGACCTCCGGTAAGACAGCCCAATGCTCAAAGATATCCATCTTTCAATGGATACTGCCATAGCTGCAACCACTTTGGTCACAAAGCTAATCAGTGCAGAAAGAGAATGAATCAGATTTATTCATCCTTCTCCGGACAGTGCTTTAACTGCAAAAGGTATGGACACAAATCCCATGAATGCAGAAATATGCAAGTAAACAAATCATTCAAAGGTAGATGCTTTACATGCAATAGAGTAGGTCATATGGCTAATCAATGCAGATCAAGAGGTTATCAGTCAAATATGCAAAGAAATATTATTTGCCAAATCTGTAATAGGTCTGGTCATAATGCTAAAGTCTGCAGAAGCAAGAATCAGGACAAAAGAGGTCCGGTGTATAATCAGAATCAAGACAAGGGCAAACAAAAGATGAATGCGGATGAAGTTAGGAATCAGATGAGCAAGATTTGGGTGAAGAAAAGTTTAGAGAATGTAGAGGTTGGATCCGCACCAGACTCTGGTGCTGATATTTCTTTCGGAAATTAAAAAGTGAGCTCTGGCTCAGGGGGAGACTCAAAGAAAATCCTGTTCCCCCAGCCAATCAAGTGGTGCCGGATGTGGCACAAGATGCGGAGTAAAGGGTTTGAAGATACCAGTCCTGAGATGATCCAGACAAGATTTCAGAGGTCCGCATGAAGATATAAAGAAGTTGTGATCGATCAAGTAAAGACCTATTCCGGGAGATGCTCCGGAATGACAGAGGACTACAAAAGGGTCCGGAGAGATCCGGAAGTACATTATCTTATTCTGCGGATTGGACAGAGTGTTTGGGATGTCCTTGTGATGTGTTATCTTGATTTATTCATGATTAAAAGATCCGGATGATGTTCATAGATCAGGATTGATCCGGGATACTCCAAGCTATCCGGATAAGGCAAACCGAAATAATATAGGTCGAGCATTTATTGCCATCAGATATTAGGGTTTGCGGAGCAATATAAGGGATTCCTCATAAATCATCTGCTCATTCTGCACTCAAGAAGAAGCGAAAAGTGGAGCTCTGCAACAAAATTCATCAAGTTTACCGAAGATCTCCTGCCGAAGTCATTACATACAGAAATCAATCCAGCAACTCCGTGCAACCGAAGACGCAAAAGGTATTTTCCACTTTCGATATCTTGCTACAAATCTTTTGAAGAAATGGCTACTCCAAATATAGTAAAAATCTCAAATAGGCCCCGACCTGAATTTAAGAAACATCCATACAAGTCATTGGAGGTAGATCCCTTAGGAGCATTTTCCAGTGTTCCTCATGGAGTTTTACACACAGAAGATATTAGGGTTTACATACATGCAAGCATTGAGGAATTTGGGGAATTCAAATTGAGAGATCTCTATCACAAACAACTGATAGACAATGCTTTTGAGCTTAAACCAGAGTATAAGGGTATCCAGAAGAAACAATTTGATCAATTCATTCATTTCCCCTGCTTTGAAGAAGATGAATGGGTCCGGTATGTACTGAGCAGAATGCATGATAACTTCCTATGGCTGGATAGACCTCACAAGATCACAAAAGAGGCAATTAGGGCAGTAACTGGTCTATACTCTTCCGGAGGGATACCTATCCTCAAATCTGTCAAGAACAACATTGTAACTGAGGCCACCGAATCAAAATTTGATAAGAGGGCAATGACCATTGAAGATATTTCTCCAACTTATATTTCTTTCAATTGCTTTGTTAAAAATAACTAGCTCATTTGTTTTCTATTATGCACTTGAATATACCTATGCTTATATCAACAAAACAACTTTAACAAACTTCTAAATAGCTATTTGAACTAATGATATCAAAAATTGCATTGATGTTGCTAAAATAGTTTTGGGTGTCCAAATATTCAACCACACATTGCTAGTGTGTGCCCCTACAAATCCCACCTCAACCTCATAGCCCTTAGTAGGGACTATAGCTACCCTACAACTCTTGTTATTAGTGTATGCATTATTTATGGAGGTTATTTTTAAATTCTTTTTTTTTAATAAAAAAACACATTAAAATAAAAAAAAATTATAAACATAGTGTGTAATGGTGAAATTAGCATACCTATGCCATTTCCTATTTAGTTTTGTTTTTATCTTGATGGGAATGGTTTAACAACATACTCTTCCCCCCGGCCTTCTTCCAAGACTTCTGGGACATAGTTGGTTTTGATGTCACTGCTGCTGTCAGAGACTTCTTCACCTGGGACAGCCAAAATTCTCAAGCAAATTAATATCAATTTCATAGCTCTTATCCCCAAGAAGAATACCTATGAGAAAATGGCTGACTTCCAGCCTATTAGCCTCTACAATACTATTTATAAGATTTTCATGAAGACTCTGGTCATTAGACTCCAACCCTTGTTGGATAGCCTTATTTCAGATTGCCAGAAAGGTTTTGTTATAGGCAGACAGATTGTGGATGCGACCATCTCCACGCACGAGATTATCCACTGAATGGACAGAAGTACAACACTCCAAGCATGGCTCTTAAACTAGATATTTCAAAGGCCTACGATAAAATTTCTTGGAATTTCCTCTTTATGGTTCTTAGGAAATTCAGATTCCAAGATAAAATGATAAACCTAATTGTTGGCAAGTGACACTATATGGATTCATGGTTGTTGTCATTGATGGCAACAAAGGTCATCCCACATATCCGCAAGTCATGGTGTGTCTCTACCGGAAGTCAGAATGAAGATTGTTGTGGTCCGGTGAACAAGAACAGAGCATGTGGCAAGGTCCGACAGATTGGTCCGGATCTCTCAGAGGAAGAGTCTTGGTGCAGTGCGGATTTGGGGAAGTCAAGAGGACTACCTTGAGTAGTATATTCCAAGGATTTAGCCTCCGGTGATGAACAAAGAAAAAGATATGAATAGTTGAGTACCGGATTCCTGAGAGACAGTGAGAACAGAGGAAGCACTGACTGACAGAGTATCAGACTATTTTCCGGATGTGTTACTATTGATGGTAAAGGTTGTGAAGGCATGAATCATGTTTGGCCGACATGATTAATGATATCTACAAGTATATGCTTGATCCGCATTGCTTGGTGAGCAAGGATTCAGCCGACAAAACAGAGTTTGTAAGAAACTAGACTGTTCCGGATGCCGACTAGAAAGGTGATGAAATTACTTGTGCGGATATATATAGAGGATGGATTTAGTTGTGAAAGGTGTGATTGTGTGAAGATATATGCGAATAAGTGCAGAACAGAGCAGAAGTAGTAAGAAAGATCCGGTATGTGAAAGGATAGCAGAATAAAGAACAGAGGAAAGATGAAGTGCAGCAGATCAGTGTACTGAGCCTAACCGGAACTGAACTCCAGCATATGTAGATGCTTCCAATCAGTTCAAGACTGTGATTCTTATCACTTTGTAGACAGTGTGTCTCCTTGTAGGCAGTGGGCCTCTTTGTGAGCAGTGTGCTCGGGCAGTGAGCCCTAATTGGCAAGTGCCATTTTGTATTTCCTATTCTTCTAACAGAGAATAATCTTTGGGTTAATCACCCCGTGGTTTTCTCCCTTAACTGGGTTTCCACGTCAAAAATACTGTGTCATGTGTTTCTCATTTCATGGTAATGTTTATTTGTTTGATTCAATGCTGCTTTGATTAATAAGAAAGTTCAAAAGAAGAAATAATTAGGATAACTGATTTACCCCCCCCCTCTCAGTTATCAACAATTGGTATCAGAGCTAGGTTCCTCCTAATAGAGCCTAACAGCTTAAGGAAGATCTGGGAGTTCAAATGGATGCATATGGTTTAAGGGAGCAACTCAAGACTGCCCTTGAGGATCTTGAACAGTCAAATTCTGAAGTCAATGAATTAAAGGAAAGACTCAAACAGGCTGATAAATTCATGAGAGAATTAAAGGACAAATTAAGTCTCTCTATGAAAAAGAGAAAGGAGCTGCTCCAACAATTGGCAAGACAAAGTGAAGAAAGCAATACAAATGAAGAATTGACTGAGCAAACCAAGTTATGTGAAAAGTTATCAAAAGAAGTCATTATGTTAAGACATGAAATGGAATCAGGAACTATAAAGTTTACTCAAGAGATTGAAGAAAAAAGAAAAGCTGAAGACAATCTAAGACAATCTCTTAAAGAAAAATCAGAAGAATGCCACCAGATGGACAGGATTATCAGACATCTTGAATCTGATCTTGAAGATGCCAAAGATAATGAAGAAAAACTTGAGGATCAAATTGCCTCTCTCAAAAGAGATCTTCAAACAGCAAATGAATATAAAGAAAAATTCAAGATAAGCTCTGCCCAACTTGAAGTACTTCTTGGAAGTCAAAAGAGGACAGATGACAAGTATGGTTTGGGATATGAGAAAGGAGAAAGCTCCGGATCCGGTCAAAAGAATTTTGGATCAGAAAATCCAAGGAATAGGCCTAGAAGACCTCCGGTAAGACAGCCCAATGCTCAAAGATATCCATCTTTCAATGGATACTGCCATAGCTGCAACCACTTTGGTCACAAAGCTAATCAGTGCAGAAAGAGAATGAATCAGATTTATTCATCCTTCTCCGGACAGTGCTTTAACTGCAAAAGGTATGGACACAAATCCCATGAATGCGCTAGTGTATCAATGAAGCTCCTATCGCCTTGCATATTATGAACCTCCTATCTCCCGTATGCCAAAGACTTTCTTGTTATTACCTATCTTGATGTTGACCATTTTCTTGAAGCAAATAATCTACTTAGCATATGACATCTCATAAGGGAGTCATGGCTAATAGTTTGGAATAGCTAGAGAAAGCTAGTAAATTATCATCTGCAGTTACAAAAGGATATAGAAATGCCTAAAATTGTACAGAATGGATATAGAAACAATAGGCATATCTTCCAGGGAGAATCATTTGTCTTTGTTATAATTCTCTTCCTTATTTTAGCCTGGGGTTAGCTGTTTCTTGGCGATTGTCTATTGCATGTATGGATGACAACTTTTCCATCATGGCATTGGCGGTTATAGAATAGGAATCGATCAGATATTACTATGGACAGCAGGCATCAGTGTGGGGAACATGAGAGTATGGTTCGTCGAATGAGTTCAAGAGAGTGATAGTATTTAAAAGAGATCGCATAGCATAAGAGAGAAGGAATATTCATCTAAACGCTTGAGGAAGAATAATGTAGAAGGGCGGTGGAAGCACACTAATGAGATGCAGGCTAACAGTTGAGGATGAATAGAAGAGGGAATGGCCCAAGGATAGAGATAGATGCCACAAGCTAATGGGAAAATCAAGGCCATAGATAGTCAAATTGTAGGCAGTTAGAAGAAGAAGCAAGCCGTCAAGGGTGGAGGAGATTACAAATCAACAAAGAGACTGGAGGCATAGCGAGTAGTTATTTGTAATGTGTTTTGGGGGCTGATTGTGCAAGCCCATATTTAGATATATGGTTACGTTGGGGTAGCTGAATAGAGTGGGGTGGTGGTGTACTTCCATTCTGTATTTTGTGATTTAGACATTAATAAGAATCTGAATATTTATATTTTCTAGTCATTTGGTATTTGAAGTGTCAAGACCATAAGGAGTACATCTTATCTCTTGCCATTGTTTTGAATTTATGAAGTTGTTTTCTTATTGTCACCATATCCTTAGTTCCTATCACTTTGCCTTTGAATGTTGAAAGTAGAGATTCTGAATTCTTGTTGTTGTTTAAGGATTTACTCTTTGCTCGAGTTCCTCGAGAGTGGGTATGGGTAGTGATTGGCGGGAGAGCCATAAAAGATTTAGAGCATGTGCATGAGTTTTGCTAACTTGTGCTATCTCAATCCAAAGTGCATAAAAGCATATTTAGAGTATTGCAAAGGTTTGTTACAACAAATTTCACAATACTTAGTGATTCTACTAGTCAAGCATCTGTAATATATCAACCCTATCTTCATATATGGATTAGGTCCATTTTCTCTTTCTTGTATAGGGACACATAGTCCTTATTAGTATTTATTTATTTTCGTCATCCGCCGGCTAGTAGAGCCACTGAAGAATGTAAACACTAAAAATGAGAGAGGAGACAAAAGTGACTTGGGTTTACAATGTGGGAAGATGCCCCCAAGACTTCCTCCACCATAACATTAAAGCTAGTTTGTGTACACTAGATCAAACCCTCTTCTACAACAACATTCATGGACAAAACCAAGCCAAGTCACTTCAAGATGAAAGAGGACTTAGCTATTGATTTTGTGCTCAAAAGTGCTATGGAAAGATTTGATTTAATCAAGCCTTTTATCAAACCCTAGGTTAAGTTTGAGTAAAACCCTAGTTATAAGACAATCAGCTTATAACAGACAAATGACAATGGAAACCCAAAATTTGAAAGTACAAAGATGATCAGAAAGAAATCAAAACTTGTTCCACAAAAGATGAAAAGTCGAAGGACTCAGGGGTGGGTGCCCAAGTCTTGAAATGTAGAATCTTCCAAAATACAAAACTTGAGAAATATCATAGAGAGTGTCTAGATGTCGGATACAGTGTTTGTTTCAGTAGGAGGATGCCAAGGTGGGTACTAAATTCTTCTGTAGGGGAATTTCCACAAACTATTTTTGGATCTTGAAACCCTTTCCATTACACAACCTTCAGGTACCTTCACTACTTCAAACTCCACACCTATAACCTGCATACAAGAAGAAAAGGGGTTTGTGGGTTGTGGTGTTTAGGGATTTGCCTCAATCAAATGTCAGGATAGCATTCAAGCTTCCCAACACCATTGTTAGAGAGAGAATGTGCCCTAGTAGGAAAAAGGCTAGAGATAAACCAAATGATGAAATGATTCAAACAATAATTATGTCACCTTAGAGGTGACTCCCTTAGGAGAATAATGATCCTTCAACTCATAAGGAGATGGATGATGATTCTAAATCTACAACAACAAATACAATACAAACACAAATTTGCAACAATAACACAATGAATGCTTTGAATGCTCTTTGCTCAAATATCATAAGTTTGTAATATCCATCTTAACTCAAAATTAATTCAAAAACACACTTATATATGTTTTCCTGCTAACATTCGTGAATTTAATTGAAAGAGCTAACAAGGAGAGACCCATTTAAAGGTCCTATGTTGACATGCCTTGAAATCTACCTTGACCAATCAGGGAGGAATTGGGTGTGAGCACCCAAGTACCAAGGTGCCTTTTCAGTCTAGGTTAAGGCATTAAATGGGCCTCTAGTTACCATTGGGCAAGGGTTTTAACGAATTTCTTATCAGGATGAATATTTAGCTTGTATAATGTTAACATGGGGACCTAGGAGATAAACTAGTCCAGGTAAAAAGGCATGTGTGTAATGCCCTTCTTTCTGGCTTGTGATAGTTATTAGTTTTTTAGTTACACTCTGACAGTTTGAGAAATTTGAGTTGTTAGACTTATGGTTATGCTTATGATGGACTTTGGTTGACTGAGGTGATTATTGACTTGTGATGACATTATTGATATATTCTAATTTATGATGTGATTGACATGATCAGTAATGATTAGATATTATCATGCTTTATGTGATTTGTTGGTATCTGACTTGTAGTTAGAGGTGTTTATGTTATTGTCATGCTTTCAAAGAGGGGACAGTGTAGTATTGCTCATTCCGAGCACCCTACTACGCTGTGAATCCCTAATTTTGTGTGTGTTATATGTGTTTATACATGAATGCAACATATTGTTTTGATGCAGGTTGCAGTGTCGGGCCTCGACTCCACCTGACTTAAAAGGTCTGAGTGGGCCCTTACACCAATGGATAATGTTGATGGGAGATAACATGGGGTTTCCCTAGGTCAGTTCTCGTTTTCAATTTGTGTCATGGGTCTTGAAATTGCTCTAAGATTCTTGTCTCAGTTTTTGTTCGTCATGTGGTTGTTGAGGTATTGTCGAGTTTTGCTTGTTAAGCCTATGCGTGTTTTGGTAATGCATTATTGAATTTATTATTATAATAATGTTATTTTGTTAAATATAATGATATTTTCTTAGTCATATATTATTAATGAGTTGTGGTATATTATTTTTAATAAAGATTAAATTAATTATTTGTATGTTTTAATAGAATATGTGTCATAAGTAATTAATATAGTTAAAATAGTATATGGTATTTAGTAAAATAATTTAGTTAGCAATTTAATTTTTGAGAGTTGTCGAATAAAGATTCTAGATTTGGGGAATCTCTCTAAAAAGTAAAAACAATTAATTGTTTTATGTTTTAAGAGGGGTTAGTGGGATTCTCTGTAACAGAATTGTGTTAGTGGACATTTATGAATCTTGGCTATTTTTGCTTCTGGGGGTTATTATTTGGAGGGAAGTTGTTCTAAAGAGGTTAGACAGAAATTGGAAAAAGAAATCTTCACGGGAAAATTGAGGAAGATTGAGGAAGAACAGGAGGTAGCTGAAGAATTTGAAGCTTGGATCGAAATTCTAGGTATGCTTACTTGTGTTTTCTATAGCAATTCAGTCAAATCAGTTGAAAATCTTGTTGAATTTCTGGTGTGTATCTAAACCTGTTTCTTTATTCCTATGGAATTCTTGCCTTCCTGACACCATTGGAGGTTCCCTATAACTCTGTATTTGATAATTTGTTTTTTTACCTTTTTTTTAGAATCCATTGCTGCTCTCAATACCGTTATATTGCTTACCCAACATTGCATCTTTGAATCCATTGCCAGAAAATGAGATTTTAAGCCATGATTTGAATAAAATTTAAATGGAATTCTTTAAAAAAAATTTATCTCTGTTTCACACCCCTCATTCCCTTGCCCTACCAGATTTTGCTAATGCTTTTGGGATTAAATCTATCAACTTCTAAACTACTTTCAACATTCCCCCTCTACTACCAGGCCGTACAATTTCAACCTTCCTTTTTTCAATTCTTTCTACTTTGAATTTTTGGGTTGCCTAGCATATCCTACCAGGCCGTACGATGTGGGAGAGGGAGAGTTTGAAAACCTTCTTGCAAGCCTCCTTTTAGCCACCATATGGTCTTCCCTTGGCGTTTATTGCATCCATTTTTTGAAGCAACTGAAGGGTTAAATCTATTGTGTGGATCGATCCCTTCTTGCAATGAAAATCAAACGCTCTTACTTCCCTATCATGGCCGTATGGTCAGCATTTCATTCCTCTTCTTTGACTTCTCTTAGACTGAAATCTCCAACTGTTTTGTTTGGCTGGGCTGATTCAGTCAACACAAAATTAAAATTAAAAAATAAAATAAATAAAATAATAAAAGATAACCAAACTTGTTCTTGCCTGTGTTTAGTACTTCTTGAGATCATATTTCTTCCTAAATCTTCAATTTACTCCTCCTCTGCTAGACCTTTTTGTGGGCCTCTTGTCCCTCTGTAAATTTCTTGCTCTTTCTTGCATTGAAATCTCTCCAAATTTATATTGGATTCATCCTATATCTCTGAAATATTTTATGGATTCATCCTTTGCCTCTAAAATCTGTATTGCCATGGCTTTCTTCTGGAAGACCATTCTCCATTTGTTTGTTCAAACCTCAGAAGTCTTCTTTCAATTTTCACCTCTCTAGATTAAAGAATCCTAAATAAAATTATATTATTGTTTTTTTCCTCATAATGAAGTTAAAGCAAGAGTCCATTTAAATAGAAGGATAGGCAAGTAAATTTATTTAGAATGTTTCTAATAATAAAAAAAAAACTCCAGAAGGTTTAGTTAACTTGCATAAATGATTATCTTTTTGAGTTTGTTAAAATTGTTAAATAAAATCTAATTTTCTCTGTAAGAATTACAAATGAGATAATTTATTAGTATAACTTACTTATATATATATTTATATATATATATATATATGATGGGACAAATTTGTAATATTTTATTCTTTAGAATAAATGCTCTTATGAAGAATGGAATTGAATTAGTAAATGTAAGAATATTTAATAAATAAGTTTTTTAAGAACGTATGCAGTTGTAAGCTAAGAATTAGGAAATCTTCCATTTTGAAACTCCTTGAGCAAATCATAAATCTTACTTTGTGTTTTTTGTAGTTTTGATTTATTAAAATTGTTAATTTAACTTTTTTTATCAACTCATTAAAAGGCAATAGTGATAAGATAATATTAGTTTATCTTAAAATATTAGGATAGAGATGTATTATTTTAAAATTAATTTTATTTAAATAAAGTTGTTTTAGTAGATGCAAGTTTGTTAAATAAATAAATTAGCTTTTCTTTTAATGTAAAGTAGATTTTATGGTGATGCTAGCTATTAAACAAATGATAAATAATATTATAATTTTAGAATTAAATATATTGAGTTAAATATTAGTTATATTCTTTTTAAATATAAATTCATTTAGTTATGATTAAGTAATATACTATCTTGTGGTACATTGATTTTAATTAATAAATAATAAATTAGAGATTTATTGTGAATTGAGTTATTATGGTATTGATTAAACAAATAATAGATGAAATTAAAATTCTAGAATAGAATAGTATATGAATTTTATTTAAAAGAGAGTTAAAATGTTTATAGTGTTGTTATTAGCGAATAATATAGGAATTCTTAAAACTCTTTTAGATTGCTTGACCTATGTTATGGCTTATGGTCATTATTGTAACGTCATTGTCAGTTATTATTGTCTTATAGTAATGGAGGTTTGTAGTTTTGTTAAACATGGAAACTAGTTCGAAGAATCAATATCATAGTAGAATAAGAATAATTTCAATACAGTCTCTAATTAGAATGCTAGCTTGTTAAATTAGGTAGATAGAGATTCATATTAAGGCAAATTATTACATTAGATATAATGTACTTTTATGTTATAATCTTGTAAACTCATTCTCTTGCATTGTGTACTCTGATGTATGATCATATTGTTTGTAGAACATTGATAATATAAAGTGTTTAGTATTTAACTCGTATACTTTCCAAGGATTTAAATGAATGTTCAATTTTAAATCTACCTTACGATCCCTTATGTTCTGCATGGTTGGGATAGAGTTATCTAATGTTGTTAGTAACCTTTTATATTGAGGGTTCTTAGTAGTGGGAATAGGACTTTAATGCATCATGGCTTTGACTAACATTCTTGATAGTAAGGTGGTAGGAGCTTGATGTCTTGATTCAAATCTTAATATTGTTTTATTGCTTTAAAAATCATTTCTTTGTCTTCTATCATTTTAGGGTCATAGGTTTACTTGCAGTTTGAGTTGAGATTGGGATGATTATAGGTATTCTTTTTAAAAGTGAATAGATGTTAATTGTAGTAGTAAGTTATTAAATAAATCATAGAGGGAATTATAGATCTTGAGATTTGATTAGAATATTGTTATCTTAAGTAAGTTTATGATTTAACTAAAAAGAGAGAGTTAAAGTCTTTTATTGAATCCATGTTAATTAGTCTGAAAAGTGTTGTAGTAATTGGGTCTTGGATATATATATTCCTTGTTGTTTTTTGCTGATTTTGAACCGATGTGTATCAACGATGTAATTGGGTCATTGCATTTATTTTGGTTTTGAGTCTTGCTGTTAGGTTTTGACTAGCCTAATATAGTGGTGATCATGTTAGCTTTGTGAGAGGTCAAGGTTGTTAAGTGTCATGTTTTGGATAGTTGTCTTTTGGTATTTGTATTAAAATCCTTTTAGCTTTAGAGACTTGTTACCTTGAAATTCAGTGTGATTTTGTGGCAAGGATGTATTGGTGATGTGTCTTGGGAAAGATTGTTGCTTTGAAATTTGAAAATTGTTAATTAAATGTTTTATTTGATTTGGGATTTTGATTTGGACAGGGGAAAGTTTTGTGGTTGAGTGTTGGATTTAAAATGGTCTATGTAATGTATTGATTTCAAAAAATTAGATGCCTTGCAATCCCTTGTCCATGTATGTTATTGGTTTGTGGGTGATGTTAGGGGTTGCTAGTTGCATGTAGGAGAGTGACTTTCATGGTGGGGTTGGTGCCCAAAGTGGCTGCCTGGATAACCCCATGGAAGTTGTAATCAAGTGATAACTTAATAATTTATCTAGGTGAGTTGGGTAGTAATTCACATAACAAGATAAGTATGATGCCTCACCCATGCCTTAAGTGCTCTCATAGGCTAAGGATGGGATGAGAAGGCCTAGTTGGCAAGGTCAACCTCCTTGTCTCCATGAGAGGATGTGTCGGCTCCGCATGTGTCACCCTATGGGACCGGTGCCTAGTGAGAGGTCGCCATGATAGCCATAGATGGGGGAAGGTTTCTAGTGAGAGATAGCCTGGATAACCCATGTTAGGACCATGAGATGATACTCTCCCTACTACAACTTAGTTACTTCCTCTTTATCTTTTATTGTTGCCTTTGGGGTTTAGGCTTGTCTTGATGATTTGACTTATCTTAATGATTTGTATTATCTTGATGATTTGACTTGTCTTGATGATTTGACTTATCTTGAGAATTGACTTGTCTTGATGATTTGACTTATCTTGATGATTGACTTATCTTGATGATTTGACTTATCTTGAGGATTGACTTGTCTTGATGATTTGACTTGTCTTGTCTTGATGATTTGACCTATCTTGATGATTTGAGTGGTCTTGATGATTTGTGTAGTTTTGTTGATCTAAGTTGTCTATGTCAAGTCTTTCTCTACTTGCGTGTAACCTTTGACTTAGTGGAACCTCAATGTTATCTCCTAGCTCAGGGGGTGGAACTTAGGGTTCCACATGGTTGGGTGGAAGAGTTTAATCCATTGGTTTTCTTGGATGTACTAGTTTGAGGACATTATAGAAGTGTTTCCAGTTCCAGATTTGTTTTGCATCTTCAGCGTTGTAATATACCTTCATAATTGTATTATATTGTTGTATATTGTAAACCAATGTGATTAGTCATGTAATCTTGTATTGGAACCTTTGTAATTATTCATCTCTACAAATAAAGGATGTAATCCTCTTCTGTTGTATTATAATGTATATAACTTGTGTTGTTATGATTTCATCCGATGCAGTTATGTTTCCCTAGAGGTGTTAGTTGATCATTTCACTTAAATACTTTTAATAGTGTAATGTTATCTAATGTTAATGCATTTACTTGCTTAAAAAAAAAAATCTGTAATTTTTGCTCCTGTTAGTCTAACACTCTAGGGTTACATGATGGGGCATCACAACGTGCCCACTTTTTACTCCACAATAGGTAGCTTAAAACTATTTTTTTTCTAATTAGAACACAAATTTCACATCCAACTTTGCATGCAACAAGAAAAGGGATTCCAGAACATCCTTGCAGAAAGTGTTGATTATAGTTTTTGGTGCCTCAATTCCATTTTTGATGTGTTCACCACTTTTAAAATCATATATTTTTAAGGGAATTCTAATGATTTTGATGATTGATCAACTTCTTTGTTGTGGCTTGAGCTTGACCTGAGTTCGATGGGGATGCAGATGAACTAGAAAATCATGAAGAAAAACACATGAACAGTTTGAGAAAAGGTTTTTCAACCTTGCACCTACAAAAGGTTTTTATTCTTTCCAATTTTGGCCTTTTCAAATACCCTTTATGTTGGTTTAGAACTTTCAAAGTTTCCAAAAGAGGTTAAAAATGACAAGGCTTACTATTCTTAGTAACTCTATATTTGAGAAGAATTTTTCCAAAAAGTGTGGAACTGTCAAGTAAACATGTTGGGTGAGTTTCGACTCAAGATCATACTTAGATTGCAAGATACTAAAGTTTTCATTTTTTGAAACTCTGGGAAAAGTTTTGTATTTAAATTTGAAGTACTTAGATGTCCCTAAATACCTTGAAAATTGTTGTAATTAGTGAAGTGGATTATAATGTGATAGATCTCTTCACAAGTTTTTTGACACATCAAGTGGTTCATTGATTGGACACCCAGATCAAAAGTTATGGCCTTTGAAAGTTGGGCCTCTTGTTTTGGGAAATGTGAAAATGTGTTGGACAATTAAAAGAGTTGTAAAGGGGAGAGTTACACATGGTGTTTGATTTTGCACATCACAAGGCATCTTTGATTGGAGAGTTACACATGTTGGTGTGTGATTTGACATATCACAAGGCATCTTTGATTGAAGATAATTTGGGCACCACTTTTTGGGTGGTTTTGGCTCATGGTTTTGTAATTACAATTGATGGTTTATTGTGGAGGTTGTGTGTAAGATTCTTATAGATGTTGAGTTACCTCCAGATCTTTGGATGATTATAGTCTTGTGAAAGCTTGCTCTATAAATATATTACATAATCTGCTCTACAAGTATATTGTAATCTTTTTGATTCCTAAATAATATATTAGACAGCTTTGGATTGTGTTTTTTTCTCTCAAAAGGGTTTCCCCACGTAATTACTCTGTTGTGGTATGACTGGTATTTGTGTTTATTTCTGTATGATTGCTATTTGTGTTTATTTTTATAATTATTGTAAGGATCTAAAAAGTTTTGCATATCCCTCCCCTCAAAATTAGTGTAGGAAGTTGTCTTGCTACCTTAGCTTCCTTACATTGCCTTCACCATGTACTATTGTTTCTTGGATTCCTCTTCAAAGTTTTCAATATCTAAAAATTTGTAATGGACATCTCAGAAGATTGTGGGGACAAGTAATATGTTACTCTATTCATAATTAAGTCTTGGTTAATGATGGTAAATACATTCTAAAACAATAATTTCATAAAAACTTATATGGAGTTAATAAATAAGTTAATAACTGTTTCAAGCAAATCAATTTGAAATTTCATGCCCATTTCCACCTGAAAGAGCTTGTGCTTGACAAAACAATCCTAGAAGAGTTTCCAGATTCATTAGAAGTGTCAAGTCATTTGGAAGATATGGTTGTAATAGGAAGAGTAGAATGGAACAAAAGAAAATGGGGTTACCCAATGCAAATTGATTATAGATCCTTCTCAAATTCCCTTGTAAAACTCACCAATCTTAGATGTTTGGTATTGAGGTTTTTTAACATTAAGTGGGGAATTGACATTGAATAAAAGTAGAAACTCCACTACTCTTGCGAGTTTAGTTCCCAGCCTTGAAAGGATAGATATTAGGGATGTAAAACTTGTATCTAAACATTAAAGTCATAATTAGTGCAGAATACCTTCGCTGCCTTAAATCTCTCCATGTTGAGTCCATGGAAAATTTAATTGAAGTAGGTTTAGGATTGAAAGCCATAGTGAATTATCTTGACTCGTCAACCAATACAAACTTGAACAGAGAGGAATATTCTGAGCCAGAAGAGTTGTCAAAGTTTTGCATGCAAAAACTCCTTAGAGAGGATCATCATTGAGGGATGTTGGGCACTGTAGAAGATAAAAGGTACAATGAGAAGTTTGAAGGATTGAAATATCTCCAAATATCAGCTGGCGCTGTAGCTGTAAATAGATGTATAGACATGTGGCAAGTGTTGCACTCACCTTGTAGAATTATGATAAGGTTTTTAAATGGAAGTCTTTAAATAGTTTATGAGTTAGAGTTAACATACTAATTTTTATCTATAGTTTATCTGTAAATAGTTATTGTGATATTCAAATGAAATAGATGTTTAATTGATAAATTAACTGCATTGGCTCAAAAATGTTGGAAGTAAGCCACACCCAGATCGACGATGGGCTAGCCACAAGGGGTAGTAGCTCAGTTGGTAGAGCACTCCAGCAGCAAATGGAAGGTCCTAGGTTTAAGTATTAGTTGGTCCATATGAGCAGTAGATCAACAATTGGTATCAGAGCTAGGCTAGGAGCCCCAAGCACCTGTAGTGTGGCTTAAGGGGGGGTGTTGGAAGTAAGCCACACCTAGATTGATGATAAGTTGGCCGGAAGAGTCTAGTAGCTCAGTTGGTAGAGCACTCCAGTAGCAAATGGAAGGTCCTAGGTTCAAGTCCTAGCTGGTCCATATGAGAAGCAACTCAACAAAAAAGACACATACATGTACATTGACTCTAATATACATGTTGTTTAAACACTTAAAATTTTAATAAAATACCATGAATTTGATCATTTATTAAATGGAACTCATATTTTCATCACTGCTAATGATCCCAAATATTAAATATAAATAATGTTTTGAGTGTTGTTTTTTAATTAGAATAAATATTTGTTGAAGGGCTAAGACAAAATGTTCTCTGTTATTCAGAGGTTTTCATCACATGTTGCTATTGTACTTTGGAGTCCAGATGATGAAAAGTAGTTTTAAAAAAGTAAATTGGGAAAGATGGCATAGTCACTCAAATTCCTAGAAACCTTCACCCCTTAAGCTAAAATGTTTCCTACCTTACAGTGCAACCAAGAACAGGGTAAAAACAAGAAGTTGGGTCCACATATAGGGGAAGTGTCATGCAAAAAAAATCCTGACAGGAATGGGTACCCTTTTTAAAGAAAATGGGTACTCGTTGAGGAACGGGCACCCGAGCCTAGAACAGGTACCCGTTCTAAAAAAATAATAAAAATTAAAATGGGTACCCGTTTCTAAAATTTTAAATTTCACACCCACGCTTTTGGTTTGGTTTTAGGCTCGGGAAAGACATGAGTAGCCAACCTTGAGCCTTGGACCTGCAAGTATTTGTCTAAGTATCGAACAAGAGGAAAGATTGACTTTACCTATATGGCTGACGACATTTTTTTTAAATTTTTTTACAAAATTAAAACCCATTACAAATGACAGTGTCTAGTTTTCAAATATGTAAATTTTTTTATTGGACTTTTTTTTCTATTTATTATTTAATTTATGAGAAAACTGGTCCAAAAATTTGAAATGATGGGTGTTTGTATTTTTTTAATAGCTTTTAATTTTTTAATTTTTTTTTTTTAAATTATACATCATCAATCTAAACATCATTCTTTACACAATGATTAAAATTTCATTTTATGATTAGTTTTGCTCAAATTATGTTGGTCGTACACGAGGGGTTTTTAAAAACAACAATTAGAGCCAATAAAAATTAATAAAAAAGTATATATTTAGAAAAAATTATTAAAAAAATATCCTCATCAAATTTCACTATACTAAACATTTTTCCCCAAAGGGATTTAGAAAATAATTTTATTTAGGTCAAATTATGTTGTCCGTACACGTGCATGGTATGGTAAAAAAAGTGACTTTTAAATAGTGATTTTTAGAAATGCCTATTGAAAATCAATTTATATCATATGGGTATTAAAATAAATTATATATTTGGAAACTAGACTCTGAGTACTACATTTCATATTATTAATTCTTTTTAAGATTCAATCCTTAAGTGCCTCAAATGTTTAGGTCAAATGTGACAAATTCTTAAAATCGGGGAAAACACTTCCACTTTTTGGCCAAAAAGTAGACCCAACTTCTTGCACTGATCCCGCGATTATCATAGTTATATCGATAGGAAACATTTCCGAAACCAAAGATTGTCAAAAAGTGTTGAAATGACTTTATTAGATGGGGCGGTGAGCTATATTGAAGGAGTGAATGCAGTTGTAATTATTAATAATGAAGAAAAAATAAACAAGATGCATTGTGAAGTAATATGATTAAGTTAAATTTAATATAATGTGTTAGTAATATGATTAAGTTAAATTTTAAGAATACAAAAATTAATTGTTTAGTTTCACTTAATTTAATTATAACTAGCATACTTATCTTTAGAAAAATCTATGTAAAAGGCGTCGAGAGATATCATTCTCAAGGGTCTATTCCAACTTTATTCAACATCACACCTCAAGAATGATAACTCTCGACATCTTTTAAATAGATTTTTCTAAAGATAGGTATGCTAGTTTATTTTATTTAAAACTATTTGATTTACTACATACATAGTTCTCTAAATCTTTTTCCTACTTTTTTCACCTCATTCTATATTGTTTTCATTGTTTTTCCTCTTTACTTAAATGGGTTGTAAATTTAGTCAAGTAAGAGCATGTTTTATTTAGTTATTTATCTTCTTCTATATTGTTTTCATTGTTTTCCTCTCTACTTGAATGGGCTGTAGACATGGTGAACAAAGGTAAATCTTTAGCCAGTAATACTAAATTTTATATATTTATTTATCTTCTTCTTCTACTCTTACTCTTATTGTTCAAATGTATTATAAATTTTTTATTGTGTTTAAGAAATATATAGTATAGAGAATAAAAAATAAAATAAAATAATTCTTAAATGAAAACAAAAAAAATTATTAAATTACTATAAAAATAATATTTTAATTTAAACCTAACTTGAGAAAATACTATCATTTGCCTTATAACAACCTTTATTCATTTTCCTACTTTTTCCAAGGGTCTATATTCTTTTTCATCCTTTATGAAATATAAAATTAATAAAATTATCAATCTAATAAAATTTAAAAATGTATAAATAGAACTAATAAAATCATAAAATTTAAGGACTATTACTATTTATATAAGAGTTATTTTATTTTATTTAAGTTATTATTTATAGTTTTAGTTTTTTAAAATATATATGGGGGCTATATTTTAAATACTTTGACATGTAAATGGTTGATAAGTAGGAGGTATTTTCGCAGCATGTCAAATTATGATATTTTATGACAGGCTGTGAAAAATACCTCCTACTTATCAATTGATGAGCTAAAGGGGCTCTATAATGAATGGTTCATAAGGCACAACACTTGCTGAAGGTTTTGTAAATGGGGTAGCAAGCTAAGTGGGCTTGATCTTGGGGGAAACTCCATGGTTAAGCGCACTTGACTCAGAGTAGTACTGGGATGGGTGACCTCCCGGGAAGTCCCGATGCTTCACCCCTGTGTGCATCACCTAGATGCAATGAGTGTTAAGTGGACCATTCATTAACATGCGAGATGGGTTCATGTGAAACACTACTCATGAAATATGGGTCATGTGTTTGACTCAAAAACTATGTAGTTATATCCTGAAATAAAATATCATAGTGTAAATGGTTATCAAATTTAAAGTAAAAGATAATAGTTTTTCTTAACACACTCACGTCATTACACTCCACCCCTTATTGCCATTGTATACACATCTGGCGTAATAACAAAGACAATAGGACATCTAGTATTTGATATTGACTTTTTAGTAAATTGCTATAATATTAACATTAATATGGTTTTTTTATTATTATTTGAAAATTAATTTATTTGATTATATTTTAATAATTTGGTTAAACTATATGTTTAAAATATTAAAATATCATCTGTAGAGACTCGCTCACTCTTAGTATCAATACTGACACAACAATAATAAAACAACTAGCCAAGGACATTCGTAAAATGAGTATTATAATAATAAAACATGTCTCTTGCAATAAATTTAGGCTAAGCTCCCTACCATGCTAAATATCACACATTGAAAGTGTGGTAAGAAATAAATGTGAAAGACCATGAGCTAATAATAATAAAATTAAAATCAATAAAAATAAGCGTGCCTACTACCCTTAAATTGTCCTATAAGTGTTTGAAAAATAAATATCAAATAGAATACATCATTCAAAGATTAGAAATGGCATACCTAGACACTTATATCTAGATAAAGCAGATACCTCCATTTATGAAGGGGAGCCAAGCTATTCTAAATTATTTCCGTAGGGTTGCTTTTGAATGATATTTACCAAGTACTCATCATGTCAATAAGATTGGGACCTAGGTGAGATCTAGTATCATTATATTATAAACTTCAATAAAAAAATATTAATAGATTAATTTTATCATTGAATAATAATTTTTAATACTAAGAAACTATGATTTTTATAGACTAGTTTTTCCATTGAAAATAGTTTTTGAAATTAAGTAAAATGGGTTTATTTTTTGTGTAAATGGACATCATTGTGAAAATATAAACAAGAAGCATAGATTACATATTATAAATATAGGCATATGTAACATCCCATAGTTTACCATTTGGTTACGGTGAATAAATTTAGGGGTCAAGTCCTTAATGACCTTAGAGTAAAGCTTTGAAAATTTACCTAGGTGCTATGGTTATATTAATCATGATTGATAAATTATAAAGCTTTGGGTTGATTATAGTATCCTAGACCTTAATAGTGATATCCTTGTGTAGCTTTGATGGGTTCAATAGTACCTTGTTCATGCAAGTCTAGGCCTCCATGTCCTTTATAGCCCATGTTGTGAATTATGTGAAGACCTTTTCCATACTTTTATAGAGGTAGAGAAACAGGTTCATCTTCCTCATCTTTGTAGAGCCATTGTGATACATCTTCAAGGTCATCTTGATCCAAGAAATGTTTGGACTCAAATTTTCCCTTTATAACCACTTTTGACACTGAGTTGGAAGATTTTGGTTTTTCGTACATGACTTAAGAGAAGGTGGGAGTTTTACTAGGTTATATTGTCTGCATCCTTGATCAGTTATCGTGGCCTTGACCTCAAGAATGGTGGATGGTGAAGTGGAGGATGAGGTGATCTTTGATGGATCGATGTATGATTTGGATGTTTTGATTGCATTGTTGATGGGACATTGAATGAAGTTCTTATACCTTCTTTCCAACACTTTGCAATATTGAAAGGAATGACGATCGACATACATTGTTATTTCAATCCCATTATGGGAGAACTTGAGGCATTAATGGAATGTGTATGGAATAGCTTGCATGTCATGAATCCATGGGCAGCCGAGGAGAATGTTGTATGGGATGTCAAGGTCAAGTACTTGACATGTGGTGTCCAAAGTCATAGGTCCTACCTGAATAGGTAACTTGATTGTTCCTTCAAACTATTTGTCATTATCATCATATCCTTTTATAGTGATGCTTCTGTTGGAATCTACCACCTCATATGAATATCCCAAATGTTTTATTAATTTGAGAACGCAAATGTTTAGGCCTCACCCACCATCTATTAAGACTCATTTAGTGATATGTTTATGGATGTGAACTTTAGTATGTAATGCACCATTTTGAGATGTACAAGATGTGGGCAAATCCTTTTTCAGAGAATGTGAGGTTATGTGAGGACAAAAGGTGTCCTACCTTGGCCTGAAATTAATTTACATTAAAGTCATTGGGAACATGGGTTTCTTCAAGAGCCTTGTTAAGGACTTCCTTATGGGTTGGTGAAGTATGAAGTAATTCTAGGATAGATATTTATGAGGGAGTCTTTCCAAGGTGGTTGAGGATGTTGTATTTGATGGAGGAAGATGGGGGATTTGTGGATGGTTCTTTGGATGAGTCTCCTTGAATTGTGATATGCCCATGGTGAGTAGTGACAACACAATTAGGAGCCTTAGCTCTTATGGTAATGGTAGATACATGGTTACAGCCTTCATCAATTCATCCCACAATAGAATCATAAGAAAAAGAGGAAGAAGGAACAATAATATATGATTGGTTTGAACTAGAGGCTTTTATTTTGTGATGATTAGGGAGTGGATCTTTGTATGCACCGATGTTTTCATTTCGTGATCTTTTGGGAGGATCATCAATTGTGATATCTCCTCAGTCTATGAGGACTTGTATACAATTTTTGAGCCCCATGCAGTCAAATGTTTTATGACCTTTAACTCTATGGTATTTGCAATAGGTATTTTCATTAAACTACAAGGGATTGAATTGAGTATCATCATAAGGTCTAATAGCAGGCAATTGGACTAAGTCATCTTTAACCAAATTACTCAAAACATTTTCAATAGGGTCTTCTAAAGGTGTAAACTTTGATTTTGATGTGTTATTTAATCTTGGTGGTCCTTTAGGAATACTAATGTTATTGTTGCTCATGGATATGTTAGATGGTGTAGGGAATTGTATGTTTTGAACACTCTTGATATTACTCACACCATTATTGAGAGTGTTTATTTTTTATCCAAAAGTGAGTTTTTTCATAGGATTGATTATTGTTGTTATTGTTGGTGTTGATGTTGCTACTGTTGACCTTATTGTTGATTTTTTTGCATTGTTTTCCTCATAAATTTTGATGGCCCCTTTGGAAATAAGGGCCTTTTTATGATAGTACCCTTTTTAATGACTTCTTCAAAGGTTGAGGCTCATTTTATTTGTAGATGAAATCCTATTTCTAGCTTGAGATTAACAATAAACATATTGACTAGTTGTTTCTCAGGGATGGGCCATGGGAGTTTGTTTGTGAGGCTTCTCCATCATTGAAAAAAGGCAGTGAATGTTTCCCCATTCTTTTGGTTGATACTGCAAAGATCCGTCATTGACACTTCATGTTCAAAGTTATAAGAAAAGTGGTTAACAAATTTCTCTGCAAGTTCATGAAATGTTTTGATTTAGGGGGCAAGGTGTGTAAACCATTTGGTAGCTTGTCCTCCTAAGCTTCTAGGGAAAAGCCTCATGAGGTAAGTGTCGTCATAAGAGATTTCTGAGAAAGAAATATATAATTCCCTGAGGTGCTCTCTAGGGTCTCCTTTCCCTTTGTATTTGTCAGATTTTGGTGTTTCAAAGTTCTTAGGAAAGGGTGGCATGTTGAGAGAGCGATCAAAAGGATACGGTCAAATATCTGTGATAGAGTATTGTTTCCTTTTGTGCTCTTGTTGTATGTCATCCACTCTTTACATCAAGTGTTAGATGACTTGTGATAGGTCCATGGTAGGTGGTTTCAGTATGTTGGTTTGTTGTTGATTGGTGAAGAGATAGAGGAAATTGGGTGGTTGTTGTTGTTGTTGGGTGATGAGTTGTTGAAGGAAGTTGGGTGATATTTGTTGTTTTTGTTCCTAGAGTTGAAGTTATTGTAGGAATGTGTGGTTAAAGTTTTGAGTGGAAGTTGATCTTGGTGGTTGTGAGATGGGAGGTTGTGTGTATGCAGAATTGATTTGGGATGTGAACATGGATGTTTGTAGGTTGTTGTTGGAGTTGGAAAGGTATTGTGATATGAATGCTATAGTATTTTGGTTGAGTTGGGGAACACTAGTGGAAGTACTAGTGCAGGTGGCATTGTTTGGGATGTTGAGGGTGATTTGTGGGATGGACATGGATGTGGTAGATGTTGACATAGTTCTTGATGTGGCAATCAATGTTGATGTTGATGTAGAAGTGGATTGTGTAGAGGTGTTGGGTGTATTGTTGGATGAGGATGGTTGTGATGTGTTAGTGGGTGGATTGGTTGATATTATGACACAATTTTCAAGCAAGAAGTCTAAATATCTATTGGGATTGGATTTTAGGACTTAGTTCAACAAATCCATAGCACTTGGATCTTGTGTAAAGTCCATGACTTCTTGATCAAATTTCTGATTTCTTGATTTTGAGGAGGAGAATGATAGGGAGGATCAATCGTGATTTGATTAATTGTGTCACTTGTTCCAAAATCACAAGGCATCCTAAACTCCCTATTAGGTTCCATATTTTTGTTTTTCTTAGCTTGTGACCTTATGGTTCTTGGCATGCAAGGAAATGGTCCCAAAATTGATGGTGGAATGGATACGTTAAGTGGGGGAAGTGGACCTTAGAATTTGATTGATTTTTTTGTTTATTTGAAAGGTTTGAACCAAATGGAGTTGATAGATGGGTGAAGGTTGGCTTTGGTTATAAATGAGGGCTAGGTGTGGTTTAAGGGATAGCCTAGGTGATGTAAGGTAATGTCTTTGATGATAATTTTGATAAGATTGATTGAGGATGATATATGGATTTTAAATCAAAATAGACTTAGGAAAGCCTAGATCTTTATGGATATAAAAAAGGGATTTATCCTTTTCTACTTGGGGTAGACAAGATGCACCAATAAAAAGAAGGATAGGGGGGTACTTTTCTTGGGGTAGTCAAGACACATCAAGCATTTAATAATATTATTGGAATACTAACTTAGGAGTAGTCTAATCTCCTAAGCTAATATATCCAAGGTTGACAAGGGATAATTTACACAAAACTTAAGATAAACAAGTTCTTAAGCCTAATGTAAATTAGGGGATAATGATAAGATCTAGATTTATTCCTAGCCAAATTTTGATTTAAAAGTTAGGTTTGACTGAAGGATGATTGATTTGATCCTATGTAAGATTTGTTTTGTTGGGAGATGAATTTTGGGGTGGGTGAGGATTTGATGTGGTTTGAGGGTTTTGGTCCAAAGTATGTTGATAATTTTTCTATGATATATAAATTTCTAAGATTTCCAAAGATAATGGAATGGGGATGGGAAATTTGATTAAAAATGGATTATTTGATGAGGATGGATGACTCTAGGATCACTCTCAGTGTTTTACCAAAATGTTAGGTTAACTAGTTTGTTGCTTGGGGAATTGTTATGCTTTGTTGTTTGGGATCATAAGCGAAAGTGCTAACATGGTCTACGAAGGCGCTGATAGTCAAAGAAAAGGTGCTGACAATCAAAACTCAGGCACTAAATGGAGTGTTTAATACACTAAACCATAACATAAAAGCACTAACAAAAGTGTTAGAGGCACTAACATGTTTAATGAATGCACTGACAAGCAGCATGTAGGCACTAAATGGTCTAGGATAGTTTAAGGGGTGTTGATTGTTTGACTATTTTTCTAATTTTGTAGGAATGTTGACAAAGACAACATAGGTACTGACAAACATAGCATAGGCACTAACATAGACAATGAAGGCATTGACACAGATAGTGAAGGCACTAACACAAATAGAAAAGGCAATGCCACAAAGCAAATGCACTGACATGAAGGGTAGAGGTGCTACCAAAAAACATTGGTTGTTTCAAATGGTCAGTCGTTCGACTATTTTCAGAGGTGCTAACAGGTATGTCATAGGTACTGATAGATTTATCAAATGCACTAATAGGAAGATTGAAAGTATTACAAGCTATAGTAGAAGCACTACCAGAGTTAGCCAATATGCTGACAAAGATAACTTAGGTGCTAGAAGACTCTATTTTTAGGGGACTTTTGTGTTTTTTTGTCAAAAGATGTACTTGGCAAGAGATTCTTCACACATAAAGATATAATGGCTATTTGACTCAACGAGGAACTTAGTGCGAATCACTTCATGGCTAAAATGACTTTTACAAGTTTGTTACAAAGAAAACACATCAAGCACTTGAACAACCTAGATTTATTCAAGTAGGAGTGTCATATCCCATGGAATCAATCAAGTGTGCTTTCAATCTCCACTATTAGATAATGGTGATTTCCATCCCCTTGATACCATTTACCATTGTTTAGATAGATAGGGAATGGAAGGTCATTTACCACCTTACACCCCTTACCTTGGAGACCAAAGTCTTGCCCAAGATTTATACCATCTCAAACAATGGAGGTGATAGTGTGAGTTCTCCCCCTGTTGTAGTGATGCATTACAGGATATGATGGCTGAAGGTCTTTACTAGGCTTTATGATTTTCTAGGGGGTTGTCCCAATTACACTAGGTATGGGGAACACAATTTTGTGAATGGAGTGTCTCAAATATCCAACCAAGCACAAACTAAAACACAAGTCTCAGTAGACCAAGGGTCTTGGGGTTTTTGCTTAGGTGGAGTGGGTCCTTCCTTTGAATTGAGTCATTCTATTCTCACAATGTTTATATACTATGCTAGAAAATGTGGTTGAGGTCATCCCCTTGGTGATGAAATCCAAGGTAGGAATCCTAGAGGAAGAAGATACTACTTACTTTCGATCCCCAAGATCGTACGAAGCACAAGGGGAGAGCATACGTGAAGTAGTACTCCTTTAAGGTATACACAACAAAGAATTTGTACAAGGACTTATGATCCCCAAGATCACCCAAAGGTGTGAGGGGAGAGAATACTTCCTTATGCAAATGAATACAAAGCAAACAATTAATTCCCACTACTTTACTTTAATGCAACTAAACTAGTGAAAAATAAAATTCTTTGACCACAAGGCTACAAGAAAATGTTAGTAGTTTATCATAAGAGCCTTGGTCAAATGTTTCAAGATGCAAAAAAGCCAAGTTAGTGTCCCAAAGGATGATGTAGGATAGTTTCAAACAAAATTGCTAATTCGTAGAGCAGAGGTGCTAACACTAGAAACAAAGGCGCTAATAGTAGAAACTCAAGTGCTAACAAAATGTACAAAGGTGCTATCACTTAGTACAAAAGCACTCACTTCACAAAAAAGTGCTAAAAAATAGAGCAGAAGCATTTCTTGACAGCTCAGAGGTGCTAATGTATCAAACTAAAGTCCTCGAATTATGAGAAATGTGCTAAAACCTATTACAGAGGCACTAATAGATTGTCTATACCTTATTGTTACCTATCAGTGGATGTGCTAGACCTGGAGGCAAAGATGCTAGTACAAAGCTCAGAGGTGCTAAGATAAAGCTCGAGGACATTGATTTGACATAGGGGACATAACTTGTAAGCAGAGGTTAGATTGAATGCACTTTAACTATCATACTTTTACCACAAGCCAAAAATGTATTAGTCCCCAAAGTCGACAATTAAAGTGTTAATACAAGGTTAAATAAATGGTATTTGCAAGTTTATCAAAAGGCCTATGTAATCTCCTAGATTTTCCTACAAAATAGAATATTAAACCTGCCACAAAGATTGAATATGTCACCAAAGTACACTGTCACCAACTTGCAATAGGAATATATTAGTCTGTAATAAAAATAGGACAAAGGTGCTAAGACGGTCAGTGAAGGCACTTCTACAGGGCTCGAAGGCATTGACACAAAGACCTAAAACACTAAAATAAGAAACTTAGGTGCTAAAACATAGACCCTAAGCATTAACAAAGATATCATAGGTGTTGAAGGATCCTGTAAAACCAAGTTCGATAAAACACAGTCAAAAGTACTAACAGAGGAGATTGAGGCACTACTATATCTGTCAAAGGCACTAACAGAAGACACGAAGGCACTACCCTATTTTCTACAAAGGAGACATAGAATTTCTTCCACAAAACATTAAATTCAGGGACATTTAGGTCCCACCGAGCGTGTCAAATGAAGATACATAAATGTGGGAGACAAAAAAATACAAAGCAAATAAAAATAATGATTATACCTTCAAATCTCCTCCATCCAAGTCTCCTTGATAAGGTGGGGGAAGAAGCATGTACCCAATGCAAAATCCTATCTTTACCCAATAAAACATAATGTGGATTACTCAATATAATACTAGCATAGTGAGGGCAAGGATTTGAACTCAATTGGATATGGAATTGGCTATGAATATGAGGAATTTTGGAGCATTACAATGGTATAATAAACTTTCATTATGTTTTTAATGGCTTGGGAGAGGCTCCTATTTATAGATTTTTGAGGATTTTAGATCAATGGTGGAGGTATGAAAGTGAGATCCAAGGGTGGAGATTGCATGGTGAAATCAAGAGTCAAGATCCCATCAACAAAGATGGAGGGCTCTCAATATTTTAGAATTTAAAATTCTTCTTTGGAAAGGCTTTGCATTAATGAAGATAAAGCAATGAGCATTAATTAAAAATTTATTTTAATGGGTGAATGGGATGAGAAATGACAAGTGCATGGATTTGGAAAGGTGAGGCAAATACATGTGTGAGCTTTATTATTTAAATAATGCTCTTTCATGAATTTGACAATATGAAATGGAGACACATGTGACTCCTCTTAATTAAATAATGTTAATTATTTAATCAAGTGTGTGGAGATGAGATAATGAGGGTTTGGGCTAGTTAATTAAGTGATTAACTTAATTAATGTGGCTGGTGGAAATTAGGAGATATGTTAATTAAAGGTTTAAATTAATTAAGAGTTTACTTAATTAATTTGGGTCTAGGGGCTAAGTAGAGTCTAATATTTAATTAAATAAATGTAGTTTAATTATTTTGGATTAGTGGCAATATAAAACAATCAATTAAATAAATTGTGATATTTATTTAATCAATTATGACAATAGTTAGGAGGGAGTAATTAATTAAATATGGCATATTTAATTAATTAGGGATAAGTGACTATGAGGGATGGATAAATTAATTAAATAAAATCAAATATATTGATTTTATTTAATTAATTATAAGAAGGTGGACCCATTCACCATGTGACACTTGTTAAACATACCTTTCATAGAAACTTTAAAAAAAAAATCTTTCCCTCAAATAAATAAATTTAAAAATATAACAAAAATAATTAAACTAAAAGACAATCCCGACAACCCCTTCCTCGCATTTTCAAGTCAACATTTTGAAAGTAGAGAGAGAATAAGAATTATCTCCTTCGAGCTTTAATTAATCATTCTAGGCAACCTCCTGGAAATACAAGGAAAAAAGTTTTGTTATTGTGTCGTCCAGAGAACCAAGGAGTTGACCATTAGGCTTTCCTTGTTGCTTTGATGAAATCCAATCCCCCTCTAGGTTTTAACTAATCTGTAGTCGTTCTGTATTTTCTGGTTTTTGAGTTCAATCTCCCATTCATGGCTTCATCCAGCTCATCGCATCAATGAACTTTAGAAGAGGATGCTCTCACTGGGTTTGGACATCAGCCCCAAGCGTGGGATTCTCTCAATCTTCCAAACTCTGGGATGTTTTCATTAACCACCGAGGCCCCGATGTCAAAAAAAACCCTAGCTCTTCAGCTTTATAAATCTCTTGAGAATTTGGGAGTCCGAGCATTTCTTGATTGTGAAGAGATGGAACTAGGGGATCTCTTTCCATCTACAATTCAGAATGCCATCTGCTTCGCGTTAGTTCAAATTGCCATATTTTCTAAGGGGTATGCTGAGTCTGTTTGGTGTTTGGCCGAGCTTGATCTAATGTTACAGAGTAAGAAAAAAATCATTCCAATATTCTATGATGTGGCACCTTCGGACCTCCGCTACATAGAAACGGGAGCGTATGCTAATTCATTCAGCAAATACAAAGAAAAGGCCAGGCATCTGGACAAGCTTGACAAGTGGAAGGAAACCAACCATAAGGTTTCATTTATCACTGGCTATGAGTTCGGCCATCCTGGCAGGTAAGACTTCGTGTATGACTATTTTTGTTAAAATGTTTTCTAACAAAATTCAAGAGTTTTAGCATAGCCTAAACAAACTTCAACATGATGAAATATTTATCTTCTTATGCAAATTTTCAGTGATCTTGAGAAGCTGTGTGAAAAAGTTGTGTTTGTTGTCCAAAGAGAGTTGCAAAAGACAAGGCCATTGGATATTGCGAAGTATCCGGTAGGAATTAATGAAATCCTTCGGGATTTTGAAAGGACATGCTGGCAGGAGACGAAATGGACAAGAAAAATCATTGGCGTCTATGGGCTGGGCGGCTCTGGGAAGACCACTTTGGCCAAATCATTCTTTAACCGCATCCATTCAGAATATAGTGAATCGTCTTTCCTGTACGAAGTGCTAGAAACATCTAACAATGGTAAATTGACTTCTTTGCAAAGCAAACTTCTCAAGGATCTGGTGCACGAAGATCGTACGTTTTATAGCATACCTGAAGGATCGAGCTATCTCACGTCTCGTGTAGGAAGGGGCCCTCTTCTGAGCTTCCTAATTTGTATAGATGATATCGATCATCCTAAGCAGTTAGATGCTCTGGTAGGATGGGCCGGTGGGGACAATACTACTAGTAGTTTGATTATTGTGACAAGCCGTGACGAGAGGGTTCTAATACAAGCAGAAGTTAGTGCTCGTTATAGGATGAATGAAATGTCAGTCAGTCAAAGCACAGAGCTCTTTTGTTGGCACGCCTTCCACCAACCATATTCGTCCATGGGATATGAGGATTTGGTGAAGAGCTTTGTGAAAGAGTGTGGGGGTTTGCCTCTGTCTCTGCAGGTGTTGGGTGGACTTGTTTTTGATATTGCTGGGCCTAGCGAGAGATATTGGAAAATAGTATTGAATAAAGTGAGGAAAACTCTACCCCATGATATAGAACATAAGCTTATGATAAGCGTTGATGCACTGGATGATGAGCAAAAGCAGATATTTATAGACATTGCATGCTTTTTTGTCCATAGATCTAGTCATATGGCGACAAGGATATGGGAAGGAACTGGATGGAGCACTGAGCACACCCTCCAGACCTTAATAGAAAAATGCCTTGTTGAGGTGTACATAGGAAGTAATTATTGGAGTGGATTTGACTCCCAGAGCATTCCTCTTTTGAGAATGCATGATCACATCCGTGATCTCGGAAGAAAAATTGTAGATAAAATGAGCAGTCCTTGCCGACTGTGGCATCCCAAACATCTTCGTTCTCAAGTGTGCTTGTCTTAAGCTCTTGTTTACCTTACAATATTAAAATTTTAGTGTCCGGGTAGCTTAAAACTATTTCTGTCTCTAATAGGAGCATAAATTTCACATTCATCTTTACATGCAGGAAGTAGAGGGATTCCAGAGCATCCTTGCAGAAAGTGCTGATCATAGTTTTCGGTGTCTGAATTCCATTTTTGATGTGTCCACGACTTTTGAATTCAGATATTTTTTAGGGAATTGTAATGATTTTGATGACAGATCAACTTCCTTGTTGTGGCTTGAGCTTGACTTGAGTTTGATGGGAATGCTGGATGAACTTGAAAATCAGGAAGAAAAACACATGAGCAGTGTGCCTTCACCATGTACTATTCCTTCTTGGATTCCTCTTCAAAGTTTGCAGTATTTAAAAATTTCTAATGGACGTCTCGGAAGATTGTGGGCACAGGTAATATGTTCTTCTATTCAAAACTAAGTCTTGGTTAATGACGGGAGATGCATTCTGAAACAGTAATTTCATAAAAAGACTATATAGAGTTGATAAATAACTAATTCAAACAAATTACTTTGAAATTTCAGGCCCCTTTCCAGCTGAAAGAGCTTGTGCTTGATGGAACAATCTTGGAAGAGTTTCCAGATTCATTGGGAATGTTAATTCATTTGGAAGATCTGGTTGTAAGAGGAAGAGCAGAATGGAACGGAACAGAATGGAATAATCCAATGCAAATTGATGGGAGGTCCTTCTCAGATTCCCTTACGAAGCTCACCAATCTTAGAAGTTTGGAATTGAGGGATTTGACATTAAGTGGACAATTGACTTTAAATAATAACAGGAAGTCCACTACTCTTGCGAGTCCAGTTGTCAGCCTTCAAAGGATAGATATTAAGTGATGTAAAACTTCTATCTAAAGTGATACTTAGTGCAGAGTACCTTTGTAGCCTCAAATCTCTCCACCTTGAGTCCATGGAAAATTTAATTGAAGTGAGTTTAGGATAGGAAGCCACACGGAATTGCCTTGGCTCGGCAACCGATGCAAAATCGAACACAGAGGAATATTCAGAAGCAGAAGAGTTGTCAAGTTTTGCATGTGAAAACTACTTAGAGAGGATCATCATTGAGGGATGTTGGGCGCTGCAGAAGATCGCAGGTATTGAGAAGCTAGAAGGATTGAAATATGTCCAGATATCAACTAGCACTGTAGCTCTATCTAGATGCATAGGCGTTTGGCAGGTATTGCACTCTTTTTATAGAATTAAAGTGTAAATAATCCAAGTGTAGTATTCCAATGTACAGGATGTTTTAGTGTAAGAATCAATTTTTTTAATTCTTTAGTACTGATTATTTGAGTGTGAATCCCAGTCCAACATAAATAATCAGTGCATTGAATCGAAGGGACATGTTGCTTAAGCCCCTGCACTTTTAATAGAATAACATGAATTTATTATCTACTAAATGAACCTTATATTTTCTTCCCTGCTGATGACCCCATATATTGAGTATAAATAGGGTTTTGAGTGGACTGCTCTTTTTAACAGATTATTTTTTATTAGAATAAGTATTTATTAATGAGCTAAATTATCTGGTGTAATTCAGAGATTGCCGTCACAAGGTGCTAGCATAATTTGGAATCCAGCTATTGAAAATTTGCAATATTTTGAAATTTGGAAAGTTTTTCACAGATTTGTCTTAGAAAGGTACAGTGAGGAAGATGGCACAGTTACTCAAATTCCTAGTGACTGCATGGATGAAATAGCCCTTCCCCTAACAGCGCAACCATGTGCCATTCTCATAGTTATGTTGATAACAAGCTATTGTCATGGGGAAGATTGTCAAAAAGTTTTAAAGATGCCTTTATTGGACGGGATGGTGAGCTGTATTGGAGGAGGATTGAATATAGTTACAATTGTAGTTACTGATGAAGAAAAAATCAACAAGATGCTTTGTGGAGTGTGCAATTGGATTCCTATGGGGACACATGGCAAAGTGATGAGAGGTTTCATTATAACCATCAACCAAATTGCAGAATTGAAGAGGTTTCATGACTAGAGTATTCTTAAAGAGAAAATAAATTCTATTATATATGATGTAGAGTGACCGGGGCGAAAGAGAATTCATAGAATTCTGCTGTAATTTGTTTAAAAATAAAGATTAAATATTTTCATTACGTTTTGTGTTAGTAATTGTTTTAATATATTGGAAAATTAATTAATGTTTTAGTAGTATGACTAGTATAGATATCTTAAAAATGTTGGATTTGTTTTTTAATGGGTGTACATTCAGTCAAATCTACTAAGCACCATTCCACCCTCATCCCTTATAATGTCAAGGTCCTTGCAATCAACAAGATTTGATCCTAATAAGCTCATTCAAAACCTTTCGACTTCAACAATATACCAAGGACCGTTTGACATTTACTTAAGACTTATTTTATTTTAAATCTATTTTATTTATTAAGACATGTACACATAAATTTTAATTTTTAATTAAGAACTATTTTATTTTTATTTTTATTTATATTGGACAAAATTTATTTTATTTCAATTGGAAATTTGTTTTATGGAATAAATCATAGAAACCATGTCCAAATTTTCAAAAAGTTATTATTATTTATTTATTTATTTACTTTTAACTTTTACTTGAAAGATTTATTTTGTTTTAAAACTATTTTATTTATTAAGACATGTACACATAAATTTTAATTTCTAATTAAGAACTATTTTATTTTATTTATATTGGACAAAAAATATTTTATTTTAATTGGAAAGCTATTAAATTATCCAATAAATCACAGAAACTATGTCCAAATTTTCAAAAAGTTATTATTTATTTATTTTTAACTTTTACTTGAAGAACTATTTTATTTTCTATATAACTATAATTTTTAATATCTATCTAAAGTTATTAATAGCTTAAATAAATAGATAAGACAAGACAACACTATTTATTTTAACACTTATTTATTTTATTTTCTATATAACTATAATTTTTAATATCGATCTAAATTACCTAATAGATTCATTAACAATAGGTAAATACATAGATAAGTAAAAACATAGACACTATTTCAAGCAGAAAAAACATGTGTTTATTTTGGAGCTTACCCCAGATATAACCCCTTATGCTATCAACAATATGGCCCACCCTAAAATCTTAGCCCCCTTCAAATCTGACTAAAATCAAACCCTCAATTAAGACCCCTAGTTCTACTTCTCGGAGGGAGGCTACTATGGGACTTTGCACTCTCAAAAATATCCTCTCTGTGACTTAGGAAGCCAGGAAGGTGCTTGCTAAGAGAAGATTAGAAAAGTATCTAAAAAATTCAAAAGCTAAGAAGCCTAAAAGGAATATTGTTTAGTATGTTGAGGAAGATAGCAAGTTTGTTGGGGAGGTGATGTTTATTCCCAAGGAGAAGCAACAAATGGTCAAGGAATATGCTTTGGGTGAAAATGAGACTGTTGATCTTTAGAAAGAGATTGTTATGGAAGTTAAGGGGGGTGATGAGTATTGGTGAACATAAGGTTAGGGTGCTAAGCATTAGGAGGTCCAATAGAATTATTGGACTTCATACCCTAATCTCAAAGACATGGATGCTTCTAGTGACTCACTGCAAGATGAGGTTATGGATATTTCAGATGTGAACCGGAATGTGACTCCTGAGATTGACGAAGTTGGTAGCCTGTTTGAGGAGACGAACTCCCCTTACTCAAAATCTAAAGATGTTCCTATTCCAGAGTCTATACCTATTCAGAAGGATTGTTCTAAATATGATCAAACTACTATGGAGGTTGTTGAACTCAAATCCAAGGTTGTTGTCTTGGAAGGAAACTTGAAAGTTATGGCAAGATTCAGTATTAAAGTTATGTATAGATCAGCCACTACTTTGTCTATCTTGCAAGATCTTGAGCTCAAGAGGCATGGCCTTGACTCGAATACTATTTTCAACTATGAAGACATGTATAAGTTTCTTTTAGATGATTGGAGACAGTTGTTCTTTTAGATTATGTGCCTTTCTTCTTTATATTTTTTTGTTGTGGTTTTGATTAAGACTCTAAACTGTTTAATGGTTAAGAATTGTTAGTGTGTTGTTGTTGTGTTGTTTGTGACCTATTTTTCTCTACCCTTGGGAATTTTTTTGTAAATGGATCAACACCATGGTTTGTTGCTTATCTTAATAAAAAAACATTTATTCAATTACTCAAACTAAAACTATACAAATATAGTTACTAATGTTGCCAACATAAAACTATACAATTACTAATATTGCCAACATAATAAAAACTAATATATAAGCATAGAATTACCAAAAAAATTGAATGTTGGCTTTGTCTTTTTCAAAAGTAAAATTAAAAGTTACATACAAAAGTAAAAAAAAAGTGTATTATGAGAAAATCTTAGTTTTGTTTTTACATTGAAAAGTGTATAAATATTATATACGTATAACTTACTATTTAATAGTTTTGGTTTTCTTAAATACGTATCTATGTTGTGTTTTGATTCTTTATGTAAACAATGAGGATATGAGGCTATGTGCCTTGCTAGTATTTGATATTCACTTTTGAGTAAACTACTATAAGGTTATCATAGATATGGGTTTTCCAATATTATTTGAAAATTGGTTTTCTTGATTATATTTGAATAATTTGGGTAAACTATACATTTAAAATATTACAATATCATGTGTCATGACTAGCTCATTCTTGGTTCCAATACTATCAAGACAATAATAAAACATCGTTCCAATACTATCAAGACAATAATAAAACAACTAGCAACAACATTCATAGAATGAGTATTATAATTGTATACACCTAAAAATGACACGACTAAATAAATGTTCTTAATATTTATTCCATCTAAATTCCTCTATCAATAAATAAATAAATTTATTCGATTCATATTTCCTCTAAGTTAATTAAATATCAAAATATTTAATTACATATTCCAAAGTCAAAATTAAATAAAATCTTTTATTTAATTTATTTCTTCCAAACAATTAAATAATTTCTAATTATTTAATTAAGTTGTTCATTTCTCCAAATTTAAATAAATAAATTAAATTTATTTAAATCCTCTCACTCTCCAAAAATTAAATATAATTAAATATTTTATTTATTCTTCCAAAATCATGTGCAAGTAAATTAAATAAATTTATTTATTTAATTTCCTTTCTTATCTTCCAAATCTTCTAAAAATAAATTGAATAAATTTATTTATTTAATTTGCTTTCTTATCTTCCAAATCTTCTAAAAATAAATTAAATAAATTTATTTATTTAATTTACTTTCTTATATTCAATATCTTCTAAAAATAAATTCTTCTTGTCATGCAAAAGCAAAAGCTGAGTTAAAGCATCTTTAAAGCAACTTTGCTCTTAAATTAGAAAAATAAATTCTAATTTAAGAAAATGAAAACTCATCATCATCAAGAAAGCATTTAACTCAACAAGGCATCTTTTTGAATGACACATGTCATTCTTCTATTTGCGCACGTTCTCTCGAACATCCTCCTCCGTCGATCTTCTCATTTCTTCTCAACCGTTGATCTTCTCTCACACAACTCTATAAATATAACCCTCTTCTTCTTCATTTTATATCCATTGTTTGAGCAAACTTATGTTGTAGAAACACAAGCGCGCCTTTGGCACCCCTACCATCACCAATATCACACCATTCATTATCTATCCACATTTGTGTTGAAGCTCATCTTCAACACATCAAATATCATAGCCATTCTATTCTTGTCATCTTCAACAAGCAAGGGAGCATACGCTTCTGAGGGCTTCATCATCATTATCAAGATCAAGAACAGATAGGCGAGCAATGGAAAACGTAAGGTAAAGGTTGTAAGTATCACTTGTGTTATTTTAAATCTCCTTTTCCTTTAGATTTCATTGATGTTTGGGTTTATTATTGTTATTGATTAATCCACAGTTTTACTCCCACAATAATAATAAAACATGTCTCTTGGAATAAATTTTGGCTAAGTTGCCTACCAACTAAATATCACAAATTTAGAACTACTATAGATATTAATCATGAGTTTTTTAAATATATGTAAATTGTAGTCATGGGGACTACTCCCTTTATATTATATTTTAACTAAAATTCAATGAAGTTTAACAATATTGCTCAGCCTGTATGCATGAGCTACAACAAAAATAGGGTAGAGCCAAAATCCCTATTAATACCACCATCCATAATGATATCGTTCCATCTACACTACTAAACCTATCCATGCTACTACTAAGGTAAACAAAAAATCCCTATTTAAAATCTTCTATCTATTCCCCAGGTTATAAGAAAATCCATGTGACACAAAGTATCCATACTTATCTATTAGGTGTTGTTGTTCCCTACGTACAAGTTGTTGAGGAGATCCTACAACCCATCATCCTCTACATCCAAACCTACCAGTTTCTTCAAAAATTGCACTCCCCGAGCCACCTTCTTCCTCCTTGCAATGATCTTCTCTACTTTTGTGTCTGCTACAAATGGAAACTAAATTGACTAATTCTTCTATTTGGTTAATTCCATGGAATTCCTCTGGTAAGGGGATACCAATCCCAATTCTTGTAATTCCAAAATATTCTCTGAATCCCTGTCTAAAATCTACCTCCACAAACATTTCCATTAACACCTCAATCAATTTTTTATCATCCCTAAGGTCTAATAACACTACCATGAACATTGAGGCCAAGTCATTGTTCACCCTATACCTATTTTTGCTTATCATGAAATCTTCCCCTAAAACCCACTCTATGGCATATAGAACTACACCACAGTTTAGTTAAACACCTTACTCATTCTATTTTTTGTCATCTCCCCCAAAAAAGACATTTGCCTCTTCCTTCTCAACAACCTGATAGGAGTCTCCATTATCTCAATCAACCATCTATGTGGGTGATAAGCATTGGCTATAACAATTGTTATAATCCCTTTCCATTCTGGAAAATGATTAAGCCTTCTTAGATCCATCTCACCTTGCAAGATTCACTAGCCTTGCCTTGCAACTTTGATGTAAAATGATGTCCTCTCTATCTTATATCTTCATCATTATTTAGCACTTCCCACATTAAATTTATGATAGAGTCTATAGCTTTGTTTGCCAATTTATCTGCTTCTCCATTGGCCTTGCAGTAGATGTGATTAACCAATAACCCATCAAAATTATCATTGAACCCCAATTCCTCATTTAATATGATTTGTAATTTCCAATTTAGAATTCTTTTATTCCTAATTGCATTAAGAACAATGTGGGAGTCCCCCTCCACCATCACCTTTTTCAGTTTGAGATTTTGACACATCTATAGACCTAATAATAAAGCTTAGAGTTCTACTTCATTATTAGATCTAAATAAAAGTTTTTTTCCACTTTCCCAAGCACCACTCCATTCTAATCTCTCACTATACAGCCTGCCTTATAAGTTCTAGTGTTACCCTTGGATGTTCCATCAAAATTCATCTTAACCCATCCTTCAATCGTGGGGATTCATTTAGCCTCTAATCTTTTCCTTCAAGCCTCAACACCTTTACTCCCATTAATGGGAGGTATTTTCAGCCCATTCCATCTTCTTCTCATCCTATCATCTTCTGTGAGGACTTCCTTCTTCACCCCTTCCATTAATCTGCTATTGACTATTTCAGTGATTACTACTTCAACCTTATTCTTGAAAGTTTCAAGCTCCATACCTTTCTCTTGGAATATGCTTATATTCCTTTCCTTCCACAATACCCAAACCAACAAAGATGAACTTGTTATCAAAATACTTGCATAAACTACAAACTATTTAGTAATTGGCCAAAATTTGAACAGACTAACAATGTCATTTGGGAGAGAAACAAACCATCCTAATTTGGCATAGAACCATCGCTAGCACTCCTGAGAAAACTAGCATTGTAGAAGTAAATGATATGCATCTTCACTCTCCCTCCAAAACAAAACACATCTAGAGGGGCCTTTGAAACCTAATTTCTTAAAATGGTCTCCTATCAGTATTCTTAAAGCCCGTACTTTGGGGATACATACCTTGTTCCAACACAAGTGGACATGAATATCCAAGTTTTCCTGTTCCCCATCTTCCACTACATATCCTATTGTGGCATTATAATTCTTGTTCATTGAGCAATTTCAACACAATCTATCCCTTCTTGCTAACATATTAATTCTTTGACTAAACAAAATCTCCTTAAAGTTTTTGGCCTCATTGTTTTGTATTTCTATGTTGTCCACCTTCTACGAATTCCACTAGACCATCCCATTAGATTTTCTTATTTGTCCATAGTCCGCAACCTTTGATTCCCAAATATTTGTTAAAACCTACCATGCTACTAGTCACTCATCACCAATAACTGGATGACCCATCCATGAGTCTTCCTAAAAGGAATTAGTTATTCCATCTCCAATCTCCCAAGTCAAGTGATCTATTATGATCCATCTATAGGACATCAAAAAGTTCCAGAGTTTAGATCCTTTCACTAGATTTGTCGTTGTGAAAATTCTATCATCCTCAACATTGTCCATGCATTTGTTTCTTAAAATCCTCACCCACTTCAATTCTAGTTTCAAATATATGGACCACAACAACTTCACCCAAGTACGTTATTTTACACTAACTAATTCCTCAAACCTACTCCTCCAACCACTTTTGGTTTGCAAACTTTGTCCCATGCTATTTAAGTGGAATTTTCCTATCTTATGAGGTTCCTTTCCAAAAGAAGGTCATCATTTTCTAGTAAATTTTATTGTTTATTTTTCTCAAAAGTCTTAAATAGGAAAGGAGGAAGATGGGAGTTTTAGAAATGATAGCCTTCAACATTAGAATTCATTCTACCCAAGATAACCATATTCCTTTCTAGGATGACATTTTATCATAAATTTGCTCTAGTATAGGAATCCATAATTTTGACCAATTACGCTATCGAACAAGGGGAAGCCCAAATACTTACTTGGAAAGGACCCTTTCTTGAAATTCATGACTCTCAATATCTCCCTTTGTCTATTTGGATTGATTGAAAAGAAGAAGATTTTAGACTTCAATGAATTGACCCATTCTCCCAAAGCCCATGAGTAAGTGTCCAATACCTTCTTCATACTTCTTGTCTCTTCCCTTTTTGTTGCTCCATATAACATGGTGTCATCGACGAATTGTTGATGTGACAATGGGTCTACATTCCTTGTTATTTTTATACATACTTGCATATTTAAACATACCTAACCCAAGCATCATCTAAGAATATTGGAAAATTCATTCACGTATCCAAATTCTTCTCATGTATAGAAATATATTCTTCTTTCAATTCAAAATTATCATTTGTCAACTCATCCAAGTATATTTTCCCTAACTTCATATGATCATATTCTTCCAAGTTAGCATCTATGTATGCCCTAATGTCTTCAGTGTGCATAACTCCATGCGGAACCTTAGAAAATGCACCATCCGGATTAGTTTCTAGGGATTTGAATAGATGCTTCTTGAATTTGGGTTAGGGCCTCTTGGTAATCTCTACTACTTGAGGAGTAGACATCTTTACTAACTCAACACATAAAATTTTCAAGAGAGGGAGAGTTGTAAATATGCTTTGTTTCTAGTTAGGGTTTCTTTGCACCAATCACTGAATACTTGAATCTGCCTTAGCTTCACTTCTTATATCTCCTTAGACACTTAAGGGTTTGAATGCAATGTGATTTCCTTTCAAATGAATTCCCTTTTAATAACCCTTTTTCATCAATACCTAATTATCATAAATGCTAATTCAAGAAGCTATCAAACTCTTATTCTGCCATCTACACTTGATCTAAATTGCTCTACAATCTACCACATTAGATTCTTTTCTACTAAAATCTTCTTCAAAATCTCTTTTATATTGTTTTCTATCTTATACCTTCGTGTTGAATGTCAGCACCACTCTTCTGACTGGGGAACAAGATTTTTCATTTAAGCTCCCCCTAAGCCAGAGCTCCCAATTTACTTCCTAGAGGAAGTACCTACACCAAAGTCTAGTGCAAACTCATCCTTGACTTCATGTACTTCCTTCTTAACCCAAATTTTGTTCATGTCCTTCTTGATCTCTACCAGATCTGCCTTTTGTACCAGTTTCTTCATCTCTGCCTGATTATCTTTCTTCATATTCTTGCTTCTAAAGAATATTGCAATTGAAGCATACATCATTTCTCTAACCATTGTTCCTTCCATTCATCCTTGATCTACATTGGTTAGCCTTGTGTCCAAATCTATTGCATGCAAAGCAATTCCCATTGAAAGATTGAGCATTCCTTCCATTATTATAGTTGTTCCTTATCTGACTTCTGCATTCACTAGCTCTATGACCAAACCTCTTGCATATAAAGTAGTTACCTTTGAAAGTTTGAGCATTCCTTCCATTGTTGTAACTATTCCTTATTTGGATTCTACATTCATTAGCTTTATGACCTACTTTATTACAAGTGAAGCACTGACCAGAGAATGATGGAATATTTGGATTCACTTTTCTCCTACATTGAGTAGCCTTATGACCAAACTTATTGCATGCATTACAGTAGCCATTGAAAGAAGGGTAACTTTGAGCATTTGGTTGCCTGACCGGTGGTCTTGTAGGTTCGGTCCTCTGATTCTGGATCTGTTTGTCTTTGTCCTTCTTGATCTCAAAATTCTTTTCTTAACCATCTTTAGAACTTTCACCTTTCTCAAATCCCAAGACTTCTTTGTCATTAGGATTCTTCTAACTTGCAATTATTCTATCAAGTTTAGTAGCACCTACTCTGAATTTATCTTCTTGAATCCATGTCTATTTTAGATCATCTTTCAAATCCATAACTTCTTGTTCAATCCTTCTACATTCTTTAGACTTGCCTTTTATTATTTCATTTAGGCTTTCTTTAGCTTTTGCTCTTTCTACAACTTCTACTTTTAGATCATTCAAGGTTTTATTTGTCGATATCAAATGTTCACTAACCTCCTTATATTTTTGTTTGAACCTCTTGACTTTCTCCCTTAATTTTTTGATGCACTTATCTGCTTCCTTGACATTATCTTTCAGATCCTTGTTTTCTATTTCAACCTTTTCAAGATCTTCAAGGGCAGCCTTAAGTTCCTCTTCATCGACAAGCATGCAATCTTATTATATAGTTTCAATTGAATCAATTTCTTTAGGAGGAGTAGAATACTTTTTACCTACCATGTGTTCAATATGGACAAGATCTTCCTCAAGCTGTTAGACTTCTTCCAAGGAACCAGGCTCTAATACTGATTGTTCAACACCTAGAATACTAAGAGGGAGGTGAATCGGTATTATATTAAACCTTTTACTTATTAAACTAGTAGTCCATTTGACACAAATAAAAAAAAAACAAATTAAACATAGAAGAAGCAACCACAAAGCATCACACATGAACACCAAGATTTTTATGTGGAAAAACCATGGTGAGTGTTAGCTCACAATAATTATGTAATATCAATACCAAATTACAAGAGGATCACTACCTTATGGCTCACTGCCCAAATAAATGCTCACTACAAGAAAGGCTCACTGCCTAGAGAAAGAAATAAGGAAATAAGGATGGCTCACTGTCAAGTTGAACTTCTTTGATTGCATCTACACATGCATGATGACAGCTCTAATGAAGCACAAAAATTCTGTCTCGAAACTCATCATCTTTGACTACTCTGTTTCACTATTCTGTTCTTACATGGGAACAAGATCTCCCTTCTTCTGCTCTTATCACCTTCACAAAGTCACAATCTTTCGCATGTCATATGTACACCTTCATATTCACACACATATTCACCAAAGACTAAATTGGATCTCATATGTATATATATATATCTAAAACACTTAGAATATTCATATTGGGTTGGCCTAATTAGATGAAGCTTGTAGTCAAACAATTTGTAACTTGTTAGCCAAATCCAGTCACTAAAATACATAGCTGACCCAAACCATGCTTTAATCACATTCTCATATGTCAGCTTCAACTATAGAACCCATTAGAATAAGGTGCCAATCAATAGAACTTACCGTACACAAATCAAATTATCATGTTAGCCTCAAACATAGACTGTTACTGACTCAATCTATCTGTCAAACTACAACTTTCACTACGGACCACAAGACTTTCTCAAAATCATATCCAAGACTCCTTAGACATCAAAGATCATACCTTCAAAACTGTAGAACATAATATTAACATGTGGCAAAGGGAAGATTGTTGAAACACAGACTTTGTCATAGCTAGTCACTGTCAAATCATGTAGTGATGCTTAGTAGCTTATAACTATCTTTTTAGTGGACCTCAGACTTTGCAATTCTAGATTTAGACACTTCATACAAGTGTTTACAAGACCTCAAAACTGCATATCTAAATATCTAGCACTAGAGAAATGTGGACCAAAATAAATGAGTGTTCTATTCTGATTACCTCTATTCTCTATAGTGTTGGACTTAGGCTACTTGAAGATATGCTTTCGATACATATCAAAAGCTAAAATCATAGATATAGGATCTTGTAAGGACTGCAAACAACACACCAAAACCACATGATTAGGTCTTCAACTGTGGACGAATGCCAATCCAAACATTGTCTCTCTATTGTTGTCTCTATACACTACCATCACTTAGCCAAAATGATGAAGTCTTCTTCACCAGACCAAAATCTCTATTCCAACCTTGTTTCTTTTCTTGTTGCCATCAATGACAACATCATCAAACATCATGCACAGACAATCTTCACCATACCAGCACTGTCTCTCTCAATGATGTTTGCCAAGTTGCCAACAAATTTATTCTGGTCTTCTTTCACCAATTTAGGAATGCTTTGAAACAGTTTTTCTGAAAAACTAAATTTGAGCCCTCCCAAGTATTCAGCAATTTTCTAGAAACAAACTACTTCTTCTTTAATGGATTCTTCTTTATCTACAAAAGATCCATCCTCCTTATTTATCTTGACTATTTTATTCTTTATTCTTCTGATTTTGACTGAATTATGAAAGAATTTTGAATTTTTATCTCCTTCCTTTAGCCAAACTTCTCTAGATTTTTGCCTCCAAAATATTTCCTTTCTTGCCCAAATTTCTGAATACTCACTAAGTAATTCTTTCTCTTTGTTGTAGCTGTTAGCATCCATACCATTGGCAAAAAATTCCTCATTGAAAACTTTCAAATCTCCTTCTAATCTCTTTTTTTCCTCAAATATATCCTTAAACATTTCCTTATTCCATCTCTTAATGTTTTCTTTAACATTTATAAGTTTTCTAAAAAGAGAAAACATCTTTGAGCCTTTCAGTTCCTTCTCTTTCCACCAATCCTCTACTTTCCCCAAAAAATCTGGGTCTCTAAACCACATGTTCTCAAATTTAAAAGGACTCCTTACTGGTTTTTTTCCTCCAAGATGTCCAAATGAATAGGAAAATGATCTGAGCCAGAGCAAGGAATCAGACTACTTATACAGTCATATTGCAAAACTCCCAAATCCCCTTTCCATAGGAATCTATCCAGTTTCTTAGCAATATTATTGAAGCCCAAATGACGGTTGGTCTATGTATATTTTCCATTCTTCATGGGAATATCCAACAAGTTATTTCTACTTACAAACTCTACGAAATCCAACTAAGATTGAGCCTTTTTCTTAACCCCTCCCATTTTATCCTCATCTCCCAAAATAGCATTGAAACTGCCCCTATTATTAAATGTTTATCTACAAAAGTTTCTATTAAAATATCTACTTCTATCCAAACTCTCTTCTTTTGCATTGCTAAATTTGGCCCATAAACATTTATCAAGATAAAATTCCAATTAGATTTCATAAGAGTGACTTTGCTTACCAACCAATGTTTTGAACTACATAGAAATTCAACAGTTACATTATCTAGACGCCAAAGTTTAGCCAAACCTCTAGAGGCACCATCCGAAGACACATAAACTCCATCACACCTTTTCAGTTTTATTTTCATGATTTCTACTTCTCTATTATCCATTTTTGTTTCTTAGATCATGAAAATATCTGCCCTTGAAATCTCTATCTAGTACTTTATCAAGCACTTTTTGTTAGGGACATTAAGACCCCTAACATTGCAAGATTGTATCCTCATGTCTCATTGGGAAGGGGAACTCCCTTCCCTGATCTGAACATCATATTTATTTTCATCTGTCCCTCTACATCTCCTACATTTAACAATTTCTCCTTATTTGATTTTCTCCCTTTTCTTTTTGATTCCCCAATATCTGGTTTCTCCTTTTTTCTTTCTAACTGACTGATCCCTAGTTGTTCTTGAAGAAAATTTTCCTTTTCCTAAGGTATCTCCCTTGAAGTTTCTTGAGCCATCTCCCCAACGAATATTATTTCTTGAACACATTTTGTATTTGACTGACTATCTGTAATCCTTTCTACATCTTCTCTCTCCTTGTTTTCTTCCTAATCTTCAAACTCCAATATTGGAAACTAATTCATGTTCTCCTCTTCCAATCCATACAGTTATAGGGCAAATTCAAAAGAGTTATTTTCTGGTTTTTCTTAATATCTTCTCTTGTATCATCCTCTGCTTTATCTTTTATTTCAACCCCTTTATCTTTTGGTTCCTCTATCTTTCCTTGCTCTCTAATTTCTCCCTCTTCCTCCTCCTCTAATCCTTCGCTAAAAAGCTCCTTATCTTCTTTTCCTATTTCAACTCTATAGTTTTTTTGCGAGCTTTCTTCTTCAAAAGACTCTGATTGCTCATCTTTTTCTAGGCTATATTCTGACAAAGGCTCTGACAAACCTTCAATTTCAATTTTTTGTTCCCATTCCCCAAACTCTAAAATTAGTTCTGTTCTATTTGGGATAACAACCGCTAGATTGATGTTTACACAAATTCTCACATAGATACCAAAGGCTCCTTTAGTAGTGGAATAATCCAATTTATTGAAATCCCCTGAACTATTTCCAATTTCTTTCAAGATGTTTTCTACCTAGTATTCTGTCAGAATATTATATAACCTCGCCCACATAGGATCTATTTGGATATTGTGATTCAGAGGATCAAAATTTCAGTTCCCAATCTTTCATGTAAAATCCAACTCCATCCATTATCCATGGTCCACCTTGCAAAATGCTATCTTTCTTCCCTTTTGATTTACAAATTACCAAGAAAAAACCCTTAGGGAAATTTCTAACAATCATCTACTCTCCCCATTTGTATTTGCATTGTTTACTTATTCTAGCCCATGTACATGCCACAAATTTATCCATTTTATAATGAAATGTTTTTCTTTTAAGGATTTTATGAAGAATCTAAAATTTTGGAATTTGTTAAGTTCAAAAATTTTTGGTCTTTTTTATCCCCTAAAGGTATTCTATTTATACCAGATACAAACTCTGAAATATTATCCTCAGTATTCCTTTCAATCTCTATTTCTTCTAGGGGTTTTTGGAAAAAGAAAATTTCCTTACCTTTTTCTATTCTATTTTGACCTCTTTGTATGACATGCTCCCTTTCATCTTGCCCTTTCAGTTGCCATATAGGGTTTTCTCTGATGGTGTCAGATTGTCATTGATGTCAAAAAGGTCTTGCGGGATCTTGGGTTGATCTTGTAAACATCTAAAGGTCACTAATCAGGAGGTTATACTTCAAAAGATAAGGACTTGCTTCATATGTGTATCCAGTTTTGTGTTCACAAGATCTTGGGTTGATGTTGTTGCTTATGTTAAGGATATCAATTGTGTTTGTGCAAAGTCTTCTTGAATAGATCCTCAAGATTGAGTTACATCAGGATGTCAGTGATATAGGAGTTCAAATGGTTTACATGCATGTTTATATTCAAGCAATGTTGACACAGGTTGATCTTTCCTTACTTGTTAAATTAGGTTGTTTATCGTTGGTGTTACAATGTATGTTTCAATCTATCTTGGTTTGACAAAGTTTACATGCTTCAGTAATACAAGAGCAATGCAGGTTCACATCAAGAGCAATGCAGATCAAGTATTTATAGGAAGGTTTGATACAATATGGTATGATGATACAAGGTGATTTCAGTCAAAATTTATGTCTTGACATTGATGCTAATTTGGCTTAAGGTTGATTCGTTTGATATTGAAAGACTCATATTTATGAGGTCATTTGGTGAAGTCTACTTCTCTACAACAATGTCTTTTTAACTAAGTGAAATCACAATGAGGGTAAAAGCCACTTAAATGGCAATGTTAAGGGTGTAAGTGACATTGGGCAACTGGTGTTTTCCTCTTCTAAAACCTTTTGCATCAGTCTTCAATGCATGCGATGGGAGGTAAGATCAGTGGTAATGTTTAATTGCATGAAGTGTTCACATTAAGGAAGACTGGCCTCCTTTCTCCTAGCAATACTAGTGGTGAGGGTAATTATTTTTTTTTTAAAAGAACTTTGCATATTTGAATTGTAGTCAATGTACTCCATGGAGCCCGAGCGGGAAAACAAGTCAAAAGTTCTTTTTAACCTATGTGGAGCACGGTTTATATGGGCACGTTTCATGCCTTAAGGAAATCAAATAAAGTTTTATTTAAGCTCGATTTCTATGAAGGAATTTATGGTTTTAAAAAAAAGGAGCATCGACCTTTTTGATGAAAAGCCTTGCATTCTTTTTAAGGAAAGAAATTTAATTAAGATCATCGAATGTTTTGGAGTATTATGAAGCCCGAGGAAAAATCATTAAGATCTCCATTTATTCATGAAAGGCATCGTATTTAGAGGAGCTTGGTATATATTTATTGAAGTTTCTAAAATGCCAATCCCCAAGCCTTTTATGGCTTTTGTTTTTTTTTTTTGGAAACTTTACTTAAACTCTATGTGGTCGGCCCATATCAATTTTTTTAAATGGTGATTTTTATTTTTGTGGTGGTAAAATTGGAAATTATTTTTTTAAGAGATTGACATCATGGAAAGATTTTTTGATGAATGGTTTTTGAAACAAATAAGGTAATTTTCCTTTAAAAGGCAGATTGGATATAGAATTTTTTTGAAGACTATTTTTATGGATATTATTATTGAAGAGTGTTGAGAAGATAAAGAGTTTGTTTTGCAGGAATATGTAGAGAATTTGCAAAGAGTTTTGGTGATTGATAAAATTGATTAAAGATTTTCTTTTGATCTAATTGAAATTGAAAAAGGTTTTTGGAGTACACATAATATGAAGGGTTGGAAGAATTTTTGTAGGTTGTGAACATGGTTGATATGAAGAGATTGAAGATGCAGAGATTCGAGAATACAAAAAGAATATTCAAGATGAAAATGAAGAGACTTTTTGAAGATGATCAAAGAGATTTTATTTTCTTCTACAAGGGAAGATTAAAAATATTGTTGTTGAAGACAATAAATATGAAGATTTGCAGAAGATGAATTTGAACAGGCAGATTGAAAAAGTAGAAAAGAATTGAATGTGAAAGGACATATGATATTTAATGACTCTACAAGTGTTTTGATTTGAGGTTGTATGAGTGTGCAGATCAATGATGAAATTTTTTGTTAATACAGATGAATGTATAAAATATGAAAAACCAATTTGTAATGAAAGAGAGATGTTTCCCTAATTAGGTGAATTAGAGGATTGAAATGATGAAATATATGTTGCAGATGAGTTGATTTGAATGGTGCAAATCAGATTGAATAGCAATCGCTTCTTGCACATGAGATTTTTAGTTCTGATTGATTGAGAGATGCCAGTGAGGCACAATAGTATGCCAGTGAGGCTTGTAGGTCGGTAAGACCATTTGTCAGTGAGACACTTACATCAACCAATGAGGCTTGTAAAGATATTTTCAAGGTTAAGCCAGTGAGGCAGTTTTGGAGTGGTTTTTCTACCCCAGGAGGGTTTTCCACTCGTGCAAATTTGTGTTATGTCTCATATTGTTTTCATATGTATGTGTGTATGTTAATACTTTGCTTATAAGGTTTTGCTCTCTTTCTTCATTCTTAGTCTTGTGCATATGTGTTTGATAAATCAATGATATCTTTCTCTCCTTGTGTTTTGAAAGTTAAAGTTTGCAAAAAGATTTAAAAATTTACACAACACTGATTCACCCCCCCTCTCAGTGTTGTCTGGGACTCCTACATTTTCCCTTCCTCAATCCATTGAAATATTGATTACTGATGTATACTCTCCATTCTCTCTCTAGATTTCTACTTTGGATTTCAAAATCTTCTTTGAATCTACTTGAAAAGCCTACATCTCCATACCTTCCTCTTCCTCCTCTCTCCCTGAAAGGTCAACTGTCTCTGATCCTTGATGCCATTCATCCCAACTTCATTGCAACTGACATTTTTTAGCATGGATAGGATGCTTAAATTGTTACACATAGGGTTAGAATAATTTAATAAATGTTGTTGATAATTTATTTAATCAAATTAAATTAAATTGGCCTTGTAATATGACTTTGTTGGAAAATAGTTAAATATTCAAGAGGTTCCAAAAACAATAGTCGAACAATAAAGACAAAAGGAAAGGCTATACCAAGGCTACAAGAAACAACAACTACAACAAAAGACTAAACAATATCATAACCAGGCCTAGCAAGTCATATACCCTTGGCCTGAGTGTGGGTCTCAGAAACATGCTTTGAAAGACCTTTCTTCCTTCTTTGGACAATGGTCTAAGAAACTTCATTATCCTCATCTACAAAAACAAGAGATGTAGTCTAGGAGAGACTCTCACCAAAGCCCTAGAAGGGGGTGGCACCTAGGGAGAGGAATGTTTGGCCAGGGAAAGAAACTTTCATTAAGATTCCATGTAAATAGGAGAAGGATTTCCATCACCAACCATAGAAATGGGATTGGGAACCAAAGTAGCAAAAAAAATCATGAGTGGGGGATGGGCCTCCTTCCCATCATCAGCAAGAGGCTTAAAAGCCTCTGAGATAGAACATCATCACTAATATCCACCATAAGGTGTTCCTGTAGAGAATTCTTCCACCAAGATGAAAAACATGAGACCTTCAAGCTGGGTAGTCTAATGCCAAATGACTCATATCAAAGGACCACTAACAACAAAAGGGGATACCTTCATAATCCAAAGGCTGACACCAAGAACGATCATCAACTTGCAAAACAACCTCTGCTAGGAGTATCATAGAAAAATCCAAATCCACTAATATACGAGCATAGCTAGTGTGAGAGAAGAAAGTATTGGCTTGATCCACCATGATAAAATGACCTTTCGAGCTACCAGTGCCTTTATAGAAAGAGTCACACTAGAAATGAAGAAGCAGATTTGGTAAACAAATCCAAACTAGTAGCTGATTGAAAGATTCATTAGGAGGGTTAAAATTAGAAACCCAAGTCTTTAGCAGAAGTGCATATTGTCCCCAAAACCAAGAGTAACCATCAAAAATAGAATTTTGATCAGAGATTGAATCAAATGCGACTACAAGGAATCCTTTAGCACATCGATAAATTTTAGTTTTCACATATGTAAGAGGGCCCACCATTGCTTAGAAATCTAGATGTTTAGATCTCGAAGCCATGGCCAGAGTCTATCGAATCTACATACCAATCCCTTCTAAGAAAAAAATCCTCATTTTTTAACATTTCATCCCCTAAAATCACAATAGGAGGAGGTAGAGAAGAAGGTTTCACCTTACTTACAATCATAGGAGTAGCACAATCAATAGTAGGGACAACCATCTTCTGAGGAGAACAGACTCCAATGCGAACATCGTTAGCAAAAGAGAGGAAGTTTAGATCCATAGAAGAGGAACCCAAAATAGTAGAATGTGCCCCACCAACAACAACAATAGAAACAACTAACCCTATCACAGATGGTGCACTAAGAACAAAAAAAAAACCCTATCATAAACAATGCACCAACAATAGAAAAACCATGAAACCTTATTGCAGACGTCACACCAACAACAATAGTATAAGGTCAATAATATGAAAATGCTAAGGTGAGAGTAAATGGGGATGGAGTCACACTAAAGACAAGAGTGTGAACTTATTTCTATGTAAATCTATTAGGATATTTTTCTAAGAATGGGCCCAAAACTAAATGAGAATTTATCATGGATATGCAAATTTCATCATTACACATATATAGTCAAATATTCCATGATCCTTATATCAACAAGGTGATGCTATAGTGGAAGCACTCTACTTAAACATCATCTAGTTAAGCTAGTTCTACGGTAAAACACTCAATAGTAATTCTATGCCTCATCCACACCAAAATGAGGTAAATATTTGTCCTATTTTTATTGGCCAAAATTGTTATTATATTTTTTATCTGGATGATGTTTAAAAATAACCCAGTAGAAGTGGTTCTTTTACTAACATAATGGTTAATTGGTTGTCAATGAACATATTTTCTTACTCACTCTCCCGTCTCCTCTTTTATAATTGAAAAAACCAAAAGATCCCCTTCCTACAAACTTTTGTTAAAAATATCTTTCCTATAAACTTATATAAAAAAATGTCTTTCCCTTATATAAATAACTTTAAAACATAAAAAATAAATAAAACTAAGAGATAATCCACACAACCCTTCCTTGCATTTTCTAGACAACATCTAGAAAGGAAATAGATTAAACAAATTATAATTAATCATTATAGGTAACCTCTTGGAAATAGAGAGAAAAAATAAATTTATTGTGCCGTCGAGAAAACCAAGGAGTTGACCTTCGGGCCTTTATTGTTGCTTTGATGAAATCCAATTCTCCTTTAAGCTTTAACTAATCTGCATTCGTTCTTTATATTCTGGTTTTTGAGTTCTATCTCCTATTTATGGCTTCATCCAGCTCATCACATCAACGAACCGTAGGAGAGGATGCTCTCACTGGGATTGGATATCAGCCCCAGAGCGTAGGATTCTCTCAATCTTCCAAACTCTGGGATGTTTTCATTAACCACCGAGGCCCCGATGTTAAAGAAACCCTGGCTCTTCAGCTTTATAAATCACTTGAGAATTTGGGAATCCGAGCATTTCTTGATCGTGAAGAGATAGAACTAGGAGATTTCTTTCCATCTACCATTCAGAATGCCATCCGCTTCGCGTCAGTTCAAATTGCCATATTTTCTAAGGGATATGCTGACTCTGCTTGGTGTTTGACCGAGCTTGATCTAATGTTACAGAGTAAGAAAAGAATCATTCCAATATTCTATGATGTGACACCTTCGGACCTCCGCCACTTACAAACGGGAGCCTATGCTAATTCGTTCAGCAAACACAAAGAGAAGGCCAGGCATCTGGACAAGCTTCACAACTGGGAAGAAACCCTCCATCTTGTTTCATTAATCACTGGCTACGAGTTGGTCCGTCATGATAGGTATGACTTCTTCTGTGACTATTTTTGTTAAAATGTTTTCTCACAAAATTCAGGAGCTTTAGCATAGACTAAAACAAACTTAAATTTGATCTGAAATTGTTATCTTCTTATGCAAATTTTCAGTGATCTTGATAAGCTGTGTGAAAAAGTTGTGTCTGTTGTCCAAAGAGAGTTGCAAAAGGCAAGACCTTTGTATGTTGCGAAGTATCCGGTAGGAGTTAATGAAATCCTTGAGGATTTTGAAAGGACATGCTGGCAGGAGACAGAAAGCACAAGAAGAATCATTGGCATATATGGGCTGGGTGGCTCTGGGAAGACCACTTTGGCCAAATCACTATTTAACCGCATCCGTTCAAAATACACTGAATCGTCTTTCCTGTTCGAAGTGCGAGAAACATCTAACAATGGTCAATTGACTTCTTTGCAAAGCAAGCTTCTCAGAGATCTGGTTCACGAAGATCGCACATTTCATAGTATTCCTGATGGATTAGACTATCTCGGGTCTCGTCTAGGAAGGGGCCCTTGTCTGAGCTTCCTAATTTGTATAGATGATATAGATCGCCCTGAGCAGTTAGAGGCTCTAGTAGGATGGGATAGTGGGGACAATGCTACTTGTAGTCTGATTATTGTGACAAGCCGTGATGAGAGGGTTCTAATACAAACAGGAGTTAGTGCTCGTTATAAGATGAAAGAAATGTCTGTCAGTCACAGCACAGAGCTCTTCTGTTGGCACGCCTTACACCAACCGTATCCGTCCAGCGGATATGAAAATTTGGTGAAAAGCTTTGTGAAAGAGTGTGGGGGTTTGCCTCTGTCTCTGCAGGTGTTTGGTGGACTAGTTTTTGATACTGCTGGGCCTAGCCAGAGATATTGGAAAATAGTATTGGATAAAGTACGGAAAACTCTACCCCAAAATATAGAACAGAGGCTTATGATAAGCTTTGATGCACTGGATGCTGAGCAAAAGCAGATATTATAGACATTGCATGCTTTTTTGTCCATAGATCTAGCCATATGGCAACAAGAATATGGGAAGGAACCGGATGGAGTGCTGAGCATACGCTCCAGAGCTTAATAGATAAATGCCTTGTTGAGATTTACATGGGAAGTAATTATTGGACTGGATTTGTCTCCAGGAGCATTCCTCTTTTGAGAATGCATGATCACATCCGTGATCTCGGAAGAAAAATTGCAGATGGAATGAGCAGTCCTTGTCGACTGTGGCGTCCCAAACATCTTCGTTCTCAGGTGTGCTTGTCTTAAGTTATTGTTTAAAATATTAAAATTTTAGTGTCCGGGTAACTTAAAACTATTTCTGTTTCTAATCGGAGCATAAGTTTCAAATTCTTCTTTGCATGCAGGAAGTAAAGGGATTCCAGAGTATCCTTGCAGAAAGCGCTTATCATAGTTTTCGGTGTCTCAATTCCATTTTTGATGTGTTCACGACTTCTGAATTCAGATATTTTTTAGGGAATTCTAATGAATTTGATGACCAATCAACTTCTTTGTTGTGGCTTGAGCTTGACTTGAGTTTGATGGGAACGCTGGGTGAACTCGAAAATCATGAAGAAAAGCACATGGACAGTGTGCCCTCACCATGTATTATTCCTTCTTGGATTCCTCTTCAAAGTTTGCAGTATTTAAAAGTTTCTAATGGATATCTCCGAAGATTGTGGGGACAGGTAATTTGTTATTCTAATCAGAATTAAGTCTTGCTTAATGATGGGAAATGCATTCTGAAACAGTAATTTCATAAAAAAAAAAAGAAAATTGTAGAGATTTGATAAATAACTATTTCAAACAAATTCATTTGAAATTTCAGGTCCCTTTCCACCTGAAAGAGCTTGTGCTTGACGGAACAATCTTGGAAGAGTTTCCAGATTCATTGGGAATGTTAAGCCATTTAGAAGATCTGGTTGTAATAGGAAGAGCAGAATGGAACGGAACAGAATGGGACTACCCAATGCAAATTGATGGGAGATCCTTCTCAGATTCCCTTACAAAACTCACCAATCTTAGAAGTTTGGTACTGAGGGATTTGGCATTAACTGGTGAATTAGCTTTGAATAATAGCAGAGAGTCCACTACTCTTGCGAGTCCAATTGTCAGCCTTCAAAGTATAGATATTAGAGATGTAAAACTTGTATCTAAAGTCATAATTAGTGCAGAGTACCTTCTCAGCCTTAAATCTCTCCACCTTGAGTCCATGCAAAATTTAACTGAAGTAGGTTTAGGATTGGTAGCCACACAGAATTGTCTCGACTCTGCAACCGATGCAAAATCGAACACAGGGGAATATTTCGAGAGAGAAGAGGTGTCAGGTTCTGCACGTCAAAACTGCTTGGAGAGGATCGTCATTGAGGGATGTTGGACGCTGCAAAGGATCGCAGGTATTGAGAAGTTGGAAGGATTGAAATATCTCCTGATATCAGCTAGCAATGTAGCTGTAAGGTCTATGCAGGTATTGCACTCTTCTTATAGAACTATGTTAGTTTTTTAGACAAGAGTTTAAATAGTTTGAATATTAGAGTTAAGGTAATGATTGTTTATGTATAAATAATTTAAGTGTCATGTTCTAATGCATTCAATTTAAATAGTTCTAAAGGTGTACCATTCAATTTAATTAGTGCCCAGTCAATATAAATAATCAGTACATTGATTTCAAATTACAAGCTATTTAAATTTTGCAATTTTAATAGAATAATATGAATTTTATTGATCTGTAATTGTTTCAGGAAAAAATTGTGTAGAGTTTTTTTGCAACAGGTTTCAGATCACATTAATTATCCATCATCAGAAAGAGGATAAAAATGACCTCATATATTGAGCATAAATAATGTTTTTGAGTAGATTACTCTTTCCACAAATTATTTTTTATTAGAATAAATATTTATTAAGGGGCTAAGACAAGATGTTTTGTATAATTCAGAGATTGCCGCCACAGGTTGCTAGTGTAATTTGGAATCCAGCTGTTGAAGCTTTGAGATTTATTAGCAGATTTGACCTCAGAAGTTGCGTTGGGAATGATGGCACAGTCACTCAATTTTTTGCCCAACCCATGAATAAAATAGTGCTTCCCGTGACAGTGCAACTAAGTGCTATTATCATATTTATGTTGATAAGTAGCTTGGCGAAAGATTGTCAAAAAGTTTTAAAGATGCCTTTATTGGACTGGACGGTGAGCTCTATTGCAAAAGGACTAAATGCAGTTACAGTTGTAGTTACTGATGAAGAAAAAATAGAAAAGATGCTTTATGGAGCGTCTGATTGGTTTCCTACGGTGACAGCTGGTAAAGTGGAGAATGGTTTTATAATAACCGTCAACGAAATTCAAAAATTGGAAGACCTATGGAGTATTCTTAAAGGGGAAAGGGTAACAGAGTTCCAAAAGACAAGACCTTTGCATTTTGTTAAGTATCCAGCAGAAATTAGTGAAATCCTTGAGGATATTGAAAGGACACGCTGGCAGGAGACGGGAAGGACAAGAAAAATCATTGGCATCTATGGGCATGGTGTTGGATAACTGATGTGGCACAGCCACATGTGCAGTTTCCATTTTAGTATTTCTATTTTCTTAGTTAGTTTCATTTAGATACTTTTAGGAATTTGGCAACTTTTGTGTTGCATGATGATGCATGTAAATCATGCTATCTTTGGTTTGTTGTTTTCTGTTTTTTCTATTTAGATTTCTTTGTAGCTAAGATATATATAATGTAATAAAGAGCTGTAGCTCTCTAGTTTTTCAACAGCAATAAAAGTTTATTCTCTGTGTCTGCATCTATCCTTTTATGTTTTTTTGTTTATTTGCTGTCATATTTGTGTGCTTAAAAATCTTCATTTGGTATCAGAGCAGGTTAATTTGTTAGAAAATTTATCATGTCAAATTCTAACTCTTTGCCAATTCCAGAATTTAATGGATCTGATTATGATTATTGGTGCATCAAGATGACAACTTTTTTGATAGGAAAAGATTTATGGGAAATTGTAGAAACAGGATATGAAGAGCCAGCTGATTGGAATGTTCTTGCAGCCAATGATAGAACAGCTAAGAAGGAAGCTAAGAAGAAGAATGCACAGGCTTTATTTCACATTCAAATAGCTCTTGATAAGAGCCTATTTCCAAGAATTGCAGGTGCACAGACAGCTAAAGATGCCTGGAAGACTCTAAAAGAAGCTTACCAAGGTAGTGATCAAGTCAAAGTTGTGAAGTTGCAGACATTAAAAAGAGAATTTGAGAATTTGAAGATGCAAGAAAGTGAAAATGTGAGTGATTATTGTGTAAGAGTAAAAGATGTAGTTAATAAAATGGCTACTCTTGGAGAAACTATGGACAATGAAGTTGTGATCAAAAAGGTGTTGAGGTCTCTAACACCAAGGTGGAACAATGTTGCCATCATCATTGAAGAAAGCAAGGATTTGACTGCTCTTCAGTTTGATCAGCTTGTTGGATCTCTCATGTCTCATGAAGAAAGATTGAGAGATTCATCTGGTGAAAGTAATGAGAAGGCTTTTGCTTCCAAAGTACAAATTACAAAGAATGAAAATGCTAGCACAAGCACAAAAAATAATCAAGGCCAAGGTAGAGGTCAAAATCAGAATTCTTCAAGAGGAAATAGAGGAGGAAGAGGTGGTCCAAGAGGAAGAGGTAGAGGCAGATTTGATAAAAGAAATGTTCAATGTTATCATTGTAATAGGTATGGTCACTTTGAAAGGGAATGCAAATTAAAAGAAGGTAATAACAATAGAAGTGCTAATTTTGCTAATGAGAATGGTGAGGCTTCTCCTGGTAATTTATTCTTATCATATGACAAAGATAAAAATAGTTCTAAAGAAGTCTGGTATTTAGATTCAGGTTGTTCTAACCACATGTCAGGAAATGATAAGATTTTTTCTACAATGGATAATAGTTTCAAATCTAAAATTAAGCTTGGTGATGACAAGTCCTTGGAGGTTGTAGCTAAAGGTGCTATGGAGGTGAATACAAAAGAAGGTAAGAAAAGTGTGACTGATATTTATTACACTCCACAATTAAAACATAATTTATTGAGTGTTGGACAGTTGTGTGAGAAGAATTATAAGGTGGTATTTGAAAATCAGAAATGTACAATTTATGATAAAAATCAAGGCAATAGGGTGGTTACAGTAGTGCCTATGTCAAAGAATAGGATGTTCCCATTGAAGTTTGGTGAACATAGCAGCCATCTTGCCAATATGGCATATGAAGATAAGGGTTGGCTATGGCATCTCAGATATGGCCATTTGAATTTTCATAGTTTAATGTTTCTCACTTCAAAAGCTTTGGTTTATGGTTTGCCTAAGGTTCAGGAACACAAGGAAGTTTGTGAAGGTTGTGCTAAAGGAAAGCATGCAAGAGAGTCCTTTCCAAAAGGTAATGCATGGAGGGCCCATTACCCACTTCAATTGGTTCACTCAGATATTTGTGGCCCTATGCAGACAAAGAGTTTGGGTAAGTCATCATATTTCATTACTTTTATTGATGATTACTCACGTAAGTGTTGGGTTTATTTTTTGAAGGCCAAGGATGAAGCCTTTGATACATTCAAAAGGTTCAAAGCCTTTGTGGAAAATGAAAAGGGTTGTAAGATCAAATGCTTAAGGACAGATCGTGGAGGAGAATTTTGCTCAAGAGATTTTAGGAATTATTGTGATATGAATGGCATCAAAAGGCAACTCACCACTGCTTACACACCTCAACAAAACGGGGTAGCTGAAAGGAAAAATCGTACAGTGGTGGAAATGGCAAGGAGTATGCTACATACCAAAGGATTAGACAATTCTTTTTGGGGTGATGCAGTTGCTACAGCAGTGTACATTCTCAATAGGAGTCCTACTAGAGCACTTGACATGATGACTCCTTATGAAGCCTGGTATGAAAAAAAGCCTAATGTTAATCATTTTAGAGTTTTTGGTTGTTTAGCCTATGTTCATGTGGCTGATCAAAAGAGACAAAAATTAGATCCCAAAAGTGAGTCATGCATTTTTGTTGGATATAGTGAGCAAAGTAAGGCTTACAGGTTGTATAACCCTCACACTAATAGTATTCTTGTTTCAAGAGATGTGATTTTTGATGAAGGGGGAGTTTATGGTCATCAAAAAGGCCAAGTTGAGAAGTCTAAATCTGTTTTGAGTGGTGGTATTATTGCTGATATTGATCATGAGCAGCCAACTAATACTTCAATTCCAAGTGCTATACATCCACCAAATAGCCCCTCATCTACTTCTTCAGTTTCAAGTACAAGTCAAAATTCAAGTCCAAGTCCTACAAGGAAGGTAAGAAGCTTAAGTGATATCTATCAAAGAAGTACAATCCAAGCACATGAAGAGAATCCTATAGGTGAAACAATAAATTTTGCTTTATTTTCACAATCTGTTTTTGAACCATCGTGTTATGAAGATGCATGTGCTAATGAAGTTTGGGTGCAAGCAATGCAAGAAGAGATGGATGCTATTCATAGGAATGGTACTTGGGAGCTTACAGAGCTTCCTCATGACAAGAAAAAGATTGGAACTAAATGGGTCTACAAGACTAAGTACCATAGTGATGGGAGTGTTGAAAGACACAAAGCAAGATTAGTTGCTAAAGGCTTCACACAGAGGTATGGCATTGATTATGAAGAAACATTTGCACCAGTAGCACGACAAGAGACTATTAGAATGTTGATTTCCCTTGCAGCCCAAAAGAAATGGAGCATTCATCACATGGATGTGAAAAGTGCCTTCCTGAATGGGTACTTAGATGAGGAAATTTATGTGGAACAGCCACAAGGTTTTGAGGTGCAAGGAAAAGAACATCATGTCTACAAGCTAAAGAAGGCCTTGTATGGCCTCAAGCAAGCACCAAGAGCTTGGTATGCTAGGATTGATGGGTATTTTCAGAAAAATGGCTTCAAGAGAAGTAAGAGTGAGCCTACCCTCTACTACAAACAAGAAGGTAATGATATTCTTATTGTGAGTTTATATGTTGATGATTTGTTGTATATGGGCAGTAGTTCTAAGATGAAGGATGAATTCAAGCATGCTATGATGAATGAGTTTGAAATGAAAGATTTAGGCCTTATGCAATATTTTCTAGGCATGGAGGTTTATCAAAGTAAGGATGGAATTTTCCTTTGTCAAACAAAATATGCCAATGATATGTTGAAGAAGTTTGATATGGTTGATTGTAAATCAGCTTCCACTCCAATTTCTCATGGAGTTGTGTTGTGTAAAGAGGATGGTGCTAAAAGAGTTGATGGGACAGCTTATAGAAGTGTGGTTGGCAGTCTAATGTTTCTAACCCACACAAGGCCTGATATTGCTTATGCAGTTTCTCTTGTTTCAAGGTACATGACAGAACCTTCTGAATTACATATGCAGGCTGCTAAAAGAATTTTGAGGTATGTGAAAGGAACTCTTGCTTTTGGCATTCATTACTACAGTTCTAAAGGCTTTAATCTAGTTGGTTTCAGTGATTCTGATTGGGGAGGTAGTGTGGATGACCGGAAGTCTACCTCTGGTAATTGTTTTACTTTTGGTTCTGGTTTGGTTTCTTGGAGTTCAAAGAAACAAAGTATAGTTTCTCTTTCTTCTACAGAGGCAGAATATGTTGCAGTCACCTCTGCGGGTACTCAAGCATTATGGCTCAGAAAAATTCTTGAAGAGATTGGAGAAAAGCAAGTTCAACCTACAGTTCTTTTTTGTGATAATATGAGCACAATCAAATTGGCAAAAAATCCCGTGCATCATAGTAGAACTAAACACTTTGATCTGAAATATCATTTTATTAGAGATTTGGTGCAAAAGAAAGAAGTAGAACTCAGGTATATCAAGACTACAGAACAACTTGCAGACATTTTCACCAAGGCAGTTGCAAAGGTTCAGTTTTTGATGCTTCGAGATCATATTGTGACTCCTCTCCGCATCAAGGGGGAGTATGTTGGATAACTGATGTGGCACAGCCACATGTGCAGTTTCCATTTTAGTATTTCTATTTTCTTAGTTAGTTTCATTTAGATACTTTTAGGAATTTGGCAACTTTTGTGTTGCATGATGATGCATGTAAATCATGCTATCTTTGGTTTGTTGTTTTCTGTTTTTTCTATTTAGATTTCTTTGTAGCTAAGATATATATAATGTAATAAAGAGCTGTAGCTCTCTAGTTTTTCAACAGCAATAAAAGTTTATTCTCTGTGTCTGCATCTATCCTTTTATGTTTTTTTGTTTATTTGCTGTCATATTTGTGTGCTTAAAAATCTTCACATGGTGGCTCTGGGAAAACCACTTTGGCCAAATCCTTGTTTAACCGCATCCATTCAAAATACACTATATCGTCTTTCCTGTTCGAAGTGCGAGAAACATATAACAATGGTGAACTGACTTCTTTGCAAAGCAAGCTTCTCAGAGATCTGGTGAAAGAAGATCGCACCTTTCATAGCATAACTGAAGGATCGAACTATCTAAGGTTTCGTCTAGGAGGAGAACCTCTTCTGAGCTTCCTGATTTGTATAGATGATATAGATCACCCTGAGCAGTTAGAGGCTCTAGTAGGATGGGATATTGGGGACAATTCTACTAGCAGTTTGATTATTGTGACAAGCCGTGATGAGAGGGTTCTAATACAAGTAGGAATTAGAATTTGTTATAAGATGAAAGTGTTAGTAATGAATAACTGAATGAATGTGAGTGTTGGCAGTTAGTTTTAGTATTGTCAATAAAAGTTGTAGCTGTGTCTATTAGTTTTAGTTAGGTGCCAATAAATCATAGTTTGCTATCATGTTTAGTTCCTTGATTATAGTAGTTTGTTGTAATCATCTTCAATGAATAATACACTATTTAATTTTATATGTTTTTCTTCTTTGTATATATATGTATAGGTAGTTAAACTATGCTTCTAGTTTGTTTCTTTTGCTCTATGCAACCTTCTTGTGCATATACAAATATTAGCATTATATGTTATTTGAAAATTGCTTGCACACACACTAAATTCCTCTATAATCTTACCTTTATATTGGGCTTTGGACTTGGCTCATGAGTGCATAACATAAGATAATAAGCATTTGTGTTTATCCTTACTTGTTCCCTTGCAAGAAGCTAACACTCTTGAAACAATCCAATTTGGCCATTGGAAAATAACAAATTTAGCAAACTTTACGATGCTTATTGGATCTTTTGGCACCAAAGTTTGATTTCTAGGTTTTGTTGTCATTATGATCATGATTATTAAATGCTAGTTCTAATTTTTCTTTAGTTTCATAGCTTGTTGCACAACCATCACCATGAAAAATTTCCTTAACAATCCAGCTAAGGTGAAGACTCCTATAAGAACTTGCATTGCAAGTGTGCTGTAATATCTTTCAAGCTTTGATAATATATTGTGCAGGTTATGGAGTGTGGGGCTTTTTTCTTAAAAGGGTTTTTTCCACGTAAATGACAGTGTTATATTTTATTGTTATTCTGTTTATGCTATTTTATGTGTTTTTTGAAATCTCTATAATATTTGAATGGTTAGTTTAGCGAGAGTTTCCGCACACCTTTGCTTCCTTTCAAGTGGTATCAAAGCTTGGCCAATTTTGGTTCTATTTTTTGGGTATAGGGTTTTTTTGAGCTAATCAAGGTCTGAGTGGGAGATTATGTAGAGTATTTCTTATTTTATATTGTAGGATAGTAGAGATGGTGAGCACATCTGGGAAAATTGAGTTAGAAAATTTTTTTGGCATGAATTTTGAAATGTGACGTTAAAGATGGAAGATCAGTTGGTTGATCAAGATTTATGGGATGTAGTGGATGATAATGTCTAGAGGCCTACGGGTCCAACTTTGGCTACAAGGTATGATGTAATGGATAGAAAAGATAAAGGTGTCATAAGATTGTGCCTTGTAGACTCAATTCTAATAAATGTTCATGAAGAACCCACTTCAAAGAAGCTATGGATGAAGTCGGGTGAGATATATCAAGCCAAATCTCTAGTTAATAATTTTTCTTAAGGAAGAAGTTGTATTCCTTGAGAATGGAAGTTGGATGAATTTCTGAGCATTTCGAAACTTTTAATATGTTGGTGACTTAGTTGACCTTAGTTGGGGTTAAGATGAATGAAGAAGAAAGTTGCCAAACTTTGCTATGTTTGTTGCCAGACTCATGGGATAGGCTAGTCATAGCCATAGGGAGCACTCCACTCACCTTGAAGATGGAGGATGTTGTTGGTTCTCTACTCTCTGAGGAAATGAGAGGGAAAGTCTCTCTAAATGCCAAAGAGGCTTTCAGTGTTCAAGAAAGACAAAAAAAAATGAGCTAAGAATGAGAACCAACATGACCGTTCTAAATCCAAGAAAAAGGGGAGATCAAAATCTCCTTGTAAGTCTAAGGTGATATGCTAGAACTATGGCAAATCTGGACACTTCCAAAATGACTGTAATGAAGAGAAGAAAAAGAAGAAGAAGCAAGATTCTAATTTTGAGTCTAAAAAGGAATATGGAGATACTTTTATTGCATCATTGGCCACTCATGTAGGTGGTATTGCTGGTTGATTAACTCATATGCATCTTTCTATATGACTCCTAATAGGAACTGGTTTAGTAAGTAAGAAAAATATGATGGTGGTAAGGTGTATTTGGGTGATAATTGTTTCCTTGACATTGTTGGTCGTGGAAGTATTCATGTGAAATTTTCTAATGGTAGAGTTAGATGATTTGATGGAGTCTTGCATATCCCAATACTAGTAAAAAATTTATTATATGTTAGCAAGCTAATAGATGCAGGTGTGCATGTACAATTTTCGAAAGTGGGTGTGAAAATGGTGAGAGGTGCTATTATAATAGCAAGAGGAAGTGGATTGGGTACATTGTACCAACTCAATGGATGCACATTTGAGTACAATAACACTTTTGTTAAGATTAAGTTAGAGACTACTTCACTAGAAAAAGAGATGGTTTCCTCTTCAGTGGATGGTCATGGATTTTGGGTACCCAAAGGTGCTCTATCTATCAAATCAATTTTTTCTACAAAGAAGACCATGTTATGGCATCAAAGAATTGGCCACATAGGAGAGAAAGGTCTATAGACCTTGAAAAACAAAACACCTATTAATGGGTTGGATGATTGTGATCTCGAACTTGACTTTTGTGAGCATTGTATTTATGGTAAACAAAATTGTGTTAAGTTTTACTCAAGTTCTCATAAGTCTTCATGCATTTTGGATCTAATTCATTCAAATGTATTCAGTCCAACTGATGTTCCTTCTATTGGTAAATCAATTTATTATGTTTCTTTTATTGATGATTTTAGTAGGACATGGGTGTATTTTTTTAAGAGTAAAGATGATTCCAATCCTAACAAAGAATTTAATGCAATGGTTGAGTTACAAACTAAAAAAAGATTAATTGTTTGAGGACAAATATTGGCAGTGAGATTTTCTCTAATGAGTTTGAAAAATTATGTAAAGATTATATTATCTAGAGATGGGAGACAACTCTATTTTCTCCATAATAGAATGATGGTTGTAGAGAGAATGAATAGGACTTTGATGGAGAAGACTAGGAGTATGTTGAGTGATGATGTACTAGAACACAAGTTTTGGGCCAAAGCTATAGCCACTACTTGCTACCTCATTAACATGTCTCCTACATCAACTCTTGTTAATAAGATGTTAATGGAGGGGTGGTTGGGCCACAAACCTTCACTTGGACATATGAGAGTTTTTGATTGTGAGGCATATGCACATGTGCCAAAAGAGAAGTGAATAAAATTGGATAACAAAGTTGTTAAATATATTTTCATCAGATATAGTTATGATGTGAAAGGATACAAGCTTTGGGATCTTATTGCACAAAAGGTAATTTATTCTAGAAGTGTTATTTTTAGAGAAACCAAGTCTTCTTCTATTGCAATAAAACAACAAGAATATAAAGAAGAAAAGAAGGATGTGATTTAATTATCACCAGTGCCTAAGAAAGTTGAATTGAGGCCCTTAGAAATGAAAGGAAGCAAGGTATGCTGAAAACACTTCCTACACTGATCTAATGAGGAAAGACTTATGCAAATTTTTTACTTTTACAGTTACAGATTAAGATGCACATTAACATATAACAACTTCCAAATGCAAAAACAAAACTCACAACACAAGATATATGTGGGGAAAACCCTTTTAGGTAAAAAAACCCCACACTCCAAAGCCGCCTAATATATTATTCAGAAATCACAAAGATTACAATATACTTGCAAAGCAAGCTTTTACAGGGGTATATCCAACCAGAGATCTAGGAGGTAACTCAAGATCTATAAGATTCTTACATGCAACCTCCATTTCAAGTTCCTAATATATAGGAGATACAATACAGTACACCGCCAACGGTATTTACAAAACTATGAGCTAAAACTACCCAAAAGTGGCACCCAAATTATCTCCAATCAAAAAATATTTTGTGATGTGTCAAACCACACACCAACACATGTAACTCTCCTCTTTACATCTCTTTATGTGTCCAACACATTTTTACATTTCCCAAAACCGAAGGTCCAACTTCCAGAGGCCATAACTTTTGATCCGGGTGTCTGATTGATGAAATGTTTTATGCGTCAAAAAGCTCATGAAGTGCTCTATCACCTTGTAACCTACTTCACTAGTTACGACAATTTTTAGGATGGTTAGAGAAGTTTTGATACCCAAAAATTAAGTTTAGAACTTTTCTGACAGTTTCAAAAAAATAGAAACTTTAATATCTCACAATCCAGATATGATCTTGAGTCGAAACTCACCTAAGATGTTTACTTAGTTGTTCCGCACCTTCTGGAAAAATTTTAGGTCAACCCGAGGTCAATTGAAGGACTTACTAAAAATAGTAAGTCTCGCTATTTTAAGCTCATTTCGAAACTTTTGGAAACTTTGAAGGGGGTGCTGCCACAATAATGGGTTACATTTTTGGGGACATCTTGATTTTTGCTGAAATCACATATTTTTAGAAAATATAATGATTTAAGCCTTGAAAGGCTCCATTTAAAGAATTTTAATTGAAGAGGGTTTGATCAAACCCCCTCATATTCAAACCCCCTTGGATAGAACCCTGCTAGTTTTAAACCATACCTATAATGGAGTCTCCTCTACACCTATCAAAATATTGATAAAAAACTAATTTTGATTTATCTTTTGAGGGATCAAATGAATTCATTTAAAATTTATGCTTTGTAAGTATGTAGTCCTTATTATAAGCTTCCCAAAAAATATAATTTTAAATATATTTAATTTGATTATTATATTTATTTTTTATTTCTTGTGAATGTATGTTTTACATTGAACATTAGGTTCTCTATTAAATACACAAATGAAAAATTAGTAAATTACTAAAAAAAATTCTAAAAAATATCTATACACTAGGTATTGATGTCCTTGTTTCAACAAAAGAAAAAAAAATTGAATTTCGATACGTACAGAAAAAGTTATGTTTTACGGAATACGCCTATGTCTAAATTATAATTGGTTTGACTTCAAAAATTAATTAAAAAATATATGTCCAACAAAATATTATGAAACTGAATGCATACACTATATATCGATGTTACCAATCTAAATTAAAAAGAATTAGAATTGTATCCTTTGTAGAAAAAAGTTATCTGCTACAAAATACACATCACTTTAAAAAAATGTTGTTTACTATTAAAAACTAGTTATCAAAGGAGATGCAAAAAAAATTACAATTTAAGACTAATTTTTTTAAAAAACTATATTTAGATTCTACAAACAAAATCTCACAAATCACCAGTTCACATCATCTTCAAATTTCTAATGGTTTAGCGGCTATAGGTGTCAGAATGTGAAGATTTAGTTCAAAATATTGATTTCAATGTCAAGTTTGGCCAAAAAGTGTAACCCATTATTGTGGGATGACCCAAGGTTCCAAACTATTTTCCAAGATAAAGGGTATTCAAAAAGACCAAAACTAGGAAGAATAGTAATCTTTTGAAGTTGCAAGGTTGAGACACTTTTCCTAACATTCTCCCACTTGTCAAACACCTTGCAAGAGCAAAGGGAGTATCAACACCATGATTTAATGGCTAGGGGTCGTGAGGCTCATAGACTTTGAACCCCAGCTGAACTTCTCTATGCTCACAAGTTTTGTCAAGGAAACTACAACATTCATCAAAGTTTCAACTTTTTCCAAGTTTACCTTGCCATCTTCTACCATGTCACGAACAAAATGGTATTGGACATTGATATGCTTAGTCCTTGCATGGAAAGTATGATTCTTCGCCAAACATATGGCACTCTGACTATCACAACAAATAGTAATCTTCCCTGCATCAAACTCAGCATCAGAACACAATCTCTTAAGCCAAATGGCTTCTTTACAAGCATGAGTTACTGCCATGTACTCAGCTTTAGTAGTGGACAAAGCAACCGCAGGTTGCCGCTTACTCATTCAACTAATAGCACCACCAAACATAGTGAACACATGAGCACTAGTGGATCTCATGTTGTCAATGTCACCTGCCCAATCTGAATCCACAAATCCATGAATATAAAGTGAATGTTGAGGTCCTGTAGGATAACGATGATAACATAAGGAATACTCAGAAGTACCCCACAAATATCTAAACACTCTCTTCACTACATCCCAATATACCCATCCAGGATTAGCCACAAATCGACTAAGGACTCCCACTGCTTGGGCAATTTCTAGTCTTGTGTAGACCATCACATACATCAAACTACCAACCACACTAGCATAAAGAACTCTGGTCATATCCTCTATCTCTAAAGAAGACTTTTGACAATCTTCAACAGATGACTTTGTCCCCATTGTAACAGGAACAGTCAAAGGTATGCAATCCATCATGTTGAATCTCTCCAACACAGTGTTAACATACTTACTCTAGCCTAACCAAAGTTTTATGTTTTCTCTGTCTCTTATGATTTCCATTCCCAGAATGTACCAAGTTGCCCCTAGATTTCGCATCTCAAATTGTGCTGACAAGTAAGAATTCAAATCAGAAATCAAACTTTTACCATTCCCAATGAGTAACATATCATCGACATATAATGCAATAATGAGAATGCGATCATTGTCAAACTTGTAGTAAACACAATGATCTAATTTCGATCTCTAAAATCCAATACTCAACACAAAAGCATCAAACTTCTAGTACCACATCCTAGGAGACTGTTTCAAACCATACAAAGACTTTTCAACTTGCAAACCAGATTTTATTTACCTTTCACCACGTAGTGCTCTGGCTGTGACATATAGATTTCCTCCTCCAAGTCACCATGAAGGAATGTTGTCTTCACATCCATTTGTTTCACTTCTAGATCATACGCTATTGCAAGAGATAACAGGAACCGAATAGATGTCAGCTTTTCAACGAGAGAGAAAATCTCACCTAGTCAATTCCCTCAACCTAAGAATACCCCTTCGCAACCAATCTAGCCTAAATATTTCTCAACACTGCCATCTACACCGAATTTCTTTTTGAACACACATTTGCATCCAATAGGTTTTCATCCTTCAGGCAAAGGCACCAAGTCCCAAGTATTACTCTTTTCTAAAGAAGCCATCTCCTCCTCCATGGCCTCCTTCCAAAACCTACATCTTTCATACCCATAGCCTTTTTCACAATTCTAGGCTCATCAGTGTTAGAAATCAAAGCAAAAATACAACTGGAATCATGCAATGAATAACCAAACCTATCAGGTTGTTTCCTTATCCACGTGGACCTCCTCAAAGGTTGAGGTTGAGGTTCTTCATCTTCTTCTAAACTTTCAGAGCTACTAGAGCTCTCCTCATTATCAGGTCCAATAGATATTTTTGGTTCAAATTTCTCAGGGGTTGAAGGAAGCTGAACCACATCATCTTTCTTATCTTTTTTCTTTGGCTACAAGACAACAGAAGAAGGATTGAGCTCTTTGAAGATCATGCTTCTGCTATACAAAACTCTCTCAGCTACTGGATCCCAAAGCTTGTACCCTTTCACACTGATACCATAACCGATGAAGATACACTTTACAGCCTTGTTCTCCAACTTAGACCTCTTCTCCTTAGGCACATGTACATATGTATCACAACCAAATACTTGAATGTGTCTTCATGAAGGATTTTTACTAGACCATACCTCCATAGGTGTCTTATCAATGAGCGTTGATGTAGGAGACATGTTAACCAGATAACAAACAGCAACAACAGCTTCAGTCCAAAATTTTTGTTCAAGACCAGCTCCACTTAGCATACTCCTTTCCCTCTCCATCAACATTCTATTCATCCTCTCTACAACTCCATTCTGTTGAGGGGTATACGGAGTTGTCTTGTGCCTCTTAATCCCCTGTTCTTTACAGAACTTGTCAAAATTTGTTGAATAGAACTCACCACCATTGTTAGTCCTCAAACACTTAATCTTTCTTTCCTTCTAATTCTCTATAAGAGCTTTGAACTCTTTGAATCTATTAAAGACTTCAAATTTACTTCTAAGGAAATACACCCATGTCCTTCTACTGTAATCATCAATGAATGAAACAAAGTAAACAGATTTTGAAATTGAAGGAACATTAACAGGACCAAACACATCAAAATGAAACAAGTCCAACACCTCAAAATATTTGTGAGAACTATAATAAAACTGAACACGGTTTTATTTTCCATAAATGCAATGTTCACATAAATCAAACTCAAGGTTACAATCATTCATACCCTCAACGAGATTTTTATTCTTCAAGGTCCTCAAACCCTTTTCACCAATGTGACCAAGCCTTTAGTGTCATAACATTGTCTTCTCAGCTGCGAGTTCATCTCCATAGAATGAGCACCCTTAGGTACCCAGAAAGCATGACCATCGGAAGTAGATGCAATAGTCTTTTTCGTTGCTAGTTCCAATCGTGAGGATGAAGACTCTGAAGCTCTCTTCTTCGAAATAGAGGCACTATTGCACTGAACTGCACATGCATCAAGCTAAAATAGAGCACTAATCCGAACACCCTTAGCCAACACCATAGATCCTCTAGTCATCTTGCATCCTCCATTTGAGAAAACAACCTGCACACCCTCATCATTCAATTTACTTACAAAAAGAAGGTTCCATGTCAAACCAGGGATATGCAGAATACCATTGATTCCCTTTACTTGTCCATCAAGGAATCGAATCAAGACTCTTCCATGGCTAACAATATCTAGGTGAGAATCATCACCCAAGTACACCTTTCCACCATCATATTCTTCATACTTCAAAAACTAGCCCTGATGCGAGGTCATGTGAAAAGATGCACCAAAGTCAATAAGCCACACATCCTCAGATGCATGCATTGCCAAAGTAGTGACAAATGCTTCTCCTTCATCTTGAGAGGACTTGTCAGAATCTGAATCATGATTCTTCTTCTTTCTCTTTTTCTCCTCCTTGCACTCCTTGCGGAAGTGACCAGGTTTTCCACAGTTCCAACATAGGGCCTTGGACTTTCCAGGAGACTTAGATCTCCCACGGGATTTGGATCTTCCTTTTTCTTCCTTCTTCTTGTCCTTTTTCTTTCCCTTCTCTTTAGATCTACCACAAACTGCAAGAGCCTCCTTAGCCGATTCGAAAGATTTTCTCTGCATCTCTTCAAAGAATAGCGAAGAAACCACTTCATCCATCTTAAAGGTGGTAGTGGTACTCCCAATGGCCATAACAAGGTGGCCCCATGAATCTAGTAAGGAACACATTAATGTCATACATTGATCCTCCTCCTCCATCTTTACACCAATAGAAGTCAATTGGGAAACAAGCATATTGAATGTATTTAGGTGATTAGTGACAAATCCTCCATCTTCCATCCTCAGAAAATATAATTTCTTTCGCAGGAATAACTTGTTCACTAGGGATTTAGCCTGATAAACATATCCAAGCTTCTTCTAAAGATCCTTTACAGTCTTCACTTCATGGATATTCAAGAGCACTGAATTAGCCAAATAGAGTCTTATCAAACCCTTGGCTTTTCGATCTTTGAGATCCCAGTCTTCTTGAGACATTATCGTTGGTTTTGTACCAGATATGGCTTCCCATAAATCCTGATCTACAAGCATGTCCTCTATTTGATTTTCCACAACTTGAAATTATTGCCATTAAACTTCTCTATCTCAACCCTTCCAGATGTGCTCGCCATCTCTTACCAGCAACAAATATTTCAAAATCCTCTACACAAGCTCCCACTCAAATGAAGATTAGCTCAAGAAACCCTCTACCCAACAACTAGAACCAAAGGTGATCAAGCTCTGATACCAACTGAAAGGAAGCAAGGTATGTGGAAAATGCTTCCTACACTGATCTAATGAGGAAAGACTTATGCAAATTTTTTACTTTTACAGTTACAAATTAAGATGCACATTAACAGAAAGATAATAACAACTTCCAAATGCAAACACAAAACTTACAACACAAGATATACGTGGGGAAAACCCTTTCAGGTAAAAAACCCCACACTCTAAAGCCACCCAATATATTATTCAAAAATCATAAAGATTACAATATACTTGCAAAGAAAGCTTTTACAGAAGTATATCTAACTAGAGATCCAGGAGGTAACTTGACATCTATAAGATTCTTACATGCAACCTCCATCTCAAGTTTTTGATATATAGGAGATACAATACAGTACACTGCCAACGGTAATTACAAAACCATGAGCTAAAACCACCCAAAAGTGGCGCCCAAATTATCTCCAATCAAAAAATGTCTTGTGATGTCTCAAACCACACACCAACACATGTAACTCTCCCCTTTACAACTCTTTTATGTGTCCAACACATTTTTACATTTCCCAAAACTGAAGGTCCAACTTCCGGAGGCCATAACTTTTGATCCGAGTGTCCGATTGACGAACCGTTTTATGCGTCGAAAAGCTCGTGAAGTGCTCTATCACAATGTAACCCACTTCACTAGTTATGACAATTTTCAAGACATTTAGAGAAGTTTTGATACCCAAATATTGAGTTCATAACTTTTTCGATAGTTTCAAAAAAATAGAAACTTTAATATCTCACAATCCATATATGATCTTGAGTCGAACTCACCTGAGATGTTTACTTAGCTATTCCGCACCTTCTAGGAAAATTTTAGGTCAACCTGAGGTCAATTGAAGGACTTACTAAAAATAGTAAGTCTCACTATTTTAAGCTCGTTTGGAAACTTTTGGAAACTTTGAAGGTTCCAGACCATTTTCCAAGATAAAGGGTATTCAAAAAGACCAAAACTGGGAAGAATAGTAATCTTTGGAAGTTGCAAGGTTGAGACACTTTTCCTAACAAGAAAGACAAGAAGTTGAGGAAAGCTCCACGAGTTTTGAATCAACAGAGGAAGAAGCAAAACTTGAACCTTAGCTTGTTTAAAGGTCTACTAGGCATAGACAACCACCATAATAGTATGGGCATCCTCCTGATGATTGGAGATACATATTTGTTTTGAATTCTAACATTGATGAACTGTTATCTATAGAGGAGGCTCTTGGTATGAATGATGTAGAGTCATGTAAAATAGCCATGGACGAAGAGATGGCATCTCTTAAAAAGAATGATACACAGGACCTGGTACTATTGCCTGAAGAACAAAAGCCCATTGGTTGCAAATGGGTGTTCAAAAAGAAAATAGGTTTAGATGGCAACATTGAGAAGTATAAAGCATAGTTGGTTCTAAAGGGTTACTTCCAAGTTCAGGGAGTTGATTATAGTGCTCGATATTCTCTCATGTAGGTAAAATTGTGTCCATCCATTTTTTTGCTTTCTATTGCAACAACTTATGATCTAGAGATCGAGCAAATGGATGTGAAAACAACATTCCTTCATGGTGATTTGGAGGAAGATATTTATATGACATAGCTAGAGCACTATGTGGTGAAAGGTAAAAGTCATTTGGCCTGTAAGTTAAAAAATTTATGTTTGGTTTAAAATAAAGTCCTACGATGTGGTACCAGAAGTTTGATATATATGTGTTGAGTTTGGGATTTGTGCAATCTAAATCTGATCATTATGTGTATTTAAAATCTTATGGTGATTATTTCTTGGTTATTGCCTTGTATGTTGATGACATGTTGTTTATTAGAAAAGGAAAAGGTTTTATTACAGAATTAAAATCTCAACTCTTAGCAAAGTTTGAAATGAAGGACCTTGGTGCAACAAGACACATTTTAGAGATGAGGATTAGAAGAGATAGACAAAACATAAAACTTTAGTTAGGCCAGAGTAAGTATGTGGATACTATCAAAGAAGATTTAATATGCAGGATTCTAGACCATTATGTTTTCCTATTACGATGGGAACAAAGTTGTTGATATCACACTATCAAACATCCCCATTGGAGATGGAAGACATGAGCTAAGCACCTTACCAGAGTGCATAGCTTAATGTATGCTATGGTCTGTACAAGACCATACATTTCCCTAGCAATGGGAGTTCTTTCCCAATATATGTCTAATCTAGGAAGAACACAATGGGATGCAGTAAAGATCTAGTCTCCAGATACTTGCAGGGTACCTCAAAGAACTCTATATGTTTTCATGGAATTAGAGACCAGGATTCCTTGGATATTAGAGGCTATGTGGATTCATACTGGGTTGACGATGTTGATAGAAAAAGATCCGCAAGTGCTTATGTGTTTACATTATTTGGTGGTGTAATATGTTGGATGAACAAGTGAAAGGATGTGGTCTCTTTGTCCACTACAGAGGAAGTGTATATGGAAACTACTCATGCCTATAAGGAATCTATTTGGCTTAAAATATTGTGTTCACATATAGAGTTCAAATAGGTGTAGTGACAGAAAATTGTGACAATCAAAGTGCAATCTCCTTAACAAAGAACCCAACATTTCATGCTAGGACCAAGTATATTGATGTATAGTATCATTTCAGGAGAGATATGGTCAAGGATGGCAGGGTGAAGCTAGAGAATGTAGAAACCTTGGTGAATGTTGTAGATGCATTAAAAAATCTCGTGAGCATAGAGAAGTTTAGATGGTGTTCTAAATTAGTGGGCCTTTCAGCCGCCAGCAACTAGCTACCTATTTTACATTGGATCTTATAAGGTGTTTGACAAGTGGGAGAATGTTAGAAAAAATAAAAAAATAGTGTCTCAACCTTGCATAATTATAACAATAAGAGACAAGATTAGAATATTTTATGATAGGTGTAAAGTGGTGATTTTGAGAAGTATCTTGCATGGAGATAGAGATAATTTGGCATTCAATATAATTATGAGACTTATGATAGGTTTAATTACCTTTTTATTAAATGTTTCTAAAATGGATATGCAATGTAATTTTCTATATATTTATTCTTTTAGATAGTCATTTGTGTGAGTTTAGTTTACAAGTCTATATGCTATTGGAATGCTGCAAAAATTTCAATAAATGTTTTCAATTTATTTAGTGGTAATACTAGTTTGATGAGTAAGAAAAAAGATATGGTCACTCTATCTACTATAGAGGTTGAGTAAATTATAGCTACTCATGCCTATAAGCAAGACATCTAGCTTAAGAGATTGTGTTTAAGAGTGTAACTAAGATAGGGTGTTGTTAGAGTTCTTTGTGACAATTAGAGTGTCAAATGTCTAGCAAAGAATTCAACCCTTCATTTAAGCACAAAGTATATCGATTTATAGTACTATTTTATTTGATACATGATAAAGGATGGGGGTGATGCTAGAGAAAGTTTATACTTTCGTAGAGTGTTGTAGTTGCATTGATAAAGCTAGTGAGCACAAAAAAGTTTAGATGGTATAATGAGTCTATGGACCTCTTAGCCCCTAGTAGTTAGCTTACAATTTTAGTGTTTCCCTTTACTCTTACAAGGTATATGACAAGTAAGAGAGTGTTGGGATAGGTGTTTCATACACCCTGCAATTCCAATGTTTGAAATTAATTATTCAATATTTTTTTATTTATTATTTATGAGTCCTAATAGAGAGGGGTATCCAATTTATCAATTGACCATTATGCCATGTGTACACCTTGGTATGATATTTATAAGAGAATATCTTGTCTTAAAGGATGTGTAAGAGCATCTATGAAAAAATAGTGGTGAAAGAGAATCTATTACACAATAGTAGTTGAAAGAGGGAATTATATTGTTAGCTTGAATAATTTGACCAACTTGTGATTCAAGTTATCACACCTCATAAGACATCTTTGATTGGTTTTGAATATTTTAAAATAGAGCACCTAAATTGAAGAGTTAAATATGACAAGTTCTATGATAGGTTATGACAACTCTAAGAAACCATTCTATTTTAGCTTAGAAGACCATGACTAAATTGGGTTTTGGAATATGGGTCATAATTGTGGCACATAGTTTTGGAAAACTACACTTGGTTTGTATCTTGTTATTTGCCTATTTATTTAATGCTATAAAATGAAGGTTTCATAGTAAGTTTTGTTGGTACCATTATGCTACAAGAATTGCTCCAAATCTCTTGTTGATGATATTCATGTAAATTCTTATACTCTACAAGTGTATTGTAAAGTATGTTTATTACTAAATAATACATTGAGTTTCTTTGGGGTGTGGGATTTCTCTCCTAAAAGGGTTTTCTCAATGTAAATCATTATGTAATGGTATATTACTTTTGTATTATTTTCCTTGTAAGTGTATGATCTAAATTCTTTTTTCCCATGCCTCATCTCATAGATTAGTGTTGGAGGAATATTCCACCTCTACTACCTTCCATCTTCCCCCCATTTTAATGCACTTACTTTGGGCATCAAATTCTCATACCCATTCTACCTACTAAAACCTCAATAAAAGTGGAAATGTATATTTACTAACAAAATATTGAAATTCCTTAGTATTTCATTTTAGAAATTTAAATCAAATGTTATGTCCCAAGTTATAGCATGAAAATTCCTTCATTATAGGTTTCCTATTGGAGATCAAATTCAATTTTTTAATATCATCTTTATCAAATGATCTACCTATCAAAAGATTGAAACCATTAAGTGTGTATCAAAAACATACATAGTTGTATCCAGAAGCACTTTCATTATAACTATAAAATCATTCTTCTCATTTGGTTGACAATGCATAAATACATACTTGTTATATTTGGTCATAAGTTCTAGTTCAAATAAGCAATTTTAGGACTGTGTGTTCCAAAACTTTAATAATTTGGTAATTTAGAAGACTAACTATTAATAATTTATGGAAGAATAGATATATTTCTACATTTAGCAAATCTTCCCCTCCTTACAGAGTTATTCTTAAGAAATTTTAGCTCACCCTTTAGATGTCAAACCTTTAAAATAGGTGTAAATATTTGATCGTTGTATCTTTCTAATCTTATTTAAAATAATAGGTGCACATATTAATTGATAGATAATAACTTAGAAGAATTCATTTAATTTACCTCAAATACATTTAAGCTTTGTTTATCTTTCTGCCCTTAAAAACTATCTCTTGTCATGACATTAAATATTTATGTAATTAAACTTTTTATATTTTCTTATGTAATATATTTCTTTAAAAATTCCATATTGAAAATAATTAGATTGAATTTTTATAATTTTATCTCATAACATAATTATTTAAAAATTTAAACTCAATAATTCATTAAAATTTAATTTCTTAATACGACATTTTTTTTTTTAAATTATCAAAACTTTTTTAAAAATTGTTTCTTTTTCACATATAGCTAACCAAATTCTAACTTAATAATAAGTTAACACATCTCTTGAATGTATTTAATTATCTTCTCAATTTTCTTTCAGTAATGTAATTCATCTCTTGAAAATTATGGTTGAATAGTTTACTAATTTTTAAAAAAATTCTTGTATAAAGTATAAAAAAAATCAACTTGACAATGATATAATATCTCTTTGAAATTTTTTACTAGTCTATTAAATTTTTATGTTTTGTAAATGATGCATTTCATTGAAAATTGATAACATCATAGTTCATTAAATTTTATATTTTTTTTCACATCACATTTTGAAAATTCTAAGTTAATAATTCACTAAGTTTTTATGTATTTTCTCACATCAATTTCTTTTGAAAATTCTAATTTAATAATTCACTAAGTTTCTATGTGTTTTCTCACATCAATTTTTTTTTAAATTCCAAGTCGACAATTCCTTTTTGAAAATTCTAAGTTAATAATTCACTAAGTTTCTATATATTTTCTCCCATCAATTTTTTTGAAAATTCTAAATTAATATATTATTCACTAAGTTTTTATGTATTTTCTCACATCAATTTTTTTTGAAAATTTGAAGTCCACAATTCCTTTTTGAAAATTCTAAGTTAATAATTCACTAAGTTTCTATGTATTTTCTCACATCATATTTTTTTTAAATTGTAAATTAATAATTCACTAAGTTTCTATGTATTTTCTCACATCAACTTTTTTGAAAATTCTAAGTCCACAATTCCTTTTTGAAAATTCTAAGTTAATAATTTACAAAGTTTCTATGTATTTTCTCACATCAATTTCTTTTGAAAATTCTAAGTCCACAATTCCTTTTTGGAAATTCTAAGTTAATAATTTACGAAGTTTCTATGTATTTTCTCACATCAATTTCTTTTGAAAATTGTAAGTCCACAATTCATTAAATTTCTATGCTTTTTATCAATCTAATTTCTTTAAAAGTTTTAAGTCAATAATTCACTAAATTTCTATATTTTTCTTTGTACATTCTAAGAAGTCTACATCTTATCTTACATTCTAACTTCAAAATTCAATGAGTTTTTATGTTTTCTATCACATCACATTTCTTTGAAAATTCCAACTCTACAATAACGAAATTTGTATGTTTTTCCTCTTACCTCTTACCTGAAATTTGTATGTTTTTCCTCTTACCTCTTACCTAACACGTTACATTGACTTTTCAAATTTTGAAAAACATGGTGACTATTTTTTTAATCTTAATTTATTATCAATTTTGTTATTTATCTACAACATAAAGTGATAATTCAATTTCTCAGTGGTACGTCTTTTCTTGAAATAACACTATATTTCTCCGCTTGCTTTGAATAACACCTCTTTGAAAATCCTTATAAAGTCTATTTTTTTACTCCTTACCTAATACGTTACATTGATTTTTCAAATTTTGAAAAAGAATGGTGACTTTTTTTAAGTCTTAATTTATTATGTTTCTACATCATTTTTCATGTATCACATTTCTCTGAAGGTGCTAATTCAATTTCTCAGTGTTTTGCTTTCTACGTCTTTTCTTCCATAATTACGTATCCCTTTGAAAATTCAAGCTAATGACACTATATTTCTCCGCATGCTTTGAACAACACCTCTTTGAAAATCCTTATCACGTCTATTTTTCCTCGTGCATAGATCTTGATATCTTGTCTCATGTGGACGGTGTGTACAGTGTCTTCATATTATCTGCTTGACCAGGACTTTACATTGAAATCGAAATATCTCCTGTAAGTAATATAAAGTAATCCTCTGTATCTTCATAGCAACCAAATCTTTTTCCTACATATTTGTTCATCTCCTGGCTGTGAGAAACTCAGAATGAGCAGCAGCATGTCCTTCGCCACGCTCGCAGCATTACTCTTGTTCTTGCTATCCACTACAGCAAGTGAGGAAAATACAAGGAAGCCATACATTGTTCACATGATGAATTCCATGAAACCCGAGCACTTCAGTTTGCATGAGCACTGGTATAATTCAATTCTCACCGAGGCAACTTCTGCTGCCTCTACCTCAGATCCGAGTGTCTTGTTATATACGTATGATGTACTCCTCCATGGCTTTGCGGCCAAGCTGACCAGTGCGGAGGCTGCAGCTTTGGAGAGCGTGGATGGCTGTATGGCTGTGGTTCCATCCTCTCTGAATAAGCTTCATACCACACACTCTCCTCAATTTCTCGGCCTCACAGATGGCAGAGGACTGTGGTCGCAGCAGTTGAATAGCGGAGAAGATGTGATAGTGGGCGTGGTGGACACGGGAATATGGCCTGAGAGTGAAAGCTTCCATGACAAGGGTCTTGGGCCTGTTCCTTCCAGATGGAAGGGCGAATGTGAAATGGGAGAGCAATTCAATTCTTCCATCTGCAACAGAAAACTCATCGGAGCTCGATTTAATTTTTCCGTGGGCTACAAATCGCATGTAGGCGATGATTTCATATCAGCAAGAGATAACGAGGGCCACGGCACACATACTGCTTCTATTGCTGCGGGATCTGCTGTAAGGGGAGCGAGCTTCAATGGCTTTGGCAACGGAACGGCTATGGGCATGGCTCCTGCGGCCAGACTGGCCGTGTATAAGGCCTGCTGGGGACTGGAAGGCATGTGCGATGAGAGCGACGTAGCTGCTGCCATGGAAAAAGCCATCCAAGACGGCGTCGACATTATTTCTTTGTCAATTGGCGGTGGGTGGGACAATCCATTCTATTTGGATCACCAAGCACTGGCAGCATTTGGGGCTATGGAGAAGGGTGTATTTGTTTCCGCCTCCGCTGGTAACGAGGGGCCTTTCTACGGTTTTGTTGTAAACACGGCGCCGTGGATAACTACTGTGGGTGCCAGCAGTATTGACAGAGAGTTTCTCTCTCTTGTTAAGCTCGGGAATGGCGAGGTGTTCAAAGGCTCGTCGCTTTACAGAGGACCCGGGATTCAAAATCTGCCTCTGGTCTACGATTATTGCAGCAATCTCGGTCTCGACCCTCATCTTTTCAAAGGTAAAGTTGTGCTGTGCAATTTCCATGCCAATTCGACGGAAACTACAAGGCTTGGGAAGGAAGCCGACGCAGCAGGAATGATTTTTGCAAACAGCGAATACGACGGCGCCCAAGATTTACCTGTCGAGCAACCGTATCTGCCAGCTACTAGCGTGAGTTTTTCAACGGGAGAAAAGATAAGAGCCTACGCTAATAGCACGGCGGCGCCCACCGCCACCATCAATCCCACGGGCATGACAGTGGTTGGAAAATCCACTGCTCCCATCGTGGCCTCCTTTTCTTCGAGGGGTCCAAGCTCCTTATATCCGGACATTCTTAAGCCGGATCTAATCGCACCGGGTGTCAACATCTTGGCAGCGTGGAAGGATGGCGGCTTCAAGATAGATTCCGGGACATCCATGGCGTGTCCCCACGTCAGTGGCATCGCAGCGCTCATACGCGCCGCCCATCCGACGTGGAGTCCTGCAGCAATCAGATCGGCTCTCGTGACGACGGCCTCCACGCTGGACAACAGAAAGCAGCCCATCAAAGATGCGCTAACCTTGCGACCCGCGGACCCGTTAACAATGGGTGCAGGTCACGTAAATGCACGGGCTGCCGTGGAGCCGGGACTGGTGTATGATATTGGCCCTCAAGACTACATCAACTACCTGTGTGGTCTCAACTCGTACACCAAAAAGCAAATCGCCCTCCTCGCCCACAAATGGCCTCCCTGCCCCAAATCTTTATCAGGTGCAGATCTTAACTACCCATCTTTCTCTGTTGTGTTAAAGTATGGAGAACGTGTTCAGTTGAAGAGGAGAACAGTAACCAACGTGGGCGGCGACAATGCCGTTTACAAAGTGCGGGTGAAGAGCAGTCCAAATGTAAAGGTCAGCGTGGAGCCCAATACACTGGTGTTCAAGAAACGAAGTGAGCAGGCAAGTTTTAATGTGACATTCGAAAGCAAAGTGGATGGGAGAGAGGAGATGGAGTACGGGGAGATATCGTGGAAATGCATCCAAGGTGGAACGCACATCGTTCGTAGCCCAATTGCCGTTCTCTGGACGCTTTGAAGTGGAGGAGGTCTATATATTTATAGCGAATAGCCGTATAAATGTAGCTAGTAACGTATAAATGAGTACCAATTGATATGGTGAAGTATTTATAAGATTAAAAAATAGAAGAGTCTAAGTGAATGCATACTTATGATGCAAATACTCAACTCTGTAGTAATTGGTGTTTGCTTTCGATGCTTATCTTCTTAAAAAAAAAATATGTGAATGGCAATTATATTGATGACTTTTTCTTAATTAATAAATCTTTAGTAATTGGTGTTTGCTTTCCATGCTCATCTTCTTAAATAAATGATGTGGGATTAAATTCTATAATCGTGAATGGCAATTATATTGATGACTTTTTCTTAATTAATAAATTTCTAGTAATTGGTGTTTGCTTTTAATGCTCATCTTCTTAAACAAATGATATGGGATAAAATTCTATAATCATGAATGGTGATTCTATTGATGACTTTTTCTTAATTAATAAATTGTAGGTATTAAGTTGTAGGAAGAAGATTATTAGTAGTGTATTCATTATTTATGGAAGTTATTTTGAAATTGATTTTTAAATAAAAGTCACATTAAAATAGAATAAAAATAATTATAAATATAGTGTGTAATGGTGAAGAAGAATTTGATAATATTAAAAATTGCATTGATATCAAGAAAGCGTTTAGGATTTTTCTATGAAGCTATAAGTGATTTTCATGTCCTTTCAAAGTCAACTTTGCTAACATTAAATGTAATTAAGAAACTCAATAAATTGCAAAATGCAACAATTGCTACATACTCTATTGAAAATTTGCTAGGTAAATGTTTTCTGGTGAGAAAAATGCCCTACTAAAGCATCAAAAGTTTCAAAACATAATTTGTTATACACTATAGTGTGGTTTTAACGAATCAACTACTCATACATGGTCTTAGAATTAGGTCTCGATAATTGGTAACAAAAATTGCAATTCCATTCCTTTGTCTGCTTTTTCTAAGGATTTCTCTACTAAGAAAATGGGACCTCATAGAAGTTATTTTGAAATTGAAATGCATGTTGAGAGATAATGATGCTCTTAATTTATTATTGAGTAGATGGAACCTCATAGAATTACAAATTGATTCAAAGACAAGTTTAACTCCAACTTATATTTCTTTCAATTGCTTTGTTAAAAATAACTAGCTCATTTGTTTTCTATTATGCACTTGAATATACCTATGCTTATATCAACAAAACAACTTTAACAAACTTCTAAATAGCTATTTGAACTAATGATATCAAAAATTGCATTGATGTTGCTAAAATAGTTTTGGGTGTCCAAATATTCAACCACACATTGCTAGTGTGTGCCCCTACAAATCCCACCTCAACCTCATAGCCCTTAGTAGGGACTATAGCTACCCTACAACTCTTGTTATTAGTGTATGCATTATTTATGGAGGTTATTTTTAAATTCTTTTTTTTAATAAAAAAATCACATTAAAATAAAAAATAATTATAAACATAGTGTGTAATGGTGAAATTAGCATACCTATGCCATTTCCTATTTAGTTTTGTTTTTATCTTGATGGGAATGGTTTAACAGCATACTCCTCCCCCCGGCCCTCTTCCAAGACTTCTGGGACATAGTTGGGACAGCCAAAATTCTCAAGCAAATTAATGTCAATTTCATAGCTCTTATCCCCAAGAAGAATACCTATGAGAAAATGGCTGACTTCCGGCCTATTAGCCTCTACAATACTATTTATAAGATTTTCATGAAGACTCTGGTCGTTAGACTCCAACCCTTGTTGGATAGCCTTATTTCAGATTGCCATAAAGGTTTTGTTCTAGGCAGACAGATTGTGGATGCGACCATCTCCACACACGAGATTATCCACTCAATGGATAGAAGTACAACACTCCAAGCATGGCTCTTAAACTGGATATTTCAAAGGCCTACGATAAAATTTCTTGGAATTTCCTCTTTATGGTTCTTAGGAAATTCAGATTCCAAGATAAAATGATAACCCTGATACAGGAATGTGTCACAACTGTTAAGTATTTAGTACTAGTCAATGGTTCTCCCCAGGGATTCTTCAATGTGGGCAAAGGTATTAGATAGGGGGATCCCCTTTTGCCTTATTTGTTCATCGTTATGGCTGAGGTTCTGGGCAGGAACATTCTCTCCCACCTGGACAAACAGGACTTGAAGGGGATCAAAGTTCCATCTACGATGGGGCCCTCAGTTGTCCAACAGTTTGTGGATGACACTATGTTGTTTGGTGCGGCTTCGGTGGTGGAAGCTAGAATATTGAGAGACCTATTGAACTCCCATGACGAGGCCTCAGGACAGTGCATAAATTATGAAAAGAGCAATGTGTTCTTCTTCAACACCAACTTGGAACTTTAGGAAAAGGTTATAAAGATTCTAAATTGTAATAAGGCCAACCTCCCAGCCACTTACCTGGGTCTTCCACTCACTATCAAGGAAGTGCCCCCCACTTTCTAGAACTCTGTCCTGGAGAGATTTCAAAAAAAATGGAAGGCTGGAAAGATAAACTCCTAAGCCAAGCTGGTAAGCATCAACTCTTGAAGGCTTCCCTACAAGGTATCCGCACCTACTTTCTCACTCTCTTCAAAATGCCTAGATACATCACGGACAAGTTTGAAAGAATTCAGAAAACCTTTCTCTAGATGGGGGTTGAGGAAAAGAAGAGGATTTCTCTCATCAGATGGGACAAAATTTGTCTTCCCAAGTTCCAAGGGGGATTGGGTATAAGAAAGACCTAGACTATGAACAAAGCTCTTCTGGCCAAGGTTGGCTGAAAATTTCCTTAAGGAGGAAAAGGATTGGATTCAAATAATGAGAGCTAAGTACCTCCACAATGGAGAGAAGATTGGGATAATTGAGAGGGAGAGCCTTCCTAAAGGCTCTATTATTTGGAACAAAATGATCAAAACTAAAAGAACTTTGACCCAAGGCATTAAGTGGAAGTTAGGAAAGGGAGACAAAATCAGGTTCTAGGAAGATAATTGGCTACTTGGGGCCTCTGTCCAACCAGGATAATATCAACACTAGGGCTAGAGTTGTCACTCATTTTGGGAGGTCTATCAGCAATTACATCACAGTTCAAACCTAGGGCCAAAGATAGTGGAAGAACATAATTGATTGCTAGAATGAAAGCTAGCCTAGATATCAAGGGTGTTTGTCTCTACAGCTGGAATTGAGTAAATAAAAAATTCCCTTATTCCCCAAGGAGGATGAGATGCTCTGGGCCTAGGACAAGAAGGGGGCCTTCTTAGTTAAGTCAACATATAATATGTTGACCAATAGCAGTTAGGACAGCAGCTTGTGGAAGAAAGTTTGGAACAAAACCCTAACTCCCAAGATTAACTTTTTTGGTGGTCTGCCACCCACCACAAAATCCTTACTACTGATAACCTCAACAAGAGAGGTTTCCAACTGGTTAATAGATGTGTTTTATGCCAAAAAGAGGAAGAGTCTATTGAGCACATTCTTTTCCACTGTGATTTCACCAAAGAGGTCTGGGGTAAGACCTTGGATAAACTCAGCATAACCTGGGTCCTTAATGATAACCTCAGGGATTTCATTCAAAGCTAGTTCTCTCCCTTCACGCACCCAATAATCAGAGAGCTTTGGAGACAAATTCCCCTGCATCTAGGGTGGAGTGTTTAGAAAGGAATAACAAATTTTTTAGAGAAACGGCTAAAAGTGCTAATGATGTCTTCTTTTCCTTCAGTAAGATGGTCTCGAAAAATACGTCCATCATCTATTTGAAAACTGCTAAGAAACCCCCCACTTAGTTGGAATTCCAGATTGCCAAGAATTGGGGTATAACAATAGATATGACCACCTTTGACAATTCTAAGTAGCTGGCCAAGCAAAACACTATTTGGAGACAACCCCCCAAGGATTGGGTTAAACTCAATTTTGACGGTGCAGAGAAAAAGACCACTGGCTTGACTAGTTCTAGTGGAGTCATCAAGAGTGAACAAGAAATTATTATTGCTACTTATGTTGGGGGTATCGGTTCTCAATCCAACAATGTGGCTAAGGGGTTTGCCCTTTTTTGGGGGCTCAAACTTGCACTCTCATTGGGAGTGGATAAGATACAAATCGAGGAAGATTCTAAAATTATTGTTGATGCTTCTCTTGGCAGGATTGACAGTGGTTGGAAACTAAAGGACATCATTGAGGATATTAAAGGCCTTCTAACCGAGTTCACTGAGAAGGAGATAGGACATACCTATCGAGAAGGTAACAAAGTGGATGATGCCATGGCCAACCTGGGTCAAAGCTTGGACAATTGGAGATGCTAGAGAAAAATGAAAAACCTCCCTACTCAGATCCAAAATCTCCTATTTAAGGAGCAGAAGCCTATACCTAGTTCTCACTGAATGTTAATCATGTCTATTGGGATACTATGCCTAAGGTATGCCTTAGGATCTATATGGGGACTACTCCTAATAATATTATTGGTAATATTATTAATGGTTCCAAAAGATTCAATGGAGGGAAGACTTATCGCCAGATCAGCATGAAGGAAAATAGAAACCACCACCATATGACATGCAACTACAATACCATGATGACTTGGACGCTCCGAAGGGTTAATCACATGGCCACCCACGTGACTTATGGTAGGGTTAACACTCCGAGCCCCCGTCGAACCCATATTCATGATTTTCGTAATCAAAATATGGTTTGGCACTTCAATTCGCATCAAGTGAATTTAAAGATTTTTGTCATTTCAAACTAGCAGGTGACAAGTCGCTCATTAATTTGTGTGCTCTGCACTACTCACCATTTCATATCTGTAGTGGCAACATTCTTCGGTTGCAAAGATCTAACTTGTCTAAATTTTCTATGAATCTTTGTTGTCTACTAATCATGGGGGGTTAGGACCCGTACTGAGCCTGAGACTTGTAAGGAGTTCAGGAGAAATCGTACCATAAATGCAATCTAAGGACCTGTGAGCTAAACCTTAATAGAAAAAAGCCCCCAAGGGTGCATTTTTCCAACATGACATTTAGCCCCCACCTTAATGTATGTATAAACACAAGGCCAATACATGCATTAAAGTAAGATCAACAAACACAACAAACATGCCAAGCATGGAGAAGACACGCCAAACACATTGAAGACAATAATAGGCACGCAAAACACAGAGAAGATAGTTACAATCATGCAGAACATGGAGAATACAGCATTGACAACACACAGAGCACAGAGAATGCAACGAATGCAATGATTATTTTCTTTTTGATTTTCCCATATGAAATGCAAAATGCAAGTACAAGGAAAGTAAACAAACAAATCCCAAAAGAGTGTAGAGGAGCTCATCGTCACCGATCTTACACCTTTTGAGAACAAACACGCCAAACAAAATCCCAAGGTGTAGAGGAGCTCATCACCACCAGTCTTGCACCTTGAGAACAAACACGCCAAACAAATCCCAAAGTGTAGAGGAGATCATTGTCATTGATCTTGCACTTTTAGAACAAGCACGCCATACACACACACATGGAAGACATGGAGAAAACACGGCAGACAAGCGATGGAGTGAAACTATTGCTAGGTTCATCACCATCTCAGGCACATTACAGGCACACACCGACAATTGGGCTTCGCCGGAACAATCACCAAAAAAATGCTTAAGGGTTGAGTTAGTCACAAAACCGGTCCCCGCCTCGTAATGAGGACTTTTGAAAATGATAGGATAGTGCAATCTCTCCGAGAAATACACCATCCTTGCCTCACGATGAGGGCTTAAGATAAAAGGATATGCTCGATATCCCACCTCCGCAGAGGGCTTAAATGATTGTGATTGATTTTTAGATTGTTCAAACACGCTTTATTATCATCTAAAGTAGACAACTTACCTTATATATGCCCCCACCTTAAGGTGGTTGATATCATGCATCAATATCAAGCACGTTAAGGTAGGAAGAAAACACACAAGGGAACATGAGCTCTCATAAAGCCCATGCCCCCCAGAGGTAACATGTATTTTACGATCGCCAAAGGTTCCCACAAACACACAATTTCCTACAAGAAAGGTGTTAGTGTCCAAATAATCATGATAAACAACAATGCATATGATTGTCTACATGAAAGAGCCATGCAAGGCAAAATCCAAGATAAACAAAGTGTATAGAGCAGAAGTATTGTTAAAGTGTTGTTAGCAAGATAAGATAACATCGACATCAACATCAAGATAGAGAGATCACATGGAGTGATTCCACTAGCCAAGAGTCGGATAATATGTAACAACTCCATCGTCATGTATGGACTAGGTCCATTTTTTTATTACTCGCTAAAGGGACACTAGGTCCGCATCAATATAATATGTTTTTTGTCATCCGCTCGCTAGGTAGAACCACTAGAGGAAGGTAAACAATAAATCAGAGAGGAGAACAAGTGCCTTAGGTATAGTCACGTAGGAGGGTGCCCCCAAGTCACCAACCGCAATGCTATGTCCGTAAGACACAACACACAACAATGAAAATGGAGGAGAGACAATATAGAAGAATGATTATACAAATAGAAGAAGGTTATGACAAAGGTAGTCTCCTAGTATCCTTGACCTTACAAGAGAATCAAGGGTCATCCTAGGAGGCCTAACAACACATAACACATCATGGGGGAAACACAACACGGAGGTAAAGGGTTAGAAATACTTACCTGTAGAGAGATTCATGCTAGAAGTCATTATCGAGGAGGTCATCATCCTCCCAATCTTGAATGGTAGATGAAAGAGGTGTGTAAGGTACCAAAGCCCAACTTTTGTCATTATTCTTTTGTTCATTCTTAAATGCTTCTTGGTTTGACTCAATGTTAGGTGGACTATTTTCTTGTTGAAGTTTACTAACAAACTTATTCACTATCCTCTTAGGAGGTGGAAGAAGTGATTTATTTTGATTGATCTCAACATCCATCCCTAAGGGATTTAATGTGAGAAACCTTTCCTCATCCACTAATGTGACATCTTGTGAAAAGGGAACATAGGGGTGAGGGGAAGGTAAGGTGTTGTGAGGAGAGGTAGTCAATGTTTTTAAATCATTAGTGATGTCCAAATGGCTTGAATATTCAATAAAAGGAGGAAGATTAAGGGTCGTCTCTTCCTTGGTGATATCCAAGGTGTGTGAGCAATCAACTAAAGGAAAAAGGTTGGTAGGATGATCCATATGGATTTCATGCACTAGGGTAAGATTTTGATTATTGTTAAATGAGTGCTCATTATCTATACATGGAATTTTCTTTGTTAAAGGGAGCTCCTCATTCACTAATGCTTCATCTTGGCCAGAGTGAGCATTGGAATGGAAAAGTGATGGCTCTTCATTTACTAATACTTCATCCTAGCTAGAGTGAGTATTAGAATGAAGATTTGGTGGTATGATATTTATAAGAGATGTGTCAATGAAATCATCCTCTTGCATCAAAGTTTCCTCATAAGGAGGAACAACTTTGGGAGAGAGATCATGAGGTAGGACTAAGTTATCATCACATATTTTGGCAAGAGGAATTATAGTGGACTGTTCAGCAGAGATAAAGTCTTCTAAGGTTTCATCTAACATGTTGAAGTCATCACTACTAAATGTGTTTTTGGCTATGAATTTAGTGAGATCATCTAATATCCGAGGATATATTCCCATGATATTTGTGAAGCTATCAAAATCAGATATATAGCAGAGGATTTCATATGTGGAACACATAGAAGTATCAATATCATAAATGTATACTATTTGTTCCAAGACTTGAGGATATTCATGAGTGAATTTAGAGAAGTTATCCATGTCTATGATGTATACAAACAAAGATTTGAAAGAAGTGTCCATGATATATATCCTCAAATTAATTCCCAATCAGATTTCAAAGCTTTTCAATACTTATGCAAGAAACCAATGCAAAAGTGTATGTGTAAATGCTCTAAAATGCCTGATTTTTCAATTTTTCTCAATGCAAATAAGTGAAAGAAGAGATGTTGTAAATATTTTCAAGAGGGACAATACATGATATGCCTAAAAATAGTCCACTAATGCAAAAATATCTTTCAAAACGTGCTTTTGAAACAACTCTAGAGAGTCGATAAGTCAAAACCTAGTGAAAATAGGCCAAAATATGCGATTTTTCACCAAATCTCAATGCAAAAGATTAGGGCAAAGGGTGTTGTAAAGAAAATGATGATGGAAAGCAACTTATAACAGTAATAATAGCCATCTAATGCCAAAAAATCCGTTACAACATGCCTATAGTGCCACTCTAGATCAAACCCTAGTGCAAAAATAACAAAAATATGCAAATTTTCAAAAATTTGTAATGTAAAAGCCCAAAAGATAGGGTGTTGTAAGGAAACTGAAAAGGGGAAGCAGATAATAACCCTAATAACAGCCAATTAGTGCAGAAAAATCTATTACAACACACTTGAAGTGCAAGTCTAAAAGGACGATAAGGCCAAATGTAGTGAAAAATGCAAGTTTTCAAGCCCTAGACATGAAATTTCGCAAGGAGGCCACTATGATGCAACACTAAATTTAGAAATCAGGCCTAATGAGTGTTTTAAAAAGGTAGTACACTCAAAAACAAGATTTTGACTACAACCCTAGCTCATGCAAAACTAGGTTTTCATGAAAAATGCAAAATTTCAAGCAATTTCTAACAAATCAAGCATACAAACGCAATGAAAATGAATTGTAAATGATGAATTTATGTATTTTGTATCAGATCTAATGAAAATAATAGAAATTGATTTAAATTAGATGCCAATTAATTCAATTTTTACAAAAATGCAAGTCTAATATGCTTATTTTTTGAATTTTTCAAATTTTGTCAAATTTTTTGTACTTTTTCAAATGCAATAGAATGAATGAATGTAAATATATGAAACAACACTCAGCAAGGTGCCAAAAAGTTCAAAAATACGGGTTCACCAAAATGTTTAGTATGGAAAAGAGGTTGGGGTTGTTTGTATGGGGGTTTTAGTTTGAATCCTCCTTTCCACTAAACATTCCAAAGGATTTTCAACCGGGTGCTTATCCCATCAAGAGGAGAGTCATCTATCAGATTGGATTGCCACTTGGTTTTCTGGGAAATTCAAAATTTATCACACAATGTTTCTAATTAATGATTTTATGCTCTTGAAACCCTAATTTAAGCAAAACAGTAAGTAAATCTGTGAATTACGACAAATGCTACTGGAATTAGCCAAAGGGTAGAGAAACTTAACTCACTATTTTTTGTAGTCCAGAGAATGGAAATGTCAGGGACAATGGTGATGGTACCCAAGTCCAATGTGTTGTTTTTTCTGTGGAATCCCAATCTCCTTCCGACACTGATTTCTGTTGTATCTTCAGTTTCTAACAATGTAATTACGGAGGACAATCCTGATGGCACCCTAGTCCAAGTAGGCTCCTCCTTCAGGATCTAGAATCTCCAGTGTCCTCCCGCTCCCTGTAACTCCACTTCTTCCACTTTCGCAACCTGTAACCTACAATCACAAGGAGTGTGGGAGGGGGTTGTGGTGTTTAGAGGCTTGCCTCAGTCAAGCCCCGGAGAGACATTCAAGTCTTTCGAACACCGTTGTCAGAGAGAAAGTGCGTATCCTTGTGGGATAGAGAAAAAATCTAAATGATAATGATGATATAACATAATAGATGTCACCTTGATGATGAAGCTCTCATGGAAGGAAGATGCTCTTCAATGCCATGAGGAGGAGATGGAATCCAACCTGCAAAACCAAACACAATAACAACGCTATGCTCTGCAACACAATGAATGCCTTGATCACTTTACATAAGCTCATGAATCACAATGTCCATCTCTCTAGTTTGCAAATGATAACCTAAACATGCTTATATATGCAACTACTAAGATTCCCACCAAGAATTTTATAATTAAAACTTATGATGTCAGCCTGGAAACCAAATAACGGTCACAAACCTGACATTTGAATTTAGGGTAGACCCAAAATTGGGCTAGACTAGGGTACTAGCACCCTTGTCCATCCCCTGTCTTTGTTCTGGCATCATTAAATTAGCACCCCCTAGGTCCTATTTATCACAAGACCTAAGGGTTTTCTCATCTGGAGTCTAAATTATCATGCAAGATGCTCTAAATGCAATCTAAGGACCTAGGAGCTAAACCTTAATAGGAAAAAGCCCCCAAGGGTGTATTTTTCTAACATAACAATGACTAAATGGGTTACTTTCATAACAAAGAACTTTTGACTCCTCGTCACCTTGTTCCATTTCTAAATCATAACCAAAATCAACCATTCTTGGTCTAGTATAATTAGGTTTCAATACATCTTAGTCCAATCCTTGGACATTCGATTATTATCTCAAAAACCCATACTTAGGATTCTTGGTTTCTTAGACATTTGGGAGCTAGTGACTCTACGTCACACTATCCCTTATTTCTTGAAGAAATAAGTACGTTATTGGTATCAACACTTACCCTACTCGGTCAATGTTTACTTTGTTTACCTTTTGTCAAGGTTAGAATCAGTCCATAATATATATGAAGGACTCACCACTCCCAAAGTATATCATGAGGCCCAAATAAGTATGAGAAAATATATATATGCATTTGAATATATGTCTTTGTTCATTGTTATTGATTATGATCATGATGTTGCTAACCCTAATGATCATGAAAGAATATATGTACTTGTCTATGTGTTAATGTCTTTGATTGTAGGATTTGAATATATGTACGCACAAGTAACATTATTCTTGTTCATTGTCATTGATTATGATTATGATGTATTGATTTCATCACTAAATTGATCTTTAATAATACTAATGTCCCTTTCTAGAAGTTATTCTAGTGTGCAGGTTAAGAAATCAAGAATATCCTAAAAGGGGACATTACAGAGGAAAAAATATTCCATGCACTAAAGTTTCAAATTATAAATACCCAAAAAAATGAAGGAAAAAAAATTGAAATTTACTCTATAAAGTGCAACATCCCACTTAACATTATTTTTTAGTATTTTATCAACAACTAAATTATAGTGTCAATTTTATTAAAAACTACATTCAAATAATTTTTAATTATTTAAAAAAAACATAAAATAGAGTAAAAAATCTAATTTTTATTAGTTTACATCATTTTAAAATATAAAACATATATGTCACCTTATAGTGATTCAAGTTAAAAAGTTAGATTAGTGTTGGTCATTTCCTTTATAAAAGTGTGACACGGCTTTGAACTTTTACCTTGTTGTTTGTTTTGTAGTTTCAAATGGACAAGACAAGCTTGTAGCCAAGGTAGTATATTTCAACCTGCACCGATTGCAGTAAGATTGTCAATGTTATCATTTTAGATTTTATATTCAAAACAACTTTATGTTGCACAGATCATTCGATTTTTTTTGCAAGTCCAAATGTATGACAAAGGAGATGTGATCTCAGGAAGAACAGATGTGGAGGAAACAACTCCAAGGTTCAAATATCCATATTGAATCTCCTTATCCAAGTGTAATGCATGAAGATCAGCATGCAAGTCTGCAATATGTGAAGAACCAAAGCAATAGAAAGAATATGAGAGAATCATGATCTACTTGCTCTATTGCAACAATGTCTCTACTCTACAAATCCCTTATGATTATTGAATTAGGCATGAATTCAATTGGTTTCCCTGTCCCACTATGAGTGATTTGATAAATGGAAAGGAAATTATTGGATAAAGAAGGGACATACAAAATATCATTGATTGTGTCTTCACCAATTTCTATAGTGCCTTTTTCCAAATGTTGTCATGTAGGAGTTATTTCTCATGAGAATAGGTGGATATGAACCTGGTTCATAGGTGGAAAACATATCTTTTGAATTTGCCATTGATGTGAAGCCCCTGAATCTAGAAGCCACTTAGATGATGCATTATTAGTAGAGGCAACAAATGTCATTCCTTTGTTCTTAGTCGTGCATTTGAAGATGATGGAGAAGAAGAGCCACTTGAGGAGTTGATTTGATTCTTCTTAGTAAGAATCTCTAACTTAGCTATTCGGTGGTTGATATTATCTCTTTCCTTTTCAAAACAACGGTGCTCTTCATGCCCAAGTTTGTTACAATAACTACAAGTGGGCCTTTCCTTAGACTTTTTCCCTTTGCATGGAGTAGTTTCTTCAATTTGAGGTTTTAATTTTGATCCCTTAGATAGGTCCTTATTTGTTTTCTTCACCTTAGGAGTTGAATTCTTTTCACCACTAGCAACCAGAGCATGATTTGATGAAGACTTGAGTGTGCCCATTTGAATTAATTTATCTTGCTCTTGTGTTAGAGAAACAACAAACTCAGCTAGAGAAGGCATAGTGAAATGACTTCCTACTGAGTGTTGTGTGACATAAAAAGTTGAAACAAACACTAAATAATTTGGACCTAGTTTTGATAGGACACTTAGGATCAATTGATCATCATCTTTTTCAATCTTACATACTTTCAATTGTGACCTTAATGAGTTTAACTTGGCAAAGAGATCTTGAATTGTTTCAAAATCTTGAGGATTGAGACTTATTAATTCATTCTCCAAATGATGACCCATCATTATATCTTGCTTGCCAAACAATGTTTCTAGTGTTGTTAAGACGTCATTAGGTGTTTCTGCATCATTGACATGAAATAATAGGTCCGGAGAAATAGCCATACAATAGTTTCATTAAGTTGATTAAACCACTTCCTCTTTTCAGAAGTTGCAGTAGGTTCAGGTTCCAATCATGTAGCTTCTCTATGTAAACCCTTTTGCTTAAGTTGTAAATTCATTGCATGTTTCCATGAATGATAATTAAAAGGAGTTAATAGGTTATCCATTGCAAGAAAGAAGACAAAGAAGATCCCCCTGAAACTATGAAATTTGTCCCCCTGATTAGGTGACCCCCCCGCGCCGCCCCCCCCCAAAAAAAAAAAAAAAAAAATCGGCACTTTATAACTTAGTGTGTGTTACAAAGCGAATAGGTCCAATGCGTGCGAAATGGGAAAATATGAACTTTTGAAAAAAATGGTGCTCAATTTTGAGCTACCGAGCAAAAGTTAGTACAATAACAAGATCCTGTAAATATGGCCTATTTTTAAACTGCACTTGAAGAAGTAAAAATTGCCTAGGTGGAGAGAAAAGAAACTAGCCTTCCAACGACTCATTGGAATTGGCAAGAAATGAAGATTACAATGGTTTGATATGTGAGGGGGGATTGGCCTCCTGCCAACCCAGGCCTCACTCTCCGTCTTTGGCAAGGGAAAATATAAAGAGATATTACAAAGGCTGACTATAGCAATTATGTTTAATGTTACAAACAACATAAAATGCTAATGTCACAACAAATGTGATTGTTGAAGAGTCCAAAAAAGGACTATAAGTGTGAGTCAAACCCACGATTTCCACAATATTTGATGACCACTAATGGTCATATAACTGTCAGCATATCGTGAGAGTCCTGCTCACCGAAGGAGTCGTTGAAGGCCAATGACAAGTCGTAGACAAATTCGAAATGGGACTCTCAAGCTGAAGAAGATCTAGGAGTGCAAGTGGACCAGAGTTGAAGGCCTGTGTGGCTGAAGGAAGGGCTTGTGACTTGGTCTGTAGCACCCAACAACGATGAATACAAAAAACAAAACTTCAACTCGTGATAGCAAATGTCGAATCTGCATACACTATGAGACTATGTTCTGTTTGAAAAATAAAGAGTGGGTAACCAAAGAAATGTCGACCTCATCGTGATTGATAATGGCTACCGTGGGCTCCAGATTAAAAACAATAGCGACAAACTACTTTGATTACTATAGATATTAAAGAACAAACAGCAACGAACGTGTAGGAGAACCTATGTAAAGAAGTCCAAATAGGACTCTATGCACCCAAAGAGATGAGTGGGCCGGTTTTGGAGGCCTTGCTGGCTGATTGGAGTGATGGAGAGCAATCTGCAATCTGTAGAAATGGTGACGAGTGGATCAAAAGAACAACGACGAACTGGTGAGACCACGGACTAGAAAAGGGTCTGCAATGCATGTGATGACCAAATGCATGAACCAAACTTTGATCTGGAAGCGGCTTGGAAGGCCAAAGATGGCAAATCCACCGGGCCTATTAACAAAAAAAATCAACAACAAAAACGTTGACAATTGTTGGGAGCAAGGGCTTCAAACCATTAATATAAATTGCGATCCTAATGAGTGCTTTAACAACAAAGTATTGTAGGATGCAATAGTTACAATGAACAAACAAAGCGCAATCGGTAATGGTCAGATGATAAACAAATAGTAATTTGTAACCAAAAACTGTGAGCAAAACCCTTGGATTGGCGTGAGAAGGGCCTGAGCGGCCATAAAAACCATATACCAGAGTGGATGAGTGAAAAAAACACCCAAAATTGCAAATGCGCCTAGATTCAGAGCAACAAACCAAGAAATCGCGACCACTAATTGGCCAAACTCAACCTGGCAGCTCTTGAAGAAACCAGAGGCAACAACAGAAAACCAATCAGAGATGAAACCCTCAGTATAAACGCAGACAAAAATTAAAGGGGTCAAAGTGACCTCTGCAAAAAAAATTCAATTTTTTACAGTTTTCCAGTGAAATCCGCTTGAGCACGCATCAAATTTTGACTCACCTCCGGATTCCCTCAAATCGAAGAGCATGTCTACAGCATGGCTCCGATACCATGTTGGAATTAGCCAAGGATGCTCTGCAACTTGATCAACACTCTCACAATATGGAAATCAAAAAAATAGAGATGAGAAATCAATGATATTGATGAACTTATTAAGAGCATAAACTTATAATGATCTCACTTACAAATTTACATGAGAATGCCTCATTATATAGGCATGGAAGAGGCAATCCACCTTGCACATGGATTGACAAGTGCCCTGTGATGTGGCACATGCAAGAAGACAAGTGTCCTATAAGGTGTCATTCTTTGGATCACTCGGAATGTACAAACCAACAACCTTGTGTGACAAGTGTTGGATGACTACAAAGTGTCTTTTGAGGTGAGATGGAAAGTCTTCCAACCTCAAAAGGTATGCACATGAGGTTTACCAAACAACTTGGTAACCTCTAACCTCTAAAAAAGTTGCACATTAAGTTAGACAAGATGTTGTCTAACCTCATCAACCTAAGTACACTTAAGCTATAGTGAATAGACAAATTATTCACTCTAACAGAGCCAAACATTACAAAGGACACATGACATGTCACCATTGCATCTATTTCAGGAGTGTCGAGGTATCATCTCTTATGGTTGAGATGAGTCATTAAGGGTTAGAGGGTCACTTGTTTGGTTGATAGTGAAGCTACTCACAACTTCATCGATGAGGGTCTAGTTGTGAAGAGAGCGCTAAAGGTTGAGGATTTTCAGGATTTCAGTGTGACAGTTGCAGATAGTTTTACTATGAGTTGCACTAAGAAGGTATCCCAACTTAGCATTCGGATGGATGACTACACATTGACTGATGGTTTCTATGTGGTAGGATTGGAAGAGATTAATGTTGTTTTGAGAGTCCAGTGGTTGCAGTCACTTGGCTGATACATACAGGATTTCCAGAATATGGAACTTGAGTTCATGCACGAAGGGAAGAAGGTTGTGTTGAGAGCACTTTCATATGGAGGACCCAGAGTTGTGTCAACAAGGAGGAAAGAGACATTGTTTAGACATGATGATGTTGCTTGGGCATCTTAGTGTTTTGTGTCATCCAAATCATCTTCTAACAAATAGTAGTGTCATGTGGATATCCAGTTGGTGCTTGATAAGCATATTATTGTATTTAGATAAATTCCTCTTGATAGACCACTAGATCATGGGTTTGAGCATGTCATTGAGTTGGAGGAGGTCTCCAAGCCCGTCATTACTACACCTTATCGTCATCCACAGAATTTCAAGAAGGAGATTGAGAATACGATTAAGGAGTTGCTTGATATGGAACACATTCATCCTAGTTCCAGCCCTTTTGCATCTTCAGTTGTTTTGGTAAAGAAGAAGGATGGCACCATGAGGATGTGCATTGACTACAGAGATTTGAATAAGAAGACAATCAAGAACAGGTATCCCATTGCCAAGATCGATGAGTTGCTTGATGAGTTAAATGGGGTCATGTACTTATCTAAGATTGATCTTCGTTCAGAGTATCATCAGATTCATGTTTGTGATGAGGATATTCATAAGACAACATTTAGATGCCATTATGGACACTATGAGTTTTTGGTTATGCCATTTGGTCTCACTAACACTCCTACTACATTTTAGCCATGCATGAATCACATCTTTCATGAGCAGTTGTGTAAGTTTCTATTGGTGTTCTTTGATGACATTTTGATATGCAATAAGACATGGGAGGAACATCTACAGCATATTGATGAGGTGTTATCATGGAGGCATAGTTATTGTATGCTAAGGCATCCAAATGTGAGTTTAGTATGACTGAGATCCTCTACCTAGGGCATATGATTGGAGCTAATGGAGTCAGAGTTCACCAGGAGAAGATACAAGCAATTTTGGATTGGCCACCACTGCGGAATATTTTAGATTTGAGAGGATTCCTTCAGCTATGTTGCTTCTACAGGAGATTTGTTAAGGCATTTTCATAGTTGGTAGCACCTCTTATAGATCTCACCAAGAAGGGAGCATTTAGATGGTCAGATGTGACTCAGGGTACTTTTGACAAGTTCAAGAAAGTGATGAGTTCTTGCCCAGTGTTGTCATTGCCAAATTTCATGTAGCCCTTTGTGTTGGAGTGTGATGCATCAGGAGAGGGCATTGGTGCGGTGTTGATGCAGAATAGGCATCCCATTATTTTTGAGAGAAAGAAGTTGAGGGATGTAGAAAGGCTATATTCCACCTATGATAAGGAGATGCTCGCCATCATTTATGCATTGGCAAAGTTTAGACAGTACTTGGTGGGTAGCCGATTTGCGGTTAGGACCGACCACAATAGTTGTGGGCACTTTCTATCACAGACGAAATTGAATAAGAGGCAACAAAAGTGGGTGAGCAAGATTCAGGTATATGACTTTGACATTGAGTATGTTAAGGGGAAGAACAATGTGGTTGTCGATGTTCTATCTAGGAGGCCTACTCTTTGTTTTATGTTAGAAATTTCAGTAGATTGGAAGGCTCATCTTTTGGTTGAGTATTCCAAGAATACTTTTGCTTGTGAGATCATGGATGGATGGATTCAGGATGACAAGTATAAGGTGATTGATGATGTGATCTACTATAAGGATAAGATTTACTTGGTACCTGAGTTGAAGTTCAAGGAGAGGATTTTGAGGGCTACTCATGATGCTCCACTTGCAGGGCATCCAAGGTTTTTCAAAACCTACAAGCAAGTGAGAGAGAGATTCTCATGGAAGGGTCTCAAGGATGATGTCTTGCAGCATGTCAAAGAGTGTATGACTTATCAGCAGAACAAGTCAGAGCATACTTTCCCAACAGGGTTGCTTCAACCATTGCCTATTCTAGAGCAAAGGTGGGAGAGTATTTCAACGGATTTCATCACCGGTCTACTGAGAGTCCAGGTAGGGATTGCATATATGTTGTGGTTGACAGGTTGACTAAGTATACACATTTCTTTGCAATTCTGTCAAATTACTCAGCACTTCAGGTGGCAGAGCTATTCTTCAGAGAAGTGTTCAAGTTGTATGGACTCCCTAAGACCATTGTCAGTGATCAGGATAACAGGTTTCTCAGCATGTTTTGGCAGGAGTTGTTTTGATTGGCTGGAACGGAGTTGACACCGAGCATGAGTTATCACCCACAGATAGATGGGCAGATATAGATTGTGAACAAGTGGGTTGAGAGATATCTTCACAACTATGTTGCAGGATAGCAGCGTGCTTGGATCAAGTGGTTACATTTGGGTGAGTATTGCTATAATACCACCTATCACATTATCGATTGGCATGTCACCTTTCAAGGCCTTGTACGGTTATGATGCTCCATCAGTTTTAGATTTGGCTTTTGAGGATTGTCAAGCTCCCAGAGCTAAGGAGTTGATGCAGAATAGTCAGGATATTCTTAAGGCACTTAAGGATAATATTCAGCAGGCTTGGAACTAGCAGAAGATGTATGCAGATAGACACAAGGTAGAGAGGACCTTTGAAGTTGGTGATTTAGTCTTTTTGTGGCTTCAGCCATACAAACAGTTGACATTAAAAAGGAGTGGTGCAGAAAAATTGAAGCCAAGATTCTATGGTCCCTACAAGATTTTGACGAGAGTTGGAGAGGTAACATATGAGCTTGAGTTGCCGACATGAAGTAGGATTCATAATGTTTTTCATGTGTCTTGCCTCAAGAAGGCTCTTGGATAGAGTGTTGTTTCTTCTCCTGATCTTCCACCTCTTGATGAAGAGGGCACTTTGGTTTTGGTTCCTGATAGCAATTTGGACATGATGGAGCAACGTCTAAGGAACAGGGTGATCCGTGAGTATTTGGTGAAATGGAAAGATTTGCCATTAGAGGATGTGATATGGGAAGGAGAATAGATTCTACAACATCTAGATTTGCTATTGCTTGAGGACAAGCAATCCTAGGAAGGGAGGATTGTAATGTCCCCATTTCCAACATGATCACCTAACAGGAGTTTGGGTTAGCCTATCCTTATTCTTGTAGGCTAATTCATGAACCAAGGGAATGCAATGGTTGAGCTATGGAAATTTGGAAAGATGTTTTTATGAGGCTCACCTAGTTTTCCTAGACTTAGCGTACTTGGAAGATGAATTAATGTATTTTTGCATTAATTGTTGAAAGGTTAAAATAATAAAATAATTGATCTTGAAGTGGGACGACCAAATCTTGGATAATTGAAAATGAATAAAATATTATTATTCTCTTGAGAAGTGCGACCCAATTGGAGGAATAAGGTTGCAAGAAACACATAAAATAATATTATTTTTGGAGCACTCAAGTTAGAGAAAAAATAAATATTTTAATTGTAAATTAGGCGGCCTCTTGGGAAATAAATAAATAAAATATTGTTTGACGGCTGACTTCAAGAAAAGTAATTCAAATCCTTAATTTGAATTTGATTTTGGTCACCTAGTCTTGGTCAGCTAGTTGAGGGAGAAAAAAGGAAACTCAAGTATAAAAGGTCTTTGGAGCTTCATTCATTATCACGAACTTTTGGCATCTTTGGCATTTTGCTTTCGCAATTTTATTGCAGGTCTTTCCAAGGACGAAAACCCTTGCAAAAGAAGGTGGATTGGACGAAAACCCAATCTCATCTTAGAAGTGGATTCATACTAAATTCTCAATTGCACTTCATTGAAGAATTGTTGAGCATTCATAATATATTTCCTATAGTAGATTTGGACACCATTGTTGAAGATCATTTTCATCTGGTGAGCGTTGATTTGGTGAAGACATTCTTGCATATCCTCGAGTGCCACCTTGAGAAATTAATTTTAGATTTGTAAATCAGATTTGGAGAGCCATTTTGTGGAGGGTTTCATGCATATTTGATATTGGATTTGAGCGCCATTGTTGAGGGCATGGAGCGCTGATTTTTGTAGTAGATATTTTTCATCTTTGTGTGTTGATCTTGTGAGGATTATATGTTGGTTTTCATATCTGATCAGAACCCTATCAGTCACCCAACTTTGAATTACAACATCTTACTAGGGTGCGCTGGCCTTTTGGAGAAGATCGCCCGAGTTTGGGCAGTATTTTGGCATCTTGGAGCTGCTCATAACACCTAGGAAAGAGGGTGAACATCATAAGTGGGCAGTTTGTGTTGGCGAACAACATTGAACACCTTGGTGAAGAGGCCGAAAAGCATAGAAGACACTTTGACATCCCTTGGAAGTGGCGATCAGCCCTAAGCCCTTAGATCTGCATTTTTGGACATCACTAAGTGGATCGATCAGCATTGAGGCATCTTTGATCAACATTCTTGCAGCATCATTGAAGACTAACATCTTTCATCATCCTTGAAGAGTGTCAATCAGCCTTGAAGGGATTCACACACCTTGTTTTTGGCATTTTGTCATCAAATTGGTATGTTGTAATTTGTAATTCAGATCTAAGTTTGTAGCAGCAACTTGTGCATGATGGTTGGCCATGTTTGAGCCACAAACTTGATGTAATGTCCATTTTATCTATTCAGTTTGGAGCAGCATACCTGCATTCATATTTGTGTATGTTTGTTTGCATAATTCATGAATGATAAGACTGCAGATATATACTTTCATTTGCCATCATTTTCATGTTTTAGACTATGCTCTATCCTTGGTGAAATCAATTGATAAGGTGCAGAAAAATAAAATCAGAATTTAGATCTAGGGTTTGAAATTGAAAATTGAGAATTCAGAAAATTTTGGCAAATACCCTAGTTGGGATATTTCATAGGTATAATTGATGACTTTTGTGCGTAGATATGGATGGCATTGCTTTTGTAGGAAGACAAAGAATTGTGAGGCATCATCTTAATATCCTAGGACTATTTTCTATTTCATTTATTGCATATCTTACTTTGGCATACATGATTCATGTAGATTCGCATGTACATGTAAGTAGGGACAAAATGTAAGGGATAAAAGTGCACACCTTGCACCTTGCACCTTGCACTTTTACAAGTTCGTCTTATATCACTTTGGGCACTATCTTATGTACATTGTAAGTGTTGAACTTGACTTGTTTGGCACACAAACTGAACCCAATCTTAAACCATCACCTAAAATATCATTATCCATTACCTTAGTCAAGACCGAGCCGATCACATAGTTACTTGCCAATTTAGACTAGGTTGCATAGTACGATTGTATCCTATTCAACCTAATTCAATTTTGAAATCCCTCCATCTCAAAGATGACTTTCGTAGAATTTAATGGTTGCATTGTCAACCTATGTGCCAAATAACTCAAATTAAATGACTAGGATCATGTATTTATATACAATCTTGGGTTATTAGTTCTCATCAAAATATATCAAATAACAATTGGAAATTATATTAGATAATCACAGAGCATTGACACAAAAAGCATTGCATCCTGAGCTTTGCATCAATTGTTTGGTGTGTATGTGGATCTTGTTGAACACTCTAGGAGGCTTGACCACTTGTAAGGAAAGTCCATGGTTTTCCCGCTAGCCAAATAGAAAATCCCACTATGATATTCCTCACAACCCTTTGTTTGGTAAGATGTATAGAAGGGAAAAAAATAGCATAAAGGCCACATCAACAATAAATAGATCTTCAATAGGACTAGATCATGTAGTAGGGATCTTGTCCCAAACTATCCTATTATTTCAATATTAACCAAACAAATTTCAATTTTAATCTTTGATTTCAACAAAACAACAAACCATCACATATTGACACATCAAATCAACAAATGCTAAGCATGTTCTATCATCTTTCATTATTTATCAAACCCAACTCATATTAATGTAGATCTTGTATTTTATTATTTGATTCAACTAAACCTAAGTTTTTTATTAAAGTAACTCGAGAAGGGCTCAGACCCATTAAAAGCCACCACATAGGCTACAAGACGAGTCTCATGAGAGGAGAGACTGAAGAAACCAACATAAACAAGAATAAAGAGAAATGAAACAGACAACACAAAGACGGTTGCTTCACTTCAAAGCAATAAAACAGAACATCGAGAGCTAGACTACTCCAAATCTCGACATATCTAATCTAACTCCCTTGATACGATTAGGGAGTCCTTTCATTTTTTAACAACAGTCCAAGCCAAACTTGAGGCCAAAACAAACCCAGAAGAATGGGGGGAGTCCACAACTGACTCCACCACTAAAGACAAATCCCTTGAGGGGGATCAATTAGAACATGAAGCTAGGACCACAGAAGAAACTGGGACTCCTAACGGAACTAAAGCTGAGATCTCCACACCTCCAAAACTGGAAGGGGTAACAAGCGTCTAAGCCAATATCAGAAGAGAGGTCACATGGGGGGTAAGGGAGTAGTACCCTCTGACGTCGTGGGGGAAGAGGAAACATGATCCTGTGAGAGCTCCACATCCTGAGCTTCCACTTGAGGGGCAGAAGCGTTAATGGTTAAGTGGTCATCAAGAGCATTCTTCCCCCAAGTAGCCAAACCCTTACGACGAGAGTGTGGACAAGCCAAGCCCAGATGACCAGTAGCAAAGCATCGTCGACATCTGAAAGGGAGGCCTTTGTAATCCAGCAATTGCATCCATGTCCTATCACCCACTTTCAAAACAATCTCTCCATGCAAGGGTTTGGGAATGTCAATATCAACCAAGATACAGGCCAACGTGGAGTGCCCTAAGAATGAGGTTGTGGAGTCAACTAGCAGAAAGTGGCCAAGAGTATTACCAATGTCCTCATAGCAAGAATCTTCACAGAATTGGAGTGGAAGATTCGGGAGCCTAACCCAAATAGGTCTGGTGTTGAGAGGTTCAGTTAGAGGGTTGAATGAATGAGACCAAGGCTTGATGGAGAGGGAATGCACTCTCCACAACCAGACCCGACTATTCAGCACAGTATCCTGCTCTTCCGAGGAAGTAATGGTCACCACAAAGAAGCCTCTGACATAAGGGAAGAGCTCAATCTTACCCTCCACCAATGGTTTCCAGGATTCCAAGACCCACTTATTAAGGTCTGACAAGGACGGCCACAAACTGTTAAATTTGCAAACCACCCATGTTGTAGATAAAAATCCTCACTATCTTCAACATCTTGTCCACACTCAACCACTGAGTGAGGAAGAGCACTAGGTAGGGGAAAAGCTCTCTAAGAACAACTAGCAGAGAACCTAGGAGAAACAATGCCCTTGACCTCCAGAAATAGGGCCCTAAAAGAGCCGCACCCACAAGAAGGCGCCACAAAACAAACACTCGCAACCCAAGCAGGCAAAACCTCTGTGTTTACTCCTTCAAACCTAGTAGACACAAGCAAACAAATAGTGGGACGAGCACCTGGTGAATGACCCCGTAAATCAAAAACATCAGCATCCCAAGCGAGAGGAATCAGGGGAGCGGGAAGAGGAGTCATTTTTCAACAATGCACATAGAATTCCAACTAAACCTAAGTTAATGTAGGGAATCATTTGTTTTTCTGTACACATAGATAGAAAGACAAATTAAAGAATCAAATATACCTCCAAGAATCAACCTTAAACCCTAAATCCTTAACCGATGATTCTCAATCCAACATACACAATTCATACATATGTTCATCAAGGATATAAATAAAATGATTAGTAACAACCTTCAAGAAGAACTAAGAGAGATGACCCAATCATCATGCGAGCTAACTTTGCACCTCAAGCTCCTAAATGGTAAGTTGAATTTCTTCAAAATTTTCACAATGCATCCATTGGCAAGCCACCAACAATGTAGCCACATCAACTACATCTTTGTTGAGTTAGCCAAAACACCTTAAAAAAGGGCTAACATGTTTTTCTTTTTAAGTTAGCCTAAAACATGTACATCAAGTCATGTATTAGCATGCACCTTACACGTCACTACATGATTGATTGTTTCTTTAATGTGACTTATAAAAAAGGCATTTTTTGTCCATTTATTACATAAAAACATAGTTTAACAATAATCCTTAACTTTACAAATAACAAATAGAAATAAATAATAAATAAATAAAGATATCTTGTTGGCAAGAATATAATGATTATTAGACTCCATAGAATTACTAGGTCCCCTAACTCAAAAAATACATAAAATTAAATATTAAAATAAATCTCACCCACATCATTTAATTTTAACACTTGATCTTTCTTTCACATTTTTTATTGTCCACATTGTATTTGTGTAGAAAACCCTCAATTACAATAGAGAATACACCCAAAGGAGAAGAGAGAGAAGTGCAAACTTAAAAGTGCTTGCAATTTAAGATGTTTGCCATGCAAACTATAAGTGCTTTACAATTGTTTGTTTTCAAGGCCTAGTTCTACTTCCAAATCGAAAGTTTAGCAAAATCATAGCTAACTTGAAATATTTCAAGTTCTGAGCTTATTTTCCAATTTTTTCAATTATTTTTTAAGGTTATTATTTAGACTTCTTTTAACCCAATTATCATTTGGATTTTTACTCACAAATTTCAATGGCAATGCTCTATTGCTTCTGTTGTTACTTTCTTCATCTGTTCTATACCTAAACGGTCAATGTTATGGCATGTCCTAAGTCAGCTGCTCCATAATACCATTTACATCATAACACAACAAGCCTCTAGATGCATAAATTATGCTGGTTGTATGCATATCGCTTGTCTACATTATTAGGTTTATACCTTTGTAGACTTCAATAATGTATCCAATTGAATAACCTTTAACAAAAGAGCAACCAAAATGTTGGCAATTATTTTCCTTGTATACTTTGACAGTAGTTTAATAAATTGACTGTTAGTAGAGAAATAAATTGTGGGTCTCATACAATTGAAGGAAAAAAATATTTTTTTCATATCCATGAGTCTCTAATTTACTTTGTATCTCTTTGTACACAAAACGAGGCTTTGAAATCAATACAATCATTTCAACTTCTATATCTATGTTAACTGCAGGTAGATTATTTTATAAAGTACATTGTGTTTGGATAGTATTCTGTTAAATTTGATGAGAAACGTTGAATATAGTACTGTTATTTAGATAGGAACAAGAAGTTCCAAACATATGTTACTGTACATTTGCAAAACTGTGATGTTAGATCTCTACAGTAGGAAGCTTCTGAAAATGCTTCATCCTTCTTCATACTAGCCTATCTATGAACCATCTTGTGATCAAGGCAGTCACTCCTTGTGAATGCAATTGGCATTTCAAGTTAAAATCGTGTATTTTTTGTATCCGAATTCAGCTGAAGTCATGCCTTCTTCCCAATCACCAAACCGCTTTCCACCAAAAACTAGATGCTTAATGCCAATATAACTGCAGCAGCACAGAGAATAAAATGATAATAGAACTCACCAAAATAATGTTCTCAACTAAGATTGTTATTTTCTAAGAATTTATAACAGTTACTACTATATAACCTTTGCATGAACAACACAAAAAAGTAGAGAAACAAAAAACTTGCTGAAATCCCTCTAACTGAACAGTAGAAACTAACACACAAAATTTAAGTAGCAGCTAAAGAACAGCAAGACTGAGTACTCAAAGGAAGCTGATAGAACCCCGAGGCTCAAATTATATGTTGCATTACTAACAACTCATAAATTGAATGAAATCATGTCCAACACATTAACAATCCATGGTACTTGTTCCGCCTGCCTTTTGGCTACTTTGTAAAAGGGTCTGGAGCCTTTCAAAATCCCATTTTTTATCTATATCAAAAACAACAGAGATTTACAAGAAGGGCAATACCATACCACATCATTTATATGGAAGTTATAAATAAAGACAAACCAAAACAATGCATCCCTAAAATATTTAAGGATGGGGGGTTTAAATTAATTTATCTCGAGTCAATATGTATTGACAGTGGCAGCATTGAGTGAATACAATATCTTGCAGTCAAAGTTTACAGAATATTTTGCAAAGAACCAAACTATAGAATTTATGATAGAAAATTTGTGTAGTGCAACAACCTTATTGCCTGGAGTCTGGACTATTTGGAATCTTTTTATGTACAAGAATATATGAAAAATAGTCAATGTGATAAATGTTCAACAGAGATAATAAAACAATAAATCCATGAAAAGGTGTTCACAAATATCATGAATCAAGTAATCTGAACATCTCTCAAGTTTTAACATAGTTGATAAGCTTAGATTTTAAATCATGAAATTGATACTAACATGCAACTTAAATCACCTTTTTTTTTATATTCCATTAGTTGCAACTAATATAATATCCATGCAAAACAATCAAAAAAACTTATATGGTTGTTCATTAAGTCTATCATGACTTTATATGGAATTGTATTCCTCTATCAAATATATTATTTAGTATTTTACCTTATAATATTTTAACTCGTGAATATAAAATTCATGTTCACAACATATTCGAAGCTATGAAAGGTCAAAATAAAAAGGGTATTAAAAATGTTGCCAACGAATGGGTAGGTAAATTATCTTGTAAGAAAAGGGGGTGTTTTTAATAGAAATAAGTATGAGAAAGAAGTTAGTGTTCTCCACGATCCCCCCTCGAACCCTGCTACAGCTGGTCTTAATGCTAAGGGCAAAGGGAAGAAAATTGTTGGTTTTTTCCAAAAATGTCGTCTCTCCTTCTTGTGGCCCTAGGGATGGGCCTAGAATCGAGGAAGTCCAGGACTCCCCGTCAACCGAAACTATTCCTAGAGTTGGTTCTAAAGTTATAGGCAAAATCACCCCTAAGAAATCTAGCAAGAGCCCTAAGCCTCAAACTGCTGAAGTCAAGAAAGGGGAGGTCTCCTTAGATAAGAGAGTGATGGAAATAAAAGAGGAAGAAAGATCACAGCCAAATAAAAAATTAAAGGAAAGGAGGCTGTCCTTTACAAAGTGGCTGTGTCGAAATTTGTCGATTTGGATGGTGTTACTAAGAAGGGTGGTGGTGGCGGCGACGGGCTGGGAATTGTTAGCAAGCCTGTGCAGAGAGTCAGAAGGTCCAGTCGCATTGTTGGCATTCCTTAAGCCAACCCTCATGGTATCGAGTTGTCGGGTGAGTCAGAGTTCATGGAAGATACCCTGGGTGAGGATGACGGGGGCACTCCTATGGAGTCTGTTCAAGAGGAAGAGGGGACTAGCCATTTCCCTGAGATGAACACTCCATTTTCGGAGGACAAGGAGGATACTCATAGTCCGGAAGGGGACATAGGGAGGTGCACTCTGTGTGGAAAAACAGCTGAGGAGGTTGCTGATCTCAAGTCCAACATTGGGGTGCTGCAAAAGAAGTGGAAAGTGATGTCGAAGTTTGCTGCCAAAGCCTTGCACCGTGTTGCCACTAGCTTTTCTGTTGTAAAGGAGTTCGATAACAAGATCAAGGGCATTGGGGTTGACAGCCTTGGGGATTATGAGGGAATGCTCAAATTCCTCTCTAAGTATGGGATTGATTGTAATCCTTAGTCGGTTGTTTTGTGTTTTTTGCAGTTTGTTTTTGCTGTAAGTCAATACTGTTAGGGTTTTAGGTGTCTCTGTGTTATGATGTTAATCGGTTGTTAATGCGTAGTTTCTGGCCTGTGTGAGGCTTTTGCTCTGCCCTCTGGGTTGTTTTGTACATGGATTTGGACCCTTGTTTCCAGCTGACTTTATCAAAAACAATAAAACATTAAGAGGTAAAAATCAAAATGAAAGGTATTATTTAGTACCTTATAATTAAATGTGCTATTGCATAAATTTAGTATTTACTCATAGAGGATTCACTTTAGGGACAATATTATACCACATTCATTCATATTGGGGGGATTTTTAATAAGGAAAATTAAGACCGATATATCCCTTGCTATTTTGGGGTGGAAGGGTTGTTTTATATATATGTATATAAAATTCCAAGATCTATATAAAGTTTTGTACAAAAAGCAAATATTCTTTTCTATGAAAATTTGTAAAAAAGCGATGATGAGTTAAGTTTTTCATGGTTTATAAAGTCAAGATAATATGACAGATAATTTACTAGATTTATTCACATGCATCCAACATATATAAGTAATGTGAGTATATTTCAAATTTTAGTATAATCCCTAATCTTCAATTTTGATTGATGATAGTGTTATTTACTAGCATTGGACTAACGTAATATTGTTTCCATTCATGTTGTTGGGACTAATCGGGCACATTACACATATTGCAATTGTACATTTGACATGATAAAAATATTTGTCATTATTTCTAATGAAATTTTCTTCAAAGAATTTATCCTCCCCATAGTTCATGATCACAATTTTGCATGGATTGTCATTCTCAAGTCAAATTGAACTTTTTTATGGTCCAAAAAATAAATGTGAAAGTGGTGGTCATAACATATATCAAATCCATCTACCAAGTTCTCTTGGGCCAATTGAAAGAGGTATGATAGATTAAGGTGCATATACCATTGATGCCAAAGTCTACTGATGTTTGATGCACTCTTGGCTGCCAATGCATGCTCCTTGACCTATCCAGTGTCAACCAATCACTACAATCCATAATCTTCTACACCAAGAGTAATAGTCTTCTTGGTGTCTTTGTCAATAAAGTAGCATTTGTGATTGCTAAAAATGGCATCTTGATGGGGGGAATGTCTCATAATCTGACTTAGAGTAGATTGAGCTCCATTCCCGACACATAGTACACATTGAAAAAAATTAACATTTTCCCTCCAAAGGATATTTGCACATTCCCTCTATCAACCACCATGTACTCCCAACCACCAAAAACCACTGAATCATTGCAAGCAGTGTACATCATGAACCAATCCTTCATGTTGGTGAAATGACGTGACGCTCCTAAATCTATGTACCAAGCAAATGACTTGGACTGATCTACTAGTCTTTTGGCCATGAATGCATAGAAGGTTGACTCCTCCAAATGCTCTGTAATATGAACCATTTGTTGAGGTCCTCCTTGGTTGGTTTTTTGATCAGCCAACCTTTTTTTGCAATGCTTCTTCATATGACCCATCTTACCACAATAATGACATATGATCTTCAAATTCTTTGTTGCATCCTCTTTGTTGCCTTGCCCTTTCTTCTATGATCATTTGTCTTTGTCTTTGTCTTTGGCTACAAAACACGTTCTACACCCTCTGTCTCAGTGCTACTACCGAACTATTTCTTCCATTTGTCCTGCTGTAAGAGCTTATTGCACAGCTTTTCAAACTTCAAGTCAACATTCGTAGAGGTGATATTCAAGGTTTCAATAAAGTGTTTGTAAGCACATGGTAAGCTTTTCAGCATGATTACCACCATGTCCCCTTCTATTTTCTGCCAATGGCTGACAATTGTCTCTGAAGTCCTTGATCTTGACTATAAGCTCTTGTAATGAAGCTTTCTCATCCATCATGACCAAAACTAATATATTTTTCAAGTAGAAGGCTCTACCCTTGTTGGAAGTCTCATGCAAATCTCATAGATGTTTCCAAATTTCAGCTTAAGTCGTCCCATACTAAACTTCAAGAAGCATTTCATCTTTCATAGACAATTTAATCAACATGACTGCTTCTCTATCACGTTTATCAAATTTATCCTGGTCTTTACCCGTAGTTGTTGAACAGGAATATGTACCACAGGCAGTATTTGTGAGTCATCTGTACTCAAATATAGTTAAAACATTGATTGCTTCCATGTACTATAATTTTTACTAAGGAATCTTTGGTTGCTTTCCAACATGATGTTGGGTAACGAGGCCATTTGTACTATTTTTCACTTCCGCAACCTACAATCTTGAAATAAGGAAAAATAAATAAACACCTCCTTGTTGCAATGCTACTACAAAAATTTGTGCCCGACAAAGGACAAAGTCTGCAAAAAAAAATGTAGAAACCCATTCCCTAGCAACTGAAAAACTTGAAAAAAATTGCCGAAACACTAGCTTGAAACAAAAAATTGCAAAAACCTTAGCTGCAACAAGAAACCCTACAAAACCCTAGCAGCAACAGAAACCCTAGCCACAACTGCAAGAAACAGCAGAGTTTTTGTGCCCTAGTTGTGGCTGCCCAAAAAACTGCAACAAAACCTTCATTTTTGGCAAAAAAAAACCTCAATTTTCGTACCAAAAACAAAGTGTGATTTTCAAAAGAAAAAGTCGCAATTTAAACAAAAAAAAAATCCACATTTTTTAGGAAAAACCCTAGTCGTGATTTTCACAGAAATCCCTCGATTTCTCCTTAAAAAATTCCATGATTTCAAGGAAAAAATAACCTGCAATTTCTTCTTGGGAGGTACATTTTTCAACAAAAACCCTACGCAATGTTCAGAAAAAAACTAGTGCGATTTCTACTAAAAAAAGGCCACATGACCTCTTTCAGCCCTCGTGATTTCTGAAAATCGCACGATCTTCGACTTCGTAAGAATCCTTTTGGCTCTTTATTGTGCTACACTGGCGATTCCTCGATTTGTCTCTGTCGGCAACATTCCCTAGGTCTTCACGCTCTCACAGATTCCGTAGCTCTATGTAAGAACCGTTATAAGATATTAACTGAATTTTCTAATTTTAGGGTTCTGAAATTTAACCTTATTTCTGACTTTCTGTTTTTTCTGCTAAAACCCTAGTTTTCTGAAGTTATGAATTTTAAATCAGACTTATATAAACCCTTTTAACAACCAAATAAACATGCCAAAATATCATATAAACCATGCCAATATGATTGCCAACAACATAGTTGGATTTCACAATGAAATACACAATGAATCCACACCATAAAGCAACCACAATGACTGAAAATATAAATCAGTCCACTGAAATAGATCGGAACAGCAAGTAGTTTATTTCAAATTGAAGATTTTAAAGGTTTGCATTACAAAGAACATACCCGATTGATAGGTAGATGTTATGAGTGACAATCATACAATGATAACAACTTAGAAGATAGGGCAGATCTGATATAGATTTCTAATCTGAGAATGGTCTGAATTTAGCTCCTTCAATGTCACAAATCACCTTCAATTGTGAAGCGATGACCTCCTAGAGAAGCCGCCAATCATGGGATGTGGAAAGATGACAATTTCTCCTCCAAAACACCTGTTATGATACTTTGATTTTCTGCAGATGTCTGATATAAAATCAAATTGCACAATTGAACAAATTCAAACCCTAGGAAGCCTCCAATTTGTAGTGCTAGCTTGTGCAACAAAGGCGATTCACCCTAGATGAGGAAAAATACCAAAAACAATGTGAACTCTCCTTCAAACCCTCGGATCTGCACTTCTGAATTTATTCGTTTAAGTCTGAAACAAAAATCAGATTGCAAATGAATGTCGTCGATCACCATAGAGTCATAGACCCTCCAAAATGTGGCAATTCACCTCCAAATCCTAGGCGATGGATATGATGATGAAAATATATCATGACAAGCCTCCAATCTGCATACATTCGCCCATGATCTGCAAATAACATCAAACCCTAACGCCCATATAAAGCCATTAGTTTGAATGATGAATGCTCTTTAAACCCTAACTTGAATGATATTCCTTTGTAGCATTATGCCCAATGATGAACTCCGGATAGATCTACCTCACAAAGTGGAGTGGGTTTTCGTTCAAACCACTAAATTCTAAGGGTTTTCGTCCTTAGAAGCTTGCTGAAACAAAGTTACAGCTGAAGAAAAAATCTCTAAATACCAAATGACATTCACAATATGATCAAAATGACTCCCAAACACCTTTTTTATAACCCACAAGTTGGGTACTCAATTCCATTCCAATTAACTTTGCTTTCAAGTCCACCTCCAAAATATAATATTATTTTAGTTTAATTTTTCTTTATTTTCCTCTACTTGAGCAGCCAACTTAGAGGAATAATATAATAATATTTTATTATTTTTCCAACTCAATTTGGGCAGTCACCTTTTTGGCAAATAATATAATATTTTTAACAAATAAAATATTATTTTTAATGGTCATTTGTTTTATTTTCATTTTCTCCTTATTTTCTTATTTTTCCACTCTCCAAGTGGGTCGCTCCTATCCAAGGCAGAATATTTTATTATTTTTCACTTCACCATAATTATCACAAAAATACTCCAAGTCATAATCCTTCGTTTTGCCAAGAAAAAATAGTTAGATACATGAAAAGTGACTTCCCATTCTCCAAGCTTAAGTTATTTTCCAATTTTCCAAATATCTAAGTCAGTCTGATACAATAGTACAAAAATTAAGGACATAAAGATTATCAAGATATTCATTGATTGAAATAAGAAGTGAAAGCGTTCTTATAAAGGTTTACAACTACAGGAAACAACCCACATTATGAATGTGGGATAACTAAAAAGAACATACTAAAGAAATAAAACTTAAAGTATACCCTAAAATCGGAACGACTTTATTAAAGCCTCAAACTAAACACTAATTAACCATTACTAAATAATAATCACTTTAACACAATTGATTTACGTTTTTTCTCTTTTTTTGTAATTTTTGTTGTGCTTAAGCACTTGTAGAGTTTTAATGTAACATACACTGTCGGATATAGGTTTTGTGCCAAGTTTTTTTTTGTGTTTCCTGCTTGTCGAAGGTTTAGGGTTTTATGATTTTTTTTTTTGTTTTTGCATCGGGAACATAGAATGAAGTGCATATAAACAAAACCCAAAGAATCTAAAACATAAATCAATAAAATATCGAAGACCCAGATTATATTATGCTAAGATATGAATTATGAGTACATACCCATATCCCAGATTACAACTTGGTATTTGTGCTGTGTCCAGGCCAGCAATATGAGCACCAAAGAGTACCTCCTAGACTTCGCAAATGAAGAGATTTCGACATACAATGCAAAGCAACCTCAAATCTGCTCCTAAGCGACCAAGATAAACATAATAGAAGCCCTTTCAAGGGATAGATTCGTCATCAACAATACCCACGTCACCTTTGAGGTTGTACGGCCAAGCTAGAAGTGATTTCAGCAACAAAAGATATCAAAACCTACTGTATTCTGCCCAAAACCATCTGCAACTCATTATCAACTCACAACGCCCAAGAATGATGCTCAAATCCAATCCATAACGCCTTTTGTCATCACAAAATGCAGTACGGACTGCTACAGCAATGTACGGCCTGCATAGAGGACGTACGGCCTGTCTTGCTGTAAGATACCCAACTAGTTCTACTAAAATTTTTCCTTTAACTTAGATAAATCAACTACTCAACAACTGAATCGTATATATAGATATCAAAGATAATAACTTGAATGAATCAATCTCGAAGCTGGGTACTTGTTTTATTACTTGATTCAATGCAAATGTCTTATTACAGAGATAATGCTTTCAATAGCATGAAGTTACAACTTTATTCAAATGGAATTACAAAAGAAGGCCTTGAAGCCTTGATGTTTACAATGATTCCTCGATTGATCAACTCTATTGAACCCAATGATGTCAACTGAATGTCAACACCTCACAATACAACAAGGGAGCATCACCTTGTCAGTTGAGGGAGCATCACCCCAACACTTGAAACTCGCAGACCTCAAGATTACAAGCTTACAAGCTTTGCAGAGAGAAATTCGCCAAAGTATTAGATGCCCAAATGAATGGAAGAGCTCCTCCTTTTATAGTCTCTCCAAAGGCAATGAAGGCACGTTTTTCAATGCACAAAGAGGAACCAAGGCACATTTTCCAAGGAGCATATTCAGGGGAATATTCCTCTCGACAACTCATCCTGAGTTGGCAAGCTTATCCAAAGACCTTGTCACGGATCCCAAAGTCATCCTGTCGACCAATGAGAGCTCAGGTAGTTACAACTACCTTATCTTTTGACTAGGCGCCAAATGTTGACCCAGGCACTCAACTGAGGTAGTAGAGTCATGAATAGGCGCCTTTCCAAACTAGGCGCATTCTAGAGGTAAGAAAACAGATAGAAGTGCACCTTGCATGTAAGATAACTTTCCTTGATAATCCATCAAGTCTTGATGTTCTGGAAGGTGGAATGCTTCAACTAGGAGTGAGCACCTAACTTGGAAAGAGCTTCCAAATGTTGTTACCTTGATCCAGAAAGGTGTCTGGACACTTAACTTATCCAATCTCCTTAAGGCGCTCATTGAGATTGATCAAGGCGCCACTTGGGGTTAGGCGCTACCAAAGAAGTGCGCCATACTTTGACTTCAATCCTAGACGCCCAACTAGACTCTAGGCGCCAAAATGACGTTGCAACTGCATGGTTTTCAAGACCAAGTGCCAACTTGAGATGATATTGCGCCTTGCTAGGGTTAGGCGCCAAATTGAGTTCTTTAGAATCTAGGCGCAATATAAACTTCCCAAAACACTTCTTTGCCAAGGCGCATTCTTAGGATTCCAAAGCCATGATCCAGCGCTTATGTTCCAATTTGTCATTTTTACAAGGAAATTTGAAAGCAACTTAATCTTGGAAGAATATGACCTTTCCCCCGATGGAGCGCCTTGCATGTAAACTAGTCTTGAAGACTTGCATTAACCTTAGGCGCACTTTTGAGGGAGTTTCCACCTTAGGTGCACTTTTGAGGGAGTTTCCATCTTAGGCGCCAAAATGGAAGTGCTTCATCAAAATGTGCATCTCACATCTTTCTACTTGACCTTCCTGAGAATGAAGTTCAAAAGTTAAATTGTGATTCTCATGGCCTCATCAAGTTTAGGCGCCTAAAAGAGGTCTTCTGAAAACTAGGCGCCAACTGGGGTTAGGGGAGAAGAATATCCACGCCTTATCCTGTTTAGGCGCCCATTCGAAGTGATGGAGAACCAGAAGAGCGCCTTCACTTACTTAACACTCCTCTAGACTTAGATAACAATCTCAATTGAAAGGATGACCTTCTAGTCCAACCTTGAACTTCTGGAGATGCAATAAACCTTTGAATCCACTAGGCGTCATTGCAAGCTGGTTACATCCTGATCTAGCGCCCAAGTATCAATGTGCATAACTTTCACTTTGAAGTGACAAATTGTCTTCAATTCCACAATGAGGCGCTAATCCATAGTCATAGAAACTTACCCTAATGTCTTAGGTAAATTAGGCGCCTATTAAGGTTTGTAGGAACAGGAATAGGTGCCTAGGCACTCATTGAGTGTCTGTTGAATGTCAAGCCAGCGCCTTGACTCAATAGGTCTCTCCACCTTGTTGTATGCCTACAACACCCTAGGCGCACCTTGGGGACAATTTGAATGAAGAAGTGCGCCTAATGTTCACTTAGACATGATCTTTGAAAAATTGCAATGTAAGAGTCACTTTGAGGATCAAAACATTCTTCCCTTCCAAAGCGCCCTAGTTGATATCATTGAAGTGCTTCAAAATACAATGTTTCCATGCTAGATGCTTATCCAGGAAATCAGATGTGAAATTAGCACCCAGACTCCAAGAGTCAACTTCCAGACTTAGCCAAATTTTAGGTTTTTGATTTTATTCCTGCAAAACAAAAGATTGAGTTAGTCAAAAACCCATTCATTCCCTCATTATTTAGAATTAGCCTCCGGGAATGAGGAATAGGCTAATCCATTCTTCACTTGATGATCAAGTCGGAAACGGGGACATGACACTTGCGGAGGTTGTATCAGCAATCAAACTCCATTAAAATACATAAATCTGTTCTTCACAACTCTGCTCTAAGCTGCATTAAGAAAACCTATAAAAGATGATCATTCAAAGCTCGAAACTCCATCAACATGAATCAACTGAATGCCCAAATGAAGCTCCTGTATGAAGCCTCCAATAATCCTTCCTAATGTGGTCTTTCACACACAAAGAAGGCGTCCTTGCAGAGGTTTTCATCTCAGCAAGTCTGGTCCAAACGCTCAAAGCTCTTCAAGCTCCAAGAATGCACAACAATATCAAAATCAAGTGAGTGAATAATAATCCAAGCATAATCCCCAAAATGAGCTTCACTTTGCCTTTTTATTTCTCTTCACTCCCCAATGCCCAAGAAAGGAGATATATTTTATTATTTTATGCTTTAACCCCTTATTTCTCCATGAGGGCGCCCATCTCCTAGTGTGACAACATTAAGTTATAACTTTATTAATAAAGTTAACACTTTATAACTTAAAGTCAATTTAAAACATAAGTCACTTTACCCCTTTAAATATTATAAGTTAAATCTTCAATTTAACTTATATTTCGACAAACAAAGCTTCAGGTATCTCGAAACCATCAATCTCGTCCTAGAATCCTCTGCATCTACCCTGCTATAAATAGCAAATCGCTGCGACCTAACTTACTATAAATAGCAAATCTCCAATTAGACCCCCTAACCACTGTCATTAGCCTACGGGAGTCCAATGATAGGCTAATCTCCATCAACTGATCATATGGGCTAAATGGGGGACATTACAGTCCGCCCTCCCCAAAATTGCTTGTCCTCAAGCAAGCTCAGCTCAGGATGTTAAAGTATCTGCTCACTCTCCCATGTCGCATCCTCAATTGGTAAGTTCTTCCACTTCACCAGGTACTCCTTGATGATCCATCTCCTAAGATTCCTCTCCCGTGTGTCAATGATAGCCTCCGGGACCAATATTAGCTTCCCCTCCTCATCTAATGGTGGAAGCTCAACTAAAGGTATCACATTGTGGCCAAGTGCTTTCTTGAGTCTGGAAACATGGAACACATTATGCACTCGACTATCTACTGGTAGCTTAAGCTCATAGGCTACCTCTCCCACTCTCCGGGCTATTCTGAACGGACCATAGAACCTAGGTTTCAATTTTTCTGCTCCACTCCTTTTCAGAGTGGACTGCTTGTATGGTTGGAGCCTCAAGTACACCATGTCTCCAACCTCAAAGCTCCTCTCTACTCAGTGTTGATCAACATAGAGCTTCTGTTGATTCTGTGCCTGTTGCATGTTCTCCTTGAGCTCTTTCATTATATCCTGGCTCTCACGCAATAAATCCTTTGCCTTCAGCACTCGACTGTCACCAAGTAGTAAATCTGTAACGCATGGGGCATCATACCCATACAAAGCCCTGAATATAGTCATCCTGATCGACATGTGATAAGTCGTATTGTAACAGTACTCCCCTAGGTGCAATCATCTGATCCAAGGCTTCTGTTGCCCCGATACATAATTCAGTAGATACCCTTCCACCCATTTGTTTACTATCTCTATCTAACCATCAGTTTGCGGGTGGTAGCTGGTGCTAGGAGTTAGCTCAGTGCCACACAACCTGAACAACTCCTGCCAAAATAAACTCAGGGACTTACTGTCCCTGTCACTCACTATGCCCTTGGGTATCCCATGAAGTTTGAATATCTCCTTGAAAAAGAGATCAGCCACCTGTACTGTTGTATATGTCGCTGAAATGGCGAAGAAGTGTGCAAATTTGGTGAGTTTGTCGACCACCACATAGATACAATCCTTCCTCTGAACCTTAGGTAGCCCTGTGATGAAGTCCATGGAGATGTATTCCCACTTTTGATTGGGAATCGGTAGTGGTTGCAATAAACCTGCTGGATAAGTATGTTCATTCTTATTCTATTGACATATGGGACATTCATGAACATACTTAAGGACCTCATTCTTAAGTCCTTTCCATGTAAATCTCTCCCGAATCTGTTTGTATGTTTTGAAAAACCCAGGATGGCCAGCCATAGGTGTGTCATGGAAAGTCCTCAGAATTTTGTTCTTAAATTGAGAATTGGGCACCAAAAATATTCTGTCCTTATATATGATCAAATCACTCACCACAAAATACATGTCATCCTGAATAGTGCCCTCAATGACTCCTACTGCCCAAGAGTCAGCATATTCTGATGTAATCATCTCTTTCCAATCAACAGATATCTATCCAAGCAAGCATAAGTGGGGTCTCCAAGATAGTGCATCTACAACAACATTCTTCTTGCCCTTGACATATTCAATATCAAAATCGTAAGCTTGAAGCCTACTTACCCACTTCTGTTGTCGATCGTTCAAATCCTTCTAGTTCATGAAATATCTAATATTGTTATGATCTGTTTTGATGATAAACTTCCCTCCCACCAGATAAGGTTTGAATTTGGCCAATGCATGCATTATGGCCAACATCTCTCGTTCATACATCGAGTAGCTCTTCTCCACACCCCTAAGCTTTCTGCTCTCGAATGCAATTTGGGTGTTTTTCTAGCATCAAAACTACCCCTATCCCCTCCTGAGGCATCACACTCTAACTCAAAAGGTTTGGAGAAGTCGGGGATTGCCAACACTGGGCGGGTAGACATTAAGTGCTTGAAGTGGTCAAAGCACTGCTGAGCTGTATCTGTCCACACAAAGGCTCCTTTCTTAGTCAGGTCTATCAATGATGTTGCTATCTGTGAGAAGCCTTTTACAAACCTCCTGTAAAATCCGTACAACCTAAAGAACCTTTTAAGCTGAGTGAGGTTCGTTGGTGGAGACCATTCAATGATTGCTTTGATCTTCTCCGGATCAACTCTCACACCATTTGCACTAATAATGTGACCCAGATATAAAAGCTCTGTCATGCCGAAGTCACACTTGGACTCCTTGGCACAGAGGGACTCACTCTCAAGGATGCTCAAAACTTCCTCCAGATGTTCCATGTGCTCCCCCCAAGTCCTACTGAATATCACGATGTCATCAAAGGAAATCAATACAAACTTTATTAGCTGCTTCCTGAAAATTTGGTTCATACAACTCTGGAAGGTAGCAGGGGCATTGGTCAATCCAAACGGCATCACCAAGAACTCAAAGTGGCCGTAGTGACATCTGAAAGTTGTTTCTTCTATGTCCTCCCTCATTCGTATCTGATGGTATCCCGACCTCAGATCTATCTTAGAAAAATAACAAGCCCCGTGCAACTCATCTATACAGGGAATCGGATACCTATTTTTTATGGTCTTCTTGTTCAAGGCCCTGTAGTCAATGCACATCCTAATGGTTCCATCTTTTTTCTTAGCCAACACAACTACTCATGCAAATGGGCTTTTGTTGGGTCGGATGTGTCCAATTTCCAACAGTTCCTTGATGGTTTTTTCTATCTCATCCTTGAGCCTCTTAGGATGACGATAGGGTGTAATCATCACGGGCTTAGTCCCATCCTCGAGCTCAATAACATGCTCGATGCCTCTGTCTAGTGGCACTCCTGGAGGTATACTTCCAAACACCTTACTGTGTTTGGTTAATAGCTTCTATATGTCCAGATGATAACTGCTCTTCTGTTGCTGTGGGACTTCTAGCATATTCAAACACTCTGTTGCACACTCTACTTGGTCATGACAACATTCTCTGCATCCTCTTGAGAGAAACTACTCGGGGTCCTCCATCTGATACTGCTCTGAACACTATTTTCTTCCTATTGGATTGAAACTTCATTTCCATTTTATTCAGGTTCATAGTGAACTCCCCAAGCGTCATCAACCAATGCATGCCCAGCACCACATCTGTATCTCCTATGCCAACGACATAAAAATCATCTATGAGCTCATACTCTCCCATCTGAATGCTCAAACCAGAAATCTTCCAGTTGCATGTGAGTTTGAAGCCGTCAACTACCATTACCTTGAACCCTTCAAACCTTCTACCTTAAGTCCTCGTCTAGCCACCAACCCCTCATCAATGAAATTATGTGTGGCACATGTATCTATCAGGGTGATGATATGTTGACCCCCAAGGCAACTCTAACTCTGAAGGAACCAACTTTCTGAAAGCTAGAAAGTTGTGCCAATGTCCCATCACTATCACTGCTATGCTGTGAGGCACTCTCATCTCCACTATCTTCCTTGTCTGATGGCTGGTCCGATGCCTCTAAATGCGACTCCTCAGCTGATTAGTACTCTATTAACTTTGCTTTTGCCTTATTAAGGCATCTATGTGAAGGATCCCATGGTTCCTTACAATGAAAGCAAAGTTTTTTCCCCCTGTACTCATTCAACTGGTCATCAGTTAACCGGTTTGTCTTCTCCTTGGGCTGGCTCGTGTCCTTTTGAAAAGGTTTCCTATCTTTCTCCTTGTCCCTCCTGCATTGAAAACCTTTTGATTGAAATCTGCTCCTCCATGCCGAGGACTCCATGTCACGGGCCTTCTTCATGGCCTCCTATAAAGATGATGGATCTAGACCCTTTATCCAACCACGCAAAGGATCTGATAGCCCATCTATGAATAGCATCATCAATCTACGCTCTAAGATATCAGAGACCATAACAGATAGGTCCTAAAACTCTGAGATGTAAGCATCCACTGAGCCCACTTGCCTGAGTTGAGCTAACTCCTTAAACTGTATTTCTGGATCTTTCTTATCGAATCTATCGATCAATCTGGCAGTAAACTCAACATACGAAGTGATCTGATCGTGACCCAATGTGACCTTACCATTACTCCACCATTTATGAGCGTTGCCCTCCAAATGTAAAGATGCATAAGTGATTGCATCAACCTTGGGCATGGGGCTGATCTGTAAATAGTTGTCCAACTTCTGGACCCACGCTCTAGCAATGGTTTTGCCTAAACCATCGAAATAAGGTAGTCATTTTGCTAACTTTCTTCTGGGGCTTCTGATTGTGCTATCTGTTTCCCCTGCGGGGTCTGTGTTTCATCCTAAGATCATAATACTCACCAAAAGTCATCTCATCTCTAAATTTGTCACTGGAAGCCTGCCAGTCTCTCAGTATTTCATCATGAAACTCAATTTGTGTAGCCTCCTATTTAGGAACATTGTTCCTGGGTGCAAATACAAGTATACCAGGTCTGTCACATGTTGTCAACTAGGAAACCTTCCTATTAGTGACTGATGCTTCACCCTCATCATCCCTATCTATGTGCCTGTCACCTCCATTATTAACTATATTCCCGTCCCCACAGTTATTCCGATTCCTTCCATTATTGTTATTGTTGTTGTTGTCCCTATTGTTCTTAGCATCACGAGGTATCAACTGGGTAAGGATCTGAGCCAGTTCTGTTTGTGAATCCTGCATCGTCTCATTCATCCGAGTAAAGCTCCTCTCTATATCCTGTTGTCCCCTAGCCAACGAGTTCAAAATATCTCGCAAACTAGGTTCTTCATTCTCTCTATCACCTATTTCTTCAACTGGCACCTCAACCTCACTTGAAAAGGGATCTATCTGCGATACTTTGAGTTCTGGTTCTATATGCGGTACCTCAAGTTCTGGCTGTGACCTGTTTCTTCTAAGGTAATATCTACTTGTACTGGGTTGCATGCCTCAGTATCCTCTCTGCATGTCTATATCTGACCTCACAAGATGGCAGGATACACTGCTCTGATACCACTGTAACATACACTGTCGGATATAGGTTTTGTGCCAAGTTTTTTTTGTGTTTTCTGCTTGTTGAAGGTTTATGTAATGTCCCCTTTCCAAGCCTAGTCAGTGATGGGGCCGTTAGCCTATCTCATGATCCCGATGGACTAAGGGATGGTATGGGATCATTTGTGGTTGATCTTTTTGGTTTGGTTTAATTATCAAATTGGAGTTATAAGGTTTATTTTATTTGATAATTAAATAGGTTATCTTTATTTTTATTGTGCACTAAAGTCTAAGGTGGATTATTTAAAAAGTGACTTAATGTTATGTCTTGAGGAGAAAAAGGGAAATGTTATATTTTTTATTTCCCTAGTCACTTAAGTGTGCACATAACTTGATATTAGAGTTATTTTATAAGTGGAAGTGCAAAAAGGCTCTAATTTCAAGAAAGATTGTTTTTGTAACTCCCCAAGTGCTTATAAAAAGAAGAGGTGAGCTCATTTGGGGACTTATGCTTGGATTTTCTATTGTTATGCTGCTAGGATCATACCAGGGTTTCATTTTTCCTTCTTGTGGACGAAATCCCACTTGGAGAAGATCAGTTTCGGTAGTGAGATATCTACCCTAGCTGAAAAATGGTGGTTTCTACCTCAGGAAACCAATGGAGCTAATTTGGAGTGAGAGTTTTGATGAGTTTTAGAGAGGAGATCTATAGTATATCATTTGTAATCCTATCTAGATGTCTTGATAGTGTTTTGATCATTCTTCTTGAGTTTTATGTGCTTTTATCTGCTGGCCGTACTCTCCAATGGCAGTATCAGTCATGTGAAGAAATATGAAAATAAAAATTATGAAGTTCTGGTTTTTATCTTCTTGCAATGTCATTATCTATCCTGGGCGTCAATTTCCATGGTGATTTTGAAGGATTAAAAGCATTATATGAATTGCTACGTGCATCCATACCTATAGATGTCTGTACAAGTTGATATAGAAGAATTTGAAAAAACAAAAAAAAGCAGTGGTGTTTATTATCATTCCTTTTTGCAGTCTCTTTGTAGTACCTAGGCATCACAATACATGATGAATTTAGATGTTAAAATGCAAAGTCTGAATTGCTAGGATCTGCCGTACCAGTCAAATCGTACGGCTCTTGAGAGGCAACTTTTATATGTATTCTGCATCATTTGTTTATTGAAGTATATATAGTGTGTATTTGTCATCTATATGAGAGGTTTTAAGATAGAATATCACTGGTTTTAGGGGCAGTTTATTTACAGACCTGTAGCATGTCCGTACCATCAGTCAGGGGGTATCATACAGTCCAAGTTTGAGCCTTCATCAATATTAAATGTTCTTAGTTAGTGTCTTGATCATTGTTCTTACAAGGAAGAGTTATTAAGACTTTCAGAAATGTTAGAAATCAGTTGGTCAAAGTCATATCTTGTGGGTCTCTTTATTTCAAGTAGTCATATATTCTAATTTCAGTCTGAATGCTACAACAGAGATGATCAGCAATAAGTTTCAGTAATGTCATCTGATCTTCCAAGTCTTCTATGCAGGGTAATTATATCCTTCTCCATCTTGAAATCAAGACTATTGAGCCTCATTGACTTGCTTTTAGTTGTAATCTCTTCATTATTGAAATCACACTAAGACCCCTGGATGGTTTACTGCCAGTGAGGATAACTGAATCTTTCTTTTGTTTTACCCACTGCATAAGTGGAGTATCCCCACTGAACAAGTGGATGACATTGTATTATTTTCTCTCTTGTTCTTTACCCACTGAAAGGTGGTGAATCCCCACAACTTGTGGATGCCCGCCGCAGTGGATGAATTGTAATTTCTTATTACATAGTTGTTTATTGTAAGCCAAATCATTGTATGCTCTCACCTTGCCCATCCTGAGATCTTGGTAATCAAAAAGTGTGAGGCCTTTAGTTGATTTGATTTTGATGCTAATGCTGACCACCCATTGTTAAAATTGAAAAAAAATTGGGGGTAGATTGTTACAGTTTAAGGTTTTATGATTGTTTTTGCATGTTTTGTTTTTGCATCGAAAACATAGAATGAAGTGCATATAAACAAAACCCAGAAAATCTAAAACATATATCAATAAAATATTGAAGACCCAGATTATATTATGCCAAGATATGAATTATGAGTACATACCCATATGCCAGATTACAACTTGGTATTTGTGTTGTGTCCAGGCCAGCAATATGAGCACCAAAGCGTACCTCCTCAACTTCGCAAATGAAGAGATTTTGACATACAATGCAAAGCAACCTCAAATTTGCTCCTAAGCGACCAAGATAAACATAATATAAGCCCTTTCAAGAGATAGATTCATCAGCAACAATACCCATGTCACCTTTGGGGTTGTACGGCCAAGCTGGAAGTGGTTTCAACAGCAAAAGATATCAAAACCTATTATATTCTACCCAAAACCATCTACAACTCATCACGCCTAAGAATGATCTTCAAATCCAGCCCACAACACCTTCTATCATCACAAAATGCAGTACAGCCTGCTACAGCAATGTACGACCTGCATAGAGGAAGTACGGCCTATCTTGGGGAGGTTGTATCAGCAATCAAACTCCATTAAAATACATAAATCTGTTCTTCACAACTCTACTCTAAGCTGCATTAAGAAACCCTATAAAAAATGATCATTCAAAGCTCGAAACTCTAACATGAATCAACTGAATGCCCAAATGAAGCTCCTATATGAAGCCTCCAATAATCCTTCCTGATGTGGTCTTTCACACACGAAAAAGGCGACCTTGCAGAGGTTTTCGTCTCAACAAGTCTAGTCCAAACCCTCAAAGTTCTTCAAGCTCCAAAAATGCATGACAATATCAAAATCAAGCAAGTGAATAATAATCCAAGCATAATCCCCAAAATGAGCTTCACTTTGCCTTTTTATTTCTCTTCACTCCCCAAAGCCCAAGAAAGGAGATATATTTTATTATTTTATGTTTTAACCCCTTATTTCTCCATGAGGGCGCCCATCTCCTAGTGTGACAACTTTAAGTTATAACTTTATTAATAAAGTTAACACTTTATAACTTAAAGTCGATTTAAAACATAAGTCACTTTACCCCTTTAAATATTATAAGTTAAATCTACAATTTAACTTATATTTCGACAAACAAAGCTTCAGGGATCTCGAAACCATCAATCTCGTGCTAGGATCCTCCGCATCTACCCTGCTATAAATAGCAAGTTGCTCCGACCTGACTTACTATAAATAGCAAGTCTCCAATTAGACCCCCTAACCACTGTCATTAGCCTACGAGAGTCTGATGATAGGCTAATCTCCATCAACTGATCATATGGGCTAAATGGGGGACATTACATTTAATATGGCATTTTTTGCTCCTTTGTTTTTCCCTTTTCTTCTTTCTTTTAGAGCTAGGGTTTACTATTTTTAAAGCTGAAGTTTGATTGTTGTTTTCCTTTTGTTGGATTTTCCACCTCTACAAATAAAGATGGTATCCACAAGTAACCATAGTGATGGCAAGGCCAAGGACTTTGCTTGCAAGCATGGCACATAGGATCTAGAGGCAGGAATAATGATATGCAATTATTGTGGCTTGAAGATGAATGGCTTGTGAAATCATCATAAATAATGTGCAACTTGTCAAAAATTGTGTCTCTATGGGTTTGGTTGGGCATAATCCTTTCTATGAATGTGTTTAGGCCATCTAAACCTCTTCATGAGCCCTAAACGAATTGAATAAGAAAAACTTGGGAGCCAAGTAATAGGCCACTGCATGTATGTGCTAGTGTACCTACTTGTTCCACCTTCAATCAATTATGCACCAAAAGAGGAGGTTGTTTTCTTCACTTCTATGCATTTGAAGGAGAATAACCACCCAACAACCAGCTAAAAAAGTTGAGTCTTTCAAAAGTTAAAATGTAGTCGCATAGATAATAGACTTCTTTAATAAATGCAATTGTAATTTACATACAAAGTTATAAATGCTCTCTTTGTAGATTTGTGGTGGAAAGATTATGGTGCAAAAACACCAAACTTTCCAAGCCTTGCCATCCACAGTTTTTGATAGCACAATTGAGGCCACTCACATGAAGAAGCACAATAGGGTTGACCCAAAAGAGCCCCAATAACCTCATTTTTGTGAAATACAGTCTTCATTTTCATGTCAAAAATGTGGAGGGGAGAGAGACTCGTGATGAAATTGACTTGGATAACATTGATCCATATTTAGATTTTATTGCCAAGGATGTGGATTCCATGTTTTCGATAGAGGAGACACTGATGTTGAGAGAGAAGCAGCAAAAGCAATAGCACAAGTGAAAACAGAAATGGAAGTGGAAACAAGAGCATTAAGCACAAGCATAGGTGCAAGCAAAAGCATCAAGAGGTGTTTAGTTGGATGTTGATCATGATATGCTTGAGGATGATGTTTATCCTAAGGAGGAGTCTTCATCATCCAATCCGTGGGCCCCACCACTGAGGAGCTTTAGTCTAAGTAGAAATTTGTAAAAAGTATTTATATGGATATGTAATGATGATGAGAGTTGATCAACCATCATATCATATATGACGTGCATTGCACTCTATTTTTTGTTGAAAACTAATATAAAAACTATCTATATCTTCTCTAAATTCGGTATTTTGAATGTTATTTTATATTTATTGTCTGAGTTTATGTATTTTTTATATGCCAAGTTTTTGCCAACTCCTAAATCAGTCAAAAATTTGCCCTACCAAGTTTTTGTTGAGTCTAAATTTTTGAACTATGTCTTTACTAGCATTAAAGTTACTGATGAGTTGGCATCTTGTTGGATTGTGCAGTGCTGAAATAGTTGTGCAAGAGCAGCGCCCTCCCTTCTTGAGGAAGCCTTGAAAGGAGGGTACAACACTAGTCATGAGAATTAGATGGCAAGAAGAGAGCAATTCAATAAAGTCTTGTGTGAAGGAATTTGCAGCAGTGGTATGAAGCAATCTAGGCAAGTAACTGAAGGAATATGTGAACATTGTCATTGAAGGAAAGGCTGTGAAAATGTCAAACACCAATGAAAGGAAGCAACACATGCCAACCAAAGGAAACACCACATGCCAAATATTTAAAAGAATGTGTGGCCAAAGAAAATACAATCATGATTTGCAAACACATCCAATGGAGAACACACAATGGGTGTCGATTTACAATCAAGGGCACTCCATTTGTCTTGGAAGTTGCACAATCACATGGAAGAAAGTTGTACAATCACATGAAGTTTGTCTGTGGGTATTTTGTGCAATATCTATCTAAACTACTTGTGGCATATGCAGGTATCTATTCTCATATTCTCTGCAAATACTATGACAAATCTCATATATGGTCTATGAAAAATAATCTTCATATTTCTTGTGAAATAGTAGTCTGAATTTTTTATCAAGGGCTAGAGTCTGAAAATTAAATTTGAAAATTTTGGGGGGTTTGTGTAGGAGTCCAAGACAACACTGAGAGGGGGGGTGAATCAGTGTTGTATTATTTTTACAATTTTCCAAAATTGACAAATATGATTTATCAGAATTAAACTACTATTTACTTGAACAATTAATCAACAAATGATTAATCACATAAATCATATTCGGTAAATGAAGCTATGGAAGACATCAAGACATGAGATTATGACACAAGAAAATTACAGAGTGGAAAACCCTCCAGGGGTAGAAAAACCACTCAAAATGCCTCACTGGCTTAAGTAAAAACCTCATTGGTTACAATGTTTAGAAGCACCAACTTCAAGAAGCACCAACCCCTAATTCATTTAGAAGCACCAACTTCAAGGAGCACCAACCCCTAACATATACTCAAAATCAAGAACTCAGAGGGATTCTCTGTTTCGATACAAATCATTTCTTCTTTCACATGTGTCTGTCATATGACCATACTTCTCTCATCATCTGAATTTTCTCTTCAAGAGGATATTCAAAATATATTCAACCTGGAATGCTGATCCACCCAACAACACTGCATACTCTGTATGTTTCATCTTTGTCTATTTATAAAGTTGCATCAATGCACCTGAAAAATTATTGTTAATGAAAAGACTCTTGATGTTCCTCTTCTCTGCAAAATCAAATTCATCTTTTATGACCTTTCATATTTCAATCAGTGTCATGTAGGAGAAAATAAAAACTCTTTTATTTGTATCCTCTTCATATCCACCTGCAAGAAATCCTAAACCAACAAATTACATCTCTATAAAATAAAATCAATTTCATATTTTCTCTGTATAACTTTTCATCATCTTGAATAATCTTTTTGTATTCTTCAATCTGCAAAAACTATTTTCCTGACGATTCCTGCCATATGATGTATCTGTATCATCAACACAACCTTTTTGACATCAATGACAATCAACTACCATCAATCTCCCCCTTTGTCATTGATGGCAAACTCCATGATGCAATTTATCTTTCTCCCCCTTTTTGACATTGATGACAAAGACTATTATCTCCCCCCAAGAAATTGAAAAAAAATCACTTACTCAAACCTTTGATATCACTAGCCTCTGAAAATTTAAGGCACTAATCATATTTACAATTTGTTGTTATTCTGAAAGCTCTATTCTTGCACATCTGCATACTGCACAACTTTTCAACTTGTGAGTAATAAGAAATCATGAAGCATAGGACCTGAAAGCAACATCATGTAAGGCACACCAACCAAAGCATCAAACCACTGTTATAACTTGCCCAATGACTATACCATATTCTGCACAATAGCACTTCTTGTAACAAAATCACTTATGAAGATGAAGACTGACAGCAATGAGATCCTTGATTACTTCCTTTAACAAACTCCTGAAGACATCACTCTTCTTCAACAATCACCAACACTTTTTGACCTGAAATAACAAATCTCCAAGATCTCCCAAAGCATAAAGCATGATGTATGATCATAAAAATTGACTCCTTTGATATGACTTATCTGAACTTGAACTTCATGCAAAGATACCATAATCACATCAATACTTATGATGAACAACAATGTAGGTTTAACAAACAAAAATCTGATAACCACATGAAGACTACTCATTACAAAATTCACAACTCAAGATGAGATGACAACCACTCAAGAGAGAACCTTGCTAAGATTTCCATGACAATAAATCTACAACAATCAAACACTTTACTCTTGCACACATTTCTTGATATGATAAAGAGTGAAGATTATCTGAAATGAAGGCTATTTGATGAATACCATCCTCCTGTTCTGCACAAGACACTCTTCACAACATAAGAACTGATCCCTTTTTAACCTTGTAATTCAAATCAGTCCATTAAGACTATACATCATCAAACTAATCAAGTACTTCCTGCAACACCCCTTTGCAAAAACCTAATGCAGAGACAAAAATAATGATTTGATTCCTTCCATTTGTAACCTCCTTAGCTCAAACATATGAAAAAGCACCTTGAGAACATCTTAATTAAATTTGAACTTCACAATCTCACTTCCATATAAACTTGACTTGACATCCCTGAGCACACTCAAACCAATCTGCATTAACAACACTTTGCACAAATCAAATACAAAGATATTTGCTATGAATTGAATTTTTTTTACATGCTAATATCTGATAAGAGCTTTTTGGAAACATCTTATTCTTTTTGGCATGATAACAAATACTTCACCATATCAAGATCCCAATGAACTGCAAAATCATATCAACTCAACCAAGTTATTCAACAAACTCTTTGAGCATTGAATTCCTGATCATTCTTTCAATATCTTGTTTGCATACAAAACCAAAGATCACCTGTATCACTAAAAAGCACTGAAGATCAACATAGTTAGCAATACCATCATAAATTTTATTTCAAGAATCAACATGACAAGATCACCATCTTCTCCTGAAACTTCTTGGGGATAATTAAAATATCAAGAACAACTCCCCCTCACATCATGCTAACTATTATTCAACTGATGATGTAACCTGTGCAAGATGCACAAGTTTAGGATTTTTCTTCTTTTCACTTTGTTTTTGTTTCCACACTTTCACTATTTCTTTCTTCCTCCAAACTTTTTCAGCTTCTATCCTTTTCAACCTTTTCAAATCAGGTGATGTATTTCTGCAACTATGTGCTTTATGACCAAGAGAGTTGCAATTATAACAAATTATACTACAGTTATAATCAAATGACTGATGATACCTTTTTGACATCCGTTGAACACTTATGTTATGATTCCATGCAGGATCATCATATCTTCTATGCATCTGACAATTCCTTTGTATGTGACCAACATTATTGCAATTGTAACATATAAGACTTCTGCAATTAACTGCTTTGTGTCCAAAATGATTACAAGTATAACAATAACCATTAAATGAATAGTTATACCTCTACATGTATGCTTGTCTTACACGAGCAGTTCTTCTGAAATTTCTTCTCTCATCTTCACACTTCTTTTTACCTTCAGGAGCAGTAGCATGAGTTAAATCAATTTTCCTTCTTGGAATTTCACTGGCTTTGGAGCACTCTCCTTCTTCATAACCAAGTGGAATAGTGTCTCTATGTTGTTTTTGTTTACTCAGCATCTCTTCAAGTTTGAGATTTTTTTTCAAACTGCTTCTTAATATCCTCAAGTTCTTTTCTTAAATAGACTTGTTCTCCTTCAAGCCTATGACATTCAGCTGCTTTAGTTTCCAACTCAGACTTTGTTACATTGGCTATCCTTTTAGCTTCCTCAACCTCAACCTGCAAATTGATAATTAATTTGTCTGATTCACCAACTTGACTTCTCAAGTTCATAACCAAATTTCTTGCCTCTTCAAGTTCTGAAACAACTTTGTCCTTAGAGACTTTTTCATGTTGAAGCTGATCTTCTAGTTTCTTATTCTCTTTTCTGAGCTGCTTGATTGTATCCAGGGCACACAATAATTCACCTTCTAAATCAACTTCACAATCATCTTCATCAAAATTCTCAACTACAGGACCATTCTGTGTATCAATCATCAGGGGTGACATATGCAACAAATCATTGCTAGGCTTAACTAAGGCATGTTTTACCATATTTTGATCAGCATCTTTCTTTTCTCTATTTGAGACCTTAATTCTATTCTTCTTACCCATTTTACTCCACTACCAGAACCTACCTGAGCCTATTAGACTTCAAACAGGGAACTTGGCTCTGATACCAATTGTAGGAGTCCAGGACAACACTGAGAGGGGGGGTGAATCAGTGTTGTATTATTTTTACAATTTTCCAAAATTGACAAATATGATTTATCAGAATTAAACTACTATTTACTTGAACAATTAATCAACAAATGATTAATCACATAAATCATATTCGGTAAATGAAGCTATGGAAGACATCAAGACATGAGATTATGACACAAGAAAATTACAAAGTGGAAAACCCTCCAGGGGTAGAAAAACCACTCAAAATGCCTCACTGGCTTAAGTAAAAACCTCATTGGTTACAATGTTTAGAAGCACCAACTTCAAGGAGCACCAACCCCTAACATAGACTCAAAATCAAGAACTCAGAGGGATTCTCTGTTTCGATACAAATCATTTCTTCTTTCACATGTGTCTGTCATATGACCATACTTCTCTCATCATCTGAATTTTCTCTTCAAGAGGATATTCAAAATATATTCAACCTGGAATGCTGATCCACCCAACAACACTGCATACTCTGTATGTTTCATCTTTTATTTATAAAGTTGCATCAATGCACCTGAAAAATTATTGTTAATGAAAAGACTCTTGATGTTCCTCTTCTCTGCAAAATCAAATTCATCTTTTATGACCTTTCATATTTCAATCAGTGTCATGTAGGAGAAAATAAAAACTCTTTTATTTGTATCCTCTTCATATCCACCTGCAAGAAATCCTGAACCAACAAATTACATCTCTATAAAATAAAATCAATTTCATATTTTCTCTGTATAACTTTTCATCATCTTGAATATTCTTTTTGTATTCTTCAATCTGCAAAAACTATTTTCCTGACGATTCCTGCCATATGATGTATCTGTATCATCAACACAACACCTTTTTGACATCAATGACAATCAACTACCATCAGTTTGTACATATTTGTTTTCACTCAATAATTTAGTTTTGTCGGCTCCACATAAGCTAAATACGCAAAATTTCAATATATGGAGTCACAAGATACTCACAATTGCTGCAAATTGAATGTGGATCAAATAATTTTAAAAACTAAAATCAGACTTGCAACAAACCCTAAGGATTATGACAAATTTCATAGGGAAGCCCTATTATTATTAAGAAATTTTGTGTCTAATAGTAATAACCTTATTTCTGAGGTCTGTAATGTTATATTTGCAAGTACACTGTAGGATAGTTTGAAAAACAAATACCAAACTTCTAAAAGGGACTGGGTATTATATTTGAAGAACTTGTTTACCACCAAACGCAATGAAGTGTTGGAATATGTTGTCATTGATGTCAAAGGCACGGTGTTATAAATGAAGTCATTAGTATCAAGGCAAAGAGAAATGGCCAGTTATAATAAGAAGTTAACCATTAAGAGGCTATCCGTTATACACTATTGGATATTTGGAAGATTGATTTAGAGAGATCTATGTTTAAATTAGAGATTTAAACATAATGGAGAAAGTGTGAAGAGTTTTCATTAATGTTGGTCAACCTTCTAAAGAACAAAATAAGACAATGTTAATATTGGTCGATACAATATTTACATATCAAGAAGAGGCCAACTACAAAGCAGCACTGATATATAATAAGACAAATGTCTTTTGTTTTACAATAGAAAGGAGGTGCGATTAATCCGTGTTATGAGATGCATGAAGAAAGTGGAGCAATTAGCATTTAAAGACAAAGGCAGTGATCAGCTTTGACTTGCAAGTAACATATGTTATGAAGTCATAAACTAAAAATAGTTTAACTTAAGGTGGCCGACTTATGGAAGGTTCAAATTAAAGTGTGCCCCCAAAGAGCTTCATATAAGACAAAGGATACCTTAAGTAAATGATATATAACACATGCGATTTGCTTCATGAGTGTGTGCGGCTTATTTATTAGAAGTGAAGAGTGATTTGAAATAAAGAAAACATGTGATTTAATGTGGAGCACTCAAGGTTAAGAGATTACTTTTGTTAAATGAAGCGATTTAAACAAGACGAGGTACGATTTACATGGACAAGGGCAGCGACTAAAGAAGTGATACGATTTGCATAAAAGACATCGATTATTATATGTTACAAGCAGATGTGATTTATAAATTAAAAGGGTGCGATTAAATTGTGGAGAGGTGTTTATGTAAAGAGCAGCAATTTCATGTAAAGTCCATATCTTATGAAAGGGTAGTGATTTGATTTGGAAGAGTTGTGATTGTATGAAGAGGTATGTTGTTCAAGAAGAGTTGCCTCCCTTGGTAAAAGACATCTCCATTCATAGAGATATGAAGATATAAAAGGAGAGAGAAGGGAATTTGAAAGCAAGAAATTGTTTATTGCCGAATGAGTCTAGATGGATTCATACAAAATAAACAAAGAGTATAACTGAAGAATAACATTAAACAAGAATAAACATTGAATTGACACAGTAAAACTCAAATGCATATATATTATCGGTTCAAACTTGTAATTACAATCAACAGCAAAACTTTATTGTCCCCGATACAATGAAATGACGAGTATATAAAGGAGGTCGATGATGGCCTGGGTGACTAACCGTCGCCACCAACTACAACTATCGGGAGGTAACAACCTCCCGATCACACCCGAAACATAACTAATTACAATTAGCATAATATCACACTTACATCGTCCCCCCCAAAAATTTAGTAGTCTTTCAGACGACAGAAAACCATGAAGTATCAAGTAACATTAGGTAAGCTCTACCAAACTGGTGACAATGCTGAAGATCCTGGAGAAAAATCTGGAAGTAGGAGCTGAGTAAAACTAGAAAAAGTAGAACCAACACATTCGGAACACCTGCCAATAGACGGAGAATGGTGAAGACCAACCAACCAAGGGACCCAATCTGATAGCACACTGAATGCAGAGAATGTTGCACCCCATCGATCATTGAATCAAGATAGTACTGCAAGCATCTTAGAAGCGTTCTGATCATGAAAAGATTGTGTAGTGTCATGAATGTACATCCATTTAATTCACCAATCAACAAGAATGATTCTTTGTTTCTACCTGGTTTGATGGGGGTTTGGAGGCAACACCCCTCACAGAGGTTTGGGAGCAACACCTCCAATGGGGGTCTAGGGGCAGTGCTGTCATGTCCCCATTTCCAAAGTGATCCACATTGAAGAATAGATTAGCCTATCTGTCATTCCCGGAGGCTAATACCAATAATAAGGGAATGAAATTGGTTTTTGACTAACTCAATGTTGTGTTTTTGCAAGAATAAGTCAAAAACTACTTCAAGGGAACTACAACAAGACTAGCAAATTTGACGAAGTCTAAGAGTCATTTCATCAACTCCAGTGGTCACATTGTCAAGTAATGCTTTCATGATGTTTGGGCGCATTTCTAAGCAATTCAGACTCATTTTGGCGCCTAGCTTTCAAGACCATTTATAGCACTCAGTAAGGGATCTAACTTAAAGCGCTCCTTGTGATTAACTTCCTCCAACCTAGCGCCAAGTTCTGAGTGGGTGTGGATGAATCTTTTATGCTTGGGCGCCAATATCATGATGAACCTACCAAATGTGTGCCTTGGGCTTTGAAGGACATTATCAAGAGAATGGAGCTAGCTGAGGGTATGATATGAATCTATTGAACTTGCAGGATCAACCAGTGTTGAGATTAGAATCAATGAAGTGATCTAAGTGAGTTAGGCGCACTTCCTAGCCTTCACAACACTCAAAGTGCGCCTAGTCCTCATACTGCGCCAAGACTCCTTTGATAATGGTGAATTCCTTCAAGGATTGATCAAGTGAAACCTCACCTTCAAAAGATCCAGTGGAAATGATTGAATTGATCAAGTGATGACATATTCATCTCTAGGCGCATTTTTCCTCTGGCAAATGTCAATGAGCGCCTAGCATGAAAAGGATCTCTTCTGGCGTTGGATAATGATTTTAAGATGAGGCGCTCAATTTAACTAAGCTTCTTCACTAGGGCGCCTAGATGGATGATGAAGTTTGGGTGAGTATCTTGGGGTTTCAAGGCTTAGGCACAGATACCAGTCAAAACTACTCCAAAAGTGCGCCTAAGGTAGATGTAAGACCTCATAACCAATTGGGATACAAGGCGCTCCATTAGGGGGTGAGATCATATCCATCTGAAGTCAAGTTGCTTTCAAATTTCCTTGAAAAGATAATAAGTTGGAACCTAGGCGCAAATTCCTAGCCAAACTGACAATAAGTGCGCCAAGTTGAGAAAGAGACATCTTCAAAGGGAGAATTGTTGGGCACTCATTTCATAGGAGTCAATCTAACACTTGAAAGCTTCAACTTGTGGTCTAAACTTGTGGAAATGTATCAAAACTATCCCGAGGCGCCAGATCTACTGCAAATCCTCCAAATATGCGCCTAAGTGGGAAGGTAGACTTGAAAAGATAATAAGTTGGAACCTAGGCGCAAATTCCTAGCCAAACTAACAATAAGTGCACCAAGTTGAGAAAGAGACATCTTCAAAGGGGGGAATTGTTGGGCGCTCATTTCATAGGAGTCAATCAAACACTTGAAAGCTTCAATTTGTGGTCTAAAATGGTGGAAATGTATCAAAACTATCCCGAGGCGCCAGATCTACTGCAAATCCTCCAAATATGTGCCTAAATGGGAAGGTAGCTTCCAAACACTTCAATTAGTCAGGGCGCTTGGTGAGTTAAGTGTCTTACTTCCCCTCAAAGACTTCAAGTGTAAACCACCACGTGCATGAAGATGAATCCAATGCAAGGCGCTAGTCTCCTCCTACACAGACTCAGAAGGGCGCCTCAAGTAGTTTGACTTGGCGTTGGAACTAGTAGACTTCCCCGGAATGTGAAAACAACCCAAGGAATCATTTCCTAGTTACATCATCTCCTTGTTGACACCTAGTCTTTAGTTGGGCACAATCACCAATTCAAAATCACCAAGGTGTGCACCTAGAACCCATAAGGCGCCATTTCATGAGCAAATCCACTTCAAGTGGCATCTAGAAGAAGATAAGGTAGTTACAACTACCTGAATTCTCATTGACCAGAGAGATAACATTGGGATCCGTACCGATGCATTGTGTAAGGTTGCCACATCACACTGAGTTGTCAAGTGGAATATTCTCTTGAATATGCTTCTTGGGAAACATGCCTTGGTTCCTCTTTATGCCTTGGAAAACGTGCCTTCATTGCCTTGGGAGGCCTATAAAAGGAGGAGCTCTCTCATTCATTTGACATCTAATCTTTTAACAAATTTTCTCTCTGCAAAGCTTTATGCTTGTTCTTGAGGCCTGCGAGTTTCAAGTAGTTAAGGTGATGCTCCCTCAACAGTGATAAGGTGATGCTCCCTTGTCGAGTTGTGAGGTGTTAACACATAGTTGACATCATTGTACTCAATAGAGTTGATCAATTGTGGAATCATTGTAAACATCAAGGCCTCAAGGCCTTTCTTGTGATCAAGTTGAATAAGAATTGTATATTCATGCCATTGAAGGCATCATCATTGTAATGAGACATTTGCAATAAGTTGAATCAAGTAATAATACAAGTACCCAACTTCAAAGTTGATTCATACAAGTTATTATCTTTGATGTATGTCATTAAGTTTGTGAGTAGTTGATGAGTTAAGTGCAAGTAAATTTATCTAAGGAAAAATTTTAGTTAGAACTAGTTGGGTATCTTACAAGTGCCCCCCAGCGGGGTCGAGGCGCAAGGCCCCTCGCGAGGTCCGGGGGCAACCAAGCCCAAAATACAACCTTCAAAACCATTCAGACCTTCATGGCACACATCATTTTCCTGAATTGTGGGCGGTTATACTAAGTGGCCGATTATTCCTGCACTTCTTCTCACCTCTTATTTCCTTGTACGGCAGTGGCTCTAAAAGTGTTGTTCACTAATACATCTAACTCGTACGCCCGCTCTAATTTCAACTCTTCCTAGCGAACAAGACTCGTACAGCGCTGAAAGAACTCAGTTCTTATGGTGATGATCAAATCAACATTTCAACTCGTACAGCTACATCAGAAAAAAATTGCCAAGATCAAGACAGCGGGAGTAGATTCCGTATGATGATGAAGATTGTAGAAGTCGTACGGTAGTAAACTTAGTAACCTCCTTTACTCGTACGGTTTGAAGGAGTCTTGTTTCGTACAACGTGAATCAATTTCGTACGGTGCTCAGGAACTCGTACAACATGCATGAGATTGATAGTAGCCTTCGTATGGTGGCAACTTGATGAAACTCGTACAGCAAAAACAGGGTTTCGTACAGCGGCTCACAAAACAATTTGTACGATGGTCCGACTTGGTAGAAGACCTCAACTCGTACGGCAGGAATAGAGATGTACTGATGGTGAATGTGCAATGCGTACGGATGGCAGAAACACTTCAAGTTCGTACGGTCAAACTTTGATTCAATCCCTACGACTTGGCAGAATACCTCAAGTCGCACTGTAGAAATCCTATGACCGTACGGCGCTAAGGAAAGAGGTTTCGTACGACAGTCTATTCTCTTTCCCTCGTACAGCGGCAATGTTTCTTTTCGTACAGCTTAAAAAGACTCACTCTTCTCCTTCGTACGGTCATAATCTTTTTATTTTATTTTTTCTTTTTCCAAATTTCTAATAATTTTTTCTTTTTTCCATTTTTGACTTTTTTTTTCTTTTTTTTCTTTTCTTTTTTTTCACTTTTTTCCGACATCTAATTTTTTTCGACATTTCTATTTTTTCCGTTTTTTCCAATTTTCCATCCATAACAAACTGAATAGAGTTTTTCTATTTCTCTCTAGCAAGGTCCACCTGTTATCTATGGTTCCGACTGTAGAAATTTCTTGTCCCCTAATCCCTTCTCCGCAATATATTCTTCTGAAATTTTGCTGTGAGGTTGATTTGACTCTACGACAAGTAGTCGTATGCTCCAAATTATATATTTTAATTTTCTTACTCAGAGTCGTACTTTTATTAATTTCTCGAATTGTTGTCTTTTGCGAGCCGTGTACTATATTCCGCACATAAACTGTCTGACTTTTTACAATCATTTTTTCTCTGTTGCTTTTCACCGATCGCTGTAACTTCAAAAAAATTATAGTTTGACGAAAATATTGCATAATCCTTTTTCATTCGATATGGTTTCCTTCTCCATGGTCTTGCTACTCGTACCAATGGTATTCTATGGACACAGTTCTAGAAGTATTCCTTTCAAATTTTTGTGTGTTAACGAGAGTATGTCCTTGTATTCGAGGAAGATTTTAAATGCAACCGCTTTTACTACTAGTTTCCAATCGTCTCCGAGCAAAATCGTCTGAGGGTTACTTTCCTCTCCCAGGTTTACTTTCTTTGTGGATGGTTCTTCATACATGATGATTTTCTCAAGTTCAAATTTGTGTGGAGTACTATCTATTTCAATATTCCCTTTCGTGTACTCCCCATAGGCTGCTGGAAAAGTATTAGTTACTTCCGGCTACTTATACTTTCCTCCCCTTTGTCACTCAGCTTCTTCTTGCCATGTCACTGAGTGTTTGCCAATCCGTCAAGTGCTTCACTCGTCAAAATGTTTCACTCAGCCCAAGGTTGCCAAGTGTTTCACTAGTCGGCCGAGAGTTGCCGAGTGTTTCACTAGTCACATTTCCCACATTACTGAGTCTTTCACTCGTCGGCTGAGAACTCTCGCCGACTTCTCTTATTTGAATCATGTTACATTCTGGTTGAAAGAATTCATAGTCTTCCATTTGCCAATGGAACAATCCAGTAAAGGAATTTGTTTCGTCTTCCGAGCACTCTTGTAGTTTCAGTACACCTTCATCATCCGGCTCCATGGACCCTCTTTCTCCTTCGGTTGATGTGCCGCCACCATCTAAGTTTGAATCATATGCCATTTCCTCACTGACGGTTTGAGTCTTGAGATCAATAACAAACTTCTTGCCCTTGTTTTCTATTGACAAGGTGTTCTTCCAGTTGTGGTTGGCTTTGGCGGCTATTAGCCACCCTTGGCCGAGTAATGCGTCATAGGTCGCATTGCATGCTGTAATGACTACAAAGTTCAGTAGAAACTATTGAGTATTGATTCTTACCTTTTGAGCCATTAGCACTCCTAGCACTTTGATCCTATGCTAGTCGGCTCCCACTAACTGGAAGTTTTGTGGCCATAAGGTAGGTTTCCCGAGGCTTTTCCAAGTTTCTTCTGGCAGTACATTCACCCCAGATCCTCTGTCGACTATGGTGCTCGTTGGGTTCCTCCCCAGTATTTCCATGTGGACTACCGTTGGTTTCTTTCCCATATCAATTGCCAATAATCTTGGGTCGACCACTTGCTCTCTGCTCGGCGGTGTTTCTACTATGACATCCTCATCCGCATTACCCTCATTTGGTTTTTCTTCTACCACCTTGGATATTGCCATCCTTAACTGTGGCATGCTCTAAAGGAGATCGACAATTCTAATTGGGATGGTAGTTTGTAGCACCTGACTTGCAATGTTTTTGTCTGACTCCGACCACGGGGTTGTGGTTGCCTTTTTATTTAAATTCCTTCATTTTGTTTCCATGGCGTTCTCCACTTCCTTCCTGGCATCGCGAAGTCTTTCCTTCTTCGTTCGAGGGTCTGAATAATTTCCCTTCTTCGTTTGCGCTCGGGTGACGGCAAAGACTTCGTCATCCTCCTCTTCAATGTGAATAAAATTAACCGTACCTTTTTGTTTTGGGCAGTCATTATCCTCGTGGTCACCGAGCCCACACCACTTGCAGAGTGCATTTGGTTTGTTTTGGTTGTTGCTCTGTCATTCCCTAGCAAAATGCCCCCATTCATTGCACTGATGACATTGAATAATGGGTCGTCCTTTAGCATCATACTGTATGCGGCTTCTCCCCCCACCATTATTATTGTTATTATTGTATCTGTTATTTCCTCCTCTCCAATTGTTACGCTATCCGCCAGGAGATACATTTTGATTATTTTGTTTGGGCAGTGTGGTCGGCGGGGTAGATTGTTCGCCCTAAGCGTAGAGCACTTGGGTGCTCCTTGCCTTTAGATTGTACGGGCACTCCTTAATAGAATGGCCCATTACCTAACATATTTCACTGAACATTTTCCTAGGGCAATTTGCTTTGATGTGGCCTTCATTGCTGCATTCGGCACAAGGCTAGCCAAATCAAAAGGAAGAGAGAAATGCAGGATAGCCAAGACAAGGCACGAACTCATTACCTTCCTCAACTTGTCAAAGGTTTATTGTGTTGCCTCATTCCATTTGAAGGCTCCTTTCTTTGTCAAATCGGTTAAAGGGGCTATCAATTGTGAAAAGCTCTTAACAAATCTTCTATAGTAGTTGTAGAGGCCAAAGAATCCTCTCAACTATGACAAAGTCTTTGGGGGAGGCCAATCCAAGATAGCTCGTATCTTCTCCTAAACCACTTGCACTCCCTGGGCACGATGACATGACCCAAGTACAAGATCTCTGTCATTCCAAATTCGCACTTGAACTCCTTTGCAAAAGAGTCTGTGCATCTCAGATACTCAGAACTTCATTAATGTGTCTCAAATGCTCCTTCCATGTTTTGTTGTAGATGAGAATATAATCGAAGAATACTAGAACAAACTTTCTCAGTTGCTTGCTGAATACTTGATTCATACAAGATTGGAAAGTGGCTAGGCCATTAGTCAAACTGAATGACATGACCAAAAACTCATACTGTCCAAAGTGACACTTGAAGGTCATCTTATGGATGTCTTCGTCTCTAACCATGATTTGGTGGTAACCCGATCTAGCTCGTTGATCAACTCATCAATCCTAGGAACCAAGTATCAATTTTTTATCATTTTCTTATTCAAGGCCTTATAGTCAATACACATTCTCATAGTTTCATCTTTCTTCTTCACCAAGACTACAAATGATACGAAAGGGCTTGAACTAGATCTGATGTGTCCCATGTCCAAAAGCTCCTCTATGGCCTTCTCAATTTCCTCCCTCTGCCTTATGGGGTGGCAGTAAGTGTTGGTGTGAATAGCAATATTACCTATCCGATTTTCCTTTATAGTGTGAATTAGGCACATTATCTTGCAATGATGGAGGTTCAAAAGCTTTGACCAAACCCTTGAGAGGTTCAAATAAGCTTTCTACAAACAGCATAATCAGCCTCCTCTTAGAGACATTAGGAACCATTATGGACAGCTTTTGAAAATCAGCCACATAGCTCTCCACAATTTTGTATTGTTTGAGTTGTGCCAACTCCTTGAGATGGACCTCGAGGTCTTTTCTATCAAATCTTTAAATCAACCTCCTACTCAATTCATCATAAGAATTGATGATGTTTTGTCCTTGAATAATCAACCCAGGATACCACCATTCATGTGGTATGCCCTCAAGGTGAAGAGTAGCAAACTTGATGGATTCGTCTTCCAACATTGGCCTGAGAGATAAATATGTGTCCAGCTTCTATATCCAAGCATGAGCTATACACTTGTTAGATGCGTCAAAGATAGAGAATGTCAAGTTTCCCAAAGCATGCCGAAAATCTCTATGATTCGCTTGAGGTCTAGGTTCAAGTCTTGGTCCATTTCTTGTTTTCTTCAACTTCATAAAGTTTATAAGAGACATTTCAGCCTGAATCTCTATAGTAGCCTAAATGGGATATTTGGCTATTATTCTGATTTTTCTGCTTAAACCCTAATTCTGCCCTAAAATTTCTGCACTTTATAATTCTTCCCTAGCCCTAACAAATATGCTAAAATATGCCCTAGAAGGGGAGCGAATGAGGTCTTCCCTAACTGCTGTCATAAACTCTGCTCTGCTGAAACTCTAAATCTGCAATTAAACTTCAGCTATGCAAGATATCTCCTTCCAAGAGGTGGCACTACAATCATAGGGCCATCTTCTCCTCAAATGATGGACAACCCACACCAAAGAAGTGCCTAGATGTGATCTTCAAATCAGATATATAATTCTGCTCCAAATAATGAAGTGCAAGTGAATTCCCGTTATGGAATCCTCCAATAGGATAATGAGGCTTTCGTCCCAATACCCTTCTCAAGAGATCGCTCTCCAAGATGAATGAATAAGATGCTTGAATGGTGATTTTGCAATGCCAAGCGACCAATTATATATATGCAATTTGCCTCCTTTTTCATAGGGCCGACCTAGGCCTTTGAGCATGATATTTAAAATATGTTTTCCCTCCAAGAGGGCCGACCCATGTGAGTGATACCTTCCTCCATAGAGCGCCCAAATAAATTAAATTAAAGATATAATTTATTATCATATCTTCTTCTTCCTCAAGCGCTAGCACATAGATATTATATTTTATAAAAGTGCCTAAGGAATAATGGTAAAGGCCACCTCCATGATGATGCTAGTCAAAGAGTGAATGGTAATCTCCATGATACTATCAAATCGAACAAGATGAGTAGTGATCTCCATGATGATGTCAAGTGGCCCAAGGCAAGGTATCCATATGAAAGCATCCCAAAATGTTGATGGCAACATACAAATATGACAAGTCATCTCCATTGCTCGTGATATCCTCCAAATGTCCCGGAGCGATGTGAAGGACCCAAATCAACTCTAATGGCGACCATTCCCAGAATGGAAACATTACAATCTCGGCTAGAAGCGCTCTATATTTTGCATAACAAGCAGTGATATCATCCACCATAGGATTCTGAACTTCCACTTCAGGAACTTCTTCCTTCGTTGGAAAGGAATAGTAGCAAAACCAATAACGGTTCTTTGGGTGTGATTGTTATTGTTATTGTGGTTGTTGACCCCTGAAGACCTCCCTTCACCATTCTAATTTCTAGGTGCATTCATATTATTCTGCATTGTGTGGATCAACTGAGCCAACATATCTATTAGGCGTTCTTTCCCTTGAACAAGTTTGTTGTACTATGCATCAATTGAATCTTCATCTACCATAGTTCTCTTCTCTCTTTCTTCCATATTCAATTCTTCTGACACAATCTCTGAATTTTGTTGTTCTAACCCTTCTTTCGACTATTATGTACCCTTCTTTTTCTCTCTTTGGTAATATTAATACTCTCTGTCACTGTCATGAATGAGGTAGATGCTGCATGCAAAGTTAGTTATTCACAAGTTAGCAAGATCACCAGCTCTGGTACCACTATACTATCTCTAACCGGATTGTTAGCACAATTTCACCAAATTTTTACAATCAACACAAAACCCAAGCTCTTTCTGATCACCAAGATCCCAATGTGGCCAAGGTGAAAACATACAGAAGCTGAGATGTGGACAATAAGCAAACCAATTTAACTCACTGGTGGCAAGCCACTCAGTTTACAATTATGTAAAAAGTGATCTTAAAAGACGACTTATTTTTAATTATTTAAAAGGTCGTTTTAAGTGATGTTTTAAAGTGTCGCTAGGCATGGGGATGCAAAAAATGAGTTAAAAGGACACTTTATTATTATTTTAACTGAAGGGATAAATAAAAGAAAAGAATATAAAATAATATTATATTCCCTTGAAAAGTTATAAAAGGAGGTTTTGTCTCTAGGAAAGAGTTACCTGCTCATTTTTATCAATTTTATTTTTCAAGAATGAGTGTGAGTTCTTTCATCCCCGAGGACGAAAACCCTCTAGTATTGTAAGTTTCAAGGACGAAAACCATCCTAGCCTTTCGGTGCAATTCTACACAGGAATTGTCAATAAGTTTCAGCAGTTTGTGATTTCTAGATTTTTAGAGTTTCATTTTGGGTGTGAGATTTTGGGGTTTGTGTGGTTTTCAATGTGTGGTGTGCAGTCAGTGTACAATGTCGATTATCATATTTGATAATATGGGTTATTTGACTATGTATTAATTTTTTATCAACTCTCTAGTAGTTATAAGAGTCAGTCGGAATCGGTTAGTGGACAGTTGTGTTCCTCTTGGCAACCTTCGGGTCTTGTCAATAGTCTTTGTATCGTCAAGGATAGGCAGTATGATCTAGTTTGATCGACTTTGATCCTTGGCTGACCGTCTCTGGTCTACTTCAGTAATACTTTCATATACGAATAAAGATTATACTTTTACTCCTCTATCTGGTATGCATTGTTAATTCTGTTCATTATTGCAAGTATTCATTTATCAGATAGAAGGGTAAACGTGGTGTTTCAGAGTAATTCAATTTGTTGTTGGGTTTCCTGCTTGTTACAGATTTCCGTAATGCTGATAGGTTTTCAATAATATATTTGTTTGGAAGGATTCATTGTTTGTGTGTTTAGGATTGCAGTATAATATCACTGCATATTTGTAGGGTTTCATGAGAATATTAACTGTTGTGTTGTTTCATATGTTGCAATTTAAATATTAATGCTGCTATTGCTGCTGCTGCCAGGATCAATATTTTAGATTAAATATTGATTAGAATTTATTAAGAGATTGCCATACCAATTGAAATTATAAACACAGCTTTAAATATGTCTTTTGTTCATTTCAGAGGGAACAAAGTCTGACTTTTTTCTGCAGAAAAAGAAAAATGAGGACTGCTGTACCTTTTTAGCAGTCAATAAATCAGTTTTAATATAAGGAAGAGACTACCGTAAAAATTAAAAAAGTATTATTTGACAAAATCTGCATTGAGGGGCAAACTTTGACTTTTGGGCCCCATGCAATCTTTGTCTGCTAAATAAAAGGAATTTTTATATGTTTAAAGGGCCATACTGTCATGTCCCCATATCAAGACACTCCTAAAGTAAAGATTTGCACATGATAAAAAGGGTTTGTAAAATATTATTTCGGATGATAGAAATAATTACATACATTATATATTATTTAATAAATAATATTATTGTATGAATATTTTATATTATAAATATATCTAATAATATAAATACCAATATTCTTATAATTATCTTACATTATAATATAAATACAAATAATATAATATAAATCACATATCATTTATTATGATATAAATGATATAGTATAAATAATATAAAATATATCATATATCATTTATTATAATATAAATGATATAATATAAATATAAATAAAATAAATAAACATCTTTTAACCTATCAGAGTTAGTATGGTTAGAACTAGTTTTACCATAAAAGGGAATTAATATAAAGTAATAAAAATTATAAGAGGGTAAATATGTCTTTTACCACTAAGCATAATAAGAGACATGCCTCTTCGAACATATCCCTTGAAAGGGAAATAAATAAAAGTTGTGAGATAGAAGGAAAACATCATCGACAAGAGATCATAAATTAATATATATAGAGATATGTATATGAGCAGCAAATCAGAAGAAAAGAAAATTCAGTAATATAATTATAAACAGAAATAAGAGAATACAAGGAAAGATAGATTCAACAGTCAAAACAGCAAAGAAAAAGAATAAGAGGTAAATAAAAGTTTCAACAGGTAAGTATACTTAACATGCTTATTTTATAATTATTAAATGTAAGATTTGTAAGTATGTATAGTTAATTTATGTTTAGTATAAAGATTAATTAAGGCCTTAGGGTAAAACCTAAGGAGAAGGCTTTAGGGTAAAACCTAAAGATTAATGAAGGCATTAGAGTAAAACCTAAAGATTAATAAAGGCATGAATTCCGAAGGGTAGATACGAGACTTCCTTATTAACCACCTAACACTAAGAAGGTGGGGTAGATAGTTACGGTAGGTATGAATCATTCCATGGGAATGGGCCTTGATTGACAAATCAAGGATATTACTATGGACCTTCGATTTAAGTATCAAAGGAATGGGCCTTAGTTGACGAAGTAAGGAATTATGGGCCTTAGTTGACGAACTAAGAAATAATATTAATGGACCCATAGGATTGACATGACATCACCTACCTAACGAATCTTCTCTCACAAGGTGGAAGGTGAGGTTAATAAGAGGCCTAAGATTATCTCACCCAAGGAGAATCATGATGTATGGAAAAATGGATTTAAGAAATGGCAAATCGTATATGGTTAGATTATGATTATCATCAAGATTAAAAGGAAATGAAAAATGGAATACTAATGTTCTGTTTTGGTAAGTTGAAATTGTTTGCAAGGTTGCGGAAATTTTGGCTTACTAGAAGGGGACATTACACATACTTACCCAATACCCAGCCGTACATTTCAGGCTGCCCATATTAGGGCCATACATTTTGTGCTGAGCAATATATAACCCATATTTGCCTGTACTGTTTGAAGTATATTGGTCTGATTATTGTGAACAGAATCCTCTATTTGCTGGTCGCTGTCTTGTTGCAGATTATAGAAGAGTCGGCCTTACAATTTTAAGGTGCATAATTATTGTTTGTTGCTGACAAGGTAATAACTAGGCATGCGAACTTTTGGTCCAGCTGTACCAATATTCAAGGGAGTCGCTGCTGTCTGAGTGGGGTTTGAAGTCTGCTAGAAATATTTACATCTCCTCCAAGCTTAGCCACCACTATTGAGGAAGGTACCCACCATATAATGGACTGCTGCAGTCAAGGGGAAATAAATACCAGGCCATACCACAACTAAAAATCAGCATTCTCAGTCCCATTTGTAAGTTACAGCAGTACTCTTAATATTTTATCAAATTGGTCACTTATACATGTTGATGATGTTTTTGTGACAACAACAACAATAGAATAAAACACCAAGTGCTCTATCCTCTCTTGAATAAAGTCTCTCAAAGGCTAAACTATGTGATCCGGCGAGACAACTACAAGGTTCCTTATTCGTGATTTGCAACGGATAGACTCAGTGATTTTGATGTGATCTTGCTGGTAATCACAAAGGGACTTACACAAATTGCTCCTTCTTCATGAAAATGGAATGTATTCCTTACTCCTTGAATGTGAATGAATGGAACTTCTTCAATCAAACTTGAAAGAAAATGCAAAAGATAAGGGTTTAGAGAATCTATTCTAAGATCAATGAAATAATGAAATATGCTAGGATAGACAAATTCCTCACGAAACCAAACTCCGTTTCACCATGAGAACCAATAGTTACACAAAGTTGGTGCAATCTTCTAAGGTAACCCAATGATTTTCATATTGTGAAATACACATCCAAACACCCACAGCGGGCTCAGCGTGAACAATCTTCACAATCGAACTAAAGCATATGAAGGTTCAGGCTAACTTTACAAGGTGAGTTGCCTTCGACAATCCACAAAAAGATGAACCAAGAAGAAATCCATCAAATATCTTTGCATAAACTCATTACATCAATGAACTACTAATCTACTATCTAAGCTACTTGGAAACACATCTCCATCATATTCGAGAATTAGAAACCATGCTAACATTCCATCACCACACAAATCACCATGAGAACAACAATGAGCTTGTATTGATTTTGGAAGTCTTTCAACAACAATTTCACGTCTCTTCAATGACTTCGAAGAGTCTCCTCTAATCTACTTGCTATCCTTCCTACTTCTAATATATTTACAAATGAGATAAGTGAGCCTTTTATAGATTCCAAAAAATTACATGAACGGCCAGGATTGATTTTGGAATCAATGGCCAAGATTGAGACAACAAAGCAGTTTGTTACAAAAATTCCTATTTTTAGAACATGCGAGAGGCAATGAAGGCACATTTCCCAATGCGATAAGCTTGAAATGGAATCTTTAAAGCATCTTCCACATGGACGCCCTCTTTGGCTTCTTGTACATTGAATTTGGACGGGTGATGTGGCCGGCTATGATTGGACTGGTGACATGCACATGCCACCTCAGCATTGAGCAAATTGGTTTGATTTTCAATACGTTCACATTGCTCGGAATATTTCCCAAATTTTGTCAGTTTTCGTCAAACTTGGATTTTCACCTTTGGAACTTAGCTTCTGGAACTTGAAAATTTGGGAACTTTGGATTTCTTCATGTTGTCTTTCATGCCTTGGTACTCTAAATGTATGTAATTCATGACTTTGCTTGATGTACATGCTCATTCTCATTTTGTGAAATTCTTGTTCTTGTGCAGGATTCTGGCTCTAGACTCTTGAAGTAGAGGATATCTTGTGTGTGAATTCTTGGAAATGAACCTTTGGATGGATGTTCCTCTTGTGATGATGGATTCTTGAACATGTAAGGTGGATTGATATTCATCCCCAGTGATGAAACCTTGATGCAGTGAAGTGCATTTTCCTCTGCCCTAGCGATGAAGTTCTCCTTGCCATTGGAAGTAATCTCTTTCTCCAAGTTCGGAATTCTTGATCAGCTTCCTTAACCAGCGTCAGAAGTTCTTCATAATTCCTCGAACATCTTCATGACATTGTCCTTTCTCCTGAAGTGGATCCAGCTTCCGCATTCGCCAATTACCTATAAAATGCAAACTCAAGTGAGGATCAAGGATGTTACAATAAAAATTCACTTCAAATGTAAAGGAAAATTTCACTTCGAAAGTAAAGAATTCATGTAAAATAATGCATGTGGGATAAGGATCTCCATGGAAAATCAATGCAATTTTGATATACTTATGAAGAGAGAATATGAAATAACAATTTGTCCTCTTAGGAAAATTCATCTCTCCCTTATGCAATTTCACTTTTTATCTTAGGAAATCCACTTTTCATTTGATTGGAATTCTGCCTTATTGAAATCTGCTCCTCTTATTATGAAATCTGCTCTTATCTGCTGGTATCTTCCTTGTTTCACCTTCAAGTCTGCTACTATTCACTGTGGTCTGCACTTTTATCCCTCTTATCTGCATTTTACTCTTGGATATTTCTGTTTTTGCTTGTAAAATCCACTTTGCTTTATAAATTTCTGCTTTCAATTTGCTGACCTGCTCCTCAATTCGCTGCTCTGCTCCTAAATTCTGCTTTTCGTTTTGAATTGACTATGAAAAAATGAAGATTGAATCCTCCTTATATAGCATTTACACTTATCTTTCTAGACAGGTCGGCCTAGTGCAGGTCGGCCTCCTATTTAAATGATTTTTTTGTGTTCAAAATTCAGTTTCTGTCCGTAGCCCGACCTGCTTCTTCATGGAGCGAATTTTCTTCAATGTAAGAACGGATTTTCCTCAATGATGAGCACTATGCGCCCTCCTAGAGCGCATTATCCTTCTTGGTGAACATTTTCCACTTTTTTGTTTTTGATTTTAGACATTTTCAAACCTTAGGCATTTTTTTCTTGAACTTTTAAACTCTTCATTTTGGCAATTGGGATTGAAGTTCTTTTCGAAATTGTTGATAATTGATAGGATTTTTGCTTTAGAATGCATCTTACTCCAAGCGCATTCTCCTCATTAATGAGGATTTTCCTTCATTTTGCATATGAACTTATCATTTTATCCTTCAAACTTCATTCATATTGGCGAATTTCAAACTTTTGTATTGGATCTTGATTGAACCTTGTTGGAAGTGAAATCATATTCAAAGTTGTTGATGATTGAACAAATTCTCTTCATTGGAATGAACTTTATACCAGGCGGATTCTCCTTGTTGATGAGAAATATGCAACCTTCTTGAGCCTTTTATCTTCCAAGTTCCATTCTTCCTTAGTGAATTCTTCTTCCTAACTTTGTTTGTTTGGCGAGTGATATTGAAATTTCCTTCAAATTTGCTTCTGATGATTGAGCAAGTATTGTTTTTAGAAGGCATTTCATTTTAGGTGGATTATCCTCATTAATGAGAAATTTGCGCTCATCCATTTCTCATTCATTCCTTGAACCTTTACTTGTTCAAATTTCTTAATTTTTCCCTTAAACCTTCATTGGAATCATGTCAAAGTTCTTTGGATTGCTCTATGAAACCGAAATCATCTTCAAGATTGTTGAATTGAGACTAGAACAGGTGCCTTTCCCAAGCTAGGCGCTCCTTTGAGGTAGCAACGGCTAGAAGGTGCGCCTCATCAATAAGACTTGTCTTCTGACACTTAACCATTTTTCCAAACACTAGTACAAACTATAATGCTCTTCCTATGATGTTTACTTGCAAGTAAATGAAGAATCCATGTGAGGCGCATATCCAAGGTGGCACAGGAGGCAAAGTGCGCCTTAGGCAATTTGATGTTCTCTTTGTCATTTGATCAATATCTTAGCTTGATGAAGGATCCCTTAAGTAAGTTTGATCTTCTTCAACAGAATGAAAGGTCAAATGGTGATTCCAATTGCCTTATCTAGCCTAGGCGCATTTTCAAGGTCCTAGAGTCATGGAATAGCACCTAACCTCCTTGAAGTGAGTTCTAACTTCAGTCAAGTCTTTCAAAGAGTTTCTAAGCCTTCTCCAAATGCAACTTAGGTATTAACATGGATGATATCTCAGTATCATTCCTTTAGGCGCAAAGTGAGCTTCCAAGAGAAGGCGCAATTGTGAGGTTGGAGATGATGAAAAGTGTGCCTCATTCACAATCATGTTTTACTTGTCTTCGATGATGATTCCTTGATCCTTTGATGATTCAAAGCGCTCTTTCAAGGTTGCTTAAGCAAGAGCTAGCGCCTCCACATCTAGGCACACTTTTGGTGTTCTAGAAGCATGAGTCAGCGCCTCACATAGTTAGATGCACATTTGATGATGTAGAGAGATAGATGTGCGCCCAAGTCATCATTTGATGCCTTCAACAACTATAAACTCCTTTGATGATGCATTTTATCCTTCCAAACCACTATCTAACCTTAGGCGCACTCTTTAGGTTGATCAATCATAGTCTAGCACCCCAAGTACCAAGGTGCACTTCTGAGTCTATGTAGGAGGAAACTAGCGCCTTGCATTGGATTCACCTTCATACATGTGGCGTTCACACTTGTAGTCTTTGTGGTGAAGTAAAACACCTATCTCACCAAGTGCACTAACTACTTGAAATGATTGGAAGTTACCTTCCCACTTAGGCGCACATCAAGTGAATTTGTCATGGTATTTGCACCTAGAGTTTACTTGATCCCTTTCCTCAAGGAGTATGCTTGGTATGAGACTTCTGACGAAGAAATCAACTTCTTTAACTAGAGCGCCTGCCATATTGAAGGTCATTGAGGCCTATTTTGTCCTTAGGCGCTCACTTGGGAAATTTGATGTGAAATTGGCGCATAGACTCCAAGAGTCATGCCTTTGGCTTCTAGACTTAGCCAAATGTTTGAGTTTCTGACTTTGTTCCTGCAAAACAATAAGATTGAGTTAGTCAAAAACCAATTCATTCCCTCATCATCTAGAATTAGCCTCCAAGAATGAGAAGTAGGCTAATCCAAGTTCCATTTGGTGTTCAAGCCGGAAATGGGGACATGACAATACCCTTTCCTAATTCTTTCTCACTTTCATCTTCCTCACTTTGAATCAACGTATCATTCCTAAGGCTTCCTCCTATGTTGTTGGTTTGGATTTAAGTTCAGGAGTATGCTGATTTTTTTCCCCAAGATTTGGTACAGCTGGTCCAGTCGTACCCTTCCCCCCCAACACACACACACACACACACACAGAGAATTTAAAACACAATTGCTAGTTGATAAAGATGATTATTCAATGTCCAATCAATAATTTCCATGTTCTTCTTCATCAAGAGCATCAATGTCATCAATTGGTTTGTTAGAACCACAAGCATCCCCAGTGCCGTTCCCACTAGCTGCACTATGAAAGTCTTGTGTAGCAACCTCCTGCCCCTGGTCAGCAATTTAGTTTCTCTTTTGAGACATCTCAAGCCAGAACAGTATGTGAGATAAAACCTCTCTTAAAATTATAAGGGGAAGTTCCCTGACATCTAAATTATCCTAGACACTAAGTAATAGACAAAATAACAATATTCACACTACAATATTTCTTCTAAAGGTTTTGCATAAAATAAGTAACTATTTGTTTGTCTTTTTGTCTTGGGTACAAGCACAAGACTAGACACAGCTTGTCTCACAAGTGAGATTTTATAGATTTACGAATGAAAGCAATTAATTCTAAACATGAATAACGCCTTCCCACTTGCTAAAATCCTAAAACAAAGACTAGTAATGTGATACAAACAAAATCTTAAAAGGAATAACAACTTCAACACGAACAACATATGATTTCTAGAACTAAACAGTTAAATTACAGGCAAAGCTACCACTTAGATGAACAAATGACATCAATACAAAGCTTGATAATATCATTCAACCTCAATTTAATCAGTGAAATCACAAACACCATAACGCAGACACAATAAAAGATGGACCACTATTTCAGCAGCAAAAGTGTAGCATCAACTCTCATTCAGAATATCTTGTGCTCAAAGCACTTATCTATATGTCACAAGATGCTCAATTTTTATAATCATTAATGTATTCCAAAAAATCAATGTTTTAAAGCACAAACACTTAAAAGCTTCAAAAAAGCAGGAAAGAAAAAACATTAAAGAGAAAACTAATCTAAAGAGAAGAACAAATAAAAACTAACTAAAAAGCAACTTAAAAATAAGCTCTAACTCTCCATCCAAAAATAGGACCTCAGAAAACATTAACTACTATAAATAACCATGGCCAAAAATATAAGTTTGGCCCATGAACAGCCTCTGTGCTTCTGAAGCAGCTCTTCACTCTGATACCTGGTGGAAGATTTCCTAATGGATAATATAACAACAATAGTTACCATCCCTTGGTTCCATCGAATGTGTTATGATGCTTTAATTTCTGTTTACATTTCCAGTGCATCTGCAATTGAAACTTGCTGGCTGGTTAGATAGATCGCTCTATAAATTGTCCTCTGTGCCACACCAGAGCTACAGCATGGATTATTATGTCTAAAAATAGTTACAGAAACTCGTAAGAAGGTACCTGGGTTACAAATATATGGCTTGCTTCCTAGAGGAATTAAGGTTCTAGAGACTGAAATTTCTTTAGATAAAAACTCTATTCCGTGTGATTTGTAGGACACCTTTATGTATAATTGTTCAGCTCATACTTTTTAAAGGTTTAATGAGGACGACCATCTCTGTTTTAGTATGGTTAACAAGTTAATTTTTGCAAGAAAGTGAGATCTTGGTAAACTACTGTACAAGCTATCAAACAAGGCTGTAATAAGCCCTAGACCCCAAAAATATCGATGATGATTACCCACTTTATGTTTAAATAAGACAATTTGTTTTGCACATCAAGCATTCCCCATACTTAAATTGTCATCCTACCTTTTTTGGAAGAGAGCAAGCAAAATGAGATTAATACTACCAGTGGAATTTTTTTGTTAAAAAATTATTCTAAAGAATGGCTTAGAGAAAGCCAAGTACAGCTATTCCAACTAAACAGAAACAAAGATTCTAAGGCCTGAAATTCTAGTTTCTAGATGATGTAACTAGCACACAAACCTCACAGTGTGGATGTCAATACAAAATCTATAATTTACTTACTATAAAAATGAAAAATGCTAGGAACTCAAATATTTACTGAGGTACAAGAGATTACTCTGTGCTCAAGCCTATAAGAGAATTGATCAATACATCCAATGCTAGCACATCAGAAGTTCCCATATCAATCCTGTCAAAATAAGTTTTAAAAGTATTTAACATAATCTTGTGGATGAAAGAATCATAGATAATTTGCCACTTTCATCTGATATTGATGTCCTCAACAAAAAACATGGATAAGCATCCTGATAAGTTCACAGTTTAAATTTAATTCTTTCTTGAAGCAGGATTTTCTTACCAAAATCGAGCCAAATTGTCCTGAAACTCAAGATCACTTATATTATGTAAGGATGAAGTAAGTGCTTCTGATGCTTGATCTTCATTATACCTCAGTCTAGCATTTATTCCTGACCGTGTCAACTGCAACACCAAGATTTCAAAAAATAAGCTGAAACTGTCTTTCAATTTGTATAAAGTGGCAGACAGCGTTACAAAACATAGAGATTTATTCTAGTTCCCTAGCTCATAAATAAAAGTGCATTAAAATTAGTAACATAATAAGATAAAAAAGATGACATGCAATTATAGGAATCTCAATTTATAAAACAAATAGATAAATGCTGCAAATAGAAAAACCAAAGTTCGACTCATGGAAGATTACTAAAAAGTTCAAACAAGCACAGACAACAAATAAAAAGAACATCTGTCTAATTTAAATTTTTCCAAAACCACTCAATATGGCATTTATGAGTCTACTACATCACAAAGCACATAATATTCCCTAAAGCAAACTCCAGTCACTATCTGTACTCAACGCAGCATGTCTGCTTAGAAATACTATCATATAGAGCAACTGAGAATGACACATGTCAGTACCTAGAGTTTTTAAAAAGCAAACATTAATTTTCTTGTACATGTAAGAATAAGTTAAAGAGAAAAATGCAAAGCAAAACAGCTCTAAAAAATAACTCCATTGATGATAATAATATCAATCACATAATAACTCCATTGATGATAATAATATCAATCACATTCTTCTTAATGGGTTGAGACTCGAGAGACAAGAAGTTAGCAAGGAAATCAGCCAAATGTACAGCCCCACCAATTGAGACAGCAAACTGAACTTTAAATATTCCCTAAAGCAGACTCCAGTCACTATCTACACCCAAACACAGCATGTCTGCATAGAAAGAACATCATATAGAGCATCTGACAATGACACATGTTAGTACCTAGAGTTTTTAACAAGCAAACATTAATTTTCTTGTACATGTAAGAATAAGTTAAGAGAAAGATGCAAAGCAAAACAGCTCCTAAAATCAACTCCATTGATGATAATAATATGAAGCACATTCTTGTTAATAGGTTGAGAGACAAGAAACTATAGCCCCACCAATTAATAAGGCAAACTGAACATAATGGCACTTTGAGGGGTAAACTTGCCAATGCTATGGCAGGTTGTTTGATAAGAGATCATTCAAGATCCTTTCTAGGAGGAAGTTCAATATACATCCCGAAATCCACCAATAATGAGGCAGAAACTACTGTGCTGTTGGAAGGATTGGGAATGTCAACTTAGAAAGACATTAAGAAAATTGTGGTGGAGGGAGACTAAAATATATTCATATTAGAGCAATGAGGAGAAGAGACACACCCAACCGATGACGGCGTGGTTCGGTGGTTAAGTCGCTCGGTTGTAGTGGCGGCCACCAGAGTTCAAACCCCCGCTGGGCCAACGAGCTCGCAAGGCTTTACGCCTTCGCTAGGCCAACGAGCTCGCGGATTTGAAGTGTTCTTGCTAGGGGATGAGGTCCCCGATGTTGTGGCCTCACCAGTTCATTGCTCCGGGCAAAAGCATTCGCGTGGAGCTGAAGGGCGTGTCGCACTAGCGTTGCCGGTCACATTAAAAAGTTTACCAAGCGCATTTTTTTTTTTTAAAAAAAAGAGAGGAGAAGAGACACACCCATCTGGAAAATAGAGAAACCTTAAGCAACGCCACAGAAATAAGTCTAACATTGGAAGAAATTTGGTTCCAACATTGGGATAAGGAGTGCAACTGTCTGGCAGATCTCCATAATAATGCTGAAATAGATCAATTCCCATTAACAGCATTCCATGGAGATAGGGCAAAAGGGTGGGACGGGATCCCAACTCTTTTAGCTATGGAGCATTGAGTGGGGAGGTGGAGGCAGAGGCAAAGGTGGAGGGGGAGTAGCCGGGGGCCGGTAGACAGTGGCAAATAATAATTAAATTAAATTAGATAAATAAATAATTGATATATCAATCAATGAGTAATAAATATGAAGGTTGCATGGACACAGATATGGATACAACCGGGTACGACAATTGTATATATATAGAGAATTAACTCTAACAATTTATCTTTATTGTTTTAAATTAAAAAATTAATAGTTAAATACTTTCACATTTAAATCTAAATAAAACATTAAAATAACATAAACTAAATATAATTTAAAAATATATTAAAATTTCATAGCGGAGGAGCAAAGCAGATTCCAGGAAGGTCAATCGCAGATATAATTATTATCGCACATGAAGCATTCACTTAGTAGATTCAATAGAAGCGAGTAGTGTAACATTGTATATTTGTGCTAACACTTGGTTATGGCACATGTGTTTGTAAGATGTATTATGACGTTATTGCTTAATGTATAGATGATTTATCTTTTCATTTAAGTTATGTGAATGAGTTGGTTTTTACTTCAGTAATTTTAATATTTGGAATGTGTACTTTACAAGTAGTATGATAGTAAAACTGGATATCAAGAAGGTTTATGATAGGTTGGACTAGCGCTTTCTTTCAAAGGTGATGGAGAGTTTCAAATTTTGCGGATGGTGCCTTGACTAAGTCTTCAATCGTATTTCTAGCCCTCATTACTCCATGTTGGTTAACGGCTGCCTTCAAGGCTTTTTTGACTCTTCTAGGGGACTGAGGCAAGGGGATCCTTTATCACCATTCTTGTTTATTATTGTTTACTGGCAATGTGGTATTCATACAGACATAGAGTTAACAGAATTATGTAGTATAGTGCATAACATAGAACATGAATTTATAACAGCATTGCACAGAATAAAGCATTGTTTCCATTCATTGAATATATCAGTATTACACTACAATGTCACAATGCTACCTCTGCATTGGAATGACAATACATATATAGGTTGTCTAACAGTTGCCAACCATCGCCGACACCGGTCAGGAGTAACTACTCGCCGATACCAACTAGCCAACATATTTACTAATACAACATAACAAATATAATTTCCACCTAACATCATCCCCCCCCCCCCCCCAAAAAAAAAGTCGTCTTCCAAACAACGAGAAAACATTAAGTATCAAGTGACATTAGGTAAGCTCTGCCAGACTGACAACAATGCTGAAGTAGGAGCTGTGTAAAAGTAGAACCAACACATTCGGAACACCTGCCAGTAGACCAACCAACCAAGGGACCCAATCTGATAGCACACTGAATGCTGCGAATGTTGCACCCCATTGCTCACTGAATCAAGATAGTACTGGTTTGATGGGGGTTTGGGGGCAATGCCCCCAACGAGGTCGAGGGGTAGCGCCCCCAACGGGGGTCTAGGGGCAGCGCATCATTTTTTTGGCGCACATCATTTTTCTGACAAAATCGGACACTCATCTGCAATCCAAAAACTCATATAGTTTGCTGAGAACAAGAATTAGTATGGCGGAATACACTTCAGGCAGTAACAACTTCGTATGACTGGCTAACTTCTCTTGGATGACTCGTACGACTAAGAGATTTTTGTACGGCTTTGCATGGCCTAGCGTTTTACTCTGTCTTCCTATCGTCCTTCCACTCCGCCTCTTTCCTCCCGTACAACATGGAAAAAAAAATCTTGAAGTGTCCTTTTTTTTAATGCGGGGACGGGTGGGTCGTACGCCGTACGGCCTGGTCGTACGTCGTACTCTTCTTTCCTTTTTTTCCAATTTTTCCCGACATTTTATTTTTTTCGTCTTTTCCAATTTTTCATCCATGTCAACCTAAATCGGATTTTTCTATTTTTCTCCGACAAGGTCCACGTTTGATCTGCAACTCCGACTTTATTGATTTTGTAATCGTCGGCAGGGTCAGAACTGTTGTCTTTCTTGGAACCAAAATTGTTGTCTTTCGGAAGCCGCATACTACGTTCAGCAAACTGTCCAACTTTTTAACATCATTTTTTCTCTGTTGCTTTTCACCGATCGCCAAAAAATTGTAAGTCGACAGAATTACTCTATAGTCCTTATTCTTTCTGTATGGTCTCTTTCTGGCCGATATTTTCAATGTTGTGTTCCCGTCGTTAGTTTCATCACCCCGATTCACCTTGCTTGTCAATGACTCTTCATACCTGATCACCTTGTCTGGTTCAAATGTATGTGCAAGTGTATCATCTATCTTGGCTTCACCCTCTGTATATTCTTTCAGTGCCTCTCCCGGTCAACTTGTCTATGCCACTATTTGCTTTGTTACTTCTAGTTGATTATTACCTTCCTCCCCTTTGTCACTCATTACTGGTTCCATCTTGCCAAGTGGTCGAGTGCTTGTCAATCCATCTAGTGCTTCATTCATCAACAATGTTTCACTGGGCCCAATATTGCCGAGTGTTTCACTAGTCATTCAAGAGTATTCGCCACTTTCTCGTATTGAAATCATGTTACACTCCGGTTGGAAGAATTCATAGTCTTCCATTTGCCAATGAAATAACCCGTTCAGTGAATTTGTATCATCCTCCGAGCATTCATGGAGGTCGAGAATACCTTCCTTGTTTGGCTCTATGGTTCCTCTTTCTCCCTCCATTCCGCATCCTTCCTCACATTCTGAATCTGATGATGCCAACTCTTCACTCACTGCTTGATTTACTAGGTCGATCACATATTTTTTCCCATTGCTCTCTATGGATAATGTGTTTCTCTTCCAGTTGTGATCTACTCTCGCTGCCACCAACCATCCTCTTCCGAGCAATGCGTTGTACCCCCTCTTCTACAACGGGATGACTACGAAGTTCAGCAAGAATGGCTATGTCCCGATCGTCACCTTCTGCACCATCAATGTTCCCAACGGCTTGATGCCATGTTGGTTGGCGCCCACCAATTGGAATGTCGGTGGCTAGAGTGTAGGTTTCCCGAGACTCTTCCATGTATCTTCGGGTAGTACGTTGACTGCTGCTCCTCCGTCAATGATCGTGTTTAGGATTTTCCCTCCAATCTCCATTTGTACGATCGTTGGGTTTTTCTCGATGTTTACCGACAGTAACATTGGGTCAATGACTTGTTCACCTTGTGGTGTAGGTTCTACTCTTAATTCCTTCCTTCGACCTTCCTGTCGCTGTCATTGGTCATTACCGACTACGTTTGCGATTGCCATTCCGACTTGTGGCATAGTTTAGAGAAGGTCCATCACCTTGATAGGTACTGTGGTTTGCAGTATCTGTCGAACAATATTGTTCTCTGCCTCTCATTGCCAAGAGGTACTTGGAATATCCAGAGCGGTCTTCTCTTCCTTCATCATCGCCCACTCCACTTCTACTTTTGCTTCGTTCATTCTTTGCTTTTTTGTACATGGCTCTGGGTAGACAGTGTTCTTTGCCTAGGCTCTAGTGGTGACTGCCAGTACCTCTTGGTTTTGTTTTTCCACATTCAACATATTGATGCCTTTCTGCTTTGGGCAGTCGTTGTAATGGTCTTCCCCCCGAACCTTGACCATTGTGGCATTCCCTAGTGAAGTGACCCCATTCATTGCACTTTCTACATTGTATCATGGGCCTCCCCTTACTGTCGTACTGTATTCTGTTCCTCAGGCTATTGTTACTTCTATAACCTCCAGGGGATGCATTGCTATTGTACTGGGGCTTTGGTGGTGTGTTCGGCGGTGTTGACAATTCTCCTTGAGTGAAGAGTACTTGCGTACCCCTTACTTTTAGATTGTATGGGCATTCCTTGATGGAATGTCCCATCACTTGGCAGATATCGCAGAACAACTTTTTCGGGCAATTTTCCTTTGCGTGACCTTCCCCCTTGCAATCTGTACACCATAGTTCTCTGGCTTCCCTCGTACTCTCCTTGTCAGCCTTCAATTCTTTCATCATTCTCATCATGTCCTTGAGTGCTTGCGCGGTCTTGGAATCACTGTCGTTGTTGTTGTCCGTACTCTCCTCGTCGTCCGTCTTCCTTTTCCCTTGGAAGGATGTTTTATTTTCACTCTCTATATCCATCGCTCTATTGTACGCTTCATCGTACGACGACGGAGGCACGACTTTCATTTTCTTTCTCAGTGATGGGCGCAACCCTTCGATGAACCATCACTTCTTCAGCCCGTCGGCCGGCTGAGTCTCCAGTTTTCCCAACAATTCTTTTAGTCTCCAGTTGTAGGCTCGCACATTCTCGTGCTTCCCTTGCTTCGTACTGTAGATCTCCGCTACAATTTCACTGTCATCCCTCAGGAGTTTGAATTCGTCTTGGAATGCCTTCTTAAGTAATCTCCATGATACCCTGTGTGCTTGGTCCAACTCTGTGTACCATTCGATGGCACTATCTCTCAGTGTCGCTGGAAATGCTTTCAGCCAGTAGTCCACATCATCTTGCCTATTGGCTATCCAAATCATCTTGCACGTCTTACAGTGTCGTACTGGATCTTCTGACCCATTCCCTGTAAATTTTGGCAGCTTCTACCTCTCGGCTAGCGGAGTCACCATCCTTCCCCGATGCCCTCCTTGTGCGTTGGACCTAACTGGACTGGTTCTCTCGCAACGTCCCGGTGCGTCACTTGCACTCTCGGCCACGTTTGAATCTTCCCCGCGTCCTCTGTCAGCGTCCTCTACACCTTGAGTCTCCTCGGGTTCATTCTAATACTCCCTCTGCCCTGGGGTCTTAGGCTCAAATCTTCCAACTCTCGGCCCTTCGTCGTCCGATATGGATAACTCTCCGATGTGGCGTATGTTGTTTTCAATTTCTTCTGTCAATTCATTTTCATTCCCTTTTTCTTTATTTGTCAGCGATGTCTTGAAAATTCCTTCGTCAGCATGATGTTCACTGGCAATTTGTCTCAGTGTTTTCCTTCGTTCTTCTTGTTCCTTTAATCTCAATGATCTTCGTGTTCTTTCCTCTGGTGTTTCATGCCCACTTGGTACTCGGTTCTTATCCTTATTGAGTTGTATGGGCATTAATTGCTACTCAGGTGAGGAGATGGTCGACCTCTTGGTTGACGTGCACTTGATCCCAGATGACCGACTGAGGGATCTCTCGCCTGAGAGCCTCCCTCCATACGTGGTCCTTCAACGAGTTTTCCCACAAACTGCAGAGGTCTTCCATCAGAGCGTCTTCACGATCCTCGTTTGCTTGTACTAGCCCTTCGGTCGGCTGCCCCATCACGACGCCATTCTCTCGTATGGATGTTCACCGGATTCGCTTAGGCAACGTCGCCAAATGTTTACTAGCAATGTGGTATTCATACAGACATAGAGTAAACAGAATTATGTAGTATAGTGCATAACATAGAACATGAATTTATAACAGCATTGCACAGAATAAAGCATTGTTTCCATTCATTGAATATATCAGTATTACACTACAATGTCACAATGCTGCCTCTACATTGGAATGACGATACATATATAGGTTGTCTAACGGTTGCCAACCGTCGCCGACACCAGTCAGGAGTAACTACTCGCCAATACCAACTAACCAACATATTTACCGATACAACAACATAACAAATATAATTTCCACCTAACAATTATCATGGCCGAAGCATTGAGGCGCTCAATTCTCAAAGCCAGCAATAGTGGAGTGTGGAAAGGAATCAAAATAACAAAAAATGTTGACCATGTAAGTCACCTCCAATTAGCAAATGATACTTTGTTGTTTGGAAGATCTAGTAAATTGGAATCCAAGGTTATGAAAGACACGCTAAAGAACTAAACAATAGCCTCTAGTCAAGCAATTAACTTGGCTAAATTAAAGATTTTCTTTTTCAACATAGGAATGTGCAGCCAACAAGAAATATCAGCCATCCTAGGCTTCAAAGTTAGATCCCTCCTAAGCAAATATCTTGGGGTTCCCATCTTTAGAGGAGCAGACAAATCTTCTTATTGGAACCCCCTTCTTGAGGCTTGGAATTCTAGAATGGCCACCTAGAAAGGTAGATGGCTATCCTTAAAAAGACGAATTGTAATGTTGAAAGCAATAGTTTCAGCCATCCCAATTTATTTGATGTCTTGCCTAAGAATGCATTCTAAGATTATCAACAAGTTAGACCAAAATATACAGATTTCTTTTGGTGGGGAAGCTCGGAAGGCAAGAAAAATCCCATGATAGCATGGGACTCTATATGTAGACCCAAAAGCACTGGTGGCACTAGAATCAAAAAGAGCGCAGCTCAAAACAAAGCATTGGGAGCAAAGCTGATTGGGGGCATCTATTTCAAACCAAATCTCAAATGGATCAGAATTTAACAAAATAAGTACTTGGACTCCTCCAATCCATCCTTAATTATCTCCCTAACAAATCCTCCCAGAGGATCAAATATTTGGAATTTCCTCCTTTCCTGCAAGCACATCATTTCCAAGCATGTTAATTGGGAAATTAAGGACGGCAAATCAACTATCTTTTGGGAGGATCCTTGAATGGACATCTGGCCCTAATAGAAAATAATGATCTGTTGGAAGTCTTGCGTTCTTTAAAATCTACCTGAGAATTGAGGATTGGAGACTACCTAATCCCAAGACCTCTCTTGCCGACCCTCCATTATCCAACGCCTCTTTTAAATTATTAATTAATTTCCAGAAGTTTTGTCTTTGCAATTAAGGTGCCTTTATTTGTCTTGTAGAAATACGAAATCATAATAAAATTTGCAAATCTAAATTTGGCTCTTATCAGACAACAAAATTAAAGCATGTTTCCTCTTTACCCAGAGTGACTACATGGAAGATTCTCCACCTCTACCCAATTCCATATTTAAAATGCATTAAAGATAAAATATTAATCAATATTCCTTGAATAATACCTTTGTAATTCGTACAAACTGACTTTGAGAAGAAAATTATGTTTTGTCACTGCGTCAGAGTGCGGAATCGAGTGTCGAAAAGGTGAATTTTGAAAGTGCTATGTTTCACCTAAAAACTTGTCCAAAGGTGTGTTATGACCCCCTCAGGTCCTCTGCAGAAGGATTTCGCTCCAACCTTTAAGAATTTTGAAATTTTAAACTTTTTGTAAAACTCTTGACACCAACTTTTGGCATTAAAATCTCCCAAATCGTTGAGAATTTGACCACGAAATCTTTTGCACATTTGGTGAAATGCATGCAAGAATATACTTGTAAGAGGATTTGTCGCCAAACCTCATGGATCTCCCAAAACAATTGTTTTCGTGAAAACCATCTACTAGGCTGAAAAACCGCGATCATGTAAAATTCTCATTTTCACAAATCTATGTCAACTTGAAGTTCCCTGATGTAATGAGATGCAAAATTGACCATAACAAACCCCAAAACTTAAAAGCAAACCAATACATGTTTTTGGTTGATGTCAATAGCACGTGCACCTGGATGCTCCTGCATCAAACATGTTGGGTAAGAAGTTTGTGAGCATGGGCTCACAAAATGGAGTTGGATAGTATAACTACCCTTCCAGGTTGTAAACAATTTGCACTGAACTCCATCGTTGAGTTAGGATGAGAAAAAAATTTCCTTAGCCTCTTTCAGCATCTTGCCAGAACAAGTGTCGTACTCCACCAAGTGTGCTCTTCCTTCCTCTTTCCTCTTGTGGATGCATGTCCACCATAGCCTGACCTCCAAATTCTACTCCACTCATCACTCCTCATCTCACCACTCTCCATTCCACTTCCTCCTCTCATGGGATTCAACCCACCATGATCTGACCACCTCCACTAAAATTTTGCCTCCCATTCATCTGTACACAAGTCGATATGATCGACTTTATGGAAATTAAAGATTTCCATATCCTCCTCTATTTTCACCTCATTATACTCCTCAATTCCAACTCTCACCATTGCAAATGAAGGTAAATTAACATATCTTCATTATCACAAAATTCAGGAAAATGAAAAATTACCTCTTGTTCCTCTGTTGCGACATCTTCCTCATCACCATCTGCTGCAATTTTTCCTTCTTTACTCTTTGCTACAACATTTTTATCTTCATCATCCGTTGCTATCACCATCCTCGTGTCCTCCAAAGGACTCACGACTGCTGCAACATTATTTTCCACCTCATCCTCTGTTGCGTCTTCTTTCACCACATTTGCCATACCTATCACCATCTGCTGCAATTTTTCCTTCTTTACTCTTTGCTAGAACATTTTTATCTTCATCATCCGTTGCTATCACCATCCTCGTGTCCTCCAAAGGACTCACGACTGCTGCAACATTATTTTCCACCTCATCCTCTGTTGCGTCTTCTTTCACCACATTTGCCATACCTTCCAAAAGGCATGTTTCTATTGTTGCAACTCTTTCATTTTCTTCCACATCATCTGTTGCAACTTTTCGCTCTTCATGCTCAGTTACGATCTCATTACTTCCTTCTTCTATCTTCTCATCCTCCAAGAATACTTAATTGTTGTTGCAACATCAATTTCAATCTCTTCATCCATGTCTTCCAAAAGACATGCTTCTGCTGCAATCTCCTCTTTTTCTCCTTCATTATTTGTTGCGGTCCCTTCACTCTTCTCATTTGTCATCCTCTCTATGTGCTCTTCTTTACATTGTTGTCCCAAATTTCGGTTTTTCCATGTCTTTCAATGGATCAAACTCTATTGTAACTTCATGTTTTACATCTTCACTACCTTCAAAATGACATGCTACAGTTGTAAACTCTTTGTTTTTCCATTATTTTCTTTCCTTCTTTTCTAGATTTCTTTCTTTTGGGACTATATGGGTTGTTGCCACATGTTTCTCCTTCCATGCCCCTTCTATCAAAGGGCCACAACATTTCTTCTCATCCTCTACAGCCTCTGTTGCAATCTCTTCTCTTTCCTCTTGATCCTTTTGCACAAGGATTTCCTCATCTTCTTTTCATTCTTCTTACTTGCTGCAACTTCTTTTGCCACTTCCTCTTGTTTATCCTGCAGTGGATTCAAAACATATTCCTTCCCATTCTTTATTATGCTATATGTATTTTTCCTACCATCATGCACAATTTCCCTATCCCAAAGCCAAGGTCGACCCAATAAAACATGACATACATCCATGGGTACCACTACAATAATCTGCAACAAAATTTACAAATATGGCCTTCCACGGCCTCTCTAACACATACATGTCAAATCTGCCCTCTCTCTGTTTTAGGACAGTAAACCTCTGTTCACTTTTATGCCCCTCTCATGGGCATTCCTCTGCCAAACACTTTTCTTCTCACAAGTTGGCTCTCACTGCATTCTTCCTACCAATCTACAACTTCCTCTCCTTCACAAGCGCCTTATTTTCTTTCCTCTGGCACCGACCCCTCTCTAAGAATCTCCTTTCAAGAAATCTATCTCTAGGAAATCTGTTTTAAAATAGCAGCATCATTTCTTTTTAAATCTGCCTCTTGACTGCCCACAACAAGGCGTCTCTTCTCTATGTAGAATGTGAATCCCAAAAGCCACTTTAAATCTACATTTTCTTTTTCAAATTCCTGTAGCCTCAAACGAGGTGTGTGTTTTCCTCAAGCGCCTCCATTCTGACTTGGTTTAATTTCTGCTTTATCACACAAAAGGCAGCCAAATAGAATGGTGTTTCAAATGCTAAGATGGGCGCTAGACCTCTCTTGCCAACCCTCCGTTATCCAATGCCTTAACTTCCAGAAGTTTAGTCTTTGCAATCAAGGTGCCTCTATTTGTCTTATAGAAATAGAAAATCATAATAAAATTTGCAGATCCAAATTTGGCTCTTCTCAGACAAAGAAATTAAAGCATGTTTCCTCTTTACCCAGAGCGACTACATAGAAGATTCTCCACCTTTGCCCAATTCCATATTTAAAATGCATTAAAGATAAAATATTAATCAATATTCCTTGAATAATACCTTTGTAATTCGTAAAAACTGAATTTGAGAAGAAAATTATGTTTTGTCACTGCACTGGGGTGCGGAATTGGGTGCCGGAAAGGTGAAATTTTGAAAGTGCTCACCTAAAAACTTGTCCAAAGGTGTGTTATGACCCCCTTAGGTCCTCTGCAGAAGGATTTCGCTCCAACCTTTAAGAACTTTGAAATTTTAAACTTTCCGTAAAACTATCGACACCAACTTTTGGCATTAAAATCTCCCAAATGGTTGAGAATTTGACCACGAAATCTTTTGCACATTTGGCGAAATGCATCCAAGAATATACCTATAAGAGGATTTGTCGCCAAACCTCATGGATCTCCCAAAACAATTGTTTTCATGAAAACCATCTATTGGGCTAAATAACCGCGATCACATAAAATTCTCATTTTCGCAAATTTGTGCCAACTTGAAGTTCCCTGATGTAATGAGATGCAAAATTGACCATAACAAACCCCAAAACTGAAAAGCAAACCAACAAATGTTTTTGGTTGATGCCAATCTCGTGTGCAACCAAATGCTCCTGCATTAGGGAACCATAGAGAGTTGAATTGTCTTAGAAGGTGACTGATCAACCCTATATAAACAATTCTCTACTTCCTCCATAATGCTAAGAAGAACATCTTTTGACCGAGGCATGTGTTCAAGTTTCTTGCTTGCTCTCTAAAGATTCTTTCCCAAATCTTCTTCACTTATTAATGCAATGATTCATAAGCTAGAAGAATAAAGGCTTTGATAATCCTCAGAATGATAAATCACTATTGAAACTCAAAACATGAAACTGCTAAAACTAACATATAGCCACTGAACACTGACATACAACTACTGAAATTCTATCATGCAATTGAAAATCTCCAACAAGGTATCAACTTCCAAAAGGCTGGCAAGATCGCCAGCTCTGATACCAATGTAATATCCCAAAACTAGATATTTGGAACACTTGGCAAATTTTCAATAACAATGCATAAAATCAAAAGAGAATTGCACAAATCATTACAAATTGATTGATTAAACAATGAAATACTCTTCTAAATCAATTCCAGGAATTTTGTCAGATGGTTATCCATCATGTTGAAAGTTGACATTTAGTCAAACAATTGGCTAGTAAGCTGAAAAACACATTAAATGTTTACCCTGATTAAGCTGAATGATGATCAAGTGTTGTAGTTCGATCAAATAGTCCGATATACTACTTCCTTGCTGCTGTTTGACTCTCATATACTGATTACAATTTTATATAAGCTCAATTCTATACAATGCTCCTCCTTGACTTTATTCTGAAAGACTGATCTGCACACTTGTAACACTAAAATTTGCACTTAAGAATCTGAATCAGCCCCTTCTTAACACCTTTAATAATCAGTCCCAAACTGAAATAATCAGAAAAACTGATTTCGTGCATTCTCGGTACTGTTTGATCATTAAAATGCCATTAACAGAAAGTTTGGACAGCTTCCAAATAAACTAACAAACCCAAACAGTTGACACAAATACTAAGAACAACATGCTGCACAAATTATATAATGGTACTGTCTCATAAGGAATTGTACGGTCCAAATCAAAGCTTTATAAACTTTAGAAATGGCAAATACCAAACTATATAGTACTTGCTAAGACAAAGAAACTCTTCAAAATGTTAAAGACTAATCAAAATGTAGCTAAACTCATGGTACGGCATCCAAGACTCCCTTCTTTAACATATACACAGCCCATGTTGGGCCCCACGTCTCCCATCCAAACACCCCACACAGCACAAGTCAAAATAGACACTAACAGAAGAGGATGCGTAGGTTTTTGAAGACTCTAAAATGCTGAGCTTGGGAGGAGTAAGTACGGCAGCAGTTAAAGACTTCAAAGGCTGTGATTTCACATAAGTAAAGCTAATTTTGATGTAACATGCAGCAGCTTCATATATAACATGGTATGGCCAAGCTGTGAATTGGTACAGCCAGAAAAATTAGAAATAAAGTCCCTTCATTCCAAAATCTGAGACCACAAACCTTCACTATATTAGTATATACCATCAATTATATTACTATAAATAACATTCAGATTTTATTAAAATCTGCAACTTTCTCACACAGATAAAATCACAGAAATCTGGGAACACACACTAACAAATATATTTTTTTGTATTTTCTGGAATATATGAACATATCACATAAGAATCAACTGAATACTGAAAATATCACAAACCCACTTTCAAAATCTGGAACGTACAAAAAACCCAGAAAATCTCTGCAAACCCAAAATACACAGAATACCACTGAACCCAAAACACAATCTGCAACTTTCAGCACAATGGTGATTCCTAGGTGAAATTACTAGATCAGCTAGGTGGGTTTCGTTCACGAAACTGATTGCCAAAAAAGTTTTTGTCCTTTGCCACAAGAATGAACCAAGTCTAATCTTGAACAATTAACTGGGGTTTTATCAAATGCACAAAATAAACTTTTCTTCACAAAACCTCCTTTTTATACACTTTTGGAAAATAATAAGATATTATTTTCCGCAACTTTTCCATTTTCCCACCAAAAGTGAAATAATAAATTTCACTTTATAATACCGACCATCCTTATATTAAAATATTTATTTAAACATAAGTTGCCATTTTATATAAAATGTCCCTCGACAACTTAATTAATTAATTAATTATTTCTCGCATATTAACCAAAGTTTACGGAAAATATTAAAATAGGCCAAATATAAGTTCTAACCTCACCACCAACACCATAAGTGCATAGGATAACTGTCCATTTGAAAGCTGGCGCTCTCCAAGGATGATGGACTACTCCAAGAAGTTCGGAGTGCTCCCAAAATATCGGATTCGCACACATAAAGTACCGTTGTGCTTGTCTTGGCTCCAAGAATTCATTGCCACCATTAGAATTTCTTTTTGGAAAAACAAGTGCTCTCCAAGAAAGTTGGAGTTTCCAAGAATGTTGGAATGGATAAAAAAAATGGACATTACATTTATGCCCTTAGCTCTATGATATTCAACATTCTACTCTTACTATCTTACCTCAAAAACTCTTTTTAAGTACAATCAGCTTCTCACTCCTAGGCATGACTAAGTGTTCCCTTGTTAGATTTGTTAGTGGCTTGAAGCATCTCTTTGTATCCCATAGTCACTCATATTCTTGTAGCAACATCACAGACTTCTCTCTATAACTTTCATCCACAATTCCCTTTCTTTTAACAAAATTTCAAGCCTGCCTATCATTTTATCACTCTCCTATATACATTTTGATTTGAGCATCCCATTCAACAGCATAATTTCCTTGTTATCATTTCCCTACTTTTTGGCACACCAAGATCAAATGTAATAGAGCACTCCTTAATAAATTATAAATCTAGAAGAAATAAGTGCTTAGGTATTTGGTTCCCCTCTCCAACTAGGTGTAAGATCCCTCCATATTGTCATCCAACAAACCCATAGTTGATCAGTTGAATCTGTATGGAGCACCTAGGGAATAATAATAGTGATGACCTCCATGACAATGTGCATAATGAGATCACAAGTGGAATTATAAGCAAGGTGACCAAACGTTCATCTTGGCATGAATGAGAGCATCTCCATAACACCAAGTGAACCTCCAAGTCCCCGGAGTGAAGTGATAAACCCAAGTCTTCTCTAATGGCGACCATCCCCAGAATGGGGACATTATAGTCCTCCCTGGAATTGCTTGTCCTCAAGCAATGGAAAGTGTGTATTATGTGAGATAGTGTCAAGTGACATGTATCTCCATCTGTCCACATGCCCGGTGGCCATACAAATCCTCCACTTGTGGCTGCATCTTCCAAGAAGAATGTGAAAAATGAACTCCAATAGCTGAAACCAGACCCTCTCAAGCCCAACAAAACACCATCCTCCAGATTCTGAAAGTAATTCCACAACCACGAGTGCAACACTCTCAAAAACTCCCAAGGTGCCACTCCTCAAGAAGGAAGTTTCGAAGAAAAAGTGATGAAGAGGACAACCTCTGAAACACCACCTCAGGTCTCCAAACTTCTGCTGTGCCACTCTGATAAAATCATCATAAAGAGCCAAATGAAGTGATACACCACCACTTGGATCCCATATCATCCTGTCATCACATCCAGTAATCATGAAGAGATGGAAGCATCTCAAAGTGCTAGCAACTTCAAACCATCCTCCAACTCCAGTCGACCTCCTGTGGATGTGCCAGACTCCCCTCATAGGTGCAAAACAATACATATCAGTTCCTCCTAGGTTGCTGATGTAGATCAGAACAGCAACCTCCCAACTGGGAATCAAACCTAGGTAGTTGTAAATGACATATGCTGATAGAGTATCATCCATACGCCATCCTCCAATGATGAAGAGATGATCCAAGCCTCTCCAAAACAAATAATCAGATGTTGTCCTCCAAGTACTCCCTATGAAATCCATGTGTAATAATGTAGACCAGCCATCTCTCACCCATGCTCGAAGTAGTAATTCCGAGATTAGGACTGGGACACCATTATCTTCATGCTCATCTCCAAACCCTAAGTCATAGCCCAGTTGAAGTACAAGCATTAGTAACCCAAAATCAAGCATCCTCATAACAATACCTCCATACCCCATGTCATAGCTCAACTCAAACTCCGTTCCTTCAAGTGGATGCCAAGCAAAAGCAAGTGTCTCCATAACATGAGTCTCAAATCCCTTAAGTAGGGCAGCCGCATACTCCATCAACCTGTTGGGACTCGTCACAAGCAAACTCCTCAAGTACTCCATGAACTAAGGCTGGAGAACCAACACCATTGTGCTCACCACCAGGTCCAATGTCATAGTCCAGCTGCAATACACCCACTAATGCCTCAAAATCATAAATCATAGCAATGACTCTAGGCCTAAGCACATAGATCAGCTGCAATTCTTCACCATGCCAACCAAATGCAAATGTCTCCATGGTATGCATCACATAATCCAGAAATAAGGCAACCTCCCTTACCACCAAGGGATCAACAAGACGATAGGGCTGCATCATATCACTACCCAACTCCTCATCTTCTCTAAGGATGTCCAACGAACCATCAAGAGTTGAACCACGTATGACTCCCTCATCATGTGAAGACAAGGCACTAGTGGCTGATCCACTAAGTGTGTGCTCCAAAACTCCATCCATGCCTATGACTTGAGCCTTTGAATGGCTCTCCAAAAGATGTGACACCAAATCCTCATGGGGCAAGTAATGTGAACCAATAAAGATTTCTGAATCATACCTCACACTATGCAGAGATCTGATTGCTCCATCTTAACCATTGTGCAATGCTCATCCTTTTGATGCCACGTGCTTGGAACCTTCTTTGCCTCTTCCATGTCACTGTATATCAACTCAATCATCTTGTGCCTTGGACAATCCACAAAGTCTTCAAGCTTGATTTCCCATGAAGTGCCAATAACAAAGACCTTCCCGCTTTCATTCTCAAGTGTAAGGGCTGCCAACCTATGACTATGCAAGAATGAAAGACTGCTGATCCAATCAAAATCAGAACTTCTGTCAAACTTTTCTATAGTGACTTCCTCTATGTCAAACACCTCCTTCATCGTTGTTGCATGTTCTCCATGAAGTGTTGGTCCAATATGAGACCCTCCATGAAATTTACATGCCTCAAGGCTGATCCTTTTGGGTGTCATAACATAATAATGTGAAGATAAAGGGCTGAAACACCTCCTTCATCGTTGTTGCATGTTCTCCATGAAGTGTTGGTCCAATATGAGACCCTCCATGAAATTTACATGCCTCAAGGCTGATCCTTTTGGGTGTCATAACATAATAATGTGAAGATAAAGGGCTGAAACACCTCCTTCATCGCTGTTGCATGTTCTCCATGAAGTGTTGGTCCAATATGAGACCCTCCATGAAATTTACATGCCTCAAGGCTGATCCTTTTGGGTGTCATAACATAATAATGTGAAGATAAAGGGCTGCTGCCATGCATCAGAAAATCAGACCTGTTATCATACCTTATCCAGCTGTCCTCTAGCTCATCAATCACTTCTTTCTCCTTTGCAAAGTGTCCTCTCACAAGTGCAGATCCAAAAAGGGGTTCTATATGAAATTCACTTGCCTCAAATCTGAATTGTACCTCTTCTCCTTTGGCTATCATGACTTGATATTGTGAGAGTAAGGGACTGCTGTTACATATCCAAAAATCAGATCTTTCCTCATGCCTTCGAGTGAGGTCCTTGTAGACCTTAACCTTCTCTTCCCTCATGAGTGAGTGATCATCAACTAGGGCAGGTCCATGTGATGTCTTCAATGGAAAATCAGGTGTGTCATGTGTTTCAAACTCTGTCCCATAGCTGCAAGTTATGTCTCCATGTGTACCCTCAATTCCTTCATTCATGTGTCCACTCTTCACAAATTTCGTGTTGGCATGTTGTCCCTTGCATGTAGCTGCCATAGAAGACTGAAACCCCGCAGTGTATGATAAAGAGTGTGCCATCTCCCAACAAAGCTCATCCTTCTCATCTTCATTTCTTCCCAAAGCATCCCAATATATCTCACCAAGTGTGAGAAGATGATCTCTATCTGCAAGCAAGTGAAGGTAGCTAGATTTCACCTCCACCAAGGCCTCCTTGAGCTTATGTAGATCGGCAAGATGAGTCTTCTTTCTGTTTCCCTAGAGCCTTCCAACATAACCGTGCCATCATCTTGTGAACATGATCAAAGAGAGTTAGTGCTGCTACAATCATACCTTCATTTACCCGTAGTTGACCTTCCAAAGGATGTGACTTATGAGGCCCAACATCTCTATGCAAAATATCATGATCATGCCTCTCCAAATCAGCTCCTTCATTGACACCTCCTCCATCAAAGTAGTAGGTAGAATCCTCTACCTCATGATCTTCCTCCATGGCTGACCTAGAATGTGAAGGTACCGCTATGACCTTGATCACCAAGGGATCATTCATCTCTTGCCAATCTAAATCAACCTTAGCAACAATACCCATTTCACAAACATCCAATCCATAATTTGATTCCTTGCCAACATGATATGAAGCACTGCTAGGAACATCCAAAGAACCCTTACCTTGATTCGACCTTGTAGGTTTGGCAATCTTCGTGATAGCATGTCCTTCCTTGGTGTGAGCATTATGAAACCCTAGGTATTCGTCCTTTGCAATGTGATACTTGTTCGCCCAAGCCTGTAAAGACCCTACTACAAATGACTAAAATGTTTTCTCAAATTTTAGATAAGATTTCTTCCTCAAACAATGTAAAACATCAACATACATCAACATATATGAAAGCCATCAAACTCCATGCATTTCCAGTGATTAGAAATGAAAGTATATCACATAACATACTGCTATCATGAAATTACAGTCACTGTATCAGTCAAATCAGACTTGATAGCATCATGAAAATAACATCCAAATGTCCTCCAAACCCTAGAATATCAAGCACTATCAATGGGAAATGATCAATGAGACCATGTAATGTTTCATTTTTGGCACATTGATTATTGTGAGCATTTTGGCTTGTTCTTTGTTGGGAGAACTCCAATGTTCTTGGAGTGGTCACAAATCAGTTTTACAGAGCAATTGGTTATGGCCTTGAGCTCAGATGGTGTTCAGGATCGCAGTGATGCTTTCTGATGTTTGATCGAGTTCCCAGTTTGCTCTCCAAGATTCTTGGAGAAGCCGTCTATTTTTAGAAAGTCACCCAGAAGACATCATTCATCTTCCCAAACATCATGGAGTATGTTGGTATGCTTAATTTTGCAGTTTGGTGATATTTGGGATTTTCCGTAAAATTAGTTGATTTAATGAGCTAAACAATTAATTATTGCACTTACGTTAAAAAGGTTGGGAAATATTCATTTAACACTTAAGTGTTATAGCTCGTTGGAAAGGGGATGGAAAGCTTTAAATCATGGATACATCATATTGGGACCTCGCGAATCAAATATTTCCTTTATTTTGATAAAGGGGTCTTTGGAGTTAAAAGGAGCTTTAAATTAAAAAAGGTGACTTTAAGTTGTGCACACATAATGAATTATTTTTTTATATTTTTGAGAAGAAATATGAAGGGATAAAGGAAATAATATTTTATTTCCCTCAAAAAGTTATAAAAAGAGGGGATGGGCTCATTGTTTGGGCATGTTTTTGTTTTGATATTGTTACTCTGCCGGATTGAACCTATGTGTTCTTCCATATTCTCTTGAGGACGAAAACCCTCTTGTAGAATGCTCTTGAGGACAAAAACCCTCTTGAGGTTGGGTGTGATTTCAATACGGAAGTCACCATTGTGCTGAAAAAGAGATTGGAGCAAGCTTATCCAGAGTTTGCCATTGAGCTTCATGGAGATTGGTGCTTTGATGAATTTGGATTTGTAGTTGTTGAAATCTGTTTTGGAATGGATTTTAATGTTGATTGTGAATGAAGAATGATTGTAAATTTGATGTGGAATTTTGAATGTGCCTGGCTGAGCCGTACAATCAGCCATACCTCCATCTGAATGAAAGTTTTGTAATGATCTTTCTATTGTCTATTTGAAACCTTTAATGATTTTAAAACTCTTGTTTGGGGAAGACGTCAACATCTGAGTAGTTTTTGTGATGTTTATGACTATTTGAAAAGTGCAAATTGCTGCCGTACCATTGTAATGCCGTACATGCAGCCTGGTTCGACTTGAGTTTTTGAGCAATGTGTTTGGTTGTTTGAAGGTAATATGGAATGGTTTGCATCTGTATAAGGTTGGCATTAATGTCTGATCACTTTTTTTAAACATCATGGGCAGTCTTGGAAAGTCTCTGAAGTTTATGCTATGCCTGGGCCGTACAGACCTGTAGATAATGTTGGGTAAAAATTCAAAATGTAAACATTGTGCATTGGATCCTTCCTTGGTGTCTTTCAAGATGTATTAAGGAGCAAATTCGAGGGTTTGTGGAATTCATAGGATCTTATGGTTTGTGAGCTGAGCATGACTGTTTGCTGGATTTCATGGTGTCATACAGCCAAGTTTTGACTTAGTACTTTGCAGTGTTAATCTGGTCTGATGTTGATAAATAGTTTGAGGTTGAATACAGTGATCTTTTGAGACAATATTACTGATTTGTGAGCAGTTTGAACTTGGTCTTCACTTTTGGCATATACAGTTTATGCAGGGCTGTCATACTACAGGGGAAAAACAGAGATATGCTTCAGCTTGCTCATCAGTGATCATATGTAGTGAATTCCAGATTTGATTATCTATGTCTTATGTCTATATGAAACCTTTAATGATTTTAAAACTCTTGTTTGGGGAAGACATCAGCATCTGAGTAGTTTTTGTGATGTTTATGACTATTTGAAAAGTGCAAATTGCTGCTGTACCATTGTAATGCCATACATGTAGCTTGGTTCGACTTGAGTTTTTGAGCAACGTGTTTGGTTGTTTGAAGGTAATATGGAATGGTTTGCATCTGTATAAGGTTGGCATTAATGTCTGATCACTTTTTCTGAACATCATGGGCAGTCTTGGAAAGTCTCTGAAGTTTATGCTATGCCTGGGCCGTACAGACCTGCAGGTAATGTTGGGTAAAAATTCAAAATGTAAACATTGTGCATTGGATCCTTCCTTGGTGTCTTTCAAGATGTATTAAGGAGCAAATTCGAGGGTTTGTGGAATTCATAGGATCTTATGGTTTGTGAGCTGAGAATGACTGTTTGCTGGATTTCATGGTGTCATACAGCCAAGTTTTGACTTAGTACTTTGCAGTGTTAATCTGGTCTGGTGTCGATAAATAGTTTGAGGTTGAATACAGTGATCTTTTGAGACGATATGACTGATTTGTGAGCAGTTTGAACTTGGTCTTCACTTTTGGCATATACAGTTTATGCAGGGCTGTCATACTACAGGGGAAAAACAGAGATATGCTTCAGCTTGCTCATCAGTGATCATATGCAGTGAATTCCAGATTTGATTATCTGTCTTATGCAATTTGTTTAACTCTCTTGTGCAAAGTGGGCAGTGATCATCTTCAGCAATGATTCTTCATACACTTTCAGTGATAACATACATGGTATAAACTCTTTTTTCAAGCATTTCCAAGAGTAGCATCTTCAAGTCTAAGTATGTATTAATGAATATCACTGTATTTGGTTTCATTATAATTTACTATGCAAGTCACATTAAGGACCCCTGGATGGTTTACCACCAGTGAGGATAAATGGATATTTCTTTATTGTTCCTACCCACTGCATAGTGGAGTGTTCCCACTGAAGAAGTGGATGGCATTGTAATTCTCCTTTCTGGTTTTTTACCCATTGAAAGTGGAGTATTCCCACTGAACAAGTGGATGGCATTGTAATATTTTCTTTCTTGTTCTTTACCCACTGAAAAGTGGTGAATTCCCACATCTTGTGGATGCCCACCGCAACGGATGAATTGTAATTTTCTTATTGCATGGTCGTTTATTGTAAGCCTATCACTGTATGCTCTCACCTTGCCCATCCTAGGATCTGGGTGATCAGAAAGTGTGAGGCATTTAGCTGGTTAATGCAATTGACGCTAACACTGTCATATCCTTGTTCTTTATTTTTTTAAAAAAATTGGGGTAGTATCTTACAGACCATATGTCACTGTTGCAGCCTTATATGACAGCACACAATGGACTGATAACAATATATCTGCTGCTGCTATGACTGATATAAAATATACAAATGCCCAGAAATGTTGAAGAAGCCAAATATATGTCAAAATACTCCTTAGCCAAACGATTGGTTCCTAGATGCAATATTCAGCCTCTATGATGTTCCAAAGGTCTTCAACTCTCAAGATCTTCAATCAAACCATGCACATGAACCCTTGGCTTAGCTCTACAATAACCAAGGGTTTCAAAGATATCAAACTCACTCCAAATACTTCTCAATAACCATATCATCAATAGTTATCAATTGGAGTAGGAAGGCTCTATTTATGCTTCTCCTTGTTGGACGTCCATCCTCTTTGGCAATTTTGATAACAATTTGAAATCCACCAATACAATTGCTCCCATTTGAACAAATTTTAATGCTTTGTATCCATAGAGCAATCATTTAAAAATCACTCTTAGTTTTATTAAATGCATTTCATCTTGAAAATCCATTTTTTCATAGGATTGACCCTCCATGACAAATTGAACACCTTCCTCTAGGGCGACGGCTGGATAAGGCACTTGTTTATCATTTAAAATTATCATTTTGCATTTAAAATAATATCTCTTTCATAGCTGGCCGAACCTCCTAGTTGGGCGTACATCTTGGCTTGGGCGTTTGGCATTTTAAATTATTATTTTTGCATTAAAATTCCTCTTCTTCCTTGTGCGCCGATCCCTTGCATCCATTGGCACTTTTATTAATGTGAACACATTATGCATCGATCCTTCCTAATGGCTCATGATCCAATGCAATTTACTTAACTTCATTGGCAAATCTCCTTGTCCATACGTTGGCACATGATCCCATGTTTTTTGACTCCTATTGTGTACATTTTTATTCTAACTTCCACCGTGTACATTTTTATGACACATTGTGTACACTTTTACTCCAACCTCCACCATATACACTTTTATGATACATGATCCAAGGAATTATCATCTCCATGTACATTTTTATCCTTGGGTGAATTCACCATAGGCGTTGACACTTTCTTCAATGCAAACTTCCAACGGTAGCACATCGCTTGGACCTATTTCCCTTGGGCGGATGACATGAAGACCTATCGATTGCACAAACCACTATGAAAACTCCACAAAATAGATTAGAGGAAAATGTAATTAAAGGTTTCATTTTCCCTTTTATTCCATAATCTATCAAATCAAATCAAATGATTGAAAATACAATTTCAATATTGCATTTTCCAAACAACCCAATGAAATACTAGTTGAGCCAACATTCCGGTTCTCCATATGTAGACATAAACCAACATTTCAGTTCTCCATGTATAGAAACAAGCTCACACTAGAAAACATAACTTAGCTCAAAATGGGGACATTACAAAGCCCTCACAATGGCTTGTAGGATGCAAACTACTAGCAAGTAAACCTTCCTCTTTCATGGCAGCATCTTCAATCTTATCTTCATAGGGCTAAAGTGTATCATTGGCTTTGTCCTCCTTAGGGTTTAGGGTCCAATCTTTGGCATGCATAGATGTATTACATTAAAAAAAATTAAAATTTATTACAAATATGTAATAAATAACGAGTAAATAAGGTAAAAAATAAATAAGAATAAAATAACTCTTAATAACAATAAAATTACATTACGTAAATATACTTAATGAAATAGTCAAATAAAGTAATTAAAATATAATTTATAAATAAATATGTATATCTCTAAGTTCTTATACAGTAATATATTTGTTATACTTTGACCTAATCCTTTAATCCTATTTGTGATTGCTTGAGGACAAGCAATTTTGAGTGGAGAGGGTTGTGATGTCCCTATATTAGTATAGGAATTTATAATTGAATTCATTATGTATTATTCATTCAAATTAAAGATATGAATAATATTATAAATGAAATCTATTTAATATATTTAAACAATATTTATTTAAAACAATTAACAAAATATATTATTATTATATTTATAAATAACACATATAAATCATATATCATTTATTATGATATAAATGATATAATATAAATAATATATCATTTATTATAATGATATAATATAAATACAAATAATATAAATAAACATCTTTTAACCTATCCTCTTATGATAAGGGAGTTGCGAATGGTTAGAACTAGTTTTACCACAAAAGGGAATTAATATAAAGTAATAAAAATTATAAGAGGGTAAGTATGTCTTTTACCACCAAGCATAATAAGAGACGTGTCTCTTCCAACATATCCCTTGAAAGGGAAATAAATAAAGGTTGTGAGATAGAAGGAAAAGATCATCGGAGGAAAAAAAGATATTTTTTAAGAGAACACCTCTAAGTTAAATACAACTTTGATATTGAAAATAAATAAATATAATAAAGAGTAATCGTATTTGATTTATTTAAGAGCATAGCACACATTGAGAGATTGGAGGTAAACTTGTTAGGAAGAAATAGCATTAATACCTCAAAGGTAGATAAGACCGGCGGTGGAATGGACCATGTTACATCATACTTAGGCAATGGATAAGACCTACGGTGGAATGGACTATGCTACATCATACAAAGGTAATAAGTAAGACCTGCGGTAGAATGGGCATATGTTACATCAAACAAAGGCACTTAGTAAGACCTAAGGTGGAATGGGCATGTGTTACATCATACAAAGGCACTACTCGTAGAGGATGATTCATGCAACCTAACAAGAGATAGTACCCTATCTCCACTAGGGTTTGAAAATAAATAAAATTAACATATAATAGACAAACCTAAGTATGAATCCACTTAAGGATTGGATAATTGAATTATTGATTTATGTTGATACTATTTATGTGGCTACCAACCCTGATTTGATTATTTTAATATGATTTATTGATCTTATATATTATTAATGTTTCCTTTAAGAAGTAATTCTCATGTACAAGGTGGAAAATAAGGATCTTCTTAAAGGGGACATTACAAAACTCCACAAAATAGATTAGAGGAAAATGTAATTAAAGGTTTCATTTTCCCTTTTATTCCATAATCTATCAAATCAAATCAAATGATTGAAAATACAATTTCAATATTGCATTTTCCAAACAACCCAATGAAATACTAGTTGAGCCAACATTCCGGTTCTCCATATGTAGACATAAACCAACATTTCGGTTCTCCATGTATAGAAACAAGCTCACACTAGAAAACATAACTTGGCTCAAAATGGGGACATTACAAAGCCCTCACAATGGCTTATAGGATGCAAACTACTAGCAAGTAAACCTTCCTCTTTCATGGCAGCATCTTCAATCTTATCTTCATAGGGCTGAAGTGTATCGTTGGCTTTGTCCTCCTTAGGGTTTAGGGTCCAACTTTGGCATGCATAGATGTATTCATGTTCTCTTCATAATCCCATGTAGGTTCTTTTATCTTCTTTTGTAGGTCATAGTCATCCTTTGCCTCCATTATATCCTTAGGCTCTTCCAACTCCGGATTTACTTTTTGAGGTTCATCTTCTATGATAATCGGCTGGCCCCATATGTGAAGGTCACCATTCTCCGTGTAGTCATGGTCACTCTCACACATATCCATGTATTGAGATAGGAACATCTTCAAACTTCGCCTATTTTCCTCCATCTCTTTGAGAATCTTCCATGATATCTTCTAGATCCACGGGCTGGCAGGATCAAGGCTCTGATACCACTGTAATATCCCAAATGGGATATTATGCAATAATTCTGATTTTTCTGCTCAATCCCTAATTCTGATTCTGATTTATTATACTTTCAGCTTGCGAATACTTATGATAATCCCATAAACATCATGCCACAACATCAAAGGAATATAACAAATGATTCACCCAAGTGCATAGACAAATTACACCATGAAATACACATTTGCAACCATCATAGATATCTTCAACATGAATAAATAGGTGTGCTTTATAGGCAATCTTCAAATGCAAATATTTAGCTAGGGCAAACAGCCACAAGCCTTACAACATATCAAGAACTAATAGCAATAATTACATACCAAATATATGCCAAAATATGCATGAATCAAGTCTCCAGAAGAGGGCGCACAATGCTGAAGGTCTGCTGTAATAATTTCTGCTGTAACCCTAACCCTAGCAGCCCACAGAATGCTAAGAATATGCCTTAGATGCAGATCGCTCCTCTTCTAGTTGGTGTGCTCCAGCCCTAGAGACACTATACCACCAAAATCTGCCCACAAAGCTGATATAATTCTGCCCAAGTGAAGTTGAAGGGCAATGGAACTCCCGTCATGGAATTCTCCTCGTGAAGAAGTTAGGTTTTCATCCAACTTCTCCCAAAAGACTTGAGGTTTTCCTCTCCAAGTCTTGCTCCAAGAGATACTTTAATGAATGATGATTCAATGATGGTCAAAATGCCTTGAAATGATTCCATATTTATACCTCACTTTTGCCCTCTCAATTAGGGCTGACCTAGGCAATAAAATATATAATTTATGTATGCCTTTTTCCCTCCAAGAGGGCCGACCTCCCTGTAGTCGGTCATAATTGTAGTCGGCCATAGTCGGCCAAGTAAATAATCATGAATTAATTAATGTTGTGCACAGTTAAGTTTAGGAGTGTTATCGAGTTAACCCCAACGGTTGGATAGTTGCGGAGTCGTTGCCAATGATTGGCATCTCAACCAACCTTGGCATAAGTTATATATTGAGTCGATACTTGTAATCGAGGCGGCATTGTGACATTGTAGTGTAATACTGATATATTCAATGAATGGAAATAGTGCTTTATTCTGTGCAATTTTGGTATGAATCATATGCTTTATAGTTATTGTTGTATGTGTCCATTTACTCCAAGTTTTGTTTGAAAAACCACTTAGCGAGTAAACATTTGGCGCCATTGCCTAAGCGAATTTAGTGAACATCCAGACGAGAGAATGGTGTCGTGATGGGGCAGCCGACCGAAGAGCCAGTACAAGCAAATGAGGATCGTGAAGACGCTCTAACGAAAGACCTCTACAGTTTGTGGGAAATCTCGTTGAAGGACCACGTACGGAGAGAGGCTCTCAGTCGGTCATCTGGGATCAACTACACATCAACCAAGAGGTCGACCATCTCCTCACCAAACTGTCAAGCCAAGATACAAGCCGAAGACGTACATTTGGCAACTAAGGCCCGTACGAGTAGCAATTAATGCCCATACAACTCAATAAGGATAAGAACCGAGTACCAAGTGGGCAAGAAACATCAAAGAAAAGAACACAAAGATCATTGAGATTAAAGGAACAAGAAGAACGAAGGAAAAGACTAAGACACATTGCCGAAGAAGCCAATGAACATCGTCATGAAATAAATCAAAATACCGAGTTACACCAAAACCTCGTCGACGAAACCGACGAAGTAATTTTCAAGACATCGCTGACAAATAAAGAAAAAGGGAATAAAAATGAATTGACAGAAGAGATTGAAAACAGCATACGCCGCATCGGAGTTATCCATATTGGACAACGAAGGGCCGAGAGTTGGAAGATCTGAGCCTAAGACCCTAGGGCAGAGGGAGTACCGGAACGAACCCGAGGAGACTCAAGATGTAGAGGACGCCGACAGAGGACGCGGGGAAGACTCAAACGTGGCCGAGAGTGCAAGTGATGCACCGGGACGTTGCGAGAGAACCAGTCTAGTCAGGTCCAATGCACAAGGAGGGCATCAGGGAAGGATGGTGACTTCGCTAGCCGAGAGGCAGAAGCTACCAAAATTTACAAGGAATGGGTCAGAAGATCCAGTACGGCACTGTAAGACGCGCGAGACAATTTGGATAGCCAATGGGCAAGATGATGTGGACTATTGGCTGAAAGCATTTCCAGCGACACTGAGAGATAGTACCATCAACTGGTACACAAAGTTGGACCAAGTACACAGGGCATCATGGAGATTACTCAAGAAGGCATTCCAAGATGAATTCAAACTCCTAAGGGATGACAGTGAAATTGTAGCAGAGATCTACAGTACGAAGCAAGGAAAGCATGAGAACGTGTGAACCTACAACCGGAGACTGAAAGAATTGTTGGGAAAACTGGAGACTCAGTCGGCCGACGAGCTGAAGAAGCGATAGTTCATTGAAGGGTTGCTCCCATCACTGAGAAAGAAAATGAAAGTCGTGCCTCCGTCGTCGTACAATGAAGCGTACAATCAAGCGATGGATATAGAGAGTGAAAATAAAACATCCTTCCAAGGGAAAAGGAAGACAGATGACGAGGAGAGTATGGACGACAACAGCGACAGTGAGTCCAAGACCGTGCAAGCACTCAGGAAGGACATGATGAGAATGATGAAAGAATTGAAGGCCGACAAGGAGAGTACAAGGGAAGCCAGAGAACTGTGGTGTACAGATTGCAAGGGGGAAGGTCACACAAAGGCAAACTATCCGAAAAAATTGTTTTGCGATATCTACCAAGTGATGGGACATTCCATCAAGGAATGCCCATACAACCTAAAAGCAAGGAGTACACAAGTACTCTTCACACAAGGAGAGCAATCGACTCCGCCAACCACACCACCAAAGCCCCAGTACAATAGCAATGCATCTCCTGGAGGTTACCAAAGTAACAGAAATCCGAGAAGAAGATACATTACGATGGTAAAGGGAGGCCCATGATACAATGCCGGAAGTGCAATGAATGGGGCCACTTCGCCAGGGAATGCCACAATGGTCAAGGTTCGGGGGGAAGACTGTGCAAATGGTGTGGACCGGGTGATCATGAAGACGACGACTGCCCAAAGCAGAAAGGCATCAACATGCTAAATGTGGAAGAACAAAACCAAGAGGTACTAGTGGTCACCACCAGAGCCCAGGCAAAGAAGGTTGTCTACCCAGATCCACGTACAGAAAAGCAAAGAATGAAAGAAGCAAAAGCAGAAGTGGAGCGGGCGATGACAAAGGAAGAGAAGACCGCTCTGGATATTCCAAGTACCTCTTGGCGATCAGAGGCGGAGAACAATATTGTTCGGCAGATACTGCAAACTACCGTACCTATCAAGGTGACGAACCTTCTCCGAACTATGCCACAACTCGGAATGGCAATTACAAACATAGTTGGTAATGACCAACGACAGTGACAGGAAGGTCGAAGGAAGGAATTAATAGTAGAGCCTCCACCACAAGGTGAACAAGTCATCGACCCAATGTTACTGTCGGTAAACATCAAGAAAAACTCAACGATCGTACAAATAGAGATTGGAGGGAAAATCCTAAACACGATCGTCGACGAAGGAGCAGCAGTCAACATACTACCCGAAGACACATGGAAGAGTATCGGGAAACCTACACTCTGGCCACCAACATTCCAATTGGTGGGCACCGACCAACATGGCATCAAGCCATTGGGAACATTGATGGCGCAGAAGGTGACGATTGGGATACAGTCGTTCTTGCTAAACTTCGTAGTCATCCCGGTGCAGAAGAGGGGGTACGACGCATTGCTCGGAAGAGGATGGCTAGTGGCAGCAAGAGCAAATCACAACTGGAAGAGAAACACGTTATCCATAGAGAGCAATAGGAAAAAATATGTGATCGACCTAGTAAATCAAGCAGTGAGTGAAGAGTTGGCATCATTAGATTCAAAATCTGAAGGAGGATGCGGAATGGAGGAAAAAAGGGGAACTACAGAGCCAAACGAGGAAGGTATTCTCGACCTCCATGAATGCTCGGAGGACGAGACAAGTTCACTGAACGGGTTATTTCATTGGCAGATGGAAGACTATGAATTCCTCCAACCGGAGTGTAACATGATTTCAATAAGAGGAATTGGCGAATGCTCTCGGGTGATTAGTGAAACACTCGGCAACATTGGACCGAGTGAAACATTGTTGATGAATGAAGCACTTGATGGATTGACAAACACTTGACCACTTGGCAAGAGGGAACCAGTAACAAGTGACAAAAGGGAGGAAAGTAATAATCAGGAGGAAGTAAGTAACGCTTTTCCAGAAGTATATAAAGAGTATAAGGAAGGAGAGGCTATAATAGACAGTACACCAAAGCAACTAGTGGCAGAGACAAGTCGACCAAAACAAACAAGTCGACCAGGAGAGGCACAGAAAAAAATATACAGAGGGTGAAGCCAAGATAGATGATACACTTGCACATAAATTTGAACCAGACAAAGTGATCAAGTATGAGGAGCCATTGGCAAGCAAGGTGAAACGGGGTGATGGAACTAACGACGGGAACCCAGCATTGAAAGCATCGGCCAAAAAGAGACCATACAAAAGGAATAAGGACTATAGAGTATTTCCGTCGACTTGTGATTTTATTAAAGTTATGGCAATCGGTGAAAACCAACAAAGAAAAAATAATGTTAAAAAGTTAGATAGTTTATTTTTGCCAAAGACAACAACTCCAATCCCTAGAAAGGCACCCGACCCTGCCGACGATTACAAAATCAATAAAGGTACGTCTCTGAAGAATGAAATTAAAATATTTAAATTGAAGGATATGGCTACTTGTCGTACTGGCAAATCACCCCCACAGCAAAATTCTAGAAAAGGGAAAAATATCACGAGACAAATTATGCTGCAAGAAATTGTTACAATCCGTGAGGCAGATAAAACGTGGACCCCGCCGAAGGAAAATAAAAAAACTAGATTCGGTTTGCTAAGGATAGAAGATTGGAAAAAACGGAAAAAGAGAAACCCGAAAGAGAAAATAGAATAAGGGGAAAAATCAAAAAGTCAAAAAAAAAAGGGGAAAAAAAAGAGAGAAGTGAGTCATACGACCCAATCCGTACGACCCACCCTGCCCCTACACTATAAATCCCGACAAAATGAGAACACTTAAAAAAATTTCATGTCATACGAAAGGGAAGAAGCGGAGTAGGAAGGACGACAAGAGAAACAAGAGAAAGGTCGTACGATGACTGCAGATGGTGTTTGCTATCCGTACAAGGTGCAGCCGTACGACTTGTACCCGATTTCAGTGTGACGTACGATATCACTACATGGAGGCCGTACGACTTGCCTAGTACGATTGTAGTTTCCGCCGTGCAGTCTCATTGCCATGGTCGTGCAATTCAGGCAACCGTACGATCAAAAGAGGAGGTTCAACATGCACGAAGGTTCACTGACGACTGTTCTCTACCGACTGTATAGATTGTTTTCTTCGTAGAATCCTTACAAATTTTTGCCGAGTATGGGAGATTCCTAGCACCATACAAGGAAACAAAAGGTGAGAAAAAATGCAGGAATAATCAACCCACAATTTAGAAAAATGATGTGCGCCATGAAGGTTCGAATGGTTTTGAAGGTGTTATTTTGGGCTTGGTGGCGGGGGCTCCACCCCTCGACCCCGCTATATATCGCAACAGGGAGCGCACCAGGGGCGTTGCCCCCATACCCCGCAAGGGGCGCTGCCCCCATACCCCTATGAGGGTCGCTGCCCCTCAACCCCGTTTGGGGGCGTTGCCCCCATCAAACCAGTACTATCTTGATTCAATGAGCAATGGGGTGCAACATTCGCAGCATTCAATGTGCTATCAAATTGGGTCCCTTGGTTGGTTTGTCTACTCACAGGGGTTTCGAATGTGTTGGTTCTACTTTTACTCAGCTCCTACTTCCAGCTTTTCCTCCAGGATCTTTAGCATTATCGTCAGTTGGCAGAGCTTACTTAATGTCACTTGATACTTCATGGTTTCCTGTCATCTAGAAGACGACTAATTTTGTGGGGGGAATGATGTAGTCAATCATAATTGTAGTCGGCCAAGTAAATAATCATGAATTAATTAATGTTGTGCACAGTTAAGTTTAGGAGTGTTATCGGGTTAACCCCGACGGTTGGATAGTTGTGGAGTCATTGCCAACAGTTGGAATCTCAACCAACCTTGGCATAAGTTATATATTGAGTCGATACTTGTAATCGAGGAGGCATTGTGACATTGTAGTGTAATACTGTTATATTCAATTAATGGAAACAGTGCTTTATTCTGTGCAATTCTAGTATGAATCATACGCTTTATAGTTATTGCTGTATATTTCCGTTTACTCCAAGTTTTGTTTGAGAAACCACTTAGCGAGTAAACACTCCCTTCTCTACTTGGGCGCCAAAAACAATAAATTAAATTAAAGATATAATTTATTGTTATCTTGTCCCCTTCAAGTGCTATCATCAAAGTATCATATTTCATTGGGCACCTAGGGAATAATAATAGTGACGACCTCCATGATGATGTGCATAATGAGATCACAAGTGGAATTATAAGCAAGGTGACCAAACGTTTATCTTGGCATGAATGAGAGCATCTCCATAACACCAAGTGAACCTCCAAAGTCCCCGGAGTGGAGAGATAAACCCAAGTCTTCTCTAATGGCGATCAATCCCAGAATGGGGACATTACAGTCTAGCCCTACAACATGTCCTAAGCGTAGATACAGAAAACTCTTAGTCTTGAGGAATTGATTAGGGTGTCTTGCTTCATACTAAAGAATTCTTCAATTTGTCGGCACCCTCACTTTCCTTCCTTTCATCTTTCCTCTTGATGGACAATCTTGAGTCTAGATCTCTCCCAACTTCTATATATCATTTTCTTCATCTCTTTTCAAGCATTTTAACTAGCTAAATAATATGGTTAGTGGAAAAGAGTTACAGCTCTGGTTTTCAAAATGCTCTTTCAACCATTCTCTCATCTTCTGAGGACTCTTCCTGGTTATGTATGGGATCTTTACATTTACCTCTTCTAGGATCATCCAAAACTAATCAAGATTTCACCTCCTCGACTACCCACACCTATCATAGCAACACATTCTTGGGCCATTTGGACCTAATCCAGCCTTTGCCTTGTGGTTATTCAAAATCATCCCAATAGCATTTATTTGTGAGCTACTATTTTACTTGCATTTACAATATGGCACTTAGACTTGTCTGCATGTGCTAGCACTAGAATTGTCCATGCACTCTCGCATGACTAGGGTTACCATTGGCAACTTTCAATTATGAGTGAGCTTTAGTTGTGTGAACCACGAGTAAACTTGGGCATGTGCACACATCCTCTTCAATGTAAGGAAAGTCAAGGTAAGCATTCCTAGAATTATTTCATTCAATTATTTCGTTATTTTATTAAATTATTTAGTTTTATGTTTAGTGTTTTCTTTCACTAAGCACCATCCTTTGCTAGTTAGCTATGTGGCAAGTGATGAGCCTTGCAAAACAACATGTATACACTATAAATATTTTACTAACATTTCTTTTTGTCAAGGGACTTGTTGGCTCTTTACATCTCACATCATTGATATCTTGCAAGATTGAGGTGAGCTTAGCTAGAGCCATCACTTCGCATTACCATGATTAAATGCTTTTAGCATGCCTTAGGTTCCTATATCTCAATTTCTAGAAACCTATTGACATCATGGTTACATACCTTGATCTCTTAAACTTAATGTTCTCCATCCTCTAACCCTTCCTAAAAACTCTTGCATCCACTATCCGTCTCCATGGATGGGGAAGCATGTAATGTCCCCTTTTAGGATATCCTTGATTTCTTAACCTGCACACAAGAATAACTACTAGAAAGGGACATTAGCAATATTAAAGATCAATAATGAAATCAATACATATATTCATTTATAATAATTGGGGTTAGTAACATCATGATCATAATCAATGATAATGAACAAGTACATATATTCAAATATATTTCCACATACTTTAGCATACTTATACTTTAACCATGTTTATAACTCATGATATACTTTGGGAATGGTGACATCGAGCCCGATCGTTAATCCAGCCCAATCATCTACCCTAGCGGAGGAGGGGAAAAACATTACGTTAAGGCATTGGATAACTAATCCCCACTGCCATGGGCCCAAGGGTTTCATTAACGCCTGTCAATACCACCACTTGGCCCAAAGGTTTCACGAATGCCCGTCGATACCACCATTTGGGAATCACCCACCATGTGAGACATTAATAACAAACTAATCTACACTGCCATAGGCTCAAAAGGCTTCATGCTCGCCCAGCATACTTCACCATTTGAGAGTCACCTACCTGTTGTGACCAAATCATACATCGCCCCATTGCAAATGGGGACCCCCCTTTTTTTTTAATTCCAGTGCTTTGCTAAGTCCAGGATGATGTCCTTTGCATGATGAAGTCAGTGGTGTTTGAGTCTTAGAGCCCCTTGATGACCTGATCCTGATGTTTGAGACCCTGAAAATGACTAAGTCTGGTATCCTAATCCTGAAGATCCTAAAAATTGGCTAAGTCTGAAATCTAGTGGATCCTCAAAAATCTAGAATCTGCATGTTAAATCTAGTGGATCTGAGACCTATCTCAAACATCCTGAAAGGTATATTGAAAAATATTTAAAGTATAAGAAATTCAATCTCTAAACTTATACTTAAATATATTTTTCAATATACCTTACCTTGGCGACTTACATTTCTAGGCGCGAATTTGCTCCAACACTTAGGTGATCATTAGAGCGCCCAAGCTTTTTGCGCCTTTAGAATCTAAGCGCCTTGAGAAGCATCTGAAGGAGTGCGCCTTGGTGAGTATCTCCCGGGATCACATTCAAAATGCGCCTTTGAAAGTTTGAAGGTTCTGGCGCCTAAATTGCAAGATAGAAGTTTAAAAGACCTTGAGCCATGAAAATATGCGCCTTCAACCTATTGTAGCGCCTAGAGAGTGCGCCTAGGAGGTCTTGTGAAGTATTGGTGCCCTGGTGAGGAGAGTTTGAGGGTTGATTGACGCCTAGGAGGATGAAGCGCCTTAGGCCTTAAAGTGCGCCCTAGCCTAAAAGTGCGCCTAGGAGAGCATAAGAAGATTGAACATTAACATGATTGAGCGCCTTAGCTACACCAATGAATTGGAGCGCCTAGAGGAGAATGCACTTTCAACCACATCAAAAGGAGGCACCTTGATTGAAATTGACATAAAAAACTTTAAGTATCCAAGAATTCGACAAAGGAGAGATCTAGGAGTCTAGGCGCCCTCTTCCATGTTCAAACAATCATTAGATTGTGCCTTGAGTTGAAGTGTGATGTTTAGGCGCCCATCCTTGTTGCTCTTGCCACTTTGGGCGCCTTGATGTGGGATTAGGTGATGGATAGCGCCCAAGGTGATATAATCAAACAAGGATGTAACTAGGTGTTAAAGAGCCTTGAAATAGCAAAGAATAACTCATATCAAGTTAGGCACCCTTCATGCTTTGAAACACACCACTTTGAGCACCCAGGTAACAAGTTCAAGAATGCAAGTATGATAAGTACATTGCCTACCCTACATTGGCGCCTTGGAAGGTGGTAAGTGGGTCATCATCGAGTGAAGAGTGTCTTGAGTTCAGAGAGTTTAAGTAGATCATCAAAATGGCGCCTAAGGGAATTCGGAAGTGGATTAAGAATTTGAGGCGCCCTTGGCCGTTGATATCAACATGTATTAGCGCCTAGACTAGCAAATCATTAGTGGAGCGCCTTATATCAAAGTTCCTGGAATGGATTGGTGATGAAGATGATTTTTGGCGCCTAGATTTAGGAGGAGGAAAACACCATTCAATTAGCGCCTTAGCATGAAAGAGCATGATATGTTTAAACTAACTCCTATCATGATGTTTGAGATCCTGAAAATGACTAAGTCTGATAGCCTGATATCCTAAAACACTGAAAAATTGGCTAAGTCTGAAATCTGGTGGATCCTCCAAATTCTATAATCTGCATGTTAAATCTAGTGGATCTAAGACCTATCTCAAACATCTCTAAACTTATACTTAAATATATTTTTCATATACCTTACTCCTTGGACTTCCTTTTCTGGGCGCATTTCTCTACTCGCAATGACTCCAGATGGCGCCTGCAACTCAGGGCGCCTCCCATCATTCCAACCAACTTCAGAATTGCGCCTTGACATGAGATGAATACAATAGCAAACCACTTTGAGCGCCTTGATTGAAAAGTTGTCAAAACTCCGCCTTAGGGTGATAGGCGCCCTTCATGCATCGAATTATCCTTTGTGGCGCCCTAGTATAGAAGGAAATGTTTAAACACTCCAAGTTGCGCCTAGGAGGAATAAGGATTAAAGGTTCAGTTGTAAACAATCTAAGGTGGCGCCTAGAAATGGGGAAGCCAAAACCATGGTTTATTGATTCAAATATTAAAAAAATCAGCTTCATAATGTTGGGCGCCTTGACTTGTTTCCCCATACCACCATGAGCGCCTAAGGGTAAGTTGTGCGAAATGATTTTTATTGAATGGGCGCCTAGGTGTGGGAGTCCTCCCAAAGCATTTACTACATAAAAATGACAAGTATGAAGCCTCATTAGTGTTAGGCGCCCTTTTACCCATCTGCAAACTATTTCTGGCGCCTTGGAAGGAATTACATCACAAAGCACCTTTTGAATGAATCTTTTAAGTGGGAGAAGTCTTTTAAACCCTTGCAATTGCTTGAAATCATTTAAAGTTATGAATGTGGGACTAATTTGTGTTAGGCGCACTTTGTTCCTATTTTTACCTATATTTGCGCCTAAGCTTGAAAAGGATTATTACATGTTTAAAGTTATTCCTATCTTATGAAGTGATTGATATATTGTTTATCTTGTCTTGTAGGATCATCAATCAAGGCTAAGGAGTTATACAAGGAGTCACCTTCAAGCGAGAAGTCCGGAGTTACCTTCACATCCAAGGAGTGAAGTCAAGAAATTGCTATTGCAAGAAGAAGCATCATGCTAGCCACCTTTGGAGATCACTTCAAGATCATCATCAAGTTGAGAAGAGTGTTGGTGAAGCCAAGGAATCATCTAAAGGATAAGCATCTAAGTCATCTTCAAGTTGTAGAGGGAACACCACTCTAAAGGATCAAGTTCAAGTCCCCTACATCCATGACATCATGTTAGATCACATCAAATTCAAGTGTACTTCATCAAGGATAATCATGTTCGAAACATTCATCCATCCAAGCTTTATGTCAAGTTCTACAAGCTTCAAGTCAAGGTTCGTCAAGCTTCAAATCATATCTCTACTACTCCACTCTTTAAGAAGAAACATCAAAGAAGATCATCATATCAACTTACCTGCAAGAAAAAGAAACATTACAAAGTCAATCAAATGAGCTATAAGTATCATACATCCAGTTGCAAGGAAATGTACAAAGCAAGATCAAGCAATCACATTGAATACATCACACAAAGATGATACAATTTTCAAAGTATGCTGAGTTGGCATCCATGTGGCGAGTACACATCATTCAATTTTGATTAGCCGCATTATTTAATGCATTCAATGTATCATTTAATGAAAGAAGTCAAAGGGATTCCTATGTGGAGGAATATTTTAAATGCTTTCGCCTTACCTTATCACATTGGAAAACATGCCTTCATTGCCTCCCTCTCTTGTGCTAAAAATAGCAAGTTTGTTGTAACTACCTGTGAGGTGGCACAATCTAGACCCTTGGCTATCGAATTGATCTTAGCCATTCATTGTAAAACTGGACACTATATAAAGGCCTTGTTGCCTCATTTGTAAGATATAGATTTTAGATTTTAGGAGTAGAATAGGAGACTCTCGAAATTTTCTGAGAGGACTTGGAATTGTTGTAAATATTTCTCAAGAGTAATGCAAAGACATTGGAGCTACTTGTTTGGTGTTAAGTGTTATCTTGTGGAGTAACATGATTTCTTGTATCTTGATTAAATGGAGAGATGTTTCAAAATAGATTAGAAGTTCTTTGTTGTAATGTATGTTGTATTGGATATTTGATCAACTCCTAGCTCATGCTTTTAACATTCATCGCTGGTGAATTGTTGTGTAAAGCTAGTCTGAGCTTAATTTGTATAAGTTCGATTGTGGATGCTTGTTTGAACTGCGCCGTCTTATGGGTGCTCATATGAACCTTCATGATTTGAAAACCATTCGCAAACCTTAGGAGATTGCACCAACTTCATGTAGTTGTAGGCATCCTTGGCGAAGTGAAGTTAGGTTTACTTAGGGGGTTTGTCTATTCATACAACATCATTGCTTCATTGACCTTAGATTAACTTTCTGAACCCTTAACCTTTTTCATTTTATTTATCATTGAGACCCTGAATACATCATCCACACTGAAAAGAGGAATAAGCTAAACAAGTGTGAAGAAGAATCTGCGTAAGTCCCTTTGTGTTTTAACAGCAAAATCATACTTAGTCACTGAGCTGTCTCTTACAAACTCATCAAAAAGGAACCTTGGAGTCATCTTGTTTGATCACATAGTTCAGCATTCGAGAGGCTTTGCTCAAGAGGGAGTCAGATACTTTGTATTTCACTCTAATTGTTGACTTGTTGAAAAACAATCATCAACACTACCGTGTAAGACATTAATAACAAATTAATCCCCACTGCCATAGGCCCAAGGGCTTCATTGCACGCCCAACAATACTTCACCACTTGAGAGTCACCTACTATGTAAGATTTATTAATAATAATAATAAATCGCTCTTCCTTAACAACCCAAACGTCCTCATAGGCATTAGACAAGATTAATGACGGGGCAAGACACACGACGTCCCTCGTATATCATGGGCAAGACTAAGTATAATTATATAAAGTATAGATAGACATATATAAGTTAGAAATATCATACCGATATGTAGATTCATTCTCCTTAGAGAACGAAGATGCACAAGTGATCCTATGGATCACCAAGATAATGATTCCTTTATGCAAGGTTGTTCCTTCAATAGGAACTATATTGATTGATAATATTCCACCAATAACGGATGGATATAAGTATGGCAGAATGCTGCCTCTACTATATTGAATCTGTTTGATGTATATATAATTATTTCTACCTTTTGGACTGCTGCAGTCCCTGCTAAGATATTGCTTGTGTTTGGAATGATTGATATTTTAAATGCTTCATTATTGATTTCCTATTTCTTCTTTATATTCAGAAATATATCATTTCTTGCTTATGCTGCTATACTTAGTAAAATATTCAGAAATATTTATTAAACTCAGAAATGTTTCCTTCATTGCTTTATTCTCATAAAAATATATTCCTCCCTTTATATTATCTTCTTCCCCATCTTTATACCCAGCAAATATATATTTTTTGATTCCCTTTTTCTAACTCACATTTTTCTCTCCTTTTATTTCCTTTACGGGAGGCATCCTTTAGGAATTCTTATGTCTCTTTTCACAAGAGAAATGACTCCTCAAAATAGAATCGCAGCCTTTCATATTTTAAATGCTGCCTTTACATAATTCTTATTACTTTATTGCAGCCTATTAAGGAATCGTTGATCCTCTTATTTTGATCGCTGCACCTTTGTTTTCATATAGGATAATGCTGACTTTAGATTTAGATGCCTCTTTTTGTAATTGCTGTCTTTGTTTGTCTTTATGCAGCGCTTCTTTCAATCGCTGCTGCCTTATCATTTTATATGATTTATATTATTATATAATAAATAATAATATTTAATATTTATATTTATATTGATAGTTTATAATAATAATAATATTTAATATTTATATTTATATTGATAGTTATAATTTATATTATTATATAGTAATAATAATAATATATTATATTTATATTGATATTGATAATTATAACATATTATATAATAATAATAATAATATATTATATTTATATTTATATTGATAATTATATTTGTCAATTAGATTAGAATATTTATAATATTTAGTTTATAATATAATATTTAATTTATAATATTGAATTAGAATATATATGATCTATATTATTTAATATGGCTATTCATATGAATAATATAATTGATTCAATATATGGACATGACAGCCCTCCCCACTCAAGATTGCTTGTCCTCAAGCAATCACAACGACTTCTTTCATTACTTTGCATTTTTTAACTTACCTTCCGATGTATTGAGACGAAATTGTGGTTTTGATCTAGAATGAATATTGCTTTAGTGAAGAGCAAATGATTGTGATTCCATGAAAGAGAATTTATGACCAAAGAATACTTGAAAGGTCTAATGAAAGACAAATGTATAGGTAAGCATTTGTTCGATGTTTGAACAACGACAATGTGATGCAAGTATCCTAGATTCAATGCTAAAGAAGATTTTGAAAGTATTGAGATTCCAAGATTCCAATGGATGATGAAGACATCTTGATCTTTGATTACGAGATTCGGTCTTGTACTTGTCATCTTGTAGTTTTACCTTTCGATATTTTATTGAGAAGAGTCATGTTCTCGAGGAGTAATTGATTATTTGATTTTGAATAGCAATATGACTAAGGTAATACAAGGCTTATAGATGAATATGTAGTTAATCAAGTGAATGCGGGAAGGGAAAATCTTTTCAATGTTAAAGAAGAAAATTGGGAGTTTTGAGAATTCAAAATTGGAGATTTCAAATGAAACAATATTGATGAAAAATATGAAAGATGTTGTAGAGAAAGATATATTCAAGTAAGACATTGATTGCTGAGCAAGTTGTAAAATAATCAATGAACGATGATAAGATAACGTGGAGAATGATCCTGGGATTTGTGGGTTATGGGCCCACAATATAAGATTATTACCAGAGTGAAGATCCATGTTGAAAGTATATGTAAGATATAATATACAGAGTACATAAATACACGAGTTGGTAAGTCAACTATCATTCATAGGATGGCAGGATGATTGCTCTAATACCACTTGTAATGTCCCTTTTTAGGATATCCTTGATTTCTTAACCTGCACACAAGAATAACTACTAGAAAGGGACATTAGCAATATTAAATATCAATAATGAAATCAATACATATATTCATTTATAATAATTGGGGTTAGTAACAGCCACAAGATGTATCTCCTTGGGCTCACACATAAATTGACTTAAGGCATTTACAGCATAGAAGATATCAGGTCTGGTATTGACCAAATACATCAAGGATCCAATTATCTATCTGTAAAGAGTGGGATCTGCCAACGGAGAATCTGCTGTTGCTTCATTCAATTTATGAAGATTTGATTCCATGGGGGAAGACATAGGTCTACATTCCATCATACCAAACCTTTTTAATATATCAATTGTGTACTTCCCTTGGTTTAGAATAATACAGTCTGATTTCTGCCATAGTTCCAGTCCAAGGAAGTAGTGCAATAGACCTATTTCCTTCATGTCAAATTCTGAAGCTAGATCTTTCTTACACTGATCAATAAGGTGATCTTCTCCTGTAATCAATTGATCATCAACATATAATATCAATATTAACATATCACCTTTTCTTTGTTTGAAGTAGAGATTTGGATCTGCATCATTCTTTGAGAAGCCTAATCTCAAGAGGTAACTGTCAATTCTTCCATACTAGGCTCCAGGGGGCTGTTTAAGTCCATATAGAGCTTTCTTTAATTTACATACATGGGATCCTATATTGTGAATCTCAAATCCTTCGGGTTGCTCTAAGTAAACCTCTTCTTGAATGGTTCCATTTAAGAAAGCAGTTTTTACGTCCATTTGATGGACTTTCCACCCTTTGGCTGCTGCAATAGCTAGAACTGCCCTGACTGATGTATATCGAGCAACTGGAGCGAAGGTTTCGTCGTAATCAATTCCTTCCTTTTGTGAAAATCCTCTGGCTACAAATCTTGCTTTGTATTTCCCTATACTGCCATCTGCAGCATGTTTGATTTTAAATAGCCATTTTGAAGAAACAACAGATTTCCCTTTTGGTCTAGGTACTATATCCCACACATCATTCTTCAGGATGGATTGATACTCCTCTGTCATGGCATCCTTCCATACTTGGTGGCTTAAGAGCTTCTATAGCACTAGAAGGTTCTAATTTAATGAATTCACTCATTAAAGCTACATAACTAGAGAATCTCTTAGGTCTTGTGCTTTCCCTAAAAGTTCCTGATGGAGCGGCATAATTTTTAGCTTCTTCCATTGTTTTGGTGGCCCAGAGTGGTCTTTTCTTGGGATTTTCTAGTGATGTGATTTGTTCATGGTTTACATCTTCCTCAGGATACTCCCTCTGAAACTCAGGTGCAGGATCCTCTTCTATGCCTGAGTTGGAGGTTTGAATTTCTGACTCAATATAATTTATGGCTCTTTTGAAAGTTATATCTTCCTCAAAAATCACATCTCTGCTTAGTTCAATCTGTCTTTGACTAGGTATATATATTCTATAAGCTTTTGATGTTTCACTATAGCCTACAAAGATGCCTTTTCTCCCAGAAGGTTCTAGCTTAGTTCTTTTCTCTTTGGGCACATGAATGTAAACAGGACAACCAAATATCCTTAAATGACTAATGTCTGGTTTTGTGCCAGTGAAGGCTTCTTCAGGAGTTTTGTCATCAATATGAGAGTGAGGACATCTGTTTTGTATATAGACAGCAATACTAGATGCTTCTGCCCAAAGTGAAGTGTCTATATTCTGATCAAGTAACATAGCCCTAGCAGCTTCTACAATGGTTCTATTTTTTCTTTCTGCAACTCCATTTTGTTGAGGATTATAAGGTACAGTGAACTCCCTCTTAATCCCAGTGTTTTTACAGAAGTCTTTAAAAATGTCTGAAGTGTATTCACTCCCATTATCTGTTCTTAAGGTTTTGATTTTTCTCCGGGAAGAGTTTTCAGTAATGGATTTGAATTCCTTAAATCTTTTAAGGATTTCCTGTGATTCTTTACATTTAAGAAAATAGATCCATGTCTTTCTGGAGAAGTCATCAACGAAGATTACATAGTATAGAAACCCACCTAAGGAGGATACAGACATGGGTCCACATAAATCTAAGTGGACTAGTTCTAATACATTATTTGTTTTGCTAGAACTATTTTGAAAGGACCCTTTTGTATTTTTCCCTAAGGCACACCCCTTGCATACCCCTGAATTACATTGTTTGAGTTTGGGTAACCCTGTAACTAGTCTTTCCATAGAAGATGGGGCACGGAAATTTAGGTGTCCTAGTCTTCTATGCCATATTTCATTGGAGTCTGCAATTTCATGAATTAGGGCTAGATTTGGTTCCGTACATAACTCGTACAAGTACCCTTGTCTATGACCTATGGTTTTGGCTTTCTTAATAGTAGAATTCTTTGGCCATGCCAATACTTTGCTATCCATAAAGGTCACCCTATATCCATTATCTTCAAGTGCAGATATGGAGACTAGATTTCTTTTGATGCCTGGGACAAACAATACTCCAGTAAGTTGGATGGAGATGCCAGTCTTTAATTTGAGGGTGCATGTGCCAACACCCTTGACTGGATGTACAGAGTTATCTCCAATTGTTACTTCTTCGTCAGTCTCTTCTACCATGGTGTCTAGTAGTTCCCTGAACCCTGTGATGTGTCTTGATGAACCACTATCTATAACCTAGGTGTTGGATTTATTTGTTACTTGGTTTGAAAGTGCAGAGTAGAATACATATTTCTCGGATTCATGCTCCTTTATTTTGGCATAAGATGCCTGTTGCTTGGTTCTATCAGGACATCTAACTGCATAGTGTCCATATTCGTCGCATCTGAAACATTGGATGCGAGAAATGTCTTTCTTGAATGAACCTTTCCCGTGATGATTTTTCCTCTTCTTGAAGTATTTCTTCTTCTTTTTCTTGTGAGAGTTTGTATTTACAACATGAAGATCTTCATCTATATTTTTTTATTTTGATGCTTTCTTTGTCTGTCTAGATTCTTCTTGAAGACAGTCGGATCTTAGGCAGTCAAATTTTGGAAATTTAGACCTTGAACAAATGTCTCCCAGGAATTTGGGAGACCATCTAGGGCAATAAGTGTTAGTTCCTTGTTTTCAATTTGGTACCCAAGTGGATATTCTCATAAAGTATGCATTGATAGATTCTCCTTTGTTCATACTTATATGATTTATTTCTCTCTTTAGGGCTAAGGTTCTGCTGGAGTTATTAATTTCATAAGTGCTTTCAAGTGACTTAAACATATGATATGCAGTCTCATGTTTTGTCAGAATCGGCACGATATGATCTCTAACTCCATCAACTATGATTTTCATGGCTTTGTCATTTCCTTCAATCCATGTCGTTTTATCAGGATCATTCTCTGGTTCCGTTTTGTTTTCTCTCACAAATGAATCAACTTTATTTTCTTTTAGTATCATCATAATTCTGAATTTCCATGATGAGAAGTTATTTCCTCCTTCCAATCTGTCTTCGAATTGAATTGCTGCTGCCATTTGAGAAATGAGATGTATTAAATCTGAATTTCTCAAGTTCGATTTTCTACCCGGATTCTACTTAACCTGGCTCTGATACCATGTAAATTCAAATCGAACTTATAATCTCTAACTTGGATAACTTCTGAATGTTGGATATTTGTATTGCAGACTTAATTTATTACTTTCTTTTAATTTGCAGATGCAATTTCCACTTCTCATACACTTCTGATTTCTGTGTTTGTCGATGGTATTGTAGGGCAAAGACGTTGATATATATATGAGTGACGGTAGGAGTCACATCTGTGATAGACGTGACTCCTCAAGGAGTCACGCCTATCATAGGTGTGACTTCGTCACCTTTCCATTGCTTTAGCAATTGCTAATCACCGTTTGAATTGTAGTCGGTGTTTATACTTTGGTAATATATCATTCGATCATGCTATATTCATGTTTATTTTAACATACCTTATATATTAAGTATGAATATATAAGTAATACTTAATATTACTTATATATTCATATTTATTATGATCATAATAAATATGTTATCTAATCGAAGCTACAAACAACTCAACAGTCATCCCTTATTTAATCACTGCTTAACTCTTTTGTTTTGCCTACTTTTATGACATATGCTGCCTTCATAATAATTCTGACCCTTTCGTTTAGCATATAATGAAGTCTTAACAAGTATGCTGCCTTCTAATACCTTTTATGAATCACAGCTTTAACCTTTACTTTATTTAAACTGCTTTATCCTCTTATATGAGATATAAGCATTTCAAAAGTCTTTGTTATGTATAATTATATTTGTTTATTTATATTTACTATAATAATATTTAAATGAATTTTTATTTATATTATTATTATTTATAATTTATAATTTATGTTTATATTTATATTATAGTTAATAATATAATATATTATAATTATAATAATATTTAAATTGATAATATTTATATTTGTACTTATATTTATTATTTATACATACAATAAATATATATTATATTTTAATTATATAAAAATATTTATAAAATAATATTATTATATATTAATAATATTAAATATGTTTATTAAATATTATTATATACACGATTATCATCCAATTTGACGATGACAAACATCATATTTGACGAAAGCAATTTCTTCGTCTTTATCATAATATTAAATATTATTATATACACGATTATCATCCAATTTGACGATGACAAACATCATATTTGACGAAAGCGATTTCTTCGTCTTTATCATGATGTTTAAATCTTTAATTTAAACTATGCCTTAATATCGGGACATCACAAAGCACAATTCTGTTGTTTTATCATGTGGACGAAAGAGTTATAATCTGACACTTGATACCCCTATTTATACCTTAGTCTTAAGACCATTTCTAAAAGAAGAACCGTCAAAATCAATCTGTCCTTCCAAAATACAATATACCAACTTATAGCTTTCTAATTCCCCTCTTAGAAGGGAAAAGAGGACTCTCACCTAAAGGAACTCACTAGCATAGGACAAAGACATGGAATTGAGGGTATGCAACCAATATTAAACACATACGAACAAGTACTTGTCTGGCTTGCTAGGCTGTTCCTTCAACATTCATGTATTTGATGAATCGTATTTTCCATGACATATTAGACAAATGTGTTTTGGTATTCTTAGATGATATATTGATTTTTCCAAAGAATGAGGAAGAACATGAGGAACATTTGAGATTGGCTTTACAGAGCCTGAGAGAGCACAATTTGTATAGAAAATTAAGCAACTGTTTATTTTTGTAGTCTAAGTTCATTATCTTGGACATGTAATTTAACAAAAGGGAATCTTAGTTGATCCAGCTAAGATTCAGACAAAATTGTGGAATGGCAAACACCCAAGAATGTTAGTGAAGTTCAAAATTTCATGGTACATGATGTTTGTGGAAGAGTTTATTAGAGTGGCTTATCCTATTACTTTTTTGCAGAAGAAGGGTAAGAACTTTGTTTGGACCAAAATGTGAGGAAGGCTTTCAGAAGTTGAAAGTGGCAATTGACTACACTCCTATCTTATAGGTGCTAAATCCTGAAAAAGAGTTCACTGTTTGGACAAATGCTTATTTGGAAGGGTTTAGAAGTGTGTTAATGTATCTATTTCTTCCTAAAGTTTCAAGCAAAACCATCAAACGTTGCAATAGAAATTTTATTATAAGTGACAGATCATCATGTCAACAAGTTCCACACAGGCATCTCTTTGCCCTCCACTTCTTGCATGATCATCGTTTATAGTGATCAACCTATTGCCTTTTTTGCATTATTGCAAGCATTAGTCTCTCGTTATTCTTATTGTAATACATACTGCCGTATTCATTGTCTTGCACATTGTTTTCCATTTACTTTATTGCCTGAATTATTATCTGTGTATATTTCCCACTTGCTGCCCACTTAGTAACTAACATGATTCCTTTGAGTGTACACTAAAAGAGACCTTCAACATTTTACCATCTAGAGGTTGATTTGGTACAGTTCATATCTTAGTTCATACACATTCTGTGTAATCTGTTCAGAGGAGATTTCTAAAACATGCAGGACAATTTTACAAATTATTACCAAGCCCATAAAACAATATAGGTTCATTTATATCAGATGCATTTTCTCCAAAAATAAAAGATAGTTTCATTTATATACAAACAGAAAAAAAATTCAGACGAAATGGCCATAAAACCTGCAAATTTGTAGAGTTGAAACCTCCCAATCTACCAAGCACATACCACGATTGAATAGTCTGCAAAAGTCTATCAAATCATTAACAACTAAAATTAAAAAACAATGTTACTAGCATTTAAGTAAATATTATGATCACTAACTACAAAAGGAAATATTGAGATGACTTACGCTACCAATAAAATTGATATCTCTATCTGATGGAACTCCATATAGTTCAATCCATATGTAGGAATCCATGGGGTTAAAGCTGCAAAGGATTTTGGAAAATATAACCAGACATATTATTATTCTTTTATTAAAATGCACCTTTAAAAAATTCAAATTTATTTCAAAAGAAGTAAAATTAGAACATCATTTTGAGTTAAGAACTTAAGGAGAGGAATTGTCAAGATAAGGCAAACCAACTTAGCCGGTCTAATTGTAACATACACTGTCGGATAGGGTTTTATGTGCCAAAGTTTTTGCTTTTGTGAATGATACTAACTGCTATCGTGTTTAGGGTTTATGTGTATGTTTGCATGTATCATTTTTGCATTGAAACCATACAATAGAAGCAATATAACAAAAACCCAGAAAAACTATGATAGATACCAACAAAATAACAAAGACCCAGTTCATATTATGCATAAATATGAATTACAAGAACATACCCATTTGCCAGATTACAACTTCATACTTTTGCCGTATCCAGACCAGCAATATGGATGCCAATAAACACCTCCTAAACTCCACCAATGAAGAGATTCTTGCATACAATAAATTGGAGATGACACAAAGACCCTAGATGTCCAAAATGCATGTAATAGCAGATACAAATGAAGAAAGAATCATTTCCATCAACACCCATGACCTCCCTTATGCTGTACGGCCAAGCTGGAGCATATATCAGCAGCAAACAAATGAATAGCAGCTTCTTATATCTCTGTTTTGGTCAGCAAACACTTGTAACCTGATGGCGACCTCAACAAATGCAAGAACTTCACCAAAAACCCCCAAAAATCTGTGCAAATAGAGGGTATGGCTCCCTCAAGGGTGTACGGCCAGCCCAGCAGTGATTATATCAACACCAAACTCATTCAAGAACACTTAAATCTGCCTCCTCTGACCCTGTTCTCAGCTGTATGCAAAAACTCCATAAAATATGATCATTCCAAGCTCATACCTTCACCAAAATGAATCAAACTGAAGCTCAACTAAAGCCCCTGAATGAGACTTCCCAAGTCCTCCTTGATGCTGTCTTTCAAGCACGAAGAAGGCGACTCTAAAAAGAGTTTCGTCTCAGCAAAATCAAACTCAAACCCTTGAAGCTCAAGCTCCAAAGCAATGCACAATAATCCAATATTTTCCAAGTGAGCAAATAATGAAATGAACTCTTATTTCTCTTTTATCACTCCTTCCCCAAATGCCCAAGATGGGAATTATTAAATTATTTTATGATTTTTAAATTAAGTCCCCACAACACCATGAGGGCGCCCATTCCCTAGCCACCTCACTTTAAGTTATAACTTAATCTTTATAATTTAAGTCACTTTAGCCATAAATATTATAAGTTAAATATTCAATTTAACTTATACATCGACAAACAATACTCTAGGCATCTCAAAACCATAAACCACATGCTAGGTACTCCAATCCTGCAGTGCTATAAATAGTAAGTCAATCCACACTGCCCTGCCTGACTTACTATAAATAGTAAGTCCTAGTGAATTGGTCCATTAGACCCCCTAACCAATGTCATTAGCCTACAGGAGTCTGGTAATAGGCTAATCTCCTCATCTAACTGTCTAGGCTAAATAAGGGACATTACAATCCGCCCTTCCCAAAACTGCTTGTCCTCAAGCAATCTCAACTCAGGATGCTTTAGTATCTACTCACTCTCCCACGTTGCATCCTCAACTGGCAAGTTCTTCCACTTCACTAGGTACTCCTTGATGATCCGTCTTTTGAGATTCCTCTCACGTGTATCAATGATAGCCTCAGGAACCAAGATTAGCTTCCCCTCCTCGTCCAATGGTGGAAGCTCAACTGAAGGAACCATGTAATGTCCCCTATCTGAGTATTGCTCTAGAACACTGATCACAAACCGAATCTCGGTCTATTCTTAGACTTGATATTTGATGTCTTAAGTTATGTTGCTATGTCTTTGTTAAGATAGTTCACCCCCTTCCAATACAACACTTTTCAATGACCAAGATTGTGCTATGATATACTTTATTTGTTGGCTGTAGTTGTTGTTTTTAACTTTTCGCTGTTGCAAATCGTGGGCAGAGATTTCTGCAAGTCCTTAACCAATTGGAGCGATTTCAATGGAAGATATTTGCTGATAACGAATGATATATTCTGAGTATTGGTAGACTGGATTCTTTACTTGATGGATATTGATGTATATAATTGTTTGGACAAAGGAGTGAGAATGGTTCGATGATCCTTTCTAGTCGATGATTTCTTGTCTTGTTTCATTCGATGTCTTAGCAAATACAAACTCCGTCCATTGATTCCTTTTGTTATATCTGTAGTTTGAATGATGGATGGCTGGGTACTATTTGTAGGATGATCTTGCTCAAATACTTCTTGCATATGATGTATATTAATGCATTGTTCGTTGCTGCTCAATGGTTATAAATTGCTTGATCTGAATTTGCAGAGATAAGGCCTCGATCTATGGCTTCAATTAATGTCTTGTGAATTATTGAATGTCTGATCCGTAGATGATAATGCTTGTGTCTTGGTCCATTCCCCCCTCCCTCATTGATCGATTCATCTTTAAATATCATATGCTTCCTTTAAGAAAGGTGACGTGGCTGTTCATAAATCACACTCTTTCTTAATAATTATTAACTTTGTTGTTTATGGACTGCTGCGTAGCCTTTTGAAGGTATCGGGGGTTTAGGGACATTGCTCCCCTTATGATTTTGTTTATTTATTTTAATATATGTTATCTTAATATTTGTTTAATATATATAATAATATTTAAATTTATATTTATATTATAGATTATATTAATATCTCTTATAATATAAATAATCATTAATTTTTAACATTACTACATATTTATTATATTGTAATAATAATATGTATTTATATTTATAATATATTATATTAAAATATCCATATAATAATATTATTTATTAAATAATGTATAAATATAATGATTTCTACTATTCAAATTGATATTTTATAAAAGCAGCTTCATCGTCTTTTAACATGATGTTTAAATCTTTAATTTAAACAATGTCTTAATATGGGGATATGACAGCCCTCCCCACTCGAAATTGCTTGTCCTCAAGCAATCACAGTGAGTTCTTTCATTACCCTGCACTTTTCATCTTAATGTGTTGAGACGAAGTTATGGGTTTTTGATTCAGAATGAATATTATTGTGAGGATGCTTTAGTGAAGAGCAATTGATGAAAAGAGAAGAGAATACTTGAGAGATATAGGTAAGTATTTTGATGTTTGAATAACACGATGTGATGCGAGTATCATAGATTAAGATGTGGTTTTAGATAATGAAAATATTCCAATGCTTGAGATTCCAAGATTCCAATGGATGATGAAGACATCTTGATCGTTGATTAAGAGATATTTTGTAATTTTATCTTTTGATATGTTATTGACTTCAAAACTGAGAGGAGTCATGTTCTTGACTATATAAAAAAGATTTGGTAAGCTTTGATAGCAATATGATTGAGGAAATATGGTGTTATGATTATTAAGTGATGAAGAATGATCCTGGGAATTTGTGGGTTATGGGCCCATAATATAAGTATCGGTTTTATGTTACTTAAATCATGAGAAGAATTCAAAAGAGATTCTTGGAAGAAATGAATTTGGTTCATGGGTCTTGTGGTGATTAATGAAATTAACTTTTTATGTTCTATACTTCCCTAATGTCTCTTTGAAGGATATACTGATTTTTCCTAGGTCTCAGGGTGGCTAAACCATCCCTCCCTAGTCTCCAGTGGCGCATGCCATCCATATGGAGTGTCATAGTCCTTATGTGGCGCATACCATTCATATAAGGTCCTTTCGATCTAATGTGGCGCATGCCATTCATAATAGATCGCCTCGAACTCATGTGGCGCATGCCATTCATATGAGGTTTGCTATTTGTTCTTACCTTATGTGGCGCATGCCATTCATATAAGGTCCTTTCAATCTAATGTGGCACATGCCATTCATAAAATATCGCTTCGAACCCATGTGGCGCATGCCATTCATATAAAGTTCGCTATTTGTTCTTACCTTATGTAGCCAATGCCATTCATATAAGGTACCTTCGATCTAACATGGTGCATGACATTCATGATAGATCGCCTCGGACTCATGTGGCGCATGCCATTCATATGAAGTCTGCCATTTGTTCTTACCTTATGTGGCGCATGCCATTCATATAAGGTACCTTCGATCTAATGTGGCATATGCCATTCATAATAGATCGCTTCGGACTCATGTGGCGCATGCCATTCATATGAAGTCTATTATTCTCATGATTACCCTCTCTACATATGCCATGCTAGGAGGGTGAGATTACTAAGGTGCCCTGGTAGCCACTCCCTAAGCCCAGAGGCAGCACCCTTCATACTGAAGGCAAAACCCCTCTAGCCCATGTGGGCTCATTACGTCCCCCCCCCCCCCCCCCGGGTGGCGTACCTAGAAGAGGGCCCTCGCGCTGTTTCCTTTGTTTCTTCTTCTCCATCATAGCAAAGGTATATGTAGAATAGTGTAATAAAATTCACATCATTATTTACTTACAAATATAGATAACATATTATACTCCCATATGAGTATCCTCTTTCTTATTTGCTATTATGCTTCCCTCGATATTTTTCTTTTGGGTGCTTGGTCCTTGAATCAATTTTCTTTCCTTCTTTTACTTGCACTTATTTCATTCTCCTCTTGTATGTCCGGGTTTGATATGACTTCTATAATCTGCGCTTGAGCTCGTTTTCCACATTTATGCCCCGGTTCCCATACTTCCTTGCATTTGTAACATATCCTTTCCTCTCTTCCACAAATATGCCCTTTCTTCCATTCTTTCTTACAATCAAAACAAAGGCCCTTTTTTCTAAGCTCTTCTCGGTCATGGTAAGAGAGATATGGTTTTTCGTGTCCGTCTTCACTTCTAAAAGGTTTACCCTTTGAAGTAAAGTCTTTGGGAAAACTCTCCTTGTGTAGAGAGGGTTTGCTTTGCTCTAATTGTGTTGCCATTTCTATGGCATCATCAAGTGTAGTGGGTCTAAGTGCCCCCACTAATCCTCTTAGTTTTTCATCCAATCCTTGAACAAATAAGGTGAGTCTTTCTTTCTCCATTCGAGTAACACGAATAGCTATCTTCTCAAATTCATTGATGTACTCATCCATTGTCCCTCGTTGTCTTACTAGCGTTAAGTCTTTGAAGTCTTGTTGAGGATGTCTTCTTTCAAACTTCTTGATGAACTTTTTGGAGAATTCTGCATAAGATGTAATGGTTTCATGTCCTCGAGTATGTTTGCCATTATGCCACCATCCATAGGCTAGTCCTTCTAAGTGTAAGATGCCAATTGTAGTGCATCCTTCTCCGTCATTGGGCTAAGTGAAAAGTAGTCGTTCAATTTTTGAAGCCACGCATGAGGGGTAATCTTATTAGTTCCATCAAAATGTGGAAGGTTTACCTTGTTTGCCTTGTGCTTTAAATCCTTATTGAAAGGTCTTTTTTCCCGTCTTGATAGCTCATTCCTCTTGGAGTTGCTGAAATCATTGAAAGATACCACTCTTCTTAATTCAGGTTCTAGGTTGGCATAAGCTCTCACGATATCTTCCGTGCTCATGTCTTGTATGGTATCATTATTATTCCTTGATGTTTCTTCATTTGGTAGGAAGGTTGGTAGTGGAATCCTAGAGCTTGATGAGGAGTTACTATTTTCAGCTTGATTAGAAGCTACTTCCTTCCCATTAGTTGTTTGTGCCTTTAAGCTTTCCATGTCATTTCTCAAGGTTTGCACGGTTTGCAATAGGGCTTGAGTAGCTTGATTTTGATCATTCAAATTCTTGGTGGTTGCTTCAATGAAGTCTCTCAATTCATTGTTCATTTTTGTTTGGTTATTCCTTGTCCTTCTATATGTTTGCATGCAATTATCTCACAGCATGTTAGGATGATTGCTCTGATACCACTTGTAATGTCCCCTATCTGAGTATTGCTCTGGAACACTAATCACAAACCGAGTCTCAGTCTATTCTCAAACTTGATATTTGATGTCTTAAGTTATCTTGCTATGTCTCTATTAAGATAGTTCACCCCCTTCCAATACAACACTTTTCAATGACCAAGATTGTGCTGTGATATACTTTATTCGTTGGCTGTAGTTGTTGTTTTTAACTTTTTGCTGTTGCAAATCATGGGCAGAGATTTCTGCAAGTCCTTAACCAATTGGAGCGATTTCAATGGAAGATATTTGCTGATAACGAATGATATATTCTGAGTATTGGTAGACTGGATTCTTTACTTGATGGATATTGATGTATATAATTGTTTGGACGAAGGAGTGAGAATGGTTCAATGATCCTTTCTAGTCAATGATTTCTTGTCTTGTTTCATTCAATGTCTTAGCAAATACAAACTCCGTCCATTGATTCCTTTTTTTATATCTGTAGTTTGAATGATGGATGGCTGGGTACTATTTGTGGGACGATCTTGCTCAAATACTTCTTGTATATGATGTATATTAATGCATTGTTCGTTGCTGCTCAATGGTTAGAAATTGCTTGATCTGAATTTGCAGAGATAAGGCCTCGATCTATGGCTTCAATTAATGTCTTGTGAATTATTGAATGTCTGATCCGTAGATGATAATGCTTGTGTCTTGGTCCATTCCCCCCTCCCACATTGATCGATTCATCTTTAAATATCATATGCTTCCTTTAAGAAAGGTGACGTGGCTGTTCATAAGTCACACCCTTTCTTAATAATTATTAACTTTGTTGTTTATGGACTGCTGCGTAGCCTTTTAAAGGTATCGAGGGTTTAGGGACATTGCTCCCCTTATGATTTCGTTTATTTATTTTAATATATGTTATCTTAATATTTGTTTAATATATGTAATAATATTTAAATTTATATTTATATTATAGATTATATTAATATCTCTTATAATATTAATAATCATTAATTTATAACATTAATACATATTTATTATATTGTAATAATAATATGTATTTATATTTATAATATATTATATTAAAATATCCATATAATAATATTATATATTAAATAATGTATAAATATAATGATTTCTATTATTCAAATTGATATTTTATAAAAGCAGCTTCATTGTCTTTTAACATGATGTTTAAATCTTTAATTTAAACAATGTCTTAATATGGGGTTATGACAAACCACATTATGGCCAAGTGCCTTGTTAAGCCTCGAAACATGAAACACATTATGCACCCGACTGTCTGCTGGTAGCTCGAGCTCATAAGCTACTGCCTCAACTCTTCTAGCTACTCTGAACAGACCATAAAACCTAGGTTTTGGCTTTTCTGCTCCACTCCTTTTTAGAGTGGACTGCCTGTAGGGTTGGAGCCTCAAGTATACCATATCTCCAACCTCAAAAATCCTCTCTACCCAGTGCTGATCAGCATAGAGCTTCTGCTGATTCTATGCTTGTTGCATATTCTCCTTTAGCTCTTTCATTATATCTTGGCTCTCCTACAACAAATCTTTTGCCTTTGGCAGTCAACTATCACCAAGTAGCAAGTCTGTAAAGCAACGGGCATCATACCCATATAAGGCCCTGAATGGAGTCATCCTGATAGACATGTGGTATGTCGTGTTGTAAAAGTACCCCCCCAGGTGCAACCATCTAATCCATTCTTTATGTTGCCCCGACACATAGTTTCGGAGATACCCTTCAACACATTTGTTAACTATCTCTGTCTGGCCGTCAGTCTATGGGTGGTAACTGGTGCTAGGAGTTAGTTCAGTGCCACACAACCTAAACAACTCCTGCCAAAACAAGCTCAGGAACTTACTGTCCCTGTCACTCACAATGCCCTTAGGTATCCCATGCAATCTGAATATCTCCCTGAAAAAGAGATCAGCTACCTGCACTACTGTATGTGTTGCTGAAATGGAGAAGAAATGCGCAAACTTGGTCAATTTGTCGACCACCACATAGATGCAATCCTTCCCCTGAACCTTAGGTAGCCCTGTGATAAAGTCCATTGAGATATATTCCCACTATTGGTTGGGAATTGGCAAAGGCTGCAATAATCCCGCTGGATAAGTATGTTCATTTTTATTTTGTTGACATATGGGGCATTCACGAACATACTTAAGGACTTCATTCTTAAGTCCTTTCCATGTAAATCTCTCCCGAATTTGTCTATATGTTTTGAAGAACCCGGGATGGCCAACCATAGGTATATCATGGAAAGTCCTTAGAATTTTGTTCTTAAACTGAGAGTTAGGCACCAAAAATATTATGTCCTTATAAATGATCAACTCATTCACCACAAAATTCCTGTCATCATGAATAGTGCCCTAAATGACTCATGTTGCCCAAGAGTCCTTAGCATACTCTGTTGAGATTGTCTCTCTCCAATCAACAAATATCTCCCTAAGCAAGCATAAGTGGGGTCTCCTAGACAAGACATCTGCAACTACATTCTTCTTGCCCTTGACATACTCGATGTCAAAATCATAAGCCTGAAGCCTACTGACCCACTTCTGTTGTCGATCATTTAGATCCTTCTGGTTCATAAAGTATTTTATGTTGTGATCTGTTTTTATGATGAACTTCCCACCAACCAAATAAGGTTTGAATTTGGCCAATGCATGCATTATGGCCAACATCTCTCGGTCATAAACCGAGTAGCTCTTCTCCACACCCCTAAGTTTCCTACTCTCGAATGCAATTGGGTGTTTCCCCTGCATCAAAATTGCCCCTATCCCCTCTCCTAAGGAATCACACTCCAACTCAAATGGGTTGGAGAAGTCAGGGATTGCCAACACTAGGCAGGTAGACATCAAATGTTTGAAGTGTTCAAAACACTTTTGTGTTGCATCTGTCCATACAAAGGCTCACTTCCTAGTCAGATCTGTCAATGGTGTTGTTCTCTGTGAGAAGCCTTTTACAAATGTAATGTCCCCTTCCTATGATTGCCCTAAATCTTGCCCTAGAATCACAAGTTTAATATAATTAGGGTTATAACTTACCAATTGAATGCTTTAAGCAAGATCATTCCTAGTTTAGGTCCTGCAATCAGGTTAGACAATATTAGAAATATAATTCATATGATCAAAACATATAAATTAATGTTTTATCGATTTAATACATAACTATTTCCATATTATATAAACTACACAATATATGTATAATGCATAATGGAAGTTTTAGTCATAGTAGGATTTGGATGAGAAACATGATAGGTCCGCCCGAAGCTATCCATACTAAGCCCAATATCAGATATACCATCCCTCTTGGCCCCAACCACACAGAAAGCCCACAAGGAGTGGCGTACTTAGTGGATACACTTGTATCTACTTTCCCTATCCATGTTGTCTTATCCATCCCTTGTATGAATGAAAACTGCTTGAATCCATCTCAACAACCAATCCATGTAGAGATTGAGGAAAGGTACAATAGGAGGCCCATAGATTCTCCTTTCTAAGCCCAAGGGCAGTCACTCACCCCCTTGGCTCCAAGTGGCGTACTTAAAAAGAAATCTAGTATCTACTCACCCTACTGGTATTTCCCCCACTCTTCCTCATGATTGCTTGATGAGAATTAGAAACACTAAATATGTCCAGATTCATAGAGATTATATATTGATAAACAAATCATCATAGCATAATTAATAATGAGTTCAATACATATATTGTCAAGCACGAAGCATACATGTCATACACGAAGCATAGACATCATACACGAAGCATAAATATAATTATTTTAGGGTTCTTATATGACTTCCTTTCAATGAAGATAGCTTCCTTGATTGCTAATTGATATCTTAGATATTTGCTGATTTGATTGATTCACTAATAGAATTATAGAACGATACCTAGGACGATAGAATAATCATATGATAAAATAATTGAATGACAGAATGATAGAATAATAGAAGAATACGACGATCGTCTGATAGAAGGATAGAATGACGAATAAGATGATAATAGAATGATTGAATAATAGAATGATAGAAGAATAGAATGATATAATGATAGAATAATAGAATGAGAGAATGATATAATAATCGAATAATAGAATGATAGAAGAGTAGAAGGATATAATAATAGAAGGATAGAATACTAGGATGATAGAAGAATAGTATTGTAGAATAATTCACTGCCGTTGCATATATATCACTGCTGATCTGTTTGCAGATTTGTCTCTGCTAAAATATATAATCCCTTCTTCTAATTAATTCCCCTCTTACTCAGAAATATATCCTTGGATGCTTTACATTATTTTCTTACTTGCTTTATACTCCCAAGTATTCTATTTACTCTTCTTTTACTCACTTATATATGCTCAAATTTGAATTATATTCATTGTATTTCTGCTGTAGATTTACTTCAAATGCTCTGCTTTTTCATTCTCCATCCTTCCTCTAATCTGCTCCTATATTCCATTGACATATTCCTTAATATATGCTTTCTCTTTGATTGTAGTTTCTCTTCCTTATTCCCATAATTATGCAGATCTGAATTAATATTCAGATATTATTTTTCCTTTCTTCCTTCTTACCTATTCCCATATATATCTTTTTTCCAACATATCTTCCTCTTCCCCAAAACATATCTTATATATCTTTCCAAATAGGGGCAATGGGCATACATTTCCACAAAGTTACCTCTTTCCCCAAAACAACATGACTCTTCGTCTGATCGCTTGTACATTGCTGCTGTCCATTCAAATAAATTGTTAATATTACATAATGAATCGTTGCATCTTATATTCCACTGCTATCTTTTGTTGGTCTGCAGAATAAGTCCCATCTGCTTATCCCCTCGTCTCTTTGTCTGATTGTTCACTATTTAAATTGCTTGAGGGGCTGCATACCCAATGGACACCCCTTTTCATAACCTGCGATCATCCTTAAAGGATATCCGCTGTTTATAAAGTCATTTGCTGATTTCTTTTGTTTGCTTAATTATCTTATAATGACAGCGATTCCTTTTATTGGTTCGCTGCTTTATTATCTCATTTGTTTATGTGATCGGTGTCTCTTAAGAGGCCCGACTCTCATGGAATATGCAATGAAAATAATCTTTTAGACTTATATTTATTATTTATATATATTCTTATATATATTAAATATTATTATATTGTTATTATATTTATATATTAACATAATATATATAATCACTTCTATAATATATTTATACATATTTGTATATTATAATAATAACATATATATAATGAATTATATATATTATAATTAATAGTATTATTATATTATCATAATAGTACTCAAATTGATAATACCATAAACATATTGTATTTTAATTATATATAATATTATTACATATTAATAACACGAAATATGTTTATTAAATATATTATCATATACATGACTATCATTCAAATAGATGACGACAAACATCACATTTGATGGAAGCAATTTAAATCTTAATTTAAACAATGCCTTAATATGGGGATATGACAACAAACCTCCTGTAAAAACCACACAAACCAAAGAACCCCTTAAGCTGAGTGAGGTTCGTCGATGGAGGCCATTCAATGATTGCCCTGATTTTCTCCGGATCAACCCTCACACCATCTACACTGATTATGTGACCCAAATATAACAGCTCTGTCATGCCTAAGTCACACTTGGACTCCTTGGCATAGAGGGGCTCACTCTCGAGGATACTCAGAACCTCCTCCAGATGTCTCATGTGCTCTTCCCAAGTTCTACTAAAAATCAAGATGTCATCAAAGAAAATTAATACAAACTTCCTCAGCTGCTTCCTGAATATCTGGTTCATGCAACTCTGGAAAGTAGCAGGGGCATTGGTCAACCCAAATAGCATCACCAAGAACTCAAAGTGGCTGTAATGACATTTGAATGTTTTTTTCTCTATATCCTATTCCCTCATCCGAATCTGGCAGTACCCTGACCTCAAATCTATCTTTGAGAAATAACATGCCCCATGCAATTCATCTATCAATTCATCAATGCGGGGAATCGGATACCTGTTCTTAATAGTCTTTTTATTCAAGGCCCTATAGTCGATACACATCCAAATGGCCCCATCTTTTTTCTTGACCAATACTACTACAGACGCAAACGGCCTTTTGCTTGGTTTGATATTGTCATGTCCCCATATTAAGACATTGTTTAAATTAAAGATTTAAAACACCATAATAAAGACGATGAAGTCACTTTCATAAAATATAGTGTTCAATATGTCCTTTCTACCATCAATTTGGACGATAATTATGTATATCATAATATTTAATAAACATATATATAATATTATTAATATTAAATAATATTATTATATATTCATTGTATTTATAAATAATATTATTATATATTCATTGTATTTATAAATAATAAATATAAGAAAACAATTATAATATTATATGTGATATATATATATAATATAAATAGATATTATTATAATATAATTACCGTATAATAAATATATATAAGACAAATGTCTTATAATACATAAATATAAATATAATTAGTAATATAAATATTACTTATTTAAATATTATAAGAAGCATAAAATAGCAATAAATTAATATTATATTAATTGGTAATCATAATATATATTATTATGCATTTATTATATGATGGATCATATGTTTTAGTGATCGGGCTTCTTGGGAAGCACCGATCCCATATTAAGAAGGAGATAAAATAAATAAACGAAAAGTTAAGGAGGACAGCGGATACCTCTAAGAGGAATCGTTGTGCCCTTTGGTGAAGGAAGAAACCTTTCGAAAGGTAAAATAGAGCGCTTCCCTCACAAGAAAGGGATCATCATTGGGAAAAAAGAGAATAGGCAGGCTAAGAACTTCAAACAGCGATCAAGACAAGGATTCATCAAGGGAAAACCGAACAGTCTAAAGCAGAATTAATACAGAGGCAGCATCAAGGCTTCAATAAGGAAGCCATCAAGACACAGCACAAAGAATATACGGAGGCAGCAAGGTAAGCCTGCTACAGGTATGTTGTTTATAAAGTATTTAAATATGCAGTATAGTAGATATCAGTAATATTTTAGTGTATATTGTGTAAAATATATGATGAATTCAGAAATGAATGAAAATAAATAAATTAAGCTATGTCAATGTATAGGTAAATAGCATGAACTGATTACATGGTTATGAATAAGTAATATAATACTAGAACAATACAGTTATAGTAGAAATAAATGAATCATGATTAGAAATAAAATAAAGCATTAGTTAATTGTCTCATGCTTGAAAGTAAATATGAATGATATAAAACTATATGATAATGATGTGAATCTAAGGCAATGAAACCATTTATATGTCAAAAACGAGCATAAAATGAATTATCAATGAAGCCTAGTATGAGGCTATGAATAAATGATGAAATGAGGTTCCATGAAAGAACAAGAATAGAGATATTAAGATCTCAAATTGATGAATTGTCGCTCACGAACTCATGATGTAATCAAAGGGATGTTCAAGCCTCATCCTTAATCACTTTTATCAACCTATGAGTATGGGGTTAAGGATGTAAAATTGGACCTAGGTAACCCTCAAGTGGATGAAGAACACCGGATGTGTGTGAAGTCCCTTGAGCCAAGAGACGAAGGATCCCGAGTGTTGGGAGAAGCTCTTGGGCTTATGGTATTATGAGCTCATAATAAATGTGCCCGACGGTAGGTGACTCTCAATGGGATGAAGAATGCCAGGTGTTGCGTGAAGTCCCATTGAGCCAAATGGTGAAGGACCCCGGGTGTTGGGAGAAGCCTTTGGGCCTCCGTGTGGGATGGTTAATGCCTTAACAAACCATGCTCATATGGAAGACAAGGTTGATTAATGATAAGGCTACTCAAGAACTTCCTTGAGATGAATCATGAGAACGATGAGAGAAAGAATATGAATATGAAATGTATGAACTTGATATGAATCATAACTATAAGTAAAGAGATGAAATGTATGTCAATATGATTAAAGATTATAAGCCTTAAATACAATTGTGAAAAATATATGAGTTTGATACTTAGTTATTAACTCTAATTATGATATGAAAAGAAGAATTGAATACTAATGTTCTTTTTTACAAGTTGAAATTGATGCAAGGTTGAAAAAATTTGACTGACTAGAAGGGGACATTATAGATGTGACCCATCTCTAACAGTTCCTTGATGGTTTTCTCTATCTCATCCTTGAGCCTCTTAGGATGACGATAGGGTGTAGTGATCACGGGCTTAGACCCGTCTTCGAGCTCAATAACATGCTCGATGCCTCTGTCAGGTGGCACACCTGGAGGTATAATGCCAAAAACCTTGTTGTGTTTCGTCAACAGCTTCTGTATGTCAGGATGATAACTGTTTTTTGGCTGTTGTGGAACCTCTGGCATAATTAAGCACTCTGCTGCCCACTCTACCTGATCATGGCGCAACATCCTCTCCATCCTCTTAAGAGAGACTACACGAGGTCCTCCATCTGACAATGCTCTGAGCACTATTTTCTTCCCATTGCATTCAAACTTCATCTCCATTTTCTTTAGGTTCATAGTGAACTCCCCAAGTGTCATCATCCAATGCATGCCCAGTACAACATCCGTATCACCTATGCCAACAACATAGAAATCATCCTTAAGCTCATATTCTCCCATTTGTATGGTCAACCCAGAAATCTTTCTGGTACAAGTGAGTTTGAAGCCATCAGCTACCATTACTTTGAACCCTTCAAACTCTTCTACCTTAAGTCCTCGCTTAGCCACCAACCCCTCATCAATAAAATTGTGTGTTGCACCTGTATCAATCAAGGTGATGATGAGCTGACCCCCAAGGACTCCTTTAACTCTGAAAGAGCCAACTTTCTGGAAGCTAGAAAGTTGTGCCAATGTCCCATCACTGTCACTGCTATGCTGAGAGGCACTCTCATCTCCACTATCTTCTCTATACGATGTGTAATGTCCCCATTTTCAGATTCTCTTGCAGATCAGTCAGAGCGGGCTTTTTGGGTTGGTGACAACATAATCAGAAGAATATTTCGATGTCACCAGGTTGTTCAGGTGATCCAGTGGAGATGTTTGACACTTTCCGGAGGGATTTCGGACAACTTGTCCGTACTTACTATTTATAGTAAGTGCTTGCATGTCGTTAATCTTTCTGGGTTTTTCTGGGTTGGTTCTCTTTGGTCCCAGGTGGTCACTGCTATTTTAAGTAAGTGGCAGTTTGGCGCTGTTTGGGCGACTTGGCAGTCGGCTGTCGGCTCTCATAGACATTGCACTGAGCTCGGAGTTATCAGATGGTTTGTGAATCCAGTTGGCACCCTCTTAGTTGGCTCAATTTGCTTATGGCCATTACTTACTATTTTTAGTAAGTTCGGGATTGGCACCGGAACGGAATTTTGAGAGTGGGGTTGGATTCGTTTTGTCAAGACCTTTCCAACAAGCTATAGATCATTGGTTTCCGACACATCTTGGCCTCTATTTAAAGTCCGTAAATTAAACATTATTATTTAGTCTTGGACCTTGGTGCCTAGGCTCAACAACTTAATGTTGTTTTAAAAGAGGGGACTTTATGGGTGATGTTGAGGAAAGAATTAAAGAGAACTATAATATTTTAAAATGTATTTTCCCTCTCATGTTTTATCCCATATGCAAGAGGATTTTAGAGATTCCCAATTGAAAAAGTATAAAAGAAGGGAAAGAGCTCTCATTTGGACATGCTTGGTTTATGACATTTTCTCTCTTATTGAGATTTACCCGTGAGGGTTTGAGAGCTTGGCTCTAAGGTTTGTCCATGGCTATGTTGGGACGGAAACCCCTGCATTAGTCCCTTTCTTCGTGCATGAAAGATTGCATCAGGAGAGGATTGGAGGAGCTTCATTTGTGCATTCATTGAGGTATTTTGGAGAAGTTTTGTGCTGATATGAACATCTTTGATGGAGTTTTGAGTTGCAAAATAGTAGACTGATTTCTATGAGCAGATTTGATGGAGTTTGGAGGAGTTTTGTGACTGAAAACATATCTTTGGCTGGACCGTACTTTTGCAAGTACAGTCGTACCACCTTCAGTAGCACTTTGTAAGTTTTGGATGCAAACTTTGTGGAGTAATTCCTTCTAAAACAGGTTGCCACATACCAGCAATAAGTTTAGACATTATTAGAGGAGATTTGGAGGGTTTATAAAGGCATTTGCAGCTGCATTTATCCCACAGCCAGGCCATACTACAACAATCATGTGTTTGGGATGATTTAATTGATTTCTTCATTATTTGGGGCTGCCATTGCTTGTATTCTGATTTCCTAGGGCTGGTTATTGGATTACTGCTGTTCATTGCGTGATAGCTATTGTTTCTTTGGAGCTGTGAGCATTTTCCTGTGACTTGTAATGCTGGACCTCCATCAGCATCCGTATGAAGTTGTAAATCTCCAACCGGGTATGTCAATAAAATTCATATTTTGGCTCATTGCTATCTAGGTAGCTATTATTTTGTTGATATCTATTTTAAATTTTCTGGGTTTATGCTATATGTTCTTCATTTCATGTATTCAATGCAAATATCAAACATGCAATATATTCAATGAAACCCTAAACTCAGAACAATCAGATAAACAAAAATTTGGCATCAAAATATATACACAATAGGGGTGTATACTACAGTGGTATCAGAGCTGGTGTATCTTGCCAGCCTGTTGGGTTACTTCTCATTCATTGCGGATTTTCAAAGTGTGGAACAAATTTTAGCCTGCGTGTGGGTGATCAGCATTTACATGCGTGTTCAGTAATCTGGCAGTTGAGAGATTTTTTTCAGTGAATGTGAATTCATGGCATTCCTTGTGAAGGGTGATCTATAGGAAAAACTTTTTGATGCAGGATGGAAACTAAAATTTTTACCATGGACAAATGATATTCTCAGCACTTTGGAAGAAATTGAGAAATATTTATCTAAGATCCCTTAGGCACCTTCTGAGTCAATGCGGAGGGCTTTGGTTCCTTCAAAGATTTCGTTGTGTAGGCCCGAGTTGTTGAGACATCCAGACAAGAATGTAAGATTAGCGGTTATCACATGCATTAGTGAAATCATGAGAATTTTAGCTCCCAAAGCACCCTATAAAGATAACTTAATGAAGAAGATTGTACAGCTGATTATTGAAAGTTTTCATGGCTTAAGTGATACCAGAAGCTTATCTTTCAAAAAGATTGCTAAAATGTTAGAGATTATGGCTCAGGTCAGGTCATATGTCTTGTTGATTGATCTTAAGTGTGATGATTTAATTCTCAAAATGTTCCATTGTTTCTTTGACAAAATCAGAACATATCATGCGGATGATGTTAAAGCAGCAATGCAAACTATCTTGTCTATGATTTTAGATGAAGATGCTGATATCTCCAAGTTATTATTTAATCTGCTAAGTATTTGGAGAAAAGAACGTCGTGTTTCACCTACAGCACATTGGTTGTCAAAGACATTGGTTGAGCAGAAAATTGAGAAAATTAAATATCTCTTGACAGAAGAAGAATGTATTGCTTGTGGTTTACAAGTTACAAGGATTTCTATAATGAGCAAGAACCAAATGAGAAGACAAGGCCTATGCTTCTCTTGCAAAGAAATTCGGGAGCCTAACCACCAATGCACAAATAAAAGGGACTCACAAATTGATGTTGGTTTGCCAAAAGAAGTTACTTTCAACACTCAAGAGGTTGTTATCAACCCTGATAACAATTCTGATTTCTATGACAGCAGTCATTCTCCTGAGTGTAATAGTGATTTAAATGTTATGGCACAAGAGGGAAAAGTTGTAGAAGATACTTCTAATGATGGCACATAAAATATGAGTGTCAACCATGAGGAAAACCAGGAGGATACAAGCCATAACAGTTCTGATTTTTGTGACAACAGTTTGATCTGTTTGCATCAGCATGAGGATATTGTTATTACATATGATGATGATGGGTGTATGGACTCACCCAATACAGACACTCCAGTTTCAGGTGATAGTGATGAAATAGGTGTTGTGGACTCATGCCACAACGAGTTTGAGTTGGTATATCAGACCTTGGAAGATGGGAGTAAAACTGAAGAGCTGCTTAATGGAGATGATTCCGAGGATTGTTCAACGGATGTGCATGCATCTATTTTGATAGGGGAGGTGTGCATTGATATTGGCAATTCAGCAGCCTTTAGGATGTCAGTTGAGCCATTCCAGGAGATTCATAACAGCAATACACTCGATGAGGATGCTTACCAATCGATGAGTGATGATGATTCGGCTTCTTTCCATAGTGCGGATTTCAAATCAGAAAATTTGTATGGAGACAAATTGTCAGAGGGGTCTACTCATTTGGCAGGGCAATTGAAGGTGAGCAAAGGCATAGTTGCTTCAGCCTTAGAACACTTTGATGTTGCACAGCAGTTGGTGACACACTGTTGTTGGACTCCAGGTATATATGAGCACCTTGATAGTGGACTTTCCCTTGCTGAGTTTCAGGCACTTAGAGATGCAGTTGGGATCATGAAGAATAATTACCTACAGTTGTTATCTGATAGAGATCATCTTCTCAAGATCGAAGGTATTTATCATGATGCTCTAAGGGGAAAGGAAGAGGAGGTTGATGAGCTCACATATGAGCTCGAGGTCACCACAGACTCTTTGAAGAGTACTCAATCAGCCCTTCAAGAGTCAAAGTTACTGATAGATGAGCTTACCGTGGAGCTGAGCTTGGCACAGTCTTCACCATCTACAGATACAATTCAGGTTTCTATGGCAACAGTGGGTGAGGAGCATATATCCACGGATTATGGTTGTGAGCAGATTGAGGATGTGGTTACATCCATTGCAGATACAGGTGCAGTTGATACAGATGGGATAGATGCTTTAGTTGAGAGTATCAGGGAACCAGATGTTGCATCAAGGGTCTCTGAGGGTAGTCTCATTTCAGGTGATGCAGAGCAGATGATTGATAGCTCTTGCGAAGAGTTGATGGATTTCCCCGAGAGTTGTGTGACCGATCACCACACTACATCTTTTTCACAGGAGACATGCAGGGCATCTTCCAGTGGGGAGATCGATTCTCATGTGGATTTGTTTCCCTCTCTTGGAAGCAAATCAGAGATTGCATCCTATGCAGTTGATAGTGATCAACGGCTTACTAGACCACAGGGTTGGAGAGACCAGTTGAAGGTTACAAGAGAGAAGGTTGATTCAACCTTATTCCGTTTAGATTGCACTCATAAGAATGTTGAGAACCTTCTTTCGACAGCAGAGTTGGAGGAGAGACAGTATGGGGTCTCGACTGGTACTCACATTCATGATTTGCAGTTCATCAGGAGTGCTTTGGAGGAGGTAAAATCAAAATATCTCCAATTATTTCATGATAGGGAGTACGCTATTGGGTACGCAGAGAGAATTGCCGAAGTATCCACCCAATTAGCTATTCAGGATCAGAGACATGAGCCATCTTCTGATTTGTGTGATGATGGCGATGAGGAGTGTGTTCCCCATGACTATGACAGTCAACCGTTGACACAAGCAGGTGCTTTTTATTTTGACTGCATAGTGAGGAGTGCTCATCATTTTTCCTTTAGTCCACACACAGATGATTTGATGATGCGTAAGTGTGGATTGGCTCGGGATTTATACCATCCATTGTGGGATGAAGGGTTGCCATCTACAAAAGATAGAACTAGAGATTGCAAGTATTTGACTCAGATACATACAGAGGGTTATTTGCAGGGTCAAAGATTAGATTACTATCATGGTGATATGCATCGGACAGAGTTTGCAACTTCTTTGTCTCCAAAATTTCCATTGGAGACATGGTTTCAGAGAAGTTGCAGTAGGCATGATGGCAAATTTAGTTTTTACAGCAGTGACGGAGGAAAGTTTTTGTATTCCCTTGATTTGAGAGGAGCAGTTTCATATCTTCCAACACCTATATTGGATAGTCAGTACATCCATAGGAGTTTTGCAGAGGATGGAAGGGGATGTTGTGGTTTGGAAACTTCGAGGGTTAATTTCCTCTTCATGATTGATGGATGTGAGGTTCTAGTGTGTCGGGATCAAGGTGGTGATAGGTTTGGCATGACAGTTCAGTTGGATTCCAAGGTGTTGCTTCACCACTCTCTGCATGGTGAAGGTTTTATCAGAGTAGCGCAGCATTGACGTGGTGGTTCTATGCTGAGAATAACTTGGGACCCTGGGATCATTTTTGGTTTCAGTTGGATTCAGTCTATTGCTTGGAGGTTGTATTGGCATTGCTTGAGGACAAGCAATCTTTGGGAAGGGCGGACTGTAATGTCCCCATTTTCAGATTCTCTTGCAGATCAGTCAGAGCGGGCTTTCTAGGTTGGTGACAGCATAATCAGAAGAATATTTTGATGTCACCAGGTTGTTCGGGTGATCCAGTGGAGATGTTTGACACTTTTCGGAGGGATTTCGGACAACTTGTCCGTACTTACTATTTATAGTAAGTGCTTGCATGTCGTTAATCTTTCTGGGTTTTTCTAAGTTTGTTCTCTTTGGTCCCCGGTGGTCACTGCTATTTTAAGTGGCAGTTTGGCGCTGTTTGGGCGACTTGGCAGTCGACTGTCGGCTCCCATAGACATTGCACTGAGCTCAGAGTTATCAAATGGTTTGTGAATCCAGCTGGCACCCTCTGAGTTGGCTCAGTTTGCTTATGGCCATTACTTACTATTTTTAGTAAGTTCAGGATTGGCACCGGAACGGAATTTTGAGAGTGGGGTTGGATTCGTTTTGTCAAGGCCTTTCCAACAAGCTATAGATCATTGGTTTCCGACACATCTTGGCCTCCATTTTAAAGTCCATAAATTAAACATTATTATTTAGTCTTGGACCTTGGTATCTAGGCTCAACAACTTAATGTTGTTTTAAAAGAGGGGACTTTATGGGTGATGTTGAGGAAAGAATTAAAGAGAACTATAATATTTTAAAATGTATTTTCCCTCTCATGTTTTATCCCATATGCAAGAGGATTTTAGAGATTCCCAATTGAAAAAGTATAAAAGAAGGGAAAGAGCTCTCATTTGGACATGTTTGGTTTATGACATTTTCTCTCTTATTGAAATTTACCCGTGAGGGTTTGAGAGCTTGGCTCTAGGGTTTGTCCATGGCTATGTTGGGATGGAAACCCCTACATTAGTCCCTTTCTTCGTGCATGAAAGATTGCATCAGGAGAGGATTGGAGGAGCTTCACTTCAAAAGCTTCATTTGTGCATTCATTGAGGTATTTTGGAGAAGTATTGTGCTGATATGAACATCTTTGATGGAGTTTTGAGTTGCAGAATAGTAGACTAATTTCTATGAGCAGATTTAATGGAGTTTGGAGGAGTTTTGTGACTGAAAACGTATCTTTGGCTGGACCGTACTTCTGCAAGTACAGCTGTACCACCTTCAGCAGCACTTTGTAAGTTTTGGATGCAAACTTTGTGGAGTAATTCCTTCTAAAACAGGTCGCCACATACCAGCAATAAGTTTAGACATTATTAGAGGAGATTTGGAGGGTTTATAAAGGCATTTGCAGCTGCATTTATCCCACAGCCAGGCCGTACTACAGCAATCATGTGTTTGGGATGATTTAATTGATTTCTTCATTATTTGGGGCTGCCATTGCTTGTATTCTGATTTCCTAGGGCTGGTTATTGGATTACTGTTGTTCATTGCGTGATAGCTCTTGTTTCTTGGGAGCTGTGAACATTTTCCTGTGACTTGTAACGCTGGACCTCCATCAGCATCCGTATGAAGTTGTAAATCTCCAACTGGGTATGTCAATAAAATTCATATTTTGGCTCATTGCTATCTAGGTAGCTGTTATTTTGTTGATATCTATTTTCGATTTTCTGGGTTTATACTATATGTTCTTCATTTCATGTATTCAACGCAAATATCAAACATGCAATATATTCAATGAAACCCTAAACTCAGAACAATCAGATAAATAAAAATTTGGCATCAAAATATATACACAACAGGGGTGTATACTACACGATGGCTGATCCGACGCCTCTGACTAGGACTCCTCAGCTGAATAGTATTCTATCAACTTTGCCTTTGCCTTGTTAAGGCACCTATGTGAAGGATCCCATGGCTCCTTGCAATGAAAGCAAAGTTTCTTTCTTCTGTACTTATTCAACTGATCATTGTTTAACTGGTTTGTTTTCTCCCTGGGCTGGCTTGTATCCTTCTGGTAAGGTTTCCTATCCTTATCCTTGTCCTTCCTGTATGGGAATCCCTTCGAGTGAAATATGCTTTTGGAAGATGAATACTCCATGTCTCTAGCTTTCTTCATTGCCTCATGGAGAGAAGGTGGGTTGAGGCCCTTAATCCAGCCTCGTAATGTATCTGTAAGTCCATCAATAAACAAAACCAACAATCTGCGCTCTGAGATATCTGTCACCAACACTGACAATTTCTGGAACTCAAAAATGTAGCTCTCAACTGAACCCCACTGCCTGAGCTGTGTCAACACCTTAAACTGTAACTTGGGGTCCTTTTTATCAAATTTGTCTATGAGACGACCTGTAAACTCTGCATATGAAGTAATCCGGTCATGTCCCAATGTAATCTTCCCATGGTGCCACCGCTCATGGGCAATACCATCCAAATGTAGAGCTCCATATGTGATGGCCTCCTCCTCAGGCATAGGGTTGAGTTGTAGGAAGCTATCATGCTTTTGCACCCATGCTTTGGCTGTAATCTTTCCCGAACCATCGAAGTAAGGTATATTAAGTTTGTTGACCTTCTTCTGCAACTCTATGTTATGCTGTCTACCACCCTTCGGTCTATGCTTCCTCCGCAAGTCTGAATACTCACGGAATGACATCTCAGCCCTGAACTCGTCACTGGATACGTGCCAATCCCAGACTATCACATCCTGAAACTCCAACTAGGTGGGCTCAGGTTCAACTACATGGTTACGAGGAGTGAAGGTGGGTATACTAGGCCTATCATAAGCTGTGTGATGAGCGACCTCCCTTTTATTCACTGATGCTTCACCCTCAGGTCTCCTGTTCTCATCATCCCTGTGCTTGTGTCTATCACCACCATTGTTGTTCTTGTCATCATTGTTACTGTTACCCTGGTTATTTCTGTTTCTGTCATTGTTGTTATTATTATTGTTGTTGTTATTGTTCCCCGGCACACTGAAAACGTGATTAGCCATCATCTGCATCAGTTGATTAAAGTTTTGTTGCATCTCTCTCTGTCCCCTAGCCAAGTCACTCAACATCTCATGAGTGTTAGGTTCTTCACGATCTCTATCCCCCATTACTTCTGCAGAAACGATAACTGTGTCAGGTCCTGAAAAGGGGTCTATATGCTGTGGAACCTCAAGATCTGGCTGTGACCTGTTCTGTCTAAGATAATACTGATGGGTTCCCGGCTGCATTACCTAACACTTGTTCTGCATGTTCCAAATAACTACACAGGATGGCAAGATCTTCTGTTGTGATACCACTATAACATACACTGTCGGATAGGGTTTTCTGTGCCAAAGTTTGTGCTTTTGTGAATGATATTAACTGCTGTTCTGTTTAGGGTTTATGTGTATGTTTGCATATATCGTTTTTGCATTGAAGCCATACAATAGAAACAATATAACAAAAACCCAGAAAAACTATGATAGATACCAACAAAATAACAAAGACCCAGTTCATATTATGCATAAATATGAATTACAAGAACATACCCATTTGCCAGATTACAACTTCATACTTTTGCCATATCCAAACCAGCAATATGGATGCCAATAAACACCTCCTAAACTCCACCAATGAAGAGATTCTCGCATACAATAAATTGGAGATGACACAAGGACCCTAGACATCCAAAATGCATGTAATAGCAGCTACAAATGAAGAAAGAATCATTTCCATCAACATCCACAACCTCCTTTATGCTGTACGGCCAAGCTGGAGCATATATCAGCAGCAAACAAATGAATAGCAGCTTCTTATATCTCTGTTTTGATCAGCAACACTTGTAACCTAATGGCGACCTCAACAAGTGCAAGAACTTCACCAAAAACCCCCAAAAATCTGTGCAAATAGAGGGTATGGCTCCCTCGAGGGTGTATGGCCAGCCCAGCAGTGATTATATCAGCACCAAACTCATTCAAGAACACTTAAATCTGCTTCCTTTGACCCTGTTCTCAGCTGTATGCAAAAATTCCATAAAATATGATCATTCCAAGCTCATACCTCCACCAAAATGAATCAAATTGAAGCTCAATTGAAGCCCCTGAATGAGACTTCCCAAGTCTTCCCTAATGTTGTCTTTCAAGCACGAAGAAGGCGACTCTGAAGAGGGTTTCATCTCAACAGAATCAAACTCAAACCCTTGAAGCTCAAGCTCCAAAGCAATGCACAACAATCCAATATTTTCCAAGTGAGTGAATAATGAAATGAACTCTCATTTTCTCTTTTATCACTCCTTCCCCAAACGCCCAAGATGGGAATTATTTAATTATTTTATGATTTTTCATTAAGTCCCCACAACACCATGAGGGCGCCCATTCCCTAGCCACCTCACTTTAAGTTATAACTTAATTTTTATAAGTTAAGTCACTTTATAACTTAAAGTCACTTTAGCCATAAATATTATAAGTTAAATATTCAATTTAACTTATACATCGACAAACAATACTCTGGGCATCTCGAAACCATAAACCACATGCTAGGTACTCCGATCCTGCAGTGCTATAAATAGTAAGTCGAACCACACTGCCCTGCCTCACTTACTATAAATAGTAAGTCCTAGTGAATTGGTCCAATTAGACCCCCTAACCAATGTCATTAGCCTATGGGAGTCTGGTAATAGGCTAATCTCCTCGTTTGACTGTTTGGCCTAAGTAGGGAACATTACACTAAATTCACAAAGAATCAAATCTAATTTCACGAAATAGAATAGCTGAATTTTATTAAAATTGCCTACATCCATACTTGCACACATGCAGAAAAGTGCCCTTGAGCTGCAATTTTTAACTTTGATAAAAGATAATCAAGATATTTCTCTGCCATGAGAATTCTTCTAGCCAAGACATATGCAGAAGTTTCCTTGAGCTATGCAATTCTTTGAACATTGATAAAACATACTCATACTAATTCCTGGAAGAAGAATTCTAGCTAATTGACCATTATTTTATACTTGATTTCATCGCCAAATGTAAAGTTTGCCCAGTTTGAGTTTTCATCTAATCTCAAGATGAAGAGATAATATTTGTATGTGCTAATGTTAATTCAAATAAAAAGGCATGGCCTTTGAGACTCTACCTACTCCATTTCCAAACAATAACCTTTCTTAATTGGTGTTCATGCCTGTCCCTTATGTTTTGGAATAAGTGGCATGCTTTGCATTTCATACAAAAATATTTTAGTTAGCTAGCATTTTTAGTTCTTAGGTGTTCTGTCCACAGACTTTATGAGTGATGCTTGGTACAATGAATTGTCATATACATATATTTTGGAACATATAGGAAGGTATTATTATACTAAAGGTTATGTCATAGCTTATAGAAGCAGCCAACATCTCTGTTAACATTTGTCTATCAATCCTCGATGAAGGGGTAGGAAGCCATATATAATGTCTTATTTGTAATCATCTAGGTCTAGGCTTTGCTAGCTCCTTTAAAATGATATGCACTAACAAAGATTCCCATCACATTGTAGTTTTACACCATACTCACCTTTAATTTGTCTGATAAATTACTAATTTTGAAGAGTACTCTTTCTTATCCTATTTTTATGTATCAATAAGTATTGTTAGATTAACACTTTAACTGTTTGCTTGATGATATTTTTGTATTGAAATTATATGCTAGGCCCTGAATTGATGTTACTTCCTCACGAATTTGGCTTGCAGTCGACTTTATGAGCACCTTCTTTGTACGCTTTATCTTCGCATGCTAAGGCATCTCTCTTTGATAGACCACTGTTTCCCAAGAAACCTAAATGAATGCTTTCATACAATAAGGTTTAATGAATAACCACCATAACAATGAGTAGCTCTAATGGTAAATGTAAGCTCTATTCTAGGATGGAACTGGAACAATTACAGTAAATGGTGGGCAGCCCCTCAGGCTCGCTCCACAGTCTCCTTTCCACAACTATAGCCACTCTCCCATTATTTATCTGCATTTATAATCTCTCTAAATATAAATAAATTAATAACCAATGAGTAATAAATCAACAATCAGATAGCTAAAAAATCTTCTTGATCAGATTATACTACCATTAATGGTATGTTTAATTCAGAAAGGACATGAGAGCTTTAATCCTAAACTCATTCCTACAAAATTGCCTTCCTAACTAAAATTTCATACAAAGGTGTCTTTATCCTGAATTTCATATCTATGTGAGAGTGATACTCCTACATCACATACCTACCAAGTAAATATCTTGTCTGGCAACAGAAAAAATACATAGTTGCACACGTATGCAAGAAATAAGTTACTGTACAAGGGTTAATACGTATGCAAGAAATAAGTTACTGTACAAGGGTTAATAGATAAAAGGAAAGAGAATAGTATCATTCAGGTTCCTAGTTTAGTTAATCTAAGTGTTCCTACTTCCTATATCTAGAAAAGATAAATGGCATACCCCCTCCTTCAAAATTAAATTATATTTTGTTGGTGCTGCAATGGGGAACCCGAGGTTGGCAAGGGCAAGGCACATCCTCAGGGATTGGCATGGAGAATTGAAAATGGCGGAGGCTAAGCGTCTTGGGGTTAAGTCAAACAATGAAGTAGAATGGGAGACTCTTGTGTCTAGGTTAAAGGTGGCTATATAAAGAGGATATAAGCAAATATAAGTAGAAAAAGATTCTAAACTTGTGATCCAAGCGGTCAATAAAAAATATAGCCCTAGCTGGAAGATGAGAGCATATCTTGATGAAGTAACGTCCCTTGATTCCAAATTCACTTATGTAATTTCCCTTTTCTGGTCCGTTCCAACATTCCTGGAAAGCGCCAAGATTCTTGGAGAATTCCATCATCCTTGGAGAGCGTCAACTTTTTGTGGGCGGAAGGACCTATGCACTTAAGGTGTTGGAGAAGTTATCAAGAAGGTATAATTGGTCCATTTTAATATTTTCCGTAGGCTTTGGGTATGAAGTTATATATTGCAGTACATACCGTAAGTTGGGCAAAGTTATATACTGCAATACGTACCGTAAGTTACGCAAAATCATATGTTGCAGTACATACCATAAGTTGGGAAGTTGTTGTAGTCAATGTAAAATGCCGATTGTTATATTTGATAATTTGGGTTATCCAATATTAATTGTTTGTCGGCTCTCGGGTGGTTGTAAGACTCAATTCATCCGAGTCAATTAGTTGACAGTTGTGTTCCTCTTGGCAACCGTTGGGTCTTTTAAATAATCATTGTATCGTCAAGGAAAGTAGTATGATGTAGTTGGATCAACTTTGATCCTTGGCCGACCATCTCTGGTCTACTTTTGTAATGCTCTCATGTGCTAATAAAGATATACTTTTACTCCTCTATCTGGTATGTATCGGTAATTCTGTAAATTATTTCAAGTATTCATCTTCTCATGTAGGCGAGTAAACATTGGCGTTGTTGCCTTAAAAAAAATTGGGTCCGATAGAAGATATTCATGCCCTTAGACCCCAATAAAGGCGATAAGAGACCATGTGGTCAGTATCAAGAGATCAGAAGATCTCTTAGGTTAATAGAACAAAGAGAATGTAGAAGAAGACGAAGAGAGATTGCTGAAGTCCGAAGCCAAAGCCCATCCAGAAGTAAAAGTCAAAGTCGGAGCGCAAGTAGGAGTCGTAGTTGGGAGACTCGTAGTCGGAGACAGAACACATTTCCATTACAAATATTCACACGAGGGCAAAGTGGGAGGCAATCGCCAGACACCTTTCACTGTCAAATGAAGAGTACATTGATCCTTCCGATCAAGTTGAAAAGTCAAGACAACAATCTCTGGATGAGGGATGTTGGAAGTCAGAGTCAGATTCCTTCATAGAAGCATACGAGAGCAACCTTCCAGGCATCGAAGGGTTGTCAATTGAAGGAGAAGAAACTGAGCCAAGGGTGTATAAAAGCAAATCTTAAGGCAAAACAAGTGCGCAGAACGCTGACGTTGCAAGGAGAGTGGAGGATTCTCACGTGGTTGAGAGTGTGAGAGAAGCACCGAAACATTCGAATCGAAACTCCCCAGCAAGTGGGTTCCAGGCACGAGGTTTGCATCAAAACAAAACCATGGTAAGCCCCAGTGGGGAAAAGCAAAAGTTGCCCAAATTTACAGGCAATGGATCAGAGGATCCCACCAGGCACTGTAAGACTTGTGAGACAATCTGGACAACACATGGGCAAGATGATAAAGCAATTTGGCTACAGTCTTGTCCAGCCACCTTACGAGGTGTAGCAATTGACTGGTATACCGAACTTGACCAAGCATCTCGAAACACATGGAAGAAATTAAAGGCCTTTGAAGAAGAATTTAAGTTGCTGTGAGATGATAATGAAATAGTAGCCGAAATTTACAATACTAGGCAAGGTAAGTATGAGAACGAATGAGCTTATAACCGAAGACTTAAGGAGTTACTTGTAAAGTTAGAATAAGAACTGGCTGACAATCTTAAGAAAAGGTGGTTCATCGAAGGTTTAATTTCGTCATTAAGAAGAAAGATGAAGATAGTACCACCCTCTTCATACGTAGAAGCCTACAATCGTGCGATGGACATAGAAAGTGAAGACAAAATGTCCTCTCGTAGTAAAAGAAAAATAGAGAAAGATGGTAGTTCAGATGATGGCAGTGATAATGAGTCAGGAATGGTACAAGCGCTCCAGAGGGACATGCTCCGGATGATGAAAGAATTGAAGATAGAGAAAGAAACCGACAAAGAATTCACTAAACTATGGTGTACTGAATGCAAAAGTGAAGGTCATACCAAAAGTAATTGTTCCAGAAAATTGTTTTGTGAGATTTGTCAGGTTATGGGTCATTCGATAAAAGAGTGCCATATAACTTGAAGACTAGGAGTACACAAGTACTATTTACACAGGGAGAGCAGTCCCCTCCATCAAAGCCACAGAACACATCTCCAAGCAATTATCAAAATCAAAGAGGAGGTCGAACTCAAATACAATACAATGCCAAAGGATGACCGGTGATCCAATGTCGTCAATGCAACTAATGGGAGCACTTTGACAGAGAATGCCAGAACAACCAAAATAAAGTAAGCATGCTATGTAAATGGTGTGGACCAGGTGAGCACGAAGATAACAACAGTCTGAAACAGAAGGTTAGTATTAATCATATTGACATAGAAGATGACGAGGAAGCAGTTCTTGCCATCACCTGAGCACAAACGAAGAAGGCGAGTTACCTTGACCTGCGTACGGAGAAGGAAAGACTTTGAGAAGCACGGATGGAAGTTGAAAAGGCCATGGAAAAAGAACGGAGGCACTCTAATGAGAAAACAAGCACGTCTACGTGGTTGGAGTTTGATAAAAATATTGCAAGTCAAGTTCTACAGACCTCTTGCAAAGCATGTCGCAACTAAGGGTAGCAATATCTAATGCGGTGGACAAGGAACAACGGAGTGAGAAGAACAACAAAACAAATGATGACGACGCCATAGTAGAACCGCCACCACAAGGCGAACAAGCCATCAATCCAATGTTGTTGTCCATCGACGTGGGGAAGCAACCGGCAGTCGTCCACATGGAGATCCTTGGAAATACTTTGACAGATACAATTGTGGATGGAGGCTCTAGGGTAAACGTACTCCCGGAGGATACCTGGAGGAGTCTTGGGAAACCCACCTTGTGGCCATAGAACTTCCAGTTAGTGGGAACCGACCAACACAGAATCAAAGCATCGGGAGTGCTAATGGCTCAAAAGATAAAGATTGGTACTCAACAATTTTTATTGAATTTTGTAGTCATTACAGCACGCAATGCAATGTATGATACATTACTTGGCCAAGGGTGGCTAATAGCCACCAAGGCCAACCACAATTGGAAGAAAAACACCTTGTCAATAGAAAACAAAGGCAAGAAATTTGTCATTGACCTTAGAACTCAAACCGTCAACGAAGAAATGGCATCTGATTCTGATTGAGATGGAGGTGAGACATCGGTCGGGGGAGAAAGAGGGCCTATGGAGCTCGATGATGGAGTATTGAAACTACAAGAGTGTTCAGAAGACGAGACAAATTCATTCAGCGGGTTATTTCATTGGCAGATGGAAGATTACGAATTTTTTCAGCCTGGATGCAATATAATCCAAATAAGAGAAGTTGGTGAGATTTTTTGGCCGACGAGTGAAAAACTTGACAACTGTGAAACACTCGACAACTCTCAGCCGACGAGTGAAACACTTGGCAACTGTGAAACACTTGGCAACTCTCAACCGACGAGTGAAACACTCGGTAACTCTTGGCCGGCGAGTGAAACACTCCGCAACTCTTGGCCGACTAGTGGAACACTCGGCAACTCCCAGCCGACTAGTGGAACATTCAGCAACTCTTGGCCGACTAGTGGAACACTCGGCAACTCCCAGCCGACTAGTGGAACACTCGGCAACTCTCGGCCGACAAGTGGTTGCAACTCTCAGCCGACTAGCGAAGCATCTGGCAACCCTCGACCAACTAGTGAAGCACTCAGCAACTTTGGGTTGACAAGTGAAACATTGCTGACGAGTAAAACACTTGACGGCGAGGATTTTAAGCCGACAAGTAAAACACTCGACAGAGGGAAATCTTGGCTAGCAAGTGCTCAAACACTCGACAAGAAAGAATCTCCATCAACGAGTCACAAACTTGAGGAAGATAATAACCAGCCGAGAGTAGCTCATACCTTTCCGGCAGCATATGAGGAATACAAGGGAGATGTTGAAATAGACATTACACCGGCACATAAATTTGAACATGAGAAGGTCATCATGTATGAAGAACCCTTGACGAGGAAAATAAACCTTGGAGAGGAAGGCAACCCTCAAGTGATTTTGGTAGGAGATAACTTGGATCTAGTACTCAAGGCAACTGCATTCAAAATCTTCATGGAGTATAAAGATGTGTTTGCTTGGACCTATACGGACTTGAAAGGAATACCTCCAGAGTTGTGTTCATAGAATACCATTGGTACGAGGAGCAAGACCAAGGAGGAGGCCATACCGAATGAAAAAGGATTATGCAGTATTTCCATCAAACTGGAATTTTTTTTAAGGCAATCGGTGAAAAACAACAAAGAAAAGATGATTGTAAAAAGTCGGACAGTTTGTGTGTGGAATGTAGTACACGGTTCGCAGAAAACAACGGTTCAAGAAATTAATAAAGGTACGTCTCCGAGTAATAAAATTAAAATATTTAATTTGGAGCGTACGACTACTTGTTGTACAATCAAATCAACCTCACAGCAAAGTTTCAGAAGAAAGAAAAATATTGTACAAGGACATTGCGGAGAAGGGAGAAATATTACGAGACGAGAAAATTCTATAGTCAGAGTCCCAGATAACAGGTGGACCCCGTCGGAGAGAAATGGAAAAACTCAATTCAGTTTGCTATTGATGGAAAATTGGAAAAAAAACAGAAAAAACAGAAATGTCAGGAAAAAAAAAAAAGGAAGTAAGATTGTACGACTATAGCCGTACGAGTCCGCACATGAATCATCAATGCCCCTTGTGCATAAAACAAATCCTAATCGTTAGGTAACCTTCATCGACAAGAAAAGAATAATAAAAGGCAATCGACAGGGGCTAAGTCAGCAGATTGGTAAAAAAGTTGAATCAACTGGTATTCACCCTTTCAATCAACAAGATACATCTGCAAGGAGGATGTCATACAATTCCATACAACTTGCAGGAGTTTTCAATGAAATATTTCATACACTTAAGGGAGGCAGTCGACTATTTCTCTAAATCACTAGTTACTGGAGATTAAACCCTCAATGAACGACAAAGAATTCTAATGCAATAAAGTGAAGCCGTAAAGGGGTCCCTTGGTTGGTCGGTCTTCAGTATTTTTCAGTCATTGGCATATGTTCTAAAGATGTTGGTTCTACTTCTACTCTGTGGGTTCTTCCAAGTCTGCATACAGGCTCTTTGTCTACGATGTTGTCACCAATGTGGAATATCTTACTTGATGTCACTTGATGCTTTATGTTTTTCTGTCGTCTGGAAGACGACTTTTTCTTTTGGGAGGTGTTGATGATGTTTTTGTGACAACAACAATAGAATAAAACACCAAGTGCTCTATCCTCTCTTGAATAAACTCTCTCAAAGGCTAAGCTATGTGATCTAGTGAGACAACTTCAAGGTTCCTTATTCATGATTTGCAGTGATAGACTTAGTGATTTGATGTGATCTTGCTAGTAATCACAAAGGGACTTACGCTAAATTCCTCCTTCACGAACATGGATGAAATTCCTTACTCCTTGGATGTGAATGAATGGAACTTCTTCAATCAAACTTAAAAGAAAATGCAAAAGAAAGAGGGTTAAGAGATATCTATTCTAAGGTCAATGAAATAATGAATCATGTCAAGATAGACAAATTCCTCATGAAACCTAACTCCGCTTTGCCATGAGAACCAACAACTACACAAAGTCAGTGCAATTTTCTAAGGAAACTCAAGGATTTTCATATTGCAAATCTTCATCCAAACACCCACAGCTGGCGCAGCTTGAACAAGTATTCACAATCGAACTAAAGCAAACATGGTTCAGGCTAACTTTGCAAAATGACTTATCGACAAATCATGAAAAGTATGAACCATTTAAGGAATTCATCAAATATCTCCACATATAAACATTACATCAATGAACTTCTAATCTAATTCTATTCTACTTGGAAACACATCTCAATCATCTTTGAGAAATAAGAAACCATGCTACGTTCCAAAACAACACAATTGTCACCAAGCTTCAATGAGAAATGTATTAATCTTGGAAGTGATTACAACAACTTCAAGTTCTCTCCAACAATTTTCGAAGAGCTTCCTCTACTCTACTTGCCTACAGCAACTCTATTGATTACAAATGAGGCGAATGAGCCTTTTTATAGTCCTCAAAGTACAATGAAGAGCCAAGATCAATTTGAGCAACCGATGGCCAAGATTTTGCCACATTAGCAATTAGTTACAACAACTTGCTATTTTTAGCAAAAAGTAAAAGTTGACACAACCTGTGTACATAACAACTCATAGGTAATGAAGGCACGTTTTCCAAGATGATAAGCACAAATGGAATCTTTAGAGCATCTTCATGATGAGCGCCCTCTTTAGCCTCTTGCTTGTTGTACATTCCTTGAACTTGGACGGGTGACGCGGCAAGATGTGATTGGCTTGAGGACATGCATGTGCCACCTTAACATTTTCGAGCAAACTAGTTTGATTTTCAACATGTTCACACTGCTCAGAATATTTTCCCGAATTGTATCATCTTTCTTGGAATAGTCTTTGAACTTGGATTTTCACCTCTGGAACTTAGCATCTCTCGAACTTGTAATTTGAGAATTTTGGATTTCATGTTGTCTTTCATGCCCTAGTGTAATTTATGGATTTCTTGACGTACATGCTCATTCTCATTTTTTTGAAATTCGTGTTCTTGTGCGGGATTCTAGCTCTAGACTCTTGAAGTAGAGGATACCTTGTGCGTGAATTCCTAGAATAGATTTCATGATGGATGTTTTGTCCAATGGAAGTGATCTTCTGACAATGAACTTGATGAGGGATCGCTCCTGGATTTGTTGGAGCTCTAGATTCCTGAACTGGCAAAGTGGATTGATGTTCATCTCCGGTGATGAAGCCTTGATGCAGTGAAGTGCATTTCCTCCGCCCTAGCGATGAAGTCTTTCTTTGTGGATGAAACTTGATAACATCTCCTTCATGTGGAATCTCCTTCGATGAAGTCTTCTCCCTTGAATGCTTTGGATCTTCCTTGAAGTGACCTCCTCTTGGCGATTGCTCCTCGCCTTCAATCTCTGCAAGAGAAAGGAACCCTTGAAAAGTAAAGGCGAATAAAATCCTCAATGCAATGCAATATTAAGATAAAATCATAAGTAAAACCTTGCATATATTCACTAAGAAAGGATGTACTTTTCAAACTTGACAAGATAATAAAACAATCCTTGAAAGTTCTTCTTTCCCTCACTTGGAATCTGCTCTAAGTCGCCCCTAAATCTGCTCTTACTCAAATTTGGAATTCTGGTTTTTATGCTCTGAAATGAAGGATTTGATCTCTTTTTATATCCTTTGCAACTCCTCCTTCCCATGTCGGCCTACTTCAAGGCTTATGCATTTTCCTCTTGAATTATTTGGAATCTATTTGGAATTTTATAACATTTTCTTCCCTTCTCTAAATTTTTGCTCTTCTTGATGAAACATTCTGGTCCTAAGCGCTGCTCTGCTCTTAATTTCTGCTTATTTATTTTGAATGATATGAAAATGATCACTCAACACCTCTATTTATAGCGCCTTCACCTTGCTTCCTTATAGGCAGGTCGGCCAAGTTATGTATTTTCTTTTGTTTAAACTCAATTTCTTCTCCCTTAGGCCGACTTGATTTCATGATTGGCGGACTTTGTTGAAGATAAGGTGAATTAGGAGGTGGCGCATTTTCCTTATGCACATGGAATTTGCACCCATTTTGGGCGGATTTTCCATGCATGTGTGGAATTTCCACTTGTTTGAGCGCATATTCCTCAAGTTAAAGGAATTTACACTTTTTCCTCTTAGATTTTTTTTTCATTTCACTTTCAAGTTTCACGAATTTTCTAAGTTTTTTGCATTGGATTTTTCATAAATTTGAAGTGATTTTCCGAAAGATTGTTCATACAATTTGAAAGTGAAAACTTGATTGAATGCAAGTTCCTCCGGCAAGTGGAATTCTCACTTCTTAGGGCGCATTTTCCTTGGGTATGAGGAATTTGCGCTCTTCCTTGATGTGGAAAACTTCTTCTTATTCCTTGGCATGCGACTCTTCATGATATTTCAAGACCTTTTCAATGTTTTCCTGATGATTCTTCAAGTTGGATGAGCTTAAGCATGGAATTTGCTTTTGGCGCAATTTCCTTAAGTGGGAGGAATTTCTCATGACCTTAGGTAGGATTCAAAGGTGATATCTCACTCTTCCTTAAGCTCATTCTTCACATGATGATGGAATTTTCTTTTTCCCTCGGGCGCATTCTCCATGCCTCTGTGGATTCTCCACAAAACTTGGGCGGATTTTCCACGTGCAAGGATTTTCCCTCCTTTTAGGGCGCATATTCCTCAAGTGTGAGGAATTTCATTCACTTTGCCCTTGGATTTTGTTTTTCACTTTCAAATTTCTTCTTCCCTTAGCGAATTCTTCAAGGTTTTTTAAATGGATTTTGCCTTAAATCTTCATGAAATTGAAGGTGATTTCAAAAACTTGTTGATAGTGCTCCCTTGACTTGAGCAGATTTTCATTTGTAGGAGGAATTTCCTTCCAAGGGCGCATTTTCCCTCTGCACCTGGAATTTGCGCTCTTCCTTGATATGAACCTTTTCTAAGTGTTTTTGGACGATTTTTTTGCAGGAATTTTTTTTTATAAGTTTGCAACAAAATGATTAAGTCTTCATCTTCCATAGGCGTAATTTCCATTCCTGGAAAGATCTCCTTCTAGGGCGCATATTCCTCATGTGGAGGGAATTTCCACTTTTTTGGGTGAGAATTCCATGTGTGCATGGAATTTGCACTTTTCATACTTAGCCATTTTCAGTTTTCTTTGATGATTTTCATAATTTCTCTTCAAATTTGCTAGGATTTTGGAGACATTTTCAAATTTTGCAAGGATTGAGTACCTAATTTCTCTGGGCGGGATTTCCACAAAGCCAAGGAATTTGCACTTTTCTAGGGCGCATTTTCCTAAGCCTGGAATTTCCGATTTTTCCTTAGTCATTTTTCAGTACCTGGAATCACGTATATTTCAAAATATATTTTAGTAAACTTTAAATATTTTGAAATATACTTTCAAGATGTTTGAGATAGGTCTCAGATCCATGAGATTTAACATGCAAATTCTAGATTTTTGAGGTTCTACCAGATTTCAGACTTAGTTTTCAGGATCTCAAAACATCAGACTTCAAGACATCAGACTTAGTCAACTTCAAGAGTTCATGACATGCATCGAGAAGAAGGCATATGGATTCCTTCAATTGAATATCAATCCCTTAGGCAATTTTTTCAATCACTTCCTGGATTTGAGCAAGAACTTGGCGAGACTTGGACAAATCAATACTCCTAGGCATACAAACTCAGAGAAAAACATAAACCTTAAAGCATACCTACGACATAAAGCGAAAAAAGTGTAGGTCCCCATTTGCAATGGGGTGATGTGTGATTAGGTCACAGCAGGAGGGTGATGTAGTCAATGTAAAATGTCGATTATTATATTTGATAATTTGGGTTATCCAACTATGTATTAATTGTTTATCGGCTCTCGGGTGTTTGTAAGAGTCGGTTTGTCCGAGTCAGTTAGTTGACAATTGCGTTCCTCCTGGCAACCGTCGGGTCTTTTAAATAGTCATTGTATCGTCAAGGAAAGTAGTATGGTGTAGTCGGATCAACTTTAATCCTGGGCCGACCATCTCTGGTTTACTTCTGTAATGCTCTCATGTGCTAATAAAGATATACTTTTACTCCTCTATCTGGTATGTATCGGTAATTGTGTAAATTAATTCAAGTATTCATCTTCTCAAGTAGGCGAGTAAACGGTTGTATATTGCAATACATACTGTAAGTTGGGCAAAATTATATATTGCAATACAATCCATAAATTAATAATTTAACTTAATTGCCAAAAGTAACTTTATTTTATTAAAGCAACTTATGTTATATTATTAAAAAGAGTTTTTAAAAGAGGACCTAAAGTGTCCCTAGTTGTGGGGTACAAAACTGATCATGTAAAAAGAACACTTTTAGGGTTCGAGTGGGAAAACAAGAGAAAAAGAAAATAAATTAAAATATTTTCTATAATGTCCCCTTCTTCGGCCTAGGCGTCGAAGATGACCATTTAGCCTTTTTTATTTCCATAGGCTAATTCGGAGTTTCAAAGAGGGAATAAGTCTTTTAATTAAATAAAGTTGTCTTAAATTATGATGTTACAGACAACTTGTATTTAATTAATAATGTTATTATAAAGTGACTTAAGCTGGAGCCAAAACACAAAACATTATAAAGTCACTTTATAACGTGCTGAGAGGTTTATTTAAAAAGTAATTTTTTAATAAACTTTGGGAAAGTTCCAAGGGAAATATAAAAGGAGATTTGAAAAGGTATCAAGTTTATAGGGATAAAGAATATGGTAGGTCCTCAGATACTGCTAGTGGAGCTAGTGAATGTCTTTGGTTCAAGGATTTCTTCTAGGGCTTATGAATGGTGGAAGACATTGCCCAGGGATGTTGGTATGGAGCGTTGGTGTGTGACAGAGTTATAGGTTATGTCTCCATCTCCTGCAGGTGATCGTCGTTGTTACAGTGGTTGTAAAGACCCATACCAATTTTTATTTTTATTTTTGCAATATAGGAAATGCAAATACACTCCTCCCACTTTTTGATCACCAAGTTCCCAAGGTGGCAATGTAATGTCCCCTCCTTAGCTAGTTCGTCGGGTGGAGCAATTAGCCTATTCCAGGGTTTCCGTAGGCTAACGGGGGTTGGTTAGGGAACCTCTGTGGTCACATTTTCTAGGACTTACTATTTATAGTAAGTCAAGCAAGGGAGTCACCGGTGGAGTTTACCCGACTTTGCATATTTAGCATTGCCAGTTGGAGTACCTAGCACATATCACTTGGGTTTCAAGATGACCGAGGAATTAATTGTCGATATACAAGTTAAATTAAATATTTAACTTATAATACTTTAAAAGGGTCTATGTTACTTTATGTTATAAAGGTGACTTATCAAAATGGGAGATATAAGTTGTTTTAAAAGATAAAGTGCTAGGAAATATGAGGGGCGCCCAAGTCATGGAAGCATAAGGGACTTTAAAGTTATTAAATATTAAAAATGAATAAAATATTCCTCTTGGGCGTTGGGAGTGAAGACAAAAGGAAAAAGAGAATTCATTTTTGGGGATTATTCATTCATTCACTCTTTTCAACTTTGTCGTGAAAGATTGAAGCTTTAGCTTTGTTGCTGAACAAGGGTTTTGCAGAGACGAAAACCTTTGTAAGATCACTCTCTTCGTGCTTGAAAGATAGCATCAAGAGGGTTGCTGGGCGTTCATTCAGAGACTTCACATTGTGCATATTGGATGACTTTGAAAAGCCATTTCATAGGGTTTTTATTGCAGATTTATGAGCAGTCATTGAAGATCATTTTATGTTGCAGTTTTAAGTGGTTTGGGGGAATTATCCGTGACTAATTTTACTTACCAGGTTGGGACATACACTTCCAGGTCTGGTCGTACATACTGTGGCAGTAGATTGTTGTGTTATTTGAAGACCTTTATATTATCCTTAGCGTAAGGAACTTTCTCACAGCTGTAGACATATACAGAGGGTTTTAATGACAGATTTGGCACCATTTTTTAGGGTATTGTCTTCTGCAGCAAACAGCCATATAGGCCATACAGCAGCAAGGGGAACGTGGGAACTCTAGAGCTAAATCACCTCTTTTTTGGGCCTCCAATCACATGCATTTTGGGCGCCTAGGACCATAGACCTCATTGCAACACCTTGTCTGAGGGAGAACACTTGTTATTTGGCGATTGAAAGTGATTCCTAGTGTCCATATTGCTGGTTCATGTATATCAAAATTGCAACATTGAAGAAAATAAAATGGGTATGTCTCCATATTAATATTTGAACCATTTTATCATCTGGGCATTCGTTATTTTATGTATTTCTACTATATTTCATCTGGGTATTCTTGTTTGCTTGTATTTCATTGTTATATGTCACAATATCATATGCAAACACCAATAAACACCAAAAAACCACATCAGTGAAACAAGAAACAAAAAATCAAAAAAAAAAACTTGGCATCAAAAACCTGCAGGACAGGGTGCATATTACAGTGGTATCAGAGCATAGAACATCTTGCCATCCTATGAGGTCAGATTGAAACTTGCAGGGTATGTATTGAGTGATGCAGCCTGGTACACACCAATACTACCTTAGAAGAAACAAGTCACAGCCAGATCTTGCAGTACCCCCGCACATAGATCTCTTTGCAAGTGTTGACAGAGTAGAGGTTGAAATGGGTGACAGAGACCGTGAGAAACCCAGCACCAGGGATATACTAAATGATTTGACCAGGGGGCAGCGAGAGTTGCAGAATAATTTTAATCGTCTCGTGGATCTTATAGCACGCCAAGCCATTGGGAATGCTGGGGACAATAACAACAATAACAATGACAGAAACCGTAACAACAATGGGGGCAACAATGGTGACAAGAACAGACACAGAGATGATGAGGACAAGAGAAATGAAGGGGAAGCATTTGTTAATAATAGAGGGGTTAACCAGCATACAGCTTATGATAGACCTAGTATACCTACCTTTACCCCACGAAACAATGCACCAAATCGCGAACCCACACAGCTTGAATTTCAGGATGTGATTATCAGAGATTGGCGGGCTTCCAGTGAGGAGTTGAGAGCTGAGATGTCTTTCCGTGAGTATTCGGATTTCAGGATGAAACACAGACCCAACAGGGGTGGTAGGCAGCAAAATTATGAGCTACAAAAGAAGGTGAACAAGCTAAACATTCCATATTTTGATGGGTCAGGGAAGAGAACAATGAAAGCATGGGTACAGAAGTTAGATAGCTTCCTACAACTTAGCCCTATGTTAGAAGAGGAGGCAATCACTTATGCTGCTCTACATCTTGACAGCATAGCCCATGAGTGGTGGCATCATGGTAAGGTCACTCTTGGTCACAATCAAATTACATCATATGCAAAATTCACTAGGCGTTTGATAGACAGGTTTGACAAGGACCCAGAATTATAATTCAAGGAATTGGCACAGCTAAAACAATGGGGTTCAGTAGAGAGTTACATATCTGAGTTCCAAAAGCTATCGGTGATGGTGATGGATATCTCAGAGCGCAGGATAATGGTTCTTTTCATTGGACTTACCGATCCCTTATGAGGTTGGATCAAGGGCCTCAACCCACCGTCTCTACATGAAGCCATGAAAAAGGCTAGGGACATGGAGTCTTCTACATCCCGAAGCAAATTCCAGTCCAAGGGATTCCCATACAAAAAAGATAAAGATAAGAAGCCTTTTCAGCAGGATACCAATCAGCCCAGAGAAAAAACAAACTAGTTGAATAATGAGGAGCTAAATGAGTACATGAGAAAGAAGCTTTGCTTCCATTCCAGAGAACCATGGGATCCATCACATAGATGCCTTAACAAGGCGAAGGCAAAGCAAATAGAATATTTTTCTGCTGAGGAATCCAATTCCGAAAAATCAGATCAGCCATTTGATAGGGAGGACAGCGACGATGAAACCTCATCCCAAGGGGGAAGTGATGGTGAAGGAGTAATGGCACAGCTTTCCAGCTTCCAAAAAGTTGGCTCTTTCAGAGTTAGAGGAGTCCTAGGTGGACAACACATCATCACCATTATTGATATAGGTGCAACGCATAACTTCATTAATGAGGGGTTGGTTGCAAAACTTGGGCTCAAGACTGAGGAGTTTGAGGGTTTTAAGGTGATGGTAGCAAATGGCTTCAAACTCACATGCACCAGTAAGATTTCTGGATTGAATATACAGCTTGGGGAGTATGAACTCAAGGATGACTTCTATGTCATTGGTATTGGTGACACAGATGTGGTCTTAGGCATGCACTGGATGATGACCATTGGAGAGTTCACCATGAACTTGCGGAATATGGAAATGAAATTTGAATCTAATGGGAAAAAAATTGTACTTAGAGCTCTATTAGATAGAGGGCCTCGAGTAGTTTCTCTCAAGAGAATGGAGAGAATGTTAAGACATGACCAAGTAGAGTGGGCAGCTAAGTGCCTAATCATACCAGAGGTTCCACAACAGCAGAAAAACAGCCACCATCCAGATATTTAGAGATTGTTGACCAAGCACAACAAGGTGTTTGGGAGTATACCACCAGGAGTACCACCTGATCGAGGTATTGAGCATGTTATAGAATTGGAGGATGGGTCCAAGCCAATGATCACTACACCCTATCATCATCCTAAGAGGCTCAAGGATGAGATAGAGAAAACCATCAAAGAGCTGTTGAAGATGGGGCACATCAGACCCAGTAAGAGCCCATTTGCTTCTGCAGTTGTTCTTGTCAAGAAGAAGGATGGGACAATACGAATGTGCATTGACTACCGTGCCCTGAACAAGAAAACCATTAAGAACAGGTAACCTATTCCTCGCATCGATAATTGATGAGCTTCACGGGGCTTGCTACTTTTCAAAAATAGATTTGAGGTCAGGATACCATCAGAAGACTACTTTCAGGTGCCACTATGATCATTTTGAGTTCTTGGTGATGCTGTTTGGGCTAACGAATGCACCCGCTACTTTACAGAGTTGTATGAATCAAATTTTCATAAAACAGTTGAAGTTTGTCTTGTTCTTCTTTGACGACATTCTGATCTTTAGTAAAACATGGGAAGAGCACATGAGGCATGTGGAGGAGGTGTTGAGCATCCTGGAGAGTGAATCTTTGTATGCCAAGGAGTTCAAGTGTGACTTCGACGTGACTGAGTTGCTTTACCTTGGTCACATTATCAGTGCAGATGGTGTGAGGGTTGATCCATAAAAGATAAGGGCTATCATAGAATGGCCTACACCGACGAATCTCTCTCAGCTCAAGGGATTCTTTGGGGTATGTGGCTTCTACAGGAGGTTCGTTAAGGGCTTCTCACAAACTACAGCTCCACTCACAAATTTGACCAAGAAGGGAGCCTTTATAGGATCAGATTCAACACAGAAGTGTTTCGAACACTTCAAGCAGTTGATGTCCACTTGCCCTATGTTGGCAATCCCAGATGTCTCCAAACCATTTGAGTTGGAGTGTGACGCTTCAAGAGAGAGGATTGGGGCTATATTGATGCAGGAGAAACACCCTATAACATTTGAGAGCAGGAAGCTCAGGGGTGTGGAGAAGAGCTACTCGGTGTATGACCGAGAGATGTTGGCCATAATGCATGCATTGGCCAAATTCAAACCCTATCTGCTTGGAGGTAAGTTTATCATCAAGACAGATCATAACAACATCAAGTACTTCATGAACCAGAAGGATCTAAATGATCATCAACAGAAGTGGGTGAGTTGGCTACAAGCATATGGCTTCGATATAGAATATGTCAAAGGTAAGAAGAACATAGTAGCAGATGCATTATCCAGGAGACCCCGCTTGTGTTTGTTAGGGGAGATCTCTGCTGATTGGAGAGGGTCAATTTCAGTAGAGTATGCTAAGGATTCTTGGGCAGCAAGAATCATAGAGGGCACAATATAGGATGACAAGTACTCCGTGGTCAATGACCTGATTATTTATAAGGAGAGGATATTTCTAGTGCCCAACTCCCAGTTCAAGGACAAAATTTTGAGGACTTTCCATGACACACCTATGGCTGGTCATGCCGGATTCTTCAAGACATACAGGCAAGTTTGGGAGAGTTTCACATGGAAGGGACTTAAGAATGAAGTCCTTAAGTATGTTAGGGAGTGTCCCATTTGCCAGCAGAATAAGAATAAACATACTTATCTAGCGAGACTACTTCAGCCCTTGCTCATTCCCGATCAGAAATGGGAATACATCTCCATGGACTTCACCACTAGGATACCCAAGGTACAGAGGAAGGATTGCATCTTCGTGGCGGTTGACAAACTAACCAAATTTGAACATTTCTTCGCCATATCAGTGACCTATACAGCAGTGCAGGTAGCTGATTTATTTTTCAAGGAGGTTTTCAGGTTACACGAGATACCCAAGGGGATTGTGAGCGATAGGGACAGCAAGTTCCTAAGTCTCTTTTGGTAGGTGTTGTTTAGGTTGTGTGGCACCGAGCTTACTCCTAGTACCAATTATCACCCACAGACAGATGGGCAAATGGAAATAGTGAACAAATGGGTGGAAGGGTATCTCAGAAACTATGTATTGGGGTAGCAGAGAGCATGGATTAAGTGGCTACACCTCGGGGAGTATTGTTACAACACGACATATCATATGTCTATCAAGATGACTCCATTCAGAGCCCTATATGGATACGATGCCCCTAGTTTCATGGATTTGCTACTTGGTGACAGTAGGGTGCCGAAGGCCAAGGACTTGTTGCAAGAAAGCCAGAACATCATGAAAGAACTCAAGGAGAATCTACAACAAGCACAAAATCAGCAGAAACTGTATGCAGACCAGCACCGAGTAGAGCAGAGTTTTCAGGTTGACGACATGGTCCACATAAGGCTCCAACCATACAGGCAGTCCACTCTCAAAAGGAGTGGAGCAGAGAAGTTAAAACCCAAGTTCTATGGTCCGTTCAGAGTGTCCAGGTGAGTGGGAGAAGTTGCATATGAGCTTGAGCTACCGGCTAATAGCAGAGTGCACAATGTATTTCATGTATCCAGGCTCAAAAAGGCACTTGGGCACAATGTTGTTCCCTCATCTGAGTTACCAACATTAGATGAGGAAGGGAAATTAATCCTTATTCCAGAAGCTATTATTGACACTCAGAAGAGGATCATCAAGAAGTACCTGGTCAAATGGAAGAACTTGCCAATAGAGGATGCAACATGGGAGAGTGAGCAGATATTACAGCATCTTGAGTTGAGATTACTTGAAGATAAGCAATTTTGGGGAAGGTGGACTATAATGTCCCCTCCTTAGCCAGTTCGTCAGGTGGAGCAGTTAGCCTATTCTAGGGTTCCCGTAGGCTAATGGGGGTTGGTTAGGGAACCTCTGTGGTCACATTTTCTAGAACTTACTATTTATAGTAAGTCAAGCAAGGGGGTCACCGGTGGAGTTTACCCGACTTTCCATATTTAGCATTGCCGGTTGGAATACCTAGCATATATCACTTGGGTTTCAAAATGACCGAGGAATTAATTGTCGATATATAAGTTAAATTAAATATTTAACTTATAATACTTTAAAAGGGTCTAAGTTACTTTATGTTATAAAGGTGACTTATCAAAATGGGAGATATAAGTTGTTTTAAAAGATGAAGTGCTAGGGAATATGAGGGGCGCCCAAGTCATGGAGGCATAAGAGACTTTAAAGTTATTAAATATTAAAAATGAATAAAATATTCCTCTTGGGCGTTGGGAGTGAGAAGATAAAAGGAAAAAGAGAATTCATTTTTGGGGATTATTCATTCATTCACTCTTTTCAACTTTGTCGTGAAAGCTTGAAGCTTTAGCTTTGTTGCTAAACAAGGGTTTTGCAAAGACGAAAACCTCTGTAAGATCACTCTCTTCGTGCTTAAAAGATAGCATCAAGAGGGTTGCTGGGTGCTTCATTCGGAGACTTCGCATTGTGCATATTGGATGACTTTGAAAAGCCATTTCACAAGGTTTTTATTGCAGATTTATGAGCAGCCATTGAAGATCATTTTATGTTGCAGTTTTAAGTGGTTTGGGGGAATTATTGGTGACTGATTTTACTTACCAGGTTGGGCCATACACTTCCAGGTCTAGCAAATTGTTGTGTTATTTGAAGACCTTTATATTATCCTTGGCATAAAGAACTTTCTCACAGCTGCAGACATATACAAAGAGTTTTAGCGACAGATTTGGCGCCATTTTTTAGGGTATTATCTTCTGCAGCAAACAGCCATACAGGCCGTACAACAGCAAGGGGAACATGGGAACTCTAGAGCTAAATTGCCTCTTTTTTGGGCCTCCAATCACATGCATTTTAGGCGCCTAGGACCATAGACCTCATTCCAACACCTTGTATGAGGGAGAACACTTGTTGTTTGGCGATTGGAAGTGATTCCTAGTGTCCATATTGTTGGTTCATGTATATCAGAATTGCAACATTAAAGAAAATAAAATGGGTATGTCTCCATATTAATATTTGAACCATTTTATCATCTGGGTATTCGTTATTTTATGTATTTTTGCTATATTTCATCTAGGTATTCTTACCTGCTTGTATTTCATTGTTATATATCACAATATCATATGCAAACACCAAAAAACCACATCAGTGAAACAAAAAACAAAAAACCATAAAAAAAACTTGGCATCAAAAACCTACAGGACAGGGTGCCTATTACAGGCAAGGTGAGAACATACGGTGTTTGGATGACTAATCTACTGTAGGTATGCATTGCTAGAAAGAAAAACGGCAAGTTGACCAGAAGTACACAGGCGACAAAGCCAACCCAAATCAATACCTCTTCAGCGGACAAGTGTGCTTAGAGAATGCAGAGCCACTAGCAGATTACAACGGAATCTGATCAAGCCAAAATGGTTGATTACAATGTGGATTCGATCAATGCCAAAACGGGCTTGGAATGCAGACGGGTCTATCGGTGAACCGACCAAGACCTATATTGAAATGTACATAATCATCGATATACCATCCGATTTGACAATATTTTGAGCATGAAGTCCATGATGTCCGGCGATACTACCATCTGGAATTACAATCTGAATGTAATGCACTATAGGATGCAAAATGATTCATACTGCTGCATCACACACATATTAGCCACAATAGTAAAAATGCAAGTAATCAACTGCTTACAAGGGCTGTATACTGAAACATACTGAAGATATTCATTATTTGTTGGTGAAGACTGCCCACAATGACTGAAAACCCATTCCAAAACTCTGAACTGACTGAAAACTCTAAAATCAGGTCTGAATTGACCTCCCAAATTGCTCAATATTGAAGGAAAACACTAATAACTTGCACATCTGCTCCAGGACTGAAAATTAATATTGAAACTGAGAGTTCACCCCCTCCCAAATCTGTATTATTCAGTCCAAACAAGGGCATATATAGTCTGATTTATAATTTCGGACTTATTACAGACCAAAAATAGCCTGTACAGCCTCACAAGGAGTGGTACAGGCCTTACAAAACTTAATTATTACTGCTGCAGCCTTTCCCCAAACAGTATGGCAGAGATAGCTGCTGGTACGGTTGGATGAAAAGGGCAAAATTCCTTCCAAAGTGGCAGCAACTCCCGAAAACAACTCAAACACCCTTCATACTTGGTGCGCCCAGCAAGGCTAGTACAGCAAGGAAGAGGTACAGCCCATATATTATATGATAAACTTGGCTCTATTTTGTACGGTCTGCTAGGATACTATAGTATAGCCTGCTCCAAGATCAAATTTAATAATTTTTCATTTGTTTAGCTACTGCACAGGTACGGCCTGGTCTGAGAAATCTTTCAAAAACAATCTTCAAAACAGCACCAAACTTTATTATCAGATATACAGACTTGCATCCACTATAGAAAATTCAGAAAACATCAAAAACATCCATGATGAACAAACTAGAAAAATAAACTCCATTGTTCAGCAAGAGGGTGATTCCTGGATGAAATCACACAACTAGCTAGGAGCGTTTTCGTCCCAGAAACTAGATTCACCAGAGGGTTTTCATCCTCGGGCAAATAGAGAGAGAACTCACGTTTTGCACATAGCAAATGAAAATAAATTCACAGTAACCCTTCTTTTGAAGACCAAACCTCCTTTTATAGCTTTTTCGAGCTATTTTAAGAAAGAAAAAAAAACTTTTTTTGCTTTTCCCTGCATTTTCAAAAAAGTACTTTTTCTTTTTTCGTTGCTTTTTCGAAAAAACACTTTTTTCCAATAAAATAACATAAAGTGTCCTTATGACCACTTTTTAGCACCTTTAGCCCATTGACACTTTATCTACACACATAACACTTTTTTTAATAATTAAACATAAGCTGTCAATTAAAATATTAATCAAAAGTATCCTCTGACAAGCTTAATTTAATTATTTAACTTATTTTCCCTTTACCAACACCCAATAACCTATGAGAAAAACTTAGGAAAATAGGCTAAGGGTCACCAACAGCTTACTCTCAAGAAGGGGACATTACAATGGTTGTTTGTGGCTTTTCTTTGTAATAAGGTTGTCAAGTTCTAACATGGTGATAGCTAGTGTTGGTTTTTGGTTTAGTTTTTGTTGTTTGGGTTTCACTCTATTTTTGTGCTCTTAGCTCTATGTATGGGCTTCCATAGTTGTAGGTGTATGCTTAGTTTATGTATATTGGATAGTGTTTTCTGATATGATTAGCTGTTATCTTGTGTTTCTATGTTGTCCGAGTGAAGGCTGTTGTAGCAGGTTGGTTATGTAATATTGTATTTTCTAGATATTAGCAGGGATGGGGCCCCTATAGAACCCCTATGATCTTAGAACTTTAAAAAAAAAATTAATTGAAAATTCACAAGTTATTTCACACCAAAGGTGTGCTTACCCTGAAAATCAAAGTTGCATGGACACGGATACGGTATCCGATACGGATACGGTATCGGATACGGATACGGCTATTTTTTAGGACCCCCCAATATGGATACGGCTGGATACGGGTCTCTTTCTCTCTTTATATAGGTATCGGATACGGATACGGCTATTTTTTAGGACCCCCCAATATGGATACGGCTGGATACGGGTCTCTTTCTCTCTTTATATATATAAAATAATATAATAATATTGCTATATTTAATTAATAATATAATAATTTAATTCTCATACAGTAATATAATAATTAATAATAAATATACTATAATTAATATAATAATTGATAATATTACTATATATAATTAATAATATAATAATTTAATTCTCATAGAGTAATATAATAATTAATAGTATGATATACTGTAATAATTTTAATTTGATCTTCTTATACTATAATAATATGATAATATTACTTGCACCGTAGGAGGCTCAAGGAGTACGCCGATAGGAACAACCGACGAGTTTAGAAAATTTTACGGCGTGATTTTTTTTTTTATGGCCGATAGGAACAACCGAGAACTATAATCATCGTGTAAAACATTTTATATCTAAAATAAAACACGAATATCCTTTAAGCATAGAAGAAAATTAAAATTAATTGAAATCGCAACATTGGATATTAATTATGTGAGCATTATAGTTCTCCCGAAATTGTCTCACGCCGTTAAAAAAAATCACGCAGTAAAATTTTCTAAACTCGTTGGTTGTTCCTATTGGCGTACTCCTACGGGTGCAAATGCAG